>OY998183.1:48062232-49312232 GCA_963921935.1 Galeruca laticollis | reverse complement strand
TTATGCTATGACAGTATTCATGAATGCGAAATTCCTAGACCCACCCATACCAGAGGAGGAAATAATAATGTTTATCTCTAGACATTTTAAATGTGAGATAACTGAGACAATCGCTATTCAGAATGTTAAGAACATAGAACAACTAAGTAGTTATTTGCAAAGATTCGAAAGAAACAAAGTGGATAATAATAACTATAATAGGAATAAAAATAATAATAGTAACAATTTTAACAGAAACAATCAATATAATAACAATAATAACAATTTTAATAGAAATAATCAATACAATAACAACAATAACAATAATTATGAGAATAATACCAATAATCAAAATAATAGAAGAGATAATTATGAACAAAATTATAATAGAACAAATAACATGAATAATAGAAATTATAACAATGGATATAACAACAGAAACAATAATTATAACAATAATTCAGGAAATAACAACAATTATAACAGAAATTTTAATAATCAAAACAATTATAACAGAAATTTTAGATATAATAATAATAATAATAACAATTATAGAGGGGTCTAAAGGGTAGTGACGCGACTCTAACAGCCTCTCCTACCAATTCCTACTCGCATCTCTACGTCGGCAGACCCTGGTAACTATCTCTGGAGATCCAAGATCGGGTAACCAACCCCCGGTGGCGGATCAACAGCAGATAGGCAAACGCGAGAAGGGAGAACTACTTTCGTTCTGGGAACTAACAACCCCGGAATGAAACCACGGGCGGAGCCTTGATGACGACCTGGCAACAACAAGAAAATGATGATCGTCTCGGCGTCTTGGCCCGCGGGAAGTGCTCTATTGGAGCTGATGTGAGCTTGCTCTGCCGAAGTGTGGCTAGGACGCTGGGGCAGGAACCAGCCCCTTCGGGCCCTGATCAGGAAGTGTGGCATGGATGCAGAAGTCGGATTTTTGCATTGCTCCGGGCGAGTGCTGGTTCGTCCGTGTATTCCGGAACCGGTTAAGCGGTGGCTGGGCCCCGGGGAACTGGGGTAGGATTGCGGATTGCATCCGAGGGTATACCCGCTCCCAGCTATATCGACCCGCCCCCTGCCACACGAAGCGCTGGAAAACAAAGGGATGGATAAAGACAAGACAAAAACAAAAAACGGTGTATCCGCTACCTCAAGTGCGGATAATTTGCCAGAAACTCAACTCCCTGGTAAACAGAGACAGAAAAGTCCACAGACAAGCGAGGTGACGGTGGTGAACTTGCCCCGGTTCCTCCTTGTAAAAATGTCAGGAGAGGGTTCTCCTGTAAATTTTGATAAAGTTAGCCCATTCCTGATAGCAAAAACTTTATATAGTCTAATTGGTGAGACACAATATATAAGAAATGTTAAAGATGGCATCCTAGTACAAACTAAAGGAAATGCTCAATCCAGACGGCTCTTAGATGTAACCAAATTTGGCGATTTTAATATTGAAGTTCTACCTCATCCCAGCCTCAACCAATCAAAAGGAGTTGTTTACTGTAGAGACTTTCTCAACACTACCATCGAAGAAATTAAAGAAGAACTAAAACCAATAGGCGTGATAGATGTAAGAAGATTAAAGACAAAGAAAAACAATACCCTGATAGAAACCCCCCTACACGTCTTGACATTCAATGAGCCAAAACTTCCAAGTGAAATAAAAGCAGCTTACTATAAATTACCCGTTAGACCGTACATTCCTCCCCCAATAAGATGTTTTCAATGCCAGAACCTTGGCCACGCGGCCAACAATTGCAAAAACGCTACTGTGTGTGTATGTGGAAAAGCTCCACATGGGGATAACCCTTGCATAGACCCAAAAAAATGTGTCAACTGTGGTGGTCCCCACTCAGCAGTTTATAAAGGATGTCCAAGATATAAGGAAGAATCTGCCATACAAAAAGTTAAAGTTACTGACAAAGTATCATATGCTGAAGCAAAAAGAATTGTTCAAATTCGAACACCAAAACCAAACCAATCCTATGCTGCTGCGTCAATAATGAATCAACAAAAAACGACAACCCCCTCCACCTCTGCCACAATCACTCCAGTATCAAACACTATCGACCTAACCGCCATACTACCTCAAATCATTCAATCAATTCAAGAAACAATCACTAAAATAATCAATAAACAGACATTCAAAACACCAGAAAGACCCCCTGAATATTCTCACAGAGACAGATCAGATTCAGTCTCTACAAATATATCTAATATATCAGAACAAAGAAAACGAGATCGAAGCCAAGTAGAAACGACCTCTGAAGAAGATGATCCCCTGATCAAATCCACTCGGCGAAACAAGAAAGGTTGGCCCAAGGGCGTTCCTCGTAAAAAGACCAGTGATTAAAACAGCTATAAAATTGCCAAATATAATCCACTCTGTATCTGCATTGATTTATTCTCTTTTTTTACTTATTCTATTTATACTATTTTTAATCTATATTATAATATATCCACATTCATATTCGAAAATCAAACTTGCAATATACTATATATAAAATTCATACGTATATATATAAAAATATATTAAATGTATAAACTGGATAAACTAATTCAATGGAACTGTAGAGGATGCATAAATAACTATTGCTACATAAAGCAGTTATTGCAAGAACATGATCCTATGTGTCTTTCCCTTCAAGAAACGCACCTCAAACCCAATCAACCATACTCTCTTAAAGGGTATTCAGCAGTTAGACATGAAGTTACTTATGAAAATAGAGCACATGGAGGAGTTGCAATTTTTGCAAGAAAAGATGTTGTATTCTCGGAGATAAACATTATTACCGAACTACAAGCTGTTGCAATAAAAATTATCAGTCCTGTGAATATAACATTATGTAATATATACTTTCCAGACACGACTTACACAGTCGAACAAATAGACCGTATTATTGAGCAGCTTTCCTCTCCATATATAATAATGGGAGATTTCAATGCCCACAATGTACTTTGGGGCTCAATAAAAACAGATACCAAAGGTCGTATTCTGGGAAAATGGTTAGAAAGAGATGATTTAGCTATTATTAACACAGGATCCAAAACACATTTCAACACAAAATCAAACAACTTTTCTGCAATAGATTTAACGATAGCATCCAGCGATTTATTGTCAAAACTTACTTGGAGTGTTGATGATGATCTACACAATAGCGACCATTTCCCGATATGCATCCAGCTAGGAAAACAGAGAATCATACATCCAGTACCCATCAAATGGAATAGAGCCAAAGCTAACTGGGAAACATTAAGAAATTCATTAAGACCACCGGCACAGCCGAGTGTACAGGAAATTACAAATTGCATTATTAGAGCAGCAAACAGTAGTATCCCAAAATCAGGAGGTAAACCGATTCAAAAAGTTGTACCTTGGTGGAATGAAGAAACCAAAAATATCATTAATCTTAAAAAAGCGGCTCTAAACAATTTCAAAAAGTACCCAACCACTGAAAATTTAATAGCATTTAAAAAGACTAGAGCGATGGCTAGAAAAATAATACTTAAAAACAAAAGAGATACTTGGAATCAATACACAACAACAATTACACCAGATACCGAAATAAATACAGTATGGAAAAAAGTTAAAGCAGTGTCAGGCAATACCACTTACAATGCAATTACCTCCTTACAAATGGAAAGTGGAATTATAACTGAAGATCCGGTGGAAATAGCTAACATAATGGCCTCTCACTTTGAAAGAATCAGCAGCAACGAAAATTATGATGAAAACTTCCTACAAACAAAAAACAGCTCGGAAGCAAGTATAGATTTCTCAACAGACAATGATTTATACTACAATCTACCATTTACCATGGAAGAATTAAGTGGAGCTCTTCACCAATCAAAAATCGGTGCTCCAGGTATAGATACAATTTCAAATGATATGCTCCAAAACTTGACACCAGAAACCAAAGAAATGCTTTTAAAGCTCTACAACAAACTTTGGAATGAAAATACCTACCCGGATTCCTGGAAAGAAGCTGTAATCGTTCCCATACCTAAACCTAATAAAAGTAGGTTATCGCCATCAGGATATCGCCCCATAAGTCTCACCTGCTGCTTAGGAAAACTAGTCGAGAGGATGGTAAACAACAGACTTCAAGATTATCTAGAAAAAAATAATTTACTAGTTTCCTACCAAGCGGGATATAGAAAGAAAAGATCAACGATAGATCACTTAGTTTTACTGGAACACTTCATTCAAGAAGCTTTTCGAAAAAGAGAACACCTAATAGCTGTTTTCTTTGATATTAAAGGCGCTTTCGACATGACGTGGCGGCATGGAATCCTGGATAAATTGTCAAAATTTGGACTAATAGGAAAACTACCATTATTCATAAAATCGTTTCTCGATAATAGACGTTTCAAAGTTAGAGTTGCAAATGAATTTTCAACAAGTAGGACACTGCAAAACGGCGTACCGCAAGGATCAACACTTAGTTGTACTCTGTTTGCAATCGCTATAAACGAAATTTGTAGAGGCGTCGATCAAAAAATCAATAAATGTCTCTATGTCGATGACGTTGCAATTTTTTTCAGCGGTAAAAAAGTGGGAGACATTACACGTACACTGCAACCAGCAATCAATAAGATTATTGAAAATGGAGAAAAAATTGGTTTTAAATTCTCTGAAGAAAAAACAAAATGCGTACATTTCTGTAGACTCAGAAAACCCCATTACGATCCACTCTTATATTTAAAGGACAACATCATAACCTGCGTTGATACTATTAAATTCCTGGGTTTAGTATTTGATAAAAAATTAAACTGGCATGAACACTTAGAACTTATCAACACGAAATGTAGAAAATCCCTTAATATACTCAAAGTCTTGGCACATACAAAATGGGGAGCTGATCCAAAAAGCCTTCTTATAATATACAAAGCTTTAATATTGTCCAAGATAGATTATGGCAGCATTGTTTATTCCTCTGCGAGGAAGAGTCATTTGAACAGATTAAATAAAATTCAAAATTTAGGAATACGTTACTGTCTGGGAGCATTTCCGACAACCCCTGTTCAAAGTCTTTATTGTGAATCCGGTCTAATGCCACTAGAGCAACGAAGATTAATCCTTCAAACATCATACCTCACAAGAGTTAAATTGAATACTAAAAATCCTAATAACCAATTTTTATTCCCAAATATTAATGAATACGACAATAGAGGCATCATCACTCGCCCCCTTGCAATAAGGTATCTTGAGTACTTGAGAAGTATAGACGTTGAATTCCCTAAGATTATTGTTGATGATCAAAGTGACGAACAATCAGCCAATAATGAAGCAGTCAGAAAAACTGATTTTATGAATAATCTAAAAAGAAAAATTATTAACGAATGGCAAGCTATATGGGACGAAACAAATACTTTACTCCGTAGACTAGAACCGGAGGTGAAGAAGAAGTATGAATCCACAGGGTTGAGTAGGTTAGAAACCATTAAAGCATTTAGACTTCGTACAGGACACACAAGTCTCACCCATCAACATCTTCTGAAAGGCGACCCAGCACCAATTTGTGATCAGTGTAATGTGATTATGTCAGTAATTCATGTTATCAATGAATGTCACACATTCAATCCGCAAAGACATCAATATGACATAAAACACCAACTCGAAGAGAACCTGAATAACGAAAATATAAAGAACACCTTAGAATATATGAAGTGCATCAAACTATTCGACAAAATCTGAAAATATAAATGTAGTAACATATATAAAATGTAGTAACAAGAGCTAATGATCAAGAGCTAATGACCCCAGTAGTCGATGCTCCTTATGGGTGGGTTTTTAGTGAGGTACAAATCCCACACTGTTTGGCAACCTACAACTTTTACGCCAAGCGCCTTTTGAAGGTTTTCCCACCTATTAAAAAAAAAAAAACAATTATAGAGAACAAAATAACAGAAATGGACAATATGACAACCGACAACGAGAAGAAAATAGAGAGCAAAGAAAAGACTATAGGGAGGAAGAAAGAGGAAATGGAAATGGAGGACAGAGAAGAGTAAACAATATCCAAAGAAGAGAAGAGAGTGATATCGGTGGAACCAGAAATTATCACTGAACAAGAGCCCGACTAAAATTTTGGATCGAGCACATACCAAATGTAAGAAATATCATCTGTACATATGAACATCCAAGGGAATACATTAAATTTGGGGAAGATTTGGAATTAAAAGAAATAACGGGATTAATAAAAATTAAAGGAAAATTAAATGGGAAACAAGTAAAAATATTAATAGATACAGGTTCGGAAGCGTCCATAATAAAAACAAAACTAATAGAAGAAAATATTAAAAATTATGAAAATAAGCTAGTCCGGATACCAAAAACTACATTAATAGGAGCAAATGGAAACAAATTGTGTGAAGTTAGCAGATCTATAATACAAAGTATTGAATTAAAGGATGGGAAAGGAGTTGAGATGCAATTATTGCTAGTGGATAATTTAGAAACAGACATAGTTATAGGAATAGATGAATTAGCGAAGTATAAAGCAAAAATTGATTTTGAAAAGATGGAGATAGAATTAAATGGTAATAAGATTGAATTTGAAGAAGAAAATATGGAAGAATTAGATATTGAAGAGGATAATAAGAAGCTATGGAATATAGAAAGGAATGGAAATATGGAAGTATTGGCAATTGAAGAGGATAATAGGAAGTTATGGAATATAAAAAGGAGTGGAAATATGGAAGAATTGGAAATTGGAGAGGATAATAGGCAGTTATGGAATATAGAAAGGAATATAATTATAGAGGAATTGGAATTAGTGTGTGGAAATAAGGAATATGAAGAGAAAGTGAAGAATTTAATAATGAAATATGAAGGATTGATTAAAAAGGTAATGAGAATGGCAAATAATTATGTACATAAGATAGAAGTTAGAGGAATAGAAAATTTTAGAATAAGAACTTATCCCATACCTTATAAATATAGGAAAGAAGTTGATTCAGAAATACAAAATATGTTAAAAGACGGTATTATAGAGAGATGTAACACAAGATATGTAAATCCTATTGTGGTCGTAAAGAAGGCAAATGGTGAATTAAGATTATGCCTAGATGCAAGAAATATAAATCAATACACTGTACCACAATACGAGGCTCCGATATGAATGTAGAAGCAATTTTTGGGCGCATTACGAATACGAAAATATTTTCTAAAATTGATTTAAAACACAGTTTTTGGCTGATTCCTTTGGATGAAGATAGTAGAGATTATACAGGCTTCTCTGTTGATGGTGTGTTGTACAGATTTTGTGTAGCTCCATATAGTATACAAAGTGCTTATTCGGCCTTGGTTAGAGCATTACACTAAATACTAAATAAATTTGAAGACTTTGCACTTCATTATATTGACGATATATTAATCTTCTCGAATGATGAAGAAGAACACCTAAAACACACTGAAATTATTTTAAAAGTATCAGATAGAAGTAAACATGTATGTGCAAAATTGAAACCACCTTTCGAGGGACCATATGTGGTAGAAAATAAAAATGGAGTAAATAGTTATGTTCTAAGATACATAGAAAGTAATGAAATTAGAGGTGTTTTTAATATAAAAGATTTATATAAATACAATAATTAATGAAGAAGTTAAGAAAAATTAAAATGAAATTTTGTAAATATTTGAAGTAAAATTTGCATTCATAAAATTTTTCCTTACATAAAAATTTGATAAACGCAAAATTTAGGGCATGTGAACATAGAGTGAAACCTGCAACTGTCTCTGGATATTATGCAAGCTGGACAAATGGTATGGTATTTTCCAAGAGGTAACCTAAAACAAAATAAGAAATATTTATTGATGTGCATTAATTGAACTATACAGTGGAAAAAGGTATTTAAAACTATTTAATTATATAAAAGGAAGGTAGAGTAAACTTACCCATTTAGTGCAAAGAATTGAATATTGATTTTAAACAGACGCTTATGAGTTTCATCTTCCGCCATTTTCCTATCATAGACGTTTATATAACGGATTTCGTATTATAAGATTTGTGTTAAAAGTTGCCTATTTTGAATTAGATATAGAAATTGTACTTCATTGAGTGGATGACTTTATTTGAATGAATGATCATAATAGATAATAGGTTTTCATTAATTTATGTCTTTGTAAAAGAATAATGTATTTGTTCCTATAGCATTAAAATAACGTTTTTCTATTTGGAGAACATTGTGAAATTGTTTTCTTGAGATTTTTCATTTATCTATGGTGATTGCTCCATCTAGTTTAAACATTTGGTAGCTTTAAACTGACATCTATGAACCGTGTAGAGGTTCAGCATTAAACACAGGACCGTCTTTAGAATTTCTTTGGAAACAATAATAAAGCAAGTATATTTTGATAAACAAAATTTTTATTGAAAGATAGGAATATTATTTGAATTTCGGCGCTCATATTAGAAATTGAATTTTTTTTTTGTTTTTCTACATCTGAACCCTACTCTGAGATTAGAGAGTTTCTCATGCAAAGAAATAATTATTTTACGAATAAATCCTAAATTTTAAAATATACCGGGCAAATAAAAATTAAATATCAACTCAACTAAACTAAAAATAATAATTCATAGTATTTAAACTTTTTAAACATTCTCTCTCTCCCATTCTATCCACAATAACATATCACAATAACTTGTCAGCCCAACGTAGGGCAAATTAGGGAGAGTATATTTGTCTTGAAACATTAAAATTACACACCTAACATATCAGTATAACTTGTCGGCCCAACGTAGGGAAAATTAGAAAGAATATATTTATGCATATTTGAACATTAAAATTTCTCTCATCTATTCTCTTATACCAATTCTATCCAGTATAATATATTTCTAATGTTTAATAATTATAATTATTATAATTGAATGGATGTATGATATATAATAATATAAAATATTAATTGTCGACGTTTTCACAATTTGTGATTGTAGCTACACTATTGTGAACACACCTTTATCACTGAATATAACCTATTTGAATTTTGACAGCAGTTGTCAAATTAATATGCCTGGCTCAGATGAATATTAAATTTTGTACTTTGAAAGATAAATCAATACACAATCGACTTACTCACTCTTATCTCAGAGAGGGATTTTAATTAATAATTCAAATTTATAAATTTCAATAAATTCTCCAAATTAAGTATTACGCTATTCCGAATCTAGAGTAACTGTTTGTTCAATATACTACAAGACACTTAAATTATCTTATGACATATATGATTTTACTGTCACTGGAAATTAACCAAATGTCACGTATTATATCAAATTTTCTATAGCATGAAAATTATCAAATACAATGAGAATAGATATGAAATGAGTACCAAAGTGAGTTGGAATCAAATTTATATAATATATGATCAGATAACAAATTACAAAAAATTATAACTTTTCAAAAATATCATAAACGAAAAACAAAGATAGAATTTTCTATCAACCTAGATATTAGAACAACCTATATTAGAAATCTACTAGCTTAATATTTTTATCAAAAGTTCAAAATGTCTGATTTTATACTTGATGTATATCAATGTCAAATACGCAAATTTCCGTGCAAATTGTCTAAACCTAAAATTTTCTTCACTTGACGTACAATTTTATATGTGTAACGTTACTGTGATTTAGATCAAATTTATTATCATAAGATGCATCTATTTTTGAAATATATTTAATAAAGGCCTATTAATTCTCGAGAAATAATTTAAATAAACTGGACAGGACTCACCAACTAGGTACTGGTTAACTCGTTCGTATTCTTAAATGTATTTAGAATTCAGCAACACTTTCTAAATTTATAATTTAGAAACCGGGAACCACTTGCACTTTAACGACGTAATTCTTTTGCGAAATATACACGCACTGGCTTTACAATGCAAGGTTTTATGATCTAATAATATATTCATATGATTACTATTATATTCATATGATTACTATTATATTCTTAAATAAATTTGAGACAACTCTTATCTTGATGTTGTCTCGTGGGGATTTCAAATTTTACTCCTAAACTTTTTACATAAAAAAATACAAATTTATGTTTTCCTATAACAAAGAGAGATTTGCATTCTTTTATCATAATTGCAATTTTGCTAGCAGAGACATCTGTATTTTGAAACTTCAAATATTTGTTTTCAAATCATTATAAAATCTATCTATCATTAGGTATATTCTGTAATAATGTCATCCGAAATTGAAATGTCAAATTTTATTTGTATATTGAATCTTTCAAATTATTGATTATACACTGTGTATCACAAGTATTACATACAAATATACATATTTTTCCTTATTTTAATGTTTTCTTTAGAATTTAGATAGAGGAACTGTATTAATATATATATTATATATATATATATATATATATAAATATATATATATATATATAAATATATATGTTGTATACCTTAAGTTTTCGAGTATAACTTACATTTGATTTTTTGCTTATAATAATACCCCTAATAAGAATCAGTTAAACATTTTTTTTTCCAAAAAATGCCTTGGGTCCTAATGGGTTAAAGCCCCCCTTGATGATCTTTCACAAATTTATCCCTTCCTATCTGATAGATCTTTGAAGACCGTATCACTAGACTCTCGTTAAACCCCAACGAAACTGATGAGCTAGCAAGTTTAACATCCACAAATTCAAACAACTCCATCCGTGATGATGTCGATCTATCTCAACAAACTTCTGATTTAGAATATTTCCCGCCCTCAACTACCTACCAGTTTAATTTGTCAAATTAGGACCACACCTATAATTTTTAATAATTTTTATATATTAATAAAACTCACAATACTACAGTGGAACTGACAGATATTGCCCGCGTCTTGAATGTCTACAATATCTCACTTCCAATTACAAGCCAGACTTTATATGCCTCAAAGAAATTAATATTAAAGCGTTCAACAATCCACAACAAAAAAAAATTGAAGGCTATCATTCTACCAGAACTAATTGCACCAGAAATAGTGGTGGTACATCAATATTCGCATCAAAAGAAATACTCTAATCACATCTTCCATTTACTATTGATCGGGAAGCAATTGCCATAACAACACTGTCGTCTAACAAAATGACCATATGTACCTTATCTTCCACCTGTTTATTCCTTATAGGACGAAGAACTTCTTGATCTAATATATCAATTTCCCCATCCTTTCAACCTCCTAGGTTATTTCAATACACATAACACTATGTAGGGTTCACAGAGTACCTCTCGACGTGAAAAAGTTGTTGAAAACATAATTAATTGCACCAACTCGTTCCTTCTTAACACAGGCTCCAATACTCACTTCAGCTCTTCATCCGGTAATTTTTCTGTCATTGACCTGACTATATACGATCCCAAGACTGGTTCTTCCGTAACTTGGCAAATTGATAATCAACAAACAACAACTAAATTGACTCTTCCTTATGTAATTTCTCCTCTTACAGCAACGTTAATGTATCAACTCAATCATTTACATACATCGTATTAAAATCAGATTTAACTCATATTGGTAAAAATACCTTCACATCTACTAACAAAACCGAATCATGGTGGAATCCTTCCTGTGGAAACGCAATCCGACAATCCAAGTCAGCACTGAACTACTATCGAAAACCTAAAACTTCTGAAAATCTTATACTGGCCCAGGCCAAATACATCGTCACACAAAGTAAAAAATGATCTTGGCAAAAATATGTATCATCTTTGACTGACAGTTCCAATCCACCCCAATCTTGGAAAAAAATACGTCAAATTAAAGGACAAAAAACTAATTTAATATTCACTCATCTTATCTCTAAGAACTCCGAAATCTTCAATAGTCAAGTCATTGCAAACACACTCGCCCAACACTTTCAAGATAATTTTGAAAATAACAAAAAAAGAATCTACCCGACACTTCTATGAATTAGCTTTCTCACAACAACTCTCTCATAAAAACACAGGGCATATGTAATATCAACCCTCCACTTGCTCTCCCTTAATTAAATTCCACCCTGGCCTCCTGCAAAAACTCTGCCGCTAGCCCCGACGCCCTTCCTTACATAGTTTTAATACATCTTCCTAATTTTGGTCTTTCCACACTTTTAGGCATTTAAAACCTCATATGGTCATCTCCAGAGTTCCTCACTGAATGGCACAAGTCCATAATCATTCCCATTCTTAAGCCTGAACAGACACCATCTCTCCCTACATCATACATGCCAATCTGCCTTACATGTACTATTCTAATTAACCCTCTTTTCACTTGGGTTATTAGATGGAACGGTAAGTTTTTTATTGTTAAATGTTTTTCTCGAAGGACCGTATATTGTATTCACTGTTGTAGGATGTTTGATTAAATGTTTCCTCGAAGAAATTAAACACTTATTTCACTTTCATGTTGCTATATTGCAGGAATTATAACTTTTTCTTTTGCGTAGACAATTAAGAAATTCACTTGATCATACGCGTTACATTTTGATTATTTAGCACATAATCTGCAGGAGTAATGAATGTTTAATGATTAATTACACATGTTTTTTACCAGGACCAAATGCCGGGTGCTCTTATAACATGAGTACCATTATGTACGACAGTTAAATATGATGAAACAAAATGTAATGTAGTTGACATATTTATATATCGGTTAACATGGTTACGAGGAAGGAGAAAAATAATAGAATTTGAAACGTAACGGTCAGATACAGCGAGTGAAAATTTGCAGTTAGGATGATTTTTGTTGCCTGAAAAGGATATATGTCTTGAGCAGAATATTTGAATTGTGTTATACAGGGGAAGTTGAAAATAAAAATCACAGGAGAATTTAGTAATTAAATCAAATTCGAACATATTGGGGGCGCGGGAAGAATGGAAGAAAGGTGAGAGATGGCTGCTCCCAGAAACCGAATGCTGATGTTAGTGAAAGGGTTAGATAGCGTGAGGGTGTATAGGGTTCTGATACAGGATTATGAATGAATGTGAATAATCGTAAATATTGACTGTCTCGACCCTTACTTCGTGGAATATGCTCATATTAGTGTTTTTAAATGAAACTCACGGTCTCTAGTTAATTCCACAATATAATAAAAGTTATTGAAAATTCTAAAAAATTGACAATTGTTTCGATAATTCAATAATATCGAAACCATTGTCAATTTTTTAGAATTTTCAATAACTTTTATTATATTGTGGAATTAACTAGAGACCATGAGTTTCATTTAAAAACACTAATTGTAAATATAATTATATAAATGTATAGGGGTTGTAAAAATAACCTAATGTTAGTGTCAGAGTGGTGTAAGGACTCTTATATCGTGAATATACGAAATGATAATGTTTTGATGTTAGAGTGGTGTAAGGACTCTAACTTCATGAATGTATGAAATGATAAGGTTTGATGTTAGAGTGGTGTGAGGACTCTAACGTCATGGATGTAACGAATGAACAAGAGGTTTAGATGTATGCTAGTTCTTGTATTTTAAGGGCACGAATGTTTGCAATGTACTCTAGAAATGGACTAGAGGTGTGAATGATAAGAATGTAAGCAATATACTCTAGAAATGGACTAGAGTTGTAAACGATAAGAATGTATGCAATATACTCTAGAAATGGACTAGAGTTGTAAACGATAAGGATGTATGCCATATACTCTAGAAATGGACTAGAGTTGTAAACAATAAGAATGTATGCAATATACTCTAGAAATGGACTAGAGTTGTAAACAATAAGAATGTATGCATTATAATAGGAGAGAGAGTGAGAGAAAGTGTCAGTGATTACAACATAATTATGTTGTAGAAGAGTAAGATTTGGATTAGATTTTATAAAAAAAAGCTGAAGGAATGACAGAGATAGGAAAGGGCCAAGTGGCAGTTTTTTCGGGCCTACTGGATCTATATATCATATATATCAGCGCAATTCGCCACCGGCAGATGCTTACCCGGTCCGATTGGGGCCTAGCGACTTACGTCACGCCAAGCGTTGACTCTAGATTAAAACAATTGCGGTACCAGTTTGTTTAAGGAGTAACGGTCCAGGAACCTCGGGCATATTTAAACAAAAAGGGGGACCAAGTTGTGAAGGGATGTGAAATTCCATGAGAGAGCATGGAAAGCTCATGTGGGTGTTTTTCCGGTTTTTTTTATATCAGAATGAATGGTGCTGGGTAAGAAAGGGAACGCTTTTCTTCGGAGAACGTGAAAACTCCAATGTAGCTTGCGCTACTCCCTTTCTACGCGGAGGAATGAATTGTATAGTGATGGTGAGTGTAAGAGAGTAATGTTTCAATGTTTGAAAAATTAATGTGTGATTTATTAATGAAATGACATGATCGTATAAGTACAAGTAATGTGACCACCAATATAAGAGTAAATGTAAGAGAGATCTTCTTTACGTATAAGGTTGTTTATTTGTGCAACGAGAGAAGCGCTTTGTCACGTTGACAAGGTATAAATGACTTTTTTTATTTATGTTTCTGAGGAATCAGGCATTGGTAACGGAATGATTTTGACAATTGGTCGAGTGTAAGTACCTGAAGCGGTTTTGACTTGGACTGAACGGATTTTACCGTCTTTACCAGCTGTGACGTCGGTTATGCTGGCTAAAGGCTATCGTAAGGGAGGGGAGTCGTCGTCCATTTGGGACGGTTTTGCAATTGGTTGAGGTAGTGGACAGACCACCGTTTCCAAAAGTTTTGTTGAGCATGAGTGCATTTTTGCCAGAATTTTAATCGGTTTGTAGGGAGTGAGGATAAATCTTTGTCTGGAAGTGCCATTAGAGGTGCTCCTATGAGAAAATGACCTGGTGTTAATGGCAGCAAGTCAGTAGGGTCAGTCGAAAGGGGAGTAAGGGTCGTGAATTGGCTTCTATCTGAGTCAATATGGTGCTGAGCTGTTCGAAAGTAAAAGTGGAGGTAGCAAGTAATTTTATCAGATGAGTTTTAACGCTTTTGACTCCGGCTTCCCAGAGACCACCCCAATGTGGTGATCTGGGGGCAATGAATTTCCATTCTATTGATGATGTAAGTAAGTGGTCATATATGGGAGGAACATTCTTAGTCAGGAAGTGAGATACTTCAGCAAGATAATGATTAGAACCAACAAAATTCGTGCCATTGTCGCTGTAAATTACAGATGGAAGTGCTCGTCTAGAAACGTTTGAATGAAGCGATAAAGGAATCTGCGGACAGATCAGAGACTAGCTCAAGATGAATTGCCTTTGTCGAGAAGCATATGAATAGGGCGATGTAAGATTTGGATACCGGAGCTCGCTTCAGATGAGATGATTTTATTGAGAATGGTCCTGCGAAGCCGACTCCAGTCGTCTGGAAGGGACGGGAAGGTGTTACACGACGTGCAGGTAGATCAGACATGATTTGCTGTGCTGTTTTGGCCTTGAACCTGTGGCACATTAGACATTTGTTTATGATGCGCTTGATCTCACGCAGGC
Source organism: Galeruca laticollis (assembly GCA_963921935.1). Lineage (NCBI taxonomy): Eukaryota > Metazoa > Arthropoda > Insecta > Coleoptera > Chrysomelidae > Galeruca > Galeruca laticollis. Next base: position 49,296,817 of record OY998183.1, on the reverse strand, counting down.
CATCAATGGGCCAGAATTCTAGATGGATATTGGCGAGAACATTGAATTGGGTGTTTTTGTTCGTAGGAAACGGGGAAATGGGAGAGTCTCCCTCCGACTCTAGTAAGATTTTCCTTGTCTATTAAGAGGTTTAATGATACAAGACGTTTATCTGAGGGTAGTTGATTCTTTTGTAGTGTGCGATAAAGGTTTGGGAAGCTGTTTGTTTGCACCTGGCGTACAAGGAAAAGTAAAGCAGTGTCTAGATTTTGTCTAGAGAAGATTTTTTGTGTAGTAGCAGGATGACGGATGATTTCTATAAATTTGTATATGTATGCCATTGCTCTGACTAGTTTGGTTAGAGATGATGAACGAGTTATTAGGAATATGAAGAGGTTTGCTGGTTTCGCTGTCGTGACGAGTGACTTTTTATTTGCTTCAGGGGGGTCCGGTAGACAGGAAAAGGTATCGTGACAAGACGTGTCGTCGGAGGATTCCCATAGAAAAGGAGGTCCACAGAACCACTTGGTACTGGGAAATTCTAAGGGCTGGCCCCTTGATAGGATGTCCGCAGGGTTGAGGTGAGATCGAATATGTTTCCACGTAGCGGAATGGGTTGCTTTTTGAATTTGAGTGACTCTGTTGCAGACAAAAATTGTACATCTAGTGGGTATGCTTTTTATCCAGGACAGGGCTATTTGAGAATCGGACCATAAAATGAAAGATGAGATTTTTAATTGTTGATCAAGGATGTTGCGGAGTCGTGCGTAAAGTTTTGATACAAGGGCTATGGTGCATAATTCTAATTTGGGAACTGTAATCGGTTTGTTGAGAAAGGCGACACGGGATTTGGAAATGATAAGTTGTGAGGATGTGGAAGAATCCGTGTAAATTGTTCTCAGATAGAAACAGCCTCCATAAGCTGGCATCACAGAAACCGTTGAGTTCAATGTGTGATATTTGTTTGTTTTCAAATATATGCCTAGGGATATGTAATGATAATAACTGGGTCATGCTTTCTACAAATTCATGCCATTTCTCTATGAGTGCCAATATGAGAATGAGTATAAGTTTGATTAAAGTGCAATTGTATACGAGTGCAAGTAATAATTCATTTGTAAATGTGTTAGGTGGCATGAAAGTAAATGTGAGGTAGTGATCACGAGTGTAAGTATGATGAGAGTTTTGTCTAAGTCTTTTGAGATTGTTTTTATGATTATATACATTTGTCTTAAGGGGGCCCGGCTCTTTTGCGGACAAGAATGAGTTTTTTAAAATATTTTAATGAACGTAAAGGAGAGTTATTTCTGCTCTCGTCAAGAAGAGGGAGGGTAAGATATGTATATAATGTTTTTGTCAAGTCGTTTTAAATCCAAAGTGTCGTCAATGTAATTTTGTAAGTAGCATATGAGTAAGGGGGATAACGTTTTCTTCTTAACGTCACCCAAGTGGTTATATTCTTCAACCAAGTATCTTTTTAATCCAAGTGTCCAAGTGTCTTTTTAATACCTTTATCTAGGTATTCACAATAAAGTATGAGAATGAGTGTAATGAGTAAGAGAGGGGTTATTCGTTATGTATTGTGAATGAGTCTTGTCCAGAACAGTTGTAATGCGTATTGCCCAGGTAAGCCCAAAGGAGACAGAGTTCGATTAAATTAATTAATTTATTGCTATAAAGAAATATTATTTACAAAGATAAAATTAAACTAAACTACAATATTCTATATATACTACTGTGGTGCGTAATTATATTGAAAATCCCGTTCCGACGATCCGTACTCCTCCGTCGACCGATGTGTACTGACGAACTGTAGGCAGGTTGGTATAACGACTCGAAATTTCCGCTGTGGTATACGGGATTCTCTCGGTCCTACGAATTGTTCAGACAGCCAAAGTTGAGAACAACCGATAGATCAATACTCTTTCGGTTATTGTCTCCAGATGTGAGTATATCGTTTATAATTGGTCAATTCCCAACTTAACGACTCTCTCGGTGGTATAGGGATGTAGTTATTCCGGCGCGTCAGTACCACACCAGAATTATACTAACATTTAGCGCGATCGTTTGCAGATGGTCAATACCCATCTCAACGTCAGCAAACCCTATAGAGATACTGTAGAGCTTTCGATGCGTCAATACCGCACCGAAATTATTCTAACAGCTTGAACAATCGTTTTCGTTTCCGTCAATACCAGAAACCAACGGCCGTTCGAGTGAGTGATGTATAAAAGTCGAATCAATACTTCGACTTAGTACAACACTCCACGGTGAATTGTGTAAAGCGTATAAGGTTAAAGTCAGTACCTTCGACCTACGCTTCGCACTGGAGGCGGCTGAACTTGTAGGAGCTGGAGTCCGTGAACCAAGTTATCGTCTTGTCTGTTGGCTTGCATTTTTATATACATTTTAGCGGTGGTGGTGGAAGTCTCCTTCCTTTCCACTGTCGATTCCTCGTGCGCATCTTGGCGTGGGGACTTTGTTGTTCTGGTGGGGTACCTCGTCATCGCTGCAATAACTGGTTACTTGGATCGATATTTATAGTAATGAATTTATATCATTACAGATCCCCCTCTCTTCGGGAAAAAAAAATGTTTCCAGGAAAGATTTTTTTTGTTGTCATCAACGTTGGGACGTTGTCGGTTTGTCGGTCCGGTGGTCTGTCGGTCTGTCGGTTTGGTCGGTCTGTCAGTCTGTAGGTCTATCGGTATGGTCGGACTGGTCGGTCTGGTCGGTTTGGTCGGTCTGTCAGTCTGTAGGTCTATCGGTATGGTCGGACTGGTCGGTCTGGTCGGTCTGGTCGGTCTGGTCGGTCTGGTCGGTCTGGTCGGTCTGGTCGGTCTGGTCGGTCTGGTCGGTCTGGTCGGTCTGGTCGGTCTGGTCGGTCTGGTCGGTCTGGTCGGTCTGGTCGGTCTGGTCGGTCTGGTCGGTCTGGTCGGTCTGGTCGGTCTGGTCGGTCTGGTCGGTCTGGTCGGTCTGGTCGGTCTGTCGGGTGTTAATACCTGATTTTTAATTTCTTCCCTTCTGGTAGGGATAGCCGGTACCTTCTTTTCCCAGTGGGGTGTTGTCGCAGGTGATCTGGGACGAGGTTTGTGAGCGGAATGCTTATCTTTATTGATTGTTGTGGGGTCGCTGGTATTGGTTTAATGTCTTCCGCTTGCCACAGGTCGGATGGTCGTGGTGATCCGAATAACTCGGGGAACTTATTAAGGGCTGCCCATGTACTCTCCAGACCCCGCCCGGTGTTCGTTGATAGAACTGAATGATTTTCGGACCTGAATAGGTATTTATAACTGCTTTTGTGGTGGGGCTGGCTTGTCTGGGTGGTGGGGTTAGCCTTGCGTCGTTACTCTTTGTGCGCCGGTTTCAAGTCTTTGACGTGTACTCGTTGAATGGTTTTGCCGTTTTCTCCTTTCAGCTGGAAAATTACCTGGTCGGTCTGGTCGGTCCGGTCGGTCTGGTCGGTCTGGTCGGTCTGGTCGGTCTGGTCAGTCTGGTCAGTCTGGTCGGTCTGGTCGGTCTGGTCGGTCTGGTCGGTCTGGTCGGTCTGGTCGGTCTGGTCGGTCTGGTCGGTCTGGTCGGTCTGGTCGGTCTGGTCGGTCTGGTCGGTCTGGTCGGTCTGGTCGGTCTGGTCGGTCTGGTCGGTCTGGTCGGTCTGGTCGGTCTGGTCGGTCTGGTCGGTCTGGTCGGTCTGGTCGGTCTGGTCGGTCTGGTCGGTCTGGTCGGTCTGGTCGGTCTGGTCGGTCTGGTCGGTCTGGTCGGTCTGGTCGGTCTGGTCGGTCTGGTCGGTCTGGTCGGTCTGGTCGGTCTGGTCGGTCTGGTCGGTCTGGTCGGTCTGGTCGGTCTGGTCGGTCTGGTCGGTCTGGTCGGTCTGGTCGGTCTGGTCGGTCTGGTCGGTCTGGTCGGTCTGGTCGGTCTGGTCGGTCTGGTCGGTCTGGTCGGTCTGGTCGGTCTGGTCGGTCTGGTCGGTCTGGTCGGTCTGGTCGGTCTGGTCGGTCTGGTCGGTCTGGTCGGTCTGGTCGGTCTGGTCGGTCTGGTCGGTCTGGTCGGTCTGGTCGGTCTGGTCGGTCTGGTCGGTCTGGTCGGTCTGGTCGGTCTGGTCGGTCTGGTCGGTCTGGTCGGTCTGGTCGGTCTGGTCGGTCTGGTCGGTCTGGTCGGTCTGGTCGGTCTGGTCGGTCTGGTCGGTCTGGTCGGTCTGGTCGGTCTGGTCGGTCTGGTCGGTCTGGTCGGTCTGGTCGGTCTGGTCGGTCTGGTCGGTCTGGTCGGTCTGGTCGGTCTGGTCGGTCTGGTCGGTCTGGTCGGTCTGGTCGGTCTGGTCGGTCTGGTCGGTCTGGTCGGTCTGGTCGGTCTGGTCGGTCTGGTCGGTCTGGTCGGTCTGGTCGGTCTGGTCGGTCTGGTCGGTCTGGTCGGTCTGGTCGGTCTGGTCGGTCTGGTCGGTCTGGTCGGTCTGGTCGGTCTGGTCGGTCTGGTCGGTCTGGTCGGTCTGGTCGGTCTGGTCGGTCTGGTCGGTCTGGTCGGTCTGGTCGGTCTGGTCGGTCTGGTCGGTCTGGTCGGTCTGGTCGGTCTGGTCGGTCTGGTCGGTCTGGTCGGTCTGGTCGGTCTGGTCGGTCTGGTCGGTCTGGTCGGTCTGGTCGGTCTGGTCGGTCTGGTCGGTCTGGTCGGTCTGGTCGGTCTGGTCGGTCTGGTCGGTCTGGTCGGTCTGGTCGGTCTGGTCGGTCTGGTCGGTCTGGTCGGTCTGGTCGGTCTGGTCGGTCTGGTCGGTCTGGTCGGTCTGGTCGGTCTGGTCGGTCTGGTCGGTCTGGTCGGTCTGGTCGGTCTGGTCGGTCTGGTCGGTCTGGTCGGTCTGGTCGGTCTGGTCGGTCTGGTCGGTCTGGTCGGTCTGGTCGGTCTGGTCGGTCTGGTCGGTCTGGTCGGTCTGGTCGGTCTGGTCGGTCTGGTCGGTCTGGTCGGTCTGGTCGGTCTGGTCGGTCTGGTCGGTCTGGTCGGTCTGGTCGGTCTGGTCGGTCTGGTCGGTCTGGTCGGTCTGGTCGGTCTGGTCGGTCTGGTCGGTCTGGTCGGTCTGGTCGGTCTGGTCGGTCTGGTCGGTCTGGTCGGTCTGGTCGGTCTGGTCGGTCTGGTCGGTCTGGTCGGTCTGTCGGGTGTTTATACCTGATTTTTAATTTCTTCCCTTCTGGTAGGGATAGCCGGTACCTTCTTTTCCCAGTGGGGTGTTGTCGCAGGTGATCTGGGACGAGGTTTGTGAGCGGAATGCTTATCTTTATTGATTGTTGTGGGGTCGCTGGTATTGGTTTAATGTCTTCCGCTTGCCACAGGTCGGATGATCGTGGTGATCCGAATAACTCGGGGAACTTATTAAGGGCTGCCCATGTACTCTCCAGACCCCGCCCGGTGGTTATTGGCATCTTGCTGTTCGGCTTCGCTGGCGGTGTGGTGTCTTCGCCGTAGAGTGGGCTCATTTGAGTCGGAATATCTAACACGTCGTCGGTGTATAGGCTAGACATCTTTATTGTTCGTTGATAGAACTGAATGATTTTCGGACCTGAATAGGTATTTATAACTGCTTTTGTGGTGGGGCTGGCTTGTCTGGGTGGTGGGGTTAGCCTTGCGTCGTTACTCTTTGTGCGCCGGTTTCAAGTCTTTGACGTGTACTCGTTGAATGGTTTTGCCGTTTTCTCCTTTCAGCTGGAAAATTACCTTTAACCAGATCTTATTTATCGTATACGGCCCGGAAAACTTCGGGGCTAGCTTTGCGTTGAAGTTTTTCGATGCGTTGGAGAGGCAATGGTCTCTTTTCATGACTTTATCGCCAATTTTTGGTATCCATTCTCTCCTTCGGAGATTGTAGTGGTGACTCTGTGAGGAAAATGCTCTTGCCAGGTTAATCTTGACTAATTGGAATGTTTCCTGTAGCTTATTCCATTTCTGTGGCGAATCGTCGTTAGCTGGATGTGTTGGATTATTTACGATTTCACTAGGTATACGAAGCTCATGTCCGAAATTTCAGAATGCTGGTGTGAAACCTGTAGCTTCGTGTCGGGCCGAGTTAATTGCGAACAGCAGTTCGAGTAGTTGTGCATCCCATTTTTTGTGGTTCTTATCGCAGAATTGAGCGATCATTGTCTTTATGACTCTGTTTGTTCGTTCCACAGGGTTGTTTTGTGGTGTGTACGGCGGTATGTCTCTTTTCTTGATGTCATATTCTCGTAACAATTTTCTAATTTCTCTACTATCGTAATTCCTGGCGTTGTCTGTGGTTATGTAACGAGGACACCCGAATTTCATTAGTATTCTGTCTTTGAGGTTTTGACATATTACCTTTGTGGTGACTTTACGTACTGGACATGCTTCGACCCATTTTGTGAAGGTGTCTTGAAAGACAATGATGTAATTGTTGCCTTTGCTCGAGGTGGGTAGTGGTCCTATGACATCGGACGTTATTGTTTCCCATGGCGAGTCTGGGATTTTTGTGTTGTACATTTTTCCTGGGGTTTGTTGCTGTAAGGGTTTGTACTGCTGGCAAATGTTGCAGTTACGGACGTGTTTAGCCGCGTCTTTGAACATTCTCGGCCAGTAATAATCTTTGGCTAATCGTGCTATCGTTTTTGCGATACCTAGGTGTCTTGCGGTTGGAAGTTCGTGGTTCTCCGATATCAACTTCGCGCGTTTGTTTTCTGGGATACATAGTTTCCACGGGTTTGACATTTCTGGTTCTTTGAAATCGTATTTATCCCAAAGATGCCTGTATAGGAGTCCTTCTTTTATATTGTAGTCTGGGTGGCGTTCTGGTTGTTGTTCGACGAGTCGTTTCTGTCTTGTATACCATTCGTCGTCTGATATGATTCCTAATTCGACGTCTGTCAACGCATCCACTGGTTCTCGTGATAGTGCATCTGCTAAAACATTCTGGGATCCTTTTCGGTATAGTACATCGAAGTCAAATTGCTGCAACGTCATTGCCCACCTCGCTATTCTACCCGAAGGTCTATCCATGGATTGGAGGAATTTTAGGCTTTGATGGTCTGTGATTACCGTAAACTGGTATCCTTCTAGGTATGGTCTCATCTTCTCTACGCCGTATACTATTGCCAGTAATTCTTTTTCCGTAACCGAAAAATTTTTTTCCGCTTCTGATAGGGATCTGCTCGCGTAGGCGATTACTCTGTCGTTATTGTCTTCGTCTTTTTGAAGTAATGCTACTCCTAAACCGTGGTTAGATGCGTCTGTCTGTAGGTAGAAACGTCTGGAGAAATCGGGGCATACCAATACCGGAGCTTGGGTTAATATCTTTTTGATTGTGGTAAATGCGGTTTCCTGTTCCGGGCCCCAGTTCCACTTCTGTTTTTTCTTTAGTAGTCTTGTTAGCGGAGCAGCTGTTGTAGAGAAATCCTTAATGAATCTTCTATACCAGGACGTTATGCCTATGAATCTCCGAACTTTCTTTATTGTAGTGGGTGCCGGATAGTCTACGATCGCCTTTATCTTGGATTCGTCCGTTTTTATTCCGTCCTTATTGACTACGTGCCCTAAGTAGTTAAGTTCGTTTTTACAAAAGCTGCATTTCTTTATGTTTATCTTCAGTTTAGCTGCCTGGAGTCGTCTAAACACCTCTCGTAAATTTTTTACGTGTTCATCGAACGTTTTTCCTAACACTATTATGTCGTCCAGATATGCGAAAGCGTGTGGTTCCATTTCTGGGCCAATTACCCTGTCTAGTAATCTCAGGAACGTTGCTGATGCGGCGTGTAGACCGAATGGCATAACTTTAAATTGGAATAGTCCTTTCCCTGGTGCGATGAAAGCCGTTAATGGTTTGCTGTCCTCTGTCAGAGGTACCTGCCAGTAACCGTTTTTTAAATCTATGGTCGAGATGAATTTGGCGGCTGTTAGTTTTTCCAATATGTGATTAATGTATGGTAACGGGTATGCATCTTTTTCTGAAATTTCGTTGATTCTTCGGAAATCTACGCAGAACCTGTAGGTCCTGTCTTTTTTTTGTACTAACACGACTGGCGAACTGTACGGGCTATTCGACTGTTCTATGACTCCGTCCTGTAACATTTTGTCAATTTCTTCGTTAATGATTTTTTGCATTGCTGGGTTGCGTGATTTGTATCTCTGGTTAATCGGTGTATTGTGTTTTAGTTTGATTCGATGTTCTATGAGGTGTGTTGTACCTTGAATCTCCTGGAATTTTTGTATTTCTGTTTGAAGCATTTTTTGTAATTTATCTCTCTCGTGTGGACGTAATTCTGAGGTTATGTTGAAATCGGTATCTCTATCTGGATTATGCGGCGTGTCTATATCTGGAATGGTTGTTGGGTATATGTCTGGGCTGTAACTGGGCGGATTTTCTGAACTGACTACGTTGACTGGGGTGTATTCGTTGTTCGTCTGGGTTAGCTGATGACTACTCGGGTAGTTCAGCTTGAAGTTCCATGCATCCAACTCGTTTATTCCAATTATGGCTTCAGAAGTGAGATCTGGTAGGAAGTAAAATTGTGCTGTTCTCCACGTATTCTGTATTGCACAGTGTATTGTATAACTGTGTTGTATGTGTGTCTGTTTCCCGTTTGCGAGTGTTACGTAGACTTCTTTTTTGCATGGACGTAGTCCTAGTTCTTGTACGAACTGTAAACCTCTGTTTCCTATATACGATTTTACTGACCCTGTATCGAGTAATGCATGGAGTGTTTCCCCTTCCTGGATGGTCATTACGGCGTGTGGTCTTCTGTCTCGGGATCGGTTTATTGTCTCGTTGACCGTGGGGGTCTGTATTGGGAAACTGGCGTGCCCCTGGTTCCGTTGTCGTTTCCCGTTGTCGTTTCCCGGTTGGCTTCTGCACGTACAATCTGTTGACGAGATACCTAATGACCCACAATGGCTGCAGAATAGTATTGGGCGTGAACGGCATACCCGACGGTTATGTCCTCTTTTCCCACATCTCCAACAGCATGTGTTCCTATTGAAATTCTGTATTCTGTTGGGTTCGGGATATGTGTGACGTGTGGCGTTATCCTGTCGCTCGTGACGGGGTGTCGGTATCGATTGGTCGTGATTCTGGATTTCTTTTTGGATGTCTTCGTGATCGATGACTAATCTTGTTAGTTCTGCCATCGACTTGCATTCGTCTCTTCTTAGCGATGGTTGGGGAGCATGTTTGAATATATCCTATCTATGGCTTGGGTTTCGGAAAAACCGTTGTGTCTTATGATGGATGTTTGGATGTCTGACAGAAATTCTTTGAATTTTTCGTGTGTCTGTTGTCGGCGGTTACGTATAATGTCGTCCAGTTGTTGTAAGTTGTTATCTCGATTGAAAAATGTTTTGATGTTCCTTATAAAATCTGTCCATCCTGTCCATTGGCTTTTATTGTTTCTATACCACAGTGTTGCCTTTCCCTTCAGAATGATAGGAAGTGCCCGAAATAGATATTTGTTTTGTATGTTGTAGCAGTCTTTTAGTTCATTCACCGATTCCAGGAATTCTATTGGGTCTCTGGATCCATCATAATGTATACCCCATTTCCTAATTATCTCTAGAGCCTGCGAATTCTTGTCCTCCTGTGGTTGAGTATGCATTATTGGTTCAAGAGTAACGTTACTGTTGTCCTGGATATTTGGTGTCTGTGTGACGGCCGTCCGTAAGTGGTCCACTAACCTGGTTCTTAGTTCTGACATTTTTCCCGTCGAAACTAACCCTCTGGCTTCTAATTCTGCGCGGATATCTGGTTGTCGTAGTCTATAAACCCATCCCACTTTTTCGTCTGCAACTTCTAATCTATACGCTCCATCATCGCTTTCGGATGCCATTGTCAGTGTTTATTATGATGTCTTAAGAAGAAAAAAAAACTCTATCTTTCGAATTCGTACTAATTTTCTGGTTATAAAAATTTTTTTGTTTCGATAATCTCTGATAACAGGGCCAAAAAAATGTCGATACTGGGCTACGCAATTTAATCTTTCTGCTCGGGCGCCATTCTGTAATGCGTATTGCCCAGGTAAGCCCAAAGGAGACAGAGTTCGATTAAATTAATTGATTTATTGCTATAAAGAAATATTATTTACAAAGATAAAATTAAACTAAACTACAATATTCTATATATACTACTGTGGTGCGTAATTATATTGAAAATCCCGTTCCGACGATCCGTACTCCTCCGTCGACCGATGTGTACTGACGAACTGTAGGCAGGTTGGTATAACGACTCAAAATTTCCGCTGTGGTATACGGGATTCTCTCGGTCCTACGAATTGTTCAGACAGCCAAAGTTGAGAACAACCGATAGATCAATACTCTTTCGGTTATTGTCTCCAGATGTGAGTATATCGTTTATAATTGGTCAATTCCCAACTTAACGACTCTCTCGGTGGTATAGGGATGTAGTTATTCCGGCGCGTCAGTACCACACCAGAATTATACTAACATTTAGCGCGATCGTTTGCAGATGGTCAATACCCATCTCAACGTCAGCAAACCCTATAGAGATACTGTAGAGCTTTCGATGCGTCAATACCGCACCGAAATTATTCTAACAGCTTGAACAATCGTTTTCGTTTCCGTCAATACCAAAAACCAACGGCCGTTCGAGTGAGTGATGTATAAAAGTCGAATCAATACTTCGACTTAGTACAACACTCCACGGTGAATTGTGTAAAGCGTATAAGGTTAAAGTCAGTACCTTCGACCTACGCTTCGCACTGGAGGCGGCTGAACTTGTAGGAGCTGGAGTCCGTGAACCAAGTTATCGTCTTGTCTGTTGGCTTGCATTTTTATATACATTTTAGCGGTGGTGGTGGAAGTCTCCTTCCTTTCCACTGTCGATTCTTCGTGCGCATCTTGGCGTGGGGACTTTGTTGTTCTGGTGGGGTACCTCGTCATCGCTGCATTAACTGGTTACTTGGATCGATATTTATAGTAATGAATTTATATCATTACACATTACGTATTTTGACGACAATATTCTGGAGATTGTTGCATTGGTTGTGAATGATTAGGGTTTTTGTTCAAAGGTCTCAATAATGTGTTTTGTTTGTGGGTGTGAGGGAAGTGAAGTAAAGTGTGATGTCTTTTTCGACATATGGAGCAAGATTTTACCGAAATACAATTAAGGGTTGTGTGTTTAGAACCTGAACACCTGGAGCACAATTTGTTAGCTTTAATCTATTTATTTCGATCAGGGACAGAAAGTCGTCCGAATTGGGAACATTCATAAATTTTATGGCCTGTTTCCCTGCAAAATGAGCATGTTGGAGATGGGTAGGGGAGGCTATGATATGCACTAGACGATGATTGACTATGTTGACCATTGTTATGAGGTCGGTTTCGTTCGGGATGCGAATGTTGGTTTGCAAATAATGCTAATCTGTTGGTTGGTGTGGTCACATTAGAAGACTGGTTACGATGATGGGATGTATGATTTCAAATAGTAGAATTTTTCAGTTTTGGATGTAAGCCAAGTGTTGTTTACTATTAGTGCATTAAAAAGATCTATAAAGGCAGTGTATTTAGTGCTATCTCCCGAGAAAATCGGTATTTCTATGGAAGGTAATCTAATGTGAGTTTCACTCTGAGAATGTACAGTTAATTGATTAGTTTGATTGAATTTAGAGTTTAATTTTTCGAAAGCATTTTGTAGTTTGCAGTGTAATGAGTAATATTTTTCATCAATCTGGCTTCTATCGTCAAATTCTAATTCAGTATCTACGGCTATGGTTTCAATTTGGTCTTGAATCTTAGAGTATTTAAAGTAATATTTCTCTAAATTGTCTATTCGGAATTTGAAAGCATACTTGTCTGACTCGTCCAAATTGTTATGAAACCAGTTATGAATACGAGTAATTGCTTCCTTACAACTAGCACGTTGTGTTTTTAAAGAATCCATTTTATCAATTATATCAATTATTTGACATAAATATTTGACATAAATATTTGACATAAAATTCAAATCAATGTGTCATGTTAGGTATTTAAGTAATATTTTATGATGTAAATGATTGTTTTCCATAATTGATATGAGATAATGTTATTAAATGTCCAAACCAAATTTGAAATTTTAACATGTAATAAAAATATAATACATTTTATTCGTCATATGTACCTTATTTGTCTTGTTCGTTTTCACTGCTAATCTGCTGTCTGTTTTGAAGAATTCCAATTTCCTCGTAGATTTGAACTGCCAACACTGATCTCAATTCAGGACCATATTCTATGAACTTATTTGGTTCTTCTATGAACTTTATTTGGTTCGATCCGGCTCGAAGAACCATATTCTAATTAACCCTTCTTTCACTTGGGTTATTAGATGGAACGGTAAGTTTTTTTATTGTTAAATGTTTTTCTCGAAGTACCGTATATTGTATTCACTGTTGTAGGATGTTTGATTAAATGTTTTCTCGAAGAAATTGAACACTTATTTCACTTTCATATTGCTATATTGCAGGAATTGAAACTTTTTCTTTTGCGTGGACAATTAAGAAATTCACTTGATCATACGCGTTACATTTTGATTATTTAGCACATAATCTGCAGGAGTAATGAATGTTTAATGATTAATTACACATGTTTTTTACCAGGACCAAACGCCGGGTGCTCTTATAATATGAGTACCATTATGTACGACAGTTAAGTATGATGAGACAAAATGTAATGTAGTTGACATATTTATATATCGGTTAACATGGTTACGAGGAAGGAGAAAAATAATAGAATTTTAAACGTAACGGTCAGATACAGCGAGTGAAAATTTGCAGTTAGGATGATTTTTGTTGCCTGAAAAGGTTATATGTCTTGAGCAGAATGTTTGAATTGTGTTAAACAGGGTAAGTCGAAAATAAAAATCACAGGAGAATTTGGTAATTAAATCAAATTCGAACATGTACCATGTATAAACTTATGGATAAAATAATAAATAAACGACTCATGCGGCTTATTGAAAAGTATAATATTGTCACTAAGGCGCAATCTGCTTTCAGATGACAACGATCCAATAACGACAATCTTGTCCTCTTACAAACCCACATTGCCAATGCCATTAATAATATACAGGAAACAATAGCTACCATTGTTTATATAGAAGGGGTATTTTACACTATACCTCGCCAAACCATTCGTGATAAACTATCACAAATCATTCTTACTGGCAATATATCTCTATTAATATCTAATTTTCTTGTAGAGTCTCCAAAGTACTTGCAAATGGGTACCTTTCTGCCACATTTATTCAACACGATAGTGTCCCCCAATGCTCATTATTAAGCTCATCTTTATTTATCTTTCCCATTAATAACATTTGCCCTTATCTCCTCCCTCCTGTAAAATACTCCCAGTGTGCATACGATCTTATAATCTACTTTCACGGTAAATCTACTTCCACCACCTGCTCGATCTTACAACCTGCAGTTAATTTAACATAAAAGGAAGTGACTTCCATAGGTATCTCTCTATCATCAACAAAATCAATAACTATCAAATTCAGTGGAAATTTTTCCACGTCTGCCCCGTAAATTATGATTAACTAGAAGAACCCGGCAGACATTGGTCACTGTTTACATGCTATGGCACTTTTCCCACGGAAATATTAATGTCAATTTTTTTTACAATGTAACATTATTTTTATAGTGAATTCAGTTAACAGACACTAATATTATAATTTATTAAAACTCATTGTCAAAAAAAGATAGATAAGGCATAACAATTCAAAATTGTTCAAATTTCACTATTAGCTATACCTACGTCTTAAACTAATTGTTCTATATTCAATATTCAATTTTTAATTTCTTTTTGTTCAAAATTTGAATAAAATACCTATATAAGTTACATGTTGCTTTCATTAATAGGAGTGGCCGTAGACAAAATATTGTGTGCAACTCCTACGAAAACCTTAACTACTCCTCGCTCTCTCTCTCAAATTGCTCCCTGGACTAAAACCCCTCCCCACTACAATGCATCCCTTTGTAAATTCAAAATTGATGATACTAACATCGTATTTTTAAAACAAAGTTTTTTATATCTTATAGATACTAGCAAATTTGATACTGTACTATACAATGCCGGTTCCAAAAAGAGAACTGGAGTTGGATTTGCATTTATCTCATCCTCTGAACCCATCGAATACTTTCCGATTCACCTTTCTAGTGGTATCCACACTGGTGAACTCTATGCTATCCCCCCGCCTTCAAATATGTTTCTATGCCTGATAAATACAAAGTCAAATGTAGCAATTCACTTGCATCCATCCAATCCATCAAATTTGATTTACCATTCACCCGTTAGTTCAAGACATACATGATACCTATGAAAAACTCATTGCTCAAAATTCAAAGGTTCCCATCATTTGTATCCCTTCCCACTTAGGAACCACTGGCAATGAAAATGCTGATCGCCTCGCAAAAGGCGCTGCCTCTGCATCTACGCAAAAGAACATCCAAACCTATAAATATTTCAAATCTAAAATAAAAACCTTGACAGAAACTAATGGCAAGAGCAATGGGACAAAAATATTTCAAAACTCCACACTATACGACTCAGAATAGAGCCATTCAACATGCACGGACTCTCCAGATGGTTATAATACGAAGATTGAGGATCGGCCACATCCGTTTAACTCCGGTCACCACATGTCCGCTCCTCCTCAACCGAAATGCCAACAATGCAATACTCAACTTCACGTCAAATACATAGTTGAGAATTATCCACTCTTTACTACCCACTGAAGTGTATTGGCTTAAAATCCACCACGAGGGAAATGCTGAATTGTATGGATCAAATAAATCGAATTATCCTCTTCCTTGAAGATGTACAACTAATAGATAACATATAAATTTAATGTTAACTTCCAAGCTACCTATTTTCATACTATTCAATGTAATTTCATTTCATCACCTTATATAATGTAACCGTCTATTATTAATTTTCTATTGTATCAATAACAGTAACTCGTGCTAATAGCTGCCCAATGCACGTTAGCTGAATAGAAAAATCTATGGTCAACTATCTTTACCTGGATTCTTATAAACGTATTGTGCTGTTTACTTCATTTGATTTTTCAATTATCAATTTTAACATAACTTACAGTTTCCACAAGATCGACCATTCGAGTAAGGAAGAAGAAGTGGTAGTGTTTTAGCACATGTAAGGCGTGGGGATCATTGCTATAGTCGATTCCTTGACAGCTCCAATCCATATAATACCATATCTCGTTAACAGCCTGTAATCATTAGAAGTGTACGTCAGTTCTTATAAGATTATGCAATAAGTCATTTATTTGGTGTTCTTTTCAGAGAGATAAAAAAACCATGCGTTATAGTATATCTAAAGTCAATGCGAAGACATAACAAAAGCAAGGTTGTCAGTTATTTTTCTAAAATTGCTAAGCTCACTATACAAATTATTTAGTAAACTGTTAGTTCATGATGTTCTTAGAAAGCTAATTTGTGAATATTTTTATTAGTAATTAATTAGTATGGCGTTATGGAGACCATTTGAAACGACAGTTCGAGATGATCTATGGCAGGAATATAATTATGAATATTTGAAAACTCTTCGCGCAGTTTTGTTTAGTTGTGGATTTAAATGTAAGACGTTAGACAATCGAATGATAATAATGGTAATGAGGCGAATCGTTAAACTTAGACAGGAGTATTTGCGTGAAATAAAAAGGTATTGTCATTCAAATAGAACTTATTTTAGACGAAATTTGGTTTGATCCGCATGATGTTGTAAAGTGCGGTTGAGTTGATGACACAATAAACTGTTTTTTAAATACGCCGTCTTCGAGAGGAAACCGCGAAGTATGTCACCGGAGGAAACCGCGAAGTATGTCACCGCTTGTAGAGAAGAATACATAAAGATGCTGACAACACTATATAATTTTATCATCATTTTGTAGTCCACCTTATTTCTAAATTCATTCAGACAGTCAGTCAGTAGCTAACTTTGAAGCAATTAAAACGTAAATTTATTGCCGGTAACTATGGGCTCGTTTCATGAATTTCAATGAAAATGTCACAAGATCCCAGACAACATTAGATATTCTATAAATATCCGTGGAATATTCATTTTGGCATATTGGAATATTCTCTAAAAATGCCAAGAATATCTTTATGCTTTTTGGAATATTCCTAGAAAGTGAAAATGGGAATATCCTAAATATTCAGAGAATATTCCCAAATGAATATTCTTTTTCGTATTATATATAAGCTAGGATTATTCCGAGAATATTCAGAAAAGCATTATCTAAGAATGTTCTTCAATGAATGTTTCCAGAATATTCAATATATACTATGAATATTCATGGTAGATTCATTTGGAATTTTGTAGAATTATATCAAATTGTATATTCAGGGGATATTCTTTGTATATTCAGAATATTGCAGAAATATCCTCAGAATGTTCAGAACCATACATTTAATGGGGGGAGAGGGAAGGGTTAGTATATAGAATTCATGTAAATGCACTTTTTTCAAATTTCTGTAAATCAATAAATTTTCATAACTGATGGAATTCTCTACCCGACCATTCACTCGATGGTGGCTTCTAAAGTGAATAAAGTGGCACAGGTACAAATTGGATTCAGAACATGAGTCCAATAACATTAGTGCTTAATTCTGGTTACACCTAAGAAAAAAATATTTTAACTACCTAAGCATAATAAAATAAAATTCAATATTAAATTGTCCAAGTTTTTATTAGACAAACACAAACTTTATAACTCTCTATAAACTTTTCAAATTTATAAATACTCAACTATAACTTTCATTTTATCGTTTTTAAACCGAAACGACAGAGCTTCACAAAATATATAAAGCATTAATCTACTTGTTGGACATCAGTTTCGTAAAATTAAATATTTATAGATACTTACATTCTCTTGTGAGAAATGAAAAATAAAGAAAAAAGAAAATTGACCAAATACTTGTTTCTATTAAAAAATATAGAGTTAATCTTTTAAAATTTGTAAATATTTATAGGACCCACACACTGCGAGTTTTTAGCTATACCTAAATGGATAAAACTGTCCGGTTAAGGCTACATAACTGAGGTATAACTGATAAACATCCTTATTGTTGACGTTTTGCAATCAGATATATCAATTTACCCGTTCGGGTAAGGCAGTGTTAAAAGCTGGCAGCGTGTGGATTCATAAACTTGCGTTATATCATCACAGTCACTAGAATGTATTTCGACGGCCTGAGATGAATGTGCCGGTTGCTGTGATGGTGTGGTATCTGCAATTATAAAAGTGATTGTAGTAATCATTTGTAGAAATTTTACAAATATGAGTATAAAAAATATCGATATTTTCTTAAATTTGTCACTATGCAGAATACATTACATTGACACTGGTATTCTATACTGTCGCTTAAATACCAAAGCATATGTTGATTAATTATTGTATGCTCTTCTCATGTAAGTTTTTACCAGCCTCAAGTTCTTAAGATAATTTACTTGTTTAAATTAATGTTGACTTAGTTTTATAAACCGATATAAATGTTTTAATTTTTTTGTTTTCATTATCTTAACACCAGGATATTCCCTTATACAAATTTCAAGAAGGTATTAATCCATTAAAAAGTATAAATCAATTATGCCGCCAGATGACAAAAAATAAATATCAAAAACAGCTGATTATAATGTCTACTTAAATTTAATATTTACCAGACTGAGTAACTATTTTTGTTGGTGGATCATTCAATAAATTGTGACCTTTGCATTTTAACTATGGTAATAGGGTAGACACAGCTAGCTGAAACAAATGCTTGGGATATCCTCCTTTGGAAATAAATTTTTCCTGACAGTGAAGTTCACACAACCTATCATTCTATTGTAAAGCATCTGTAGTCTTTCCAAACAAATCTGCACAGGTACAATCTTCCAACCATAAGTATGACCTAAAAAGTAAATAAATGTAGTTATTCACATGTCTATATTAACTACTAATTTATTATTCAACATATTTTTAGCTGAACAGGGCTCGTCAGCAGAAAGCTTATTGTAGTACATATTATTATTTCATGTTATTAAAGGCAGAGGGACAGATCAATGTTAAAAACCAAAAACATAGAGAATTACACCACTTACGATGCATAGGTACATGTGAAATAATAAAAAAGTAATATATACCTATAATATATTGCATATAGAAACAATTACTCACCTCACAAGGTCTTTGGAAAATCCAAACATAATTATTCCTTCTCCTGTTCTTGAGTGACATCCACGAAATGCACAAGTTATTCATCCCATAACAAATACAATAATTTCTCACTAAGAGTTCCACTAGTCACGATATTGTTGAAAACAAAATTTAAATAAACTTTAACTAAAGCACAATCCACTCCAGTTCATAGGTTAGATAAAACGGAAGCGAAACGAACCTATTGACACTTTACTTTGAGCATGCCAGACTTAAGCCCATCACACATGATATTCGAAATTAACCAATAAACGTGTGTACAGAGAACGCCAGTTGCATTTTAATTGGCTGGCCGCTTTTTGTTGACGCGATTGGGTACCTGTCTTGATTTGGCTTTACGCTGAATGTTATAATTATCATTTATATCTTTGTTCTCTTTTTATCACACGACGATATGACGAATAACATTATATCCACACCGTATCAACCATTTATGTAGTGTTCATATCGAGGATATTTTTATATCTTTTTCGTATCTTATAATCTCTATCTGAACTTCAATGAGTTTAATACATGGTTTAATTTGATATATTATATTTATTATTTGTATGAAGGTGATTTTAACTATTTACACCATCGTAGGGTTGAATATCCGGATAAATGTTTGAACTATAACTTTCGTCCCATGTGAAAAATAATTTTAATTTTCTTTAATCATAAGTAAATATGCTTAAAAGAATATGCTAGGAATATTCAGTTTGGTAATATTCTTAAATGAATATTTTAAGAATATTCAATTTGATAATATTCTAAAATGAATATTTTAAGTATATTCATCAGGCTTGTTCTGTGAATATTCACTAAGGAATATTAATAGAATATTCAAAAATAATATTAATATTATAAGAATATTCTTAGTTGATTCGGAATATTCTTATACTTTTTGGTGTATTTAAAGATTATTCTATGAATATCCCATGTTGTCTGGGATGGCTCTGAACTAAGTATTTGCAACTAATAAGACCACTCTACGATTTCAAATAAAAATGAAAAAAAGTATTTAAATTTGACTTCTTGTGGTAGACTGTGGTAGGCTAGAGCCAATGGCAAACATACACATTTAGCGCTGTTGTAACGAGGGAAATCTTTATAAGTAGGCTAGTTATCATTTTCCTTTAACAACTGTTAAAGAGAAACGCATATTACTGTCAAAACGTACTCTTTCAAATAATGTTCTCCAAATCGGTTATTAAAAAAGGTAACTCTCGCGTAGTCAAAGGAACTTGGAAATATATATTTTAAACTTCAGTGATGATGCTAACACCATAGAAAATATAATGTAAAATGTGTGTATAATGAAAATTAAATGTTCTCCATTTAGGTTGAGTTGTTTGGAAAACATGTGAAGTAACACACATACACAAATTGCTTTACCTCAGAATTCCTAACTCGATTTGATACCGGATCACTTATTCTTCTTCGGTTTAGGGGAGTTCGAGTGTACTGAGACACCCTATCCACATCCACTTCAGGAAGATTTGTCGAATTAGCTTCGATGAAACCTGGATCCATTTTAAAGATGTCTTTTAAAAGACAATCAAACAGAAGTCACATTTTCTAATATCAAATAATATAACTCAAAGAACTAAAAAGTCGGCGAGGATGATATCTGTTTGAGGTTGGTTGGGGATATTGATGTCAGTTGTCAAATTCTTCTAGTCGACTTTGACTTTGTCCTTATCAACTTGGATAGTCAACAGAACGTACTTTCCATTTGGCAAAAAGGGCTTCTGCCGTTGGTCGACTTACAGAGGTTTATTTAGATCTAATAAAATTTTCGAATCCAATTTTCGAAGATATTTATGACTTTTTGTGGTAAATGTCGTTATCAAAGAAAAATGTATGTTATTTTTACTCATTCCGATATGATTTCACTTATTAATTCATACCCATGAAACGAGCCCATTCTAAGGGAAATAAGCTAATAAATATTTTTTCAAATAGACTTTTCGCCTGCGGTGATTTATTTGGCGCAATCAGTAGGATATTTCGGGTCGAACATATCGTATATGCGATTCCTTTTTAACGATTTACCGAAGCAAATCGAACACTAAACTATATTATTTGAGTTTGTGCAGGACATTCGTGCAGCGAGATACCATATCTTTGGACTATTCTTCCATCTACCGATGACCTGTTCGAGCCACTATCAAATATTCAAGGACAAAATCTGCGAAGATCCATCCTGAATTCTCATACCTAAGTAGGCATGCTGAAAATCATCCTTGACGTTCTTTAAATACAATTTATGAATTCTGAAGTAACTTTTAATGAACAGTGCATTTATTAATTTATTATTAGTAACCACTACTGACTCAAACCCGACAACTTCAATTAGTACAGTAAATAATCAAATAGACATGGCGGTACAATCTTTAAAATGGGAGTATTAAAATTGCATCCCCGATTTTGACGGGTATCCAAACGATTAAATAGATTTATTTTTGTAAGCGAATCACTCGTAAATAATTTCATTGATCGGGCCAATCCAAATAATGTCCGAAATATTCATTTGTTGAATTCTATAATTGCTAAAATAAAAGGAAAAGCTAAAACGGTCGTTAATAATGAAAGTCCATAATCATTTTACGATAGGTATTTGCAAATTCTGAACTTACTTTGTAGTTATGTAAATTTACACGTAACAACAGAATATAGTAAAATTTTAAAATGGCAATTATATCAAAATTTAACTATGAGAACTTTTCTGTCTGGGTTGAAAGGACCTATTGGGACTAGAATTCGTTGTATAAAACCGACATCATTAAGCGAAGCAATGCAATTTATTTTACAAGAGCAAAAAGCGCATTATTTACAAAATTCATCAAAAAATAATCATACATCAACACAACCTATCTGACAAAACTCTCTATCAACGAATGATTTCAAATGTAATTATCAACCACCTATTCAAATTCAGTATACAAAATTTTAACTCACCTAGTCCCAGTTTACAACCTAACCTACCTAAACCAACGCCCATGTCTACTAACACCCGAAATACTTATCCAAATAAACAAAATCAACGAATATATGAAAGGCCGCCACCATCTACTAATGATTTTAGACAAACTGAACATCCGAATTATACTTCTGACGAACTTTATAATGTAGATACCCTAGAAAACTATGATCCCGAAAATTAAATAATAATTACGATTATTCTGATCATACTGATGATCAACTCTAATTGAATAATCCAAATCCTAATAACGATATTAGTGATAATGTACAATTAACAAAAACGAAAAAAATTTGTTAAGTGCCTAGGAAAACCAACCTTATCATAACAATCCTGAAATAATAACTTTTAATAACGTCAAATCAAGTTAATTACCTTACCAGTCGATCATTTACAAATCCCGACTTAGCTTTCAAATATTATTCAAGTGATATTAAAAATGACCCATTCGTAGTGACAATAGTATTTAAAAAATCTGTCCATGAATACCGAGCCGACATTCTGGCTTCAACCATATTCAACCTCCCGAATCCAAGAAAATTAAAATTTTATCTCTTCAAATTTCACAATGTTTTTGATGGTTTTATTGGATTAGATAATTTAAAAATATTACAAGCCAAACTAAATTTCCAAGGATTTCTTATTACTGCCCTTTATCTTGTAACCGTATCTCCAAGATTGCAACAAGTTCTTCGAATAAAAACGAGTGTTACACGTGGAGATAGTTTTATTGCTTATCAATTTTCATAACTGTGAAATTCCACAATGCCTGTAAAAACGACTACGCTCTTACTACAATATTAAATAAATCTGACAGTGCCGTATTACTAGATTTTTCAGAACCATTTCAAGTAGAATGTTTTGACGAAAACGAAATAGAAAACATTGATTTAAATAATATTGATTCAGACAATATACCATTAGACCTTAATAAAATTTGAACTGATCGCATGAATAGTGAAGAAAAGAAAAAATATTTAAACTTTGCCAAGAATATAGCGATATATTTTATAAAGAAGGTAAAGCAATATAATTTACAAATATAATTAATATACGTACGACAGACAAAATACCCGTATATACAAAAACATATCAGTATCCTTTCGTACATAAGCAAGAAGGTGCTAATCAAATCCCAAATAAACGGTTTCAAAGATTAAAACTAACTTTTCCGCATCTGTGGCCCCGTACAATATTATATGACAAAATTGTTACTTGTATACACTTCGGGGGATGTATCGTGCTAACAAACCGAATTTTCTTCAAAAAAACCAAAAATTTAGTATATATGGATTTATAGGACCCGCTGTACTCGCTCTAGTCAATTGAAAATAATAGGGTACATCTGTGAGACACCTTGAACAATATTCAATCATAAAATTGATCAATCATATACTCTCTGAGGGCTGTATATGTATAGTGCTAACAAACTGAAAATTCTCCAAAAATGACAAAAATTTGGTACTTCAAGCACCATAGCACCCGTTGTACTGGCTTTAATGAGCTGAATATCAACAGGGTTTATCATGGAGACGCTCTGAATAATATCCAATCATAAAGTTGGTCACTTGTGTACACTCCGGAGGCTGTATCGTGCTAACAAGCTGAACTTTCTTTAGAAATTACAAAAATGTGGTACTTCATTTACCATAGCACCCGTTGTACTGACTCTGGTGAGCTGAAAATCGATAGGGTTTATTAGTGAGATGTCCTGAATTATATTCAATAATAAATTTGGTGACTTGTTGATTTCCGGATGCTGTATCGTGCTAACAAACTGAAATTTCTCAAAAAATTACAAAAAGTCGTACTTCAAGTACCATAGCACCCGTTGTACTGACTCTGGTGAGCTCAAAATCAATAGGATTCATCAGTAAGATGTCCTGAATAATATTCAATCATAAAATTGGTGACTTGTTGAACTCCGGATGCTGTATCGTGCTAACAAACTGAAATTTCTCAAAAAATTACAGAAAGTCGTACTTCAAGTACCATAGCACCCGTTGTACTGACTCTGGTGAGCTCAAAATCAATAGGGTTCATCAGTAAGATGTCCTGAATAATATTCAATCATAAAATTGGTGACTTGTTGAACTCCGGATGCTGTATCGTGCTAACAAACTGAAATTTTTCAAAAAATGACAAAATGTCGTACTTCAAGTACCATATCACCCGTTGTACTGACTCTGGTAAGCTGAAAATCAATAGGGTTCATCTGTGACATGTCCTTGACAATACTAAATCATAACATTGCTGACTTATTGCAATCCGGAGGCAGCATCGTGCTAACAAGACATGTAAGGAAAAGTAGCCGACGACATTTTTTAAAAATTGTTTTTTCGTGTTTTTGTTGATGGAAAACGTGAAAATAACTCAAAATTTTTTTTCAAAATTCCAACTTTTTTTGGGGTAAACCAATACTATTCTCGCATATAGATAGGTTGGGCGGAAAAGTAAAATGGTAGATTTAAAAATTATACGGCCTTTAGATTGACCGTGGTCTTACACTATATGGTGGTAGGCAAGAAATTATATGAGAGTAACCAATAAAAATGGAGAGTGGTCATCGACTATAGGAAACTAATCGAGATAGAAGATCGATACCCCCTATCACGGAGTTACTCAATAAACTGGGCAATTGTCAATATTTCTCTACAATAGATTTAACAAGTGTCTTCCACAAAATTGAGAAGTAAGTAACTGACATAGATAAAACGGCATTTAACACCGAAAATGGCCATTGGGAGCTGCGCATGCCGTTTGGATTGGAATATACGTCAGCAACATTCTAGCGTATCGCCGAAAACATACTACGCGGTATACAAAATGAGATGTGCTTAGTATACCTAGACAACATTATTGTGTATTCAACATCATCCTGACCTGTACGAATCATTCTCAGTTTGCTTACAAAAATATTTTAAGTGGTCATCTATAAAATTCAAAAAATGTTTTACCAAATTATTAGATGTCATAGACAAAGATGATATTGAAGAAATGATTAAAAATTATCACGTAGGTAAAACGAACCACCGCGGAATTAATGAAACTCTTCAAAGAATTAAAGAAAAGTATTACTGGCCGGACATGAAAAGATCAATTCAAACATTAATTAACGAGTGCGAAATATGCTAACAGCGCAAATATGCATCCAGTGAACTTAAAAATAAATTTGACTCCCACTGCAAATAAACCGTTTGAAATCTTTCATATAGATAGATTCATTTACTTTAGAAAATGGAAAATTTTTGACGATAGTTGATAGTTTTTCTAAATATGCTCGAGCATACCATGTAAATACACTTTCTAGTACGGAGGTAGCGACCGATTTGATAATATACTTTTCTCATCACGGTATACCAAATCAAATTATTTGCGATAGTGGCTGTAGATGAGCAAGGCCGGTTCTGGAACAGAAGTCGGCCATGTTGGATTTCTTGGCCGGCTGCGCGCGTACCGGAAGTAACGTCATGCTCGTTGGCGGGTTATTCGAATGTGGCGCGCTACTGTGATGTCACCTACGTCTGTCGGCCATTTTTTATCCTGTAATTGTAGATTTCTATCGCTAGATGGCGTATATCATTTTTTGTAGATTTATATAGATGGCTGCGTGCCGTCCATTTTTTATCCCTTAGAATTTATTTGCGCTCTCGGATAATGTGACGTAATTTTTGTGATGTGAGCACCGATTATATTTTTTTAATTAAATTAAAAACGTTTCGTCTCGACTGGGATTCGAACCCACCGTAAACACCGTATCGAATTTATCAAGTCTGCGAGTATTACTACCATACCATTTGATAGTGTTGTAATCTAGTGCGAGATGTAGGTATAGAATTATAAGATAATCTTAAATTATGTGTTACAACGTATATTAATTATTCCCTAAATTAAAATTAATCATGTTAGTCGATAAACACTACATTATCACACAGGAAACCAGTATTTTCTGTAAGATAATATATTTCGAAACATTAATTATTTCCCAAATTAAAATTAATCATGTTAGCTGATAAACACTACATTATCACACAGAAAACCATTATTTTCTTATCTCAAACAATTTATGATAAATGGTGATGTTTTTTAATCAAACTTCCACAATTTACGTTTAATATATAACGCTGAGGAAAAATAATGTAGTCATTCATCGTCGACAAGTCAACAAGTTAGCAGTGTTTGCTCGCGCGTCTCAAAATCATCTTTAAAACCATATTTAGAAGTATATTACTAAACTTTTAGAATAAAGTTGTTGCTGAACTTGTGATAAATTTTATTGCAGTAAGTTTTACATGATTTTTCTTTATTGTATTTGAATTT
Source organism: Galeruca laticollis (assembly GCA_963921935.1). Lineage (NCBI taxonomy): Eukaryota > Metazoa > Arthropoda > Insecta > Coleoptera > Chrysomelidae > Galeruca > Galeruca laticollis. Next base: position 49,271,363 of record OY998183.1, on the reverse strand, counting down.
CTCCATTTTACCTATTTTTTTAGATGGATTTAAAAGAACTAAATAAAGTGTCTCTTTTAGAGAGGAAAGAAACAATAAGACTATATGAATTAACACAGGATACACCATATCCAATTTTAAGTGCACATGTAGTGAACACTCGTTTTGGTAAAGCAGTCATATTGGTGTTAGAAGAGGTGCGAGTATTTTTACCAAATAGAGCAACAAACATCTATGAGGAAAAAATTGAATATCTCATGGAAAAGAAGTATTCTCAAATTTTTCGAGGGAAAATCGTAATAGGAAAACCAAATCCAGCCATCTCGTTTGAAATTGTTCAAAATTAATTTTTCTGGTGAGTTTTTATTTCATCATATTGAAAGTGTACAATGACAAATTTAATGAACAAAGTGGATGAGACAATAGCATTCCTAAGACAAAATTATTCTGAACCTCTAGCTGATAGAATAATTAAATTAATAGACCGACATGTTAGAAAATGTGTGTTTGCGTTAGATAAAATTAAATTTTCTATTGGCGAGAAGAGAAAAATTCAAACAAAGATTGGGGAACTTAAACGGATGCGATATCAAATCAAGTCAATACCAAAAAATGTAGGTTATGGGTTGAGGAAAAGACGGGGTGTAAAATGGGTGTATGCCGGTGGTTTTTTTAATAGCAGAATCAGGACGGGTCTTATCACAAATTTAAAACGTAAAGAAATTAATGATGTTTTCAAAGATACGTTTAATTTATTCAAAGATAAAATTTCAAAAATAATGAGGGATTTAAAAATGATTAATGTTAACACCACTCTCATTGGAGATTATAATAATAATAATGATAATAATAATAATAATAATACTTTATTCATCCTTTTTGATCATAGTACATGATGTAGGACAGGTCAAACAGAGAAGAGGATATTACATTGAATACGACTTATTTATTAAACACTTAAATTAAAATCGTTTGCTTAAAAACTCTGACACATCATAAAAACATTAGACAATTAAAATTTTTTTAAGTTTTTGTTTGAACACATTGAAATCGCTCTCACATCTTATACAGCTGGGCAAATGATTGAGGATTTAAATTCCTTTATAGACAGGACTTTTTTCAAACAATGAGGTTTCATGTTTCGGTGGTATATAAAACAATCAAATGACCGGGAAGTTTTAGATCAAAAGCATTTCAGTACACCTAATGGTATCATTGACGAAGGAACTGATTTGATGGATTGGTAGAAAAATTATGTTGTTGATCTAATTTTACACAAGATGTCTGAGTTTCAAGAGAAACAAAGCGGTTGGGCCTTAAGCAAAATTATTTCTTTAGAGGTAGCTATAAACAAATACGAAATGGGTAATGGTTCATCTTTCATTCGATTGCCTGAGCAAATACAGAGAAAGCATGCTTGTATCAATATTCAGAACAATGATGAAGCATGCTTTTTCTGGAGTGTTGTCGCCGGTCTGCATGCTCCCACAAGAATGGTGAGCCGAACAACATCATATCCACACTATTCGAGTGTTTTGAAAACTCAAGGCTTAGACATGCCAATGAAACTACCCCAAATTAAGAAATTTGAAAAACTCAACGAAATTTCCATAAATGTTTACATGTTGGAGTATAATGAATCGGCGAACGAGGAAAAAACATTTTATACTGTAGTTCCAGCACGATTGACTAAGAAAAAATTAAATCGTCACGTCAAGTTATTACTCATTCAAGATCAATATTTTCCAAAATTAAACGATTATCAAGTCCCACCCTGTGATGATGATGATGATGATAGTGTTGTTGAGATTAAATACCATTATTGTTGCATTAAAGATTTACCGCGTTTGATTAGTTCGCTGTTGAATAAAAAGACCATAAAAAATATGTTTGTGATAGAGGTCTCAATTATTTTTCATCTCTAGAGAAACTTGATGATCATACAGAACTTTGTCAGAATTTAAACAATGAAAACATTTCATTTTCCAAACATGATTATGTAGAATTTAAAAATTAAACATACAAACAAAATTGTCCTTTTGTTATTTATGCCGATTTTGAATCCCAATTGCCGCAATGTAATAAAAAATTTTGAAAAACAACAAACAAGTATCAACAACATCAAGCGTACAGTGCAGGCTACTATGTAAAATGTTCTTTCGACGATTCGCTGTCATTTTACAAAAGCTACAGAGGAGTAGATTGTATGGATTGGTTTGCCAACGAAATGTCTAATGTAGCGAAATTTGTTGAATCAAAAACTAAGACGATTATACCGATGAAAGTCGAACCGAATACTACTACTATTGATGCAACTGTTTGTCATATTTGTGAGAAAAAGTTTAATGGAAAAGATATCATTGTTAGAGATCATAATCATTTTACGGGTGAGTTTCGAGGATTCGCACACCAATCTTGCAATTTAAACTTTAGAAAACTGTTTGTTGTGCCGATTGTATTTCACAATTTGTCTGGTTACGACAGTCATTTTATCATTAGAGATATTGCCAAACGTGGTAGAGTCAGTCTTTTACCAGTAAATAAGGAAAAATACATTTCATTCACTCAGTACGACTCGGAAACGAACATGAAATTCAGATTTATTGATTCATTTCGATTTTTAGGGTCCAGCTTGGATACTATCGTTAAAACTTTGAAAACCGATGATTTAAAAATTTTGTAAAAGGAAAATCGCGATTTAACTGATGATCAATTTACGTTATTGACACGCAAAGGTATCTTTCCTTATGACTATATTAACAACATGGATAAATTAAATGATGATAAATTACCACCGATTGAATGTTTTCACAATAGATTAAATGATGCGAACGTAACTGATGACGATTATGCTCACGCTCAAAACGTTTGGCGATCTTTCAATGTGAAAACACTTGGAGAATATAGCGATATATACATGCGCACCGATATTCATCTTCTAGCAGATGTTTCGAAAATTTTAGGAAGACAACTTTAGAAACGTACACCATTGATTTTGCCTGGTACTACATCATGCCCGGATACACTTGGGACGCGATGCTAAAGTTAACAAAATGTAAACTACAAATTTTAGAAGATATCAACATGATTATGTTCATCGAAGAGTCTATTAGAGGAGGAATATTGCAGTGTTGCAACAGATATAGTGAAGCAAATAACAAATATATGTCAGATTATGATCCTGAGAAACCGTCAACGTACCTACTCTATACAGATGTGAATAATTTGTATGGGAAAGCGATGTGTGAGCATTTACCGTACGATGGTTTCGAATGGGTCGAAAATAATATTGAGAAATTTAACGACATCAATTTCATAAAATCCATTGCAGATGATAACCCTGAAGGCTATATTCTTCGAGTAGATTTGGCGTATCCTACCAAACTAAATAATTTGCATAAAGACTTTCCTATGTGTCCCGAACACCGCAAACCACCCGGTTCGAAATTAGCAAAATGAATGACTATGCTTCACGATAAAAAACATTACACTTTACATTACAGAAATTTAAAGCAAGCCTTAGAACATGGTCTAGTATTGGAAAAAGTTCACAAAGTTTTGAAATTTAAGCAATCTGCGTGGCTTAAGCCCTACATCGAATTCAACAATCGATTGAGGACTTTAGCCACCAGCGACTTTGAAACAGATTTGAGAAAACTAATGAACAATGCGGTGTTTGGGAAGTGTATGGAACAATGCGGTGTTTGGGAAGTGTATGGAATACATATGTAAACATAGAATTTGTAAATTAGTATCTTCGTATGAGGGTCGTTATGGTGCTAAAAATCTTATCGCTAGTCCGCGTTATCACAATAGAACAGTTTTCGATGATGGTGATCCTCCTCTAATGGCAATCGAATTGAAAAAGTCCGAGCTCATTTTCAATAAACCGATGTACGTGGGTATGGCTATTCTTGACATTTCAAAAACCATAATGTACGACTTCCATTACAATTTTATGCTTCCTACAATGGGAGTAGACAAATGTAAGTTAATGTACACCGATACCTACAGTTGTTTTTATGAATTAATTTCCGATAACATATATGAAGAAATAATAAAGAAAAACTTGGATAAATTTGATACGAGCGACAATCCTTCAGATAATCCTTTCAATATTCCTCGAGTTAACAAAAAAGTACTAGGTTTGATGAAAGATGAGGCCAATGGATGAATCATCACTCATTTCGTCGGCTTAAGGTCCAAAATGTACAGCTACAAAGTTCAGGGGGTGAAGTCGTTAAAAAGTCAAAGGGAATTGAGAAATGTATAGTAAAAAATAAAATAATGTTTGATGATTATGTGGATTGTCTGAAAAATTGGAAACAAATGACGGTTACTCAGAATACGATACGTTCCTTCGCCCATGATGTGTATAGCATCGAACAAACGAAAATCGCGTTACGATGATAAGAGGAAATTACTTCCCAGTTCATTCGATACACTTCCATGTCATCATAGTATTTCAGAATAATTTTTCAATTAAGGATATTGATTTAATTGTGCCATTGTACACTTTTCATATATATATGTAAAATAAAACTCATAGATAGGTTCTAGTTTTATTCTAATTTGATATTAAGCTGTAATATTTTCTTAAATAATTTAGTTTGTATTATCCTCATGATGTATCAATGAAAAATACATAATAATTTAAAAAAAGTGTTTTATTAACAAAATATAAGAAATCATAACTTTGTTTAGTGAATTTCTTCAAACAGCTCACGAGACGTCAAAAGGAGGACAAGAGGAGATAAAAACACAATAATTTCAATTAATCAATTTATTACATCATCTAAATCATTTACAACTTTAGGTTTACAGAAATATATAAATTCTCTATGTGCTGCAGACAATATGCTATCACTACAACCACAAATGCTATACAATAACTGAAATTTACTTAAATGTACCTTATTTTGAGCAAAATTCCTAATAAGTTCAATCATATTTCTATAGTATTCACCAAAATTTAGAGATTCCAAATGGGCGAGACGTGGAGAAATGAGGTGATGATGGAGTTGTAGAATTTGATGAACATCTTGTTGAGTTAAAGGGAAGCTGATGCCGTGTTTGATTACTTCCAACCATTTTACACAATCGAATATTACTTGATGAATGGTACAGTAGTCGCCACATTGTATCGTCTCTGACTCATAATCATCGTAAAACGCTGGAAGTGGCTCATCTATGAACGAATTATCATTCAAAATATCGATAAACGTTGCCCATTCGAAAGTGCTGAAGGAGATTTTCGTAGGTTTATTCGTTGCTGATAGAGTGATTACACTACCAAACGTTCTTGCTGGACTCAAACCACAACCAATTTGAAAATTCGTATGTGTAGGATACTCGGTATACAACAGGTACTGGTCTTCTTTTTTAGCAGCTATGTCATACATTTCCAAAATATGATCTAATTCGGCACTATAATTATAACTTTCTGTATTACTACTAAAACCACTATCTTGAGAACTCATATTGACGACTAACAATCTAACCTACAGCTCTCTCCAATTTATACTAAGACCTACCCCCCCCCCACACACACACCTTCATACACAAATGTTTTCATACGCGGCGAATCGAAAAGTAGTTACCCAACAAGAACATCTGTATTTTCTATCCAACTGTTGTGTTTTTTATCTAAACCCAACCATTTAACAAGCATTTTGTTGCTTTTTCTTCTAAGCACCTTTTCCACCAAGTACATATCTGGATTTGACGTTTTCTGTAACTCTTCCTCGTAAAACCCTTCACTGATTGATACACCCTGCATATCTTCTAGCAAATATGTGGTGGGATTTGTTATTTTAACTTTAACGATTTTGAATAGTTCATTCGTCCAATTGGGTGTATATCCTTTCTCAAAGACATGTTTCGACTTACTTATACGTACAATATCACCAACTTAAAATTTACGAAGTCCGGCAATCTTTAGATGTGTATAGGTTTTGTTTAAAATATCTTTTTCGTTGGATTTATTGACATTGGAATGTTCATATTTGGTTGTTGAATGTTTTCTGTTATGGTAATCTCGTGTAATTTTAGGGAGAATGTCAATCCACCTATAGGTACCATTTAAACTGAAATGTTTGTGAAGCTTTAATTTCAATGTTCTAATAATAACTTTTTCTGCCATAGAAGCTTTTTTCGTGATAAATACACTATAATGATCAATCCCATGTTTTTTCATTAATTGTTGAAACTTGTAAAATTCCGTTCCTTGGTCCGATTGAAGATTTTTGGGTGTTCGACCTGTGTGGGCGAGAATGTTCGGGAATGTACCAGTTAGCTCTTCGCCAGTCTTTGTCTTTAATGGTCGTGTCCACAAAAACTTTGAAAAGCAATCGATGACAACTAGTATCATTTTTTGATTTTTATTTTTATTAGCATAAGGCCGCATTTCAGCTAAATCCATTTGCCATAAATCATCTATGCCTTTGACAATTGTACGTCTGCGTGGATAATTTCTACCTATAGGTTTGTGGAGTTCGTTAACAAGCTGGACTTTGGATGTCATGTTTCGTAAGCGCATGCACTTTCTAAACTGATGATCCATTACTCTTCTCATCTATTTTCTTATTTTGTTCAATTTCATGCTCCTTCTTCAAGTCCCTGTCCAAAACATGAAACGAACGTTCTATGTATGTACTATACATATCGATCTTATCACTGATTAGAGTATTACTTTTCGACAATTTATCCTGTATTTCTTGTTTAAAACTCTTCAAATCATGTTTTAAAAATTCCTTGCCCATAGCAATTCCCTCGTCGACATATATTTCAGTTGCCATATCTCGAGCTCTGACAGGAGGATTTCTCGAAATAAATGCAGCAATTTCGTTGATTTTATTTTGATGAGAACTGCGTTTGTGATGAGGGGATTATTGTTTTTTGAAGTGTGTCGAGCTCATTATGGTACACATGTAATTGTTCATCAACATATAGTTTGTTAACAAAATCGCTATTTGCAGTCGGCATCTTTACATTACAAATTTCTACATTTTCTGCATCAATATTACCGTCAGGAGTATGTGGATACGATACTTTCGGCATATACGGCGTAACCCGCTCATTAGCATGATTGCGGCGATGTCCAAACTTATCGACAGACATGATTGAAATGATTATGTTTTTCGTTTGTTATTCAATTATATTGGCCTCTTTCAACTCATTGATTATTGAAATTATCTCGTTGTTGTGTGAGAATGATGTGTTACCAGCCTCCTTGGACGCAATTAGTAATTTTAAACGGTCACACAACTCATTGGGATCTTCCCAATAAATTTATATCATCGGTTTTTCGTTGTATGACAAAAGAGGACCGCCATCGACGCCGCCAACAAGACCTTTTCCTACATTCGTATATAGAGGGGTTTGAATGGATTGTTGTTGTTTCTTTAATAATCAAGTTGATGGAGGTTTGGTTATAGTACTACTACTACTAGTTGATGAGTCAGTTTTCAACAATGGTTAAATTATGTTGCGATACTTTTGGGTAGCGGAACTTTTCAGACGACCGAGTGCATTGAGATGAGCTTTTGTTATTGTTAGCAAAGCTTTGTAATTATTCAAGTCATCATCAGAGTATTCATTGGGATGATAGTAAAACATAAGCTGATACAACCCCGGAGTCCCAGGTATATTTCCTCCTTCTCCTTCTCCCTCGTCCTTCTCCCGTAGTATGTTTATATTGCCGCTTCTTTTATCAAACGCAATTCTACGTTTGCCCAACATCCATCCAATTTCATCATTATATATTGGACCATAATTTCTATCAATTTCATCATCTTTGCGAACGTAATCTTCCAGATATGTTCGACTAATTGTAGGATACTGATCTAAATAATCTTCTATGACTTCACGTGAAACGTTGGGATGTATACCTATATCATAATCATCATAATAATAATCGTCTTCTTCTTCATCATCATCATAACGTATAATATTTCCTGATTCATCCGTCTCGGCTATGGGTTTTGTATCGAGAAATGATGTAGATACATCAGCATTTTTTCCTTTTTTTGTTACTTCCTCTTTTGGAAGGTTAAATTTTGAAGCAATGGTTTGTTGTATTGACTTTGAGGATTTGACCATTTCTTTAAGCGGTGCAGATATCGGTTTAAATATCTTATTTAGATATGTATCATGTTCTGATTTTCCTAATTTTAACGCTAAATATTTCTTGCGAATAGATCTCGCCAATTCACTAATTTTTTTCTTACGCATGGCAATAATGATCTTATCGTTAGACATGATGACGATGACTGAAGATAGAAGATAATGTCTAGTGCTTTATAAATTTATCGAATCCTTTACGGTACCTACCATTATTTAAAGCAAAATCTTTCACAATCACCAATGTTCCATAATTATCGGACGACCAACATTCTGAGCAAATCTTTTTAAATTCTTCAAATGTCATGTCTGGTGACACATGTTCCTCAAATATATGTTTTAGATTAATTTCATCCTTGTTGAATAACACAATCATATTACAATTGTCACGTATGAGCTGTTTCGGTATTTTCGAATATGTTTGACATAAGTAGGCCGCATCAATGTCTTTATGACGACACATTGAATAATATTCACGAATTTTCCGTTGACCATCGCAGGCAACATCATCAAATATGAATATAGAGTTTGACTGCGCTTTATCTGGACTGATAATTTCCTCATTGTCTTTAAATGAGAAATAGCCAACACCTTCAACTTCTCCTAGGACTTCTTGCAACAACTTATATTTCGGTTGAAATAACGACTTGAAATAAACGTAAACATTTTTGAATTTAGCACCATTTGGATTGAATAAAAGCAACAACATAACATTTGTCTTCCACACCCACTAGGACCACATATGATGGCACGAAAAGAGTTTGGCAGTAGTTTACCATGTTTACCAACAGATGATGGATTAGAGGTAAAGTCCAAGTTCTCAATGGGTAGCGTCTACTCTTGTTGAACGATCTTCATCTAATGAAGAATTTTATAAGAGTGTTATTCTATAAATATGGATGTCGCCACATTATCATACATCAGTCTTAATGTTAGTGTTTGAGGGAGAAGGTCTTTTGAATTCTCTAATAAATAAACTGCCATTCGAACTTCACTTACCTACCTACAATTATTGCGGACGTAAGTGAATAAAGCTTGTCTTTTTTCCATTAAACATACATACTAGCTTCATTTATAGCTGGAACAAAACTACAAAAGCGACTTGCACGTGGCGACGCGGGCATTAATCCGTTAGACGACGCTTGCAAACAACAAGATATAGCTTATTCGCAAAATGAATCTCTTGAAGAACGTCACAAAGTAGGAATTGGAAGATAAAGCTTGGGCTCGAGTAAAATAAAAAGAGGGATCTTTTGGTGAAAAGGCTGCCGCCTTACTTGTACGGGTACCATGAAAGTGAAACGAAAGTTGGGAATGGTAAGTCGCCCAAAGAAACAACAACGACTTTCCTTTCATCGAGATGTAGTGCTAAAGGTGGGAAAATCAATGAAGAGGGGAGAATCTTTAAAAGAAAGTGCCTTGCTTGCCTTACGAGCAGTCAAATCACTTATTAAACAATTTGGAGAATCGAAGAAAATTGTTGTTCCTCGAGTGATACCAGTAAAATCTGGAGGCTTCCTACATCTTATACCTCTGTTTGCTGGGCTCTTAGCCCTTGGAGCACTATCGGGTGGAGCTGCTGGGATCGCAAAGACTGTTATTGATGTTAATAATGCTCGAAAGAAATTGGAAGAAGATCATCGTCATAATAAGGCTATGGAACATGTTGGAAATGGTTTATATCTGAAAAAGTATTCCAGTGGAAGAGGATTTGGAGTGTATTAGAAAAAAAATTGGCGATAAAACTACCGAATCGTCCACTGTACGACACCGATATTACACATTATGCAAAATTATATAAAATTAAACATTTTCGAGGCGTTTTCATGCGAGACACTCTACCTAAATCCGGTCCTCGGCGACAACAAGAGTGTGCAGTGATTAACTTAGACTTGTCCAAAAACAGTGGAACCCATTGGGTAGCATATATAAAGAAAAATAATGTCATCGAGTATTTCGATTCATTTGGTAATTTGAAACCGCCCAAAGAACTTGTAAAGTATCTGGGAGGTAAAAACATTTTTTATAACAATAATCAGCATCAAAACTACGATTAGTTCAATTGTGGACATTTGTGTTTGAAATTTCTTCTTCAACATTCATCGAACAATGGGTGAGGAGGTGCAGGAGAAAGGCATCACATTATTATTATCGTTATTAATGCATCACAAAAAACCTCTAAGAAGTTTTACGGCTGAAGAACTGAAAGATGTTCCCATTCGATATTTGATAGAGTGTGTTAGTCCGCCTGAATTGCTAGATATGTGGCATGAACTCCCCAATGAATACAAATCAAATTTTGAGCTACAAATTCGTCTGCCATGCTTCGTTCACTACAACCGCCCCGATTGGACAACGCATTGGGATGGTCCTGAAAGTTCTCAAGCATCTTGTTTTATATGTCAAAGTGTATTAAATAAATCTTAAACATAGTTCTGTGTATTATTTAAAGTACCTTCATCTCTTGACTTGCATCAGTCATCATGTCGCAGTTGTTGAGAGTGAACAGTACAAATCACGTATTTACATTCCAACCTCCTACTCCTATTGTACTCTATCCGGAGAAAGACTATGAGTTAGCACTACGTTCATTTCACTCATACCATAGTATACCAAACATTGAAAATCGTAAATTTCACTATTACGATGACAACAACATGATGCAGACTTTTGATGTACCAACAGGATGTTACGAAATCGCTGATATTGAAACGTTTGTTTATACTAGACAAGTTAGGAGGTGGCAGCAGCAATCCATTTGAAACTGTATTTGCGTTGAAACCCAATAATAATACGTTACAATGTATGATTTACAGTAAATATAGAATTCCGTTCGGGGAACAGGATACTCCCAACTGCCTTGGTGACATATTAGGCTTTTATAGACAGATACTCGAAGCCAAACAGTGGTACTCTTCAGATTTACCCGTTAAAATTATAAAAGTATCTAGCATACGCTTCGAATGTAACATTACCACTGGAGCCTTTGACGCAGACAGACCTGCTCATACTATTTACGAATTGGTTATAAAAGTAGATCATGGGTACGCCATTGACGAAACTCCACATAATTTACTTTATTTACCTGTTATACCACAACGTGAAATTACCAACGTTACTGTGTTGGCTTTGGATCAAGACGGACATCCTATCAACTTTCGTGGTGAAAAGAGCACCTTGGTGTTGGAGCTTAGAGCGAGAAGCAACAGATGGGATTGATAATTGATAATGAAAGGCGTTCCGCTACACAACCAATACCATTAGTTAGGCGACGTCCTTCAAAGAAACAGCATCTTACATTTGCAAACAAATTGTTCTTACAATCTTTAGGCTTTTTGTTGAAAGAGAAACGATGACCACCACCACCACGTATGGAAAACGTTCTCGTATGAACGATATGCCTCCAATGTTTGATATCTATCGCAAGCCGAGATTCGATGAATCGATTCGCAAAGCTGAATACAGAAAATATGCTCCGTTCATCAAATCGTTCAGTTGCTGTGACATTGCGGAATTTAGCATCAATCAAGTCGACTCTTTTTTTGCAATGAACGAAACATTGTTGTGCATTAAAGGCTCACTCAATATACATAGAGCTGGTGATGTAAAGCTGGCAAATAATTTTGGTGCTTTCCTTTTTGATTCGTGCACATACAGTGAAAGAGAAATAGAAACGGTTCGAGATCCTGGAATCGTGAGCGCTGTACGTGCCATGACGTGCTACAATCAAAAAGATTCCAATCATATGGCTATAGCCGGCTGGAATTATCCCAAAGATTCCATCCTTAATGCCACCGATAAATCATTCAACATTGTTGTGCATTAAAGGCTCACTCAATATACATAGAGCTGGTGATGTAAAGCTGGCAAATAATTTTGGTGCTTTCCTTTTCGATTCGTGCACATACAGTGAAAGAGAAATAGAAACGGTTCGAGATCCTGGAATCGTGAGCGCTGTACGTGCCATGACGTGCTACAATCAAGAAGATTCCAGTCATATGAGTATAGCCGGCTGGAATTATCCCAAAGATCCCACCCTTAATGCCACCGATAAATCATTCAACCTACAAATTCCTCTCAAGCACATTTTCAACATTTTCAATGACTATCCTATGATTACATGTGGACATCAAACAATACGTTTGGTTCGAGCTCGAAACGATAATGATTGTGTATATATCACAGAAAAAAACATGCTGGTGTGACTTCCACTACAACTGTAAGCATAAATAGTAGCAACATCGAATTGAAAATCAAGCATATCTATCCTAATGATGATGTTAAGTTGGAACTTATGAGGACCATTCGAAAGGATCAGCCTATAGTTATTGTATTTAGAAAGTGGGCGATACATGAACTGCCATCCATCACTAGAAATGCTAGACGTGAAGTTTGGGCTGTTAAAACTACAACTTCAGTCGAACGACCTCGCTATGTTATTGTTTTCTTTCAAACCAACAAACGTGACAAAAACGCAACTGACCCAACTTTATTCGACAATGCCGACATCCAAAGTATCAGACTATCGCTAAATGGGGAGTATTATTTGAATGGAAGAATGCAGTTGGATTTTACTAAGAATGATTAGAATGAGGCATATTTCAACTATACTGAATTTTATCCTAGCTATATGAATTCGACACAGAAGCATCCTCTGTTCGATTATTCGTCTTCCAATAAGCGTGCATTGTTTGTTATCGATTGCTCGAAACAAGAAGAAAGCATGAAAGCATCTACAATTGATGTAAAACTTGACATTGAAGCAAACATTGGTTTCCCCGAAAATACCAAAGTATATTGCATCATAATACATGACTGTGTAATGGAGTATTTTCCCCTCACCGAAATTGTCAGGAATTTAAATTAAAACGTACTGCTGCTGCACTGTACGTTAGTATTCTAGCAATCATCATCATGAGAGTAGCGTTCGTCGACATCCAAGGATTCATCGTGGATGGACAATTTGTTCCTAAAGAACTCACCATCGAAATTGGTTACAAGCAAAGTCACTACATGTTTTTGTCACCTCAATCGTTTGATACATTAAGTGAGCGGGATAAGAAAACTACGTCATATCTGGAAAAGAACGTGCGTGGCATTCGATATTCTTCAGGTGACATAGAATATACCAAAATAAATGATATATTGGAAGCTAAGCTATTGTATGCTGCAGACTTTATTTACGTACGTGGACAGCAAAAAGCCGAATTTCTACTAAAGAAATGTCACATTTTTAGTGTGTTTCCTCACATTATTGATGTTTGCAAGTTTGATGGTACATCATGTGCTACAGGAAACTTTGAACGAGATCCAAATCCTTGCCACGCTAATGGGCTTTACTCTTGTGCCAAAAGAAATGTAGAGCGTCTCCGACAATGGTTTTTGAATACTATATTACCTTTGTAATGTCTAAATAAAACATAAATTGTATTGAATTGATTTTTTATTAAAACTCCTACTCATCAGCTGATATATTACATAACGATTTTAATTTGCGTTTAACAATTTTCAGTAGAATTTTAACTATTAAAACATGGATGCTAATATTATACATGACAATGGAAAAATATTGTTATGTTCATCTTTCATGTTGCTGCTGCTGCTGCTTCTGCTGCGGCTGCGGGGGGTGGTGTCGTTGCTCATATTGAAGTCTTGTAGGTTGGATCATGTTTAATGGATATATCGTTTGTGGTGTCTGACGTCCAAAAATGTGATCTAACGCACTCGAAATCTCTTGTTGTTGTTGTATTTCGTTTTTTAATTCTTCAGGTACCCAATTAATTGTAAGATTTTCTCATCGATTTGAGTCAGCAATGCAAAGGTTTTTAGTTTGCTTCATAACCATTCGCTTATCTTCATAAAAAGTAATGTCCTTAGTTAATTGATTTATTTTTAGCATAAATTCCTCAATTCGATGACTCTATTCGACAAAAGACATACCGATAATGATTTATTTTCCCCAACAAATAGACTCCAAGTAAATATATATAGTTTGACGTAAGCGTCACGTGTAACATCACAATAATAGCAGATATACATTGTTGTACCCTTACTCTATCTTTATGTCGACACCTTGTATATCGAACGATGTAGTAACGTACCTAACACCGTTTATTCGATGAAATAACAGCAGAGTGCCTTTTTGACTTCCTGTATATAAAAAATAATCTATGACGTTGTTTGTTCCCGTGAAAATCTGGCCAATAACAACGGAGATACATCATAGCGTCTTATGGTATCTTCATGCCGACACCCTGTATATCGAATTTTAGATTACATCATTCAACGCCTTAAAAATAATTACAATGAGAGAGATCTATTTCAATAATATTTTTATTAATAGACACTTTTTATTTCACTCGTATATTGTTATGGTATCGCTTGAATGACGAAAACGGAAAAACTCTTGATAAGTTTGGGTGTGATCATGCTAACATAATTTAGAATCTTATGTTAATATGCACCTTGATTTCGTTCGTTGTTTGAGATATACAGTATTTCAACGTAAACATGTAAACATCGAGGTATTTCGAACATAATAAAGAAATATTTTGGAAAAGCCTACTATGATAGGCGAAACGTTATAAGAACGTCGTATTTTTTCAACGAAACCTATACCCAAAAGAAAAATCCAAAATAATTAGTATATATATATATATATATACTGTTGCAGGCTATTGTGAACTCCGTTATACCTGTAGTCTAGTTTGGGCTCCTAGCGTATATTTCATGTATACCACTATATAAGTTGACGTCGTATTGGGATCCGTTATATGTAGCGGTTACGGTAGGCTCCGTTGGTGTATATTTCCATACTTCAAAAGCAAGGTAGGCTCCGTATATGATACATTTCAGGTAATATGGACTCCTGGCGGCGATGCCACATATACTATCGACCAGTTAATACATACAATCAAAAGTATAATTGCCAGTTAGGTATTGACATTCTATAAAACGATTGAAATCGGCTTTCTTCGTAAGAAATTTTAATCTGAGACTGCAATTGTTAATTTGAAACAACTATGAGAAATAAAAATTATAAATTAAACACAATTAACTTATATTAAAGAGTCTGAGATTGTTTATAACATGAGAGAGTGAAAAAGTAATGATACTTATAAATTATAATATTTGCATATCATATAAAAACCTGTTGACAAAAATAAGCTCAATAGTCTAGCTTATATTATATATTTTTATGAAAATATACATTCACATTATTGATTCATGCATTTACAAGAATATGCTACCTTCTCCTTCCCGTTTTATGCACACCTAATTCTTTTTGTATTAATAGTTGATCCGAATAAGGACCCTGCACTTTTTATGGAAAGTGGCGACTGGTATCTTTCTTTGAAAACTTGATATGCATTTGTACTCGATCTAGTTACTTAAATTGCTGATAGGCTCAGCTTAATTTTAAGACTGGTGGTTAATATCTGTAAGTTTTTGTTATTAGTTTTAGTACTCAATGAAAGTGTTGAATTCTCAAGATTTGCCTATGATCAGTTTTTAAAATATACATTTTTAAAGTCATGAACAATTAAGATTTTATTATCATAATTCCCCGTGTAATACAACATAGAAAATATATTTTATATGCAGTTATTGTAGATCACACAATAATATGAAAATATACTCATTTATACAGAGTGTTCTTAAATATATTATATAAGTAATTAATGGGTGCTTTTAAATTAACATGCTCAACACATAACAAAGGTATTTTTTTAAGTGATATTCAGTTATTCAAATCCATTATTGAAATAATTAACCGGTTTTTAAAATTGTTTTCTTTGTACGAGTGATCAACTGTGAAATGAATAAGTTCTCAATAGCTCCTGTGTCAAAAACTAAAATATTTAAGAATTGTGGCTAAAATCGTAAATTAAAAACCCCGCAGAATTGCTTTACACATAGCCATTGAATATCACTTATATAGTATAAAAAAAAAATTAAAAAGCCACTGTATGTATTTAGCATTTTATTTTAAAAATAGCCATTAAATACCTGCCTCTTTTTATTTATATATACAGTTGTGTAATATACAAGAAGTTAAGTATATTATCTATTTTGTATTACACGGTAATTATAGACGTGAATAAAATCTTGATTTGCACTAACTTTAAAAATGTATATCTCAAAAATAGAAGAATTTAACAAGTAAGAATACTAACAGTAATAACACAAAAATGCAGAAATATACCGACGAAATTTCTGAATAACCAAGTCATTTTTTGATCATTACGGACTCTCTATGCTCTGTTGAGAGCATTTACCAAATGTACTCCTCGAATCCATTAGTACAAATTATCAGAAGAGAGCTGTTCAATCTACAAGAAGCTCATAAGAATATTCGTTTTTTATGGGTTTCGTCACACATAGGAATAATCGGAAACGAAAAGGCAGATCTCGAGGCCAAAAATGCAACTCAAGCTCCAAATTGCACTTTACTTTCAAGAACTACAGTGACAGACTGTAAAAACTTTTTTAAACAGTTAGTCATCAGTCACTGACAAAACTGCTGGTCTAGATCTCAATCAATATCGAGGATAGTGAAAAAAAGTGTAGCTGCCTGGAAATTCCTTCCAGCCAAAAGAAGAGATCAAATAATATTAACTCGACTTAGAATTGGACACACTCGTTTCTCTCACGGCCACCTAATGACTCATTCTGCGGCACCCATATGTGAAACATGTCAGGTTCCAGTGTCCGTAGTGCATGTGTTAGTGGGGTGTACCCGTTTTGCTCATCATAGATCACGGTATAATTTACCAAATAATATCACAGACATTATCGGAGAAAACTGTGACGTTGAAAAATTGTTACTTTTCCTGAAAGCGGTTAACTTACTGTATAAAGTTTGAAAATCCTATTATGTACATTACTTAAATGTAAATTTATTGTTGGGCGCTAATAACCCTAGAGGTTGATGCGCAATAAATTTCAAAATAAAAAAAATTTCTAAGTATAGGATCATTTATAAGATAATCGCAATTTCAGAATATTTATCGTCCTCTATTTTTTGTCTCACACTGTATGAAATAGTGTTGCAGAAAATAGCAAAAAATAAGAGCTAGTAAGAATTTCATTTCAAATATTTTTTCACTAACCTTATAACTATCCATATTTTTGGGTCAAAAATCAGTCTAAAACTAATGCCGCATGGGTAAGGATTAACAGCCCTGCAAAATATTAATAATAAAAAGGCTTACCAAAACGAAATAGTACCTTCGATAAACCGCTACTTTCCAATATAACGGCTTGTATCGTACATATTGTTAGGTCTATTTTAGCAATAAGAGAAATATCTGGCAGCGTGTTTAGAACTCCGCTCAGTCTTAGGCATAAAGGACCAGCCATAACCGTTTCACCTTCGATTTGTGATCTTAAAGGTTTTTTGGGATCAGGATTCGAAGGGCATTTTTTTACGTGCCGCCTTGAAGACTTTTTGGGATAATACCCTTTGTTAAATTTACATTTTCGTTAATCGGAATTATATCGTTACAAAATCTCCATGGCGTCGAACTTGATCCAAAGCGTGTTTTCGTAGTTTTGAACCCTTGTCTAAGAATAAAAAACTTTGAACATCAAATAAATCAGAACTAAGAGGTTTGTTTTTTTCTGTTGAACCATCCAGTGATGTATGTTTTACTTTTTAAGTGATGAATTATTTTCGGATATGAAAGAACATACTGGATCAAGTTCAAATGAAAACGACATCTGTTCTATATGTGAATCGTTATTTTTTTAAAACGTAGAATCTCCCAGTGTTAAATCACGTGTTACGACTTCATTTTTGGAATTGTAGTGGAAATCCAAGGAAATGTTTTGTAAAACGGCAAAGCTTGTCAACGGCACCTTATTTTGTGAGATCGTGATGAGTCAAAAAGATTGTTTTCTCTGTTTGAATTATTAGAAAAAAACTTTCCTCAGTTAGTTAATATTCATAACCAGATGTTTCTGTGTTACCGAGATATTGTCCAGTGCTAACAAACAATGTCTTTTATGAAATTAGACAATTTAAATCATTTATGAAAATAATACAGTATCAAACTTTTGTCAAAACTACCAATTTTATGTTTTATGTCAATTGAGTTTCCATTTTTAAATTTTATGAATTTTAACGATTGTTTTAATATTCACACTTCTTGTCAGTACACGAGATTAATTACTCATAATTAATCTGCACAACTTTAGTCGGTGTGCAAATTTAATAGATGCCTGCTGTATTCTGTAAACAGATAACCCATGACTCTACATTTCAAAATTAAGAAAGTATATTGAAAGTAACCGCTAGAGAATGTAATCGCATACGGAATAAAAAGTAAATTCAAAAACTGAAACCCGACTAATGAAAAAAGTATGAATCAAGAAAATATTCTCATCTATGATAGTTATGAACAAACTGTTCAATATTTATCGGCTATTAAGTAAACAGCTTACCCCTAATATATTATGATTTATTTGATACATACTCATACTTATGTTGCAGTCTACTTCGTTATTCCAAATAAAACACCCAGTATATTTTTAACTTTTTGAATTGCAACTTATTATGACATAGTAATATACTTTAGTCTCATGGGGAGATAATAATAATTTTATTACGGAAATTCCCGTTTGAATGTTATTTATAAACTAAAAATTTGATGATAAATTATAATTATCCAATTTCCACCATCTACATCGGTCACTGTTAGGTAACTCAATAATATCCCAGAATAACGTGTTTAATTTTTTATACAGGGTGAAGAATAATTAACGTAAATTTGGGATAATGAATATAGTAATAACTGTGTTTTTTTAAATGGCAAACATATTTTTTTGTCGCCTCAATTCTATATTAGATTTCAACCATATATTTTCAACATTTCCCTATGCCTGAATGTAATGGTATTCGAGATTTTTTTGTCTTTATTATTCAATAAAAAATAATTATTATTTGTATATTAATTTTTCTACGCCCTATCTTCAAAGTACCTTTTATTTTACCGCTTTGTTGCGCTTAAGACAGATGTTTATGGTTACTCTGTACCATGATATTTCACAGTTCAATTTTCTTCAACAAAGTGTTTCAGACCAGAAAAAAATAAATATCTCGCAAGCTTATTAATTGTTTTCACTAAAATAATTTCATTTGAGATATGAAATAGTGTACATACTCGTATACTTAATTTCGTCAACATTAAATTATTTTCACGACAAAGAAAAACAACACAGAAAAAGAAGATTTAAGCATGTGTCTGAAGAATTGTGGACTTTTTTAGTATCTACAATTATTCCACTGGATATTTATTCGTACGACTTTACCTTTCACTGTAAATAGCAGGAATACCATTTTTCATTCCTTTCCAACCGCATACATCAACCCTTAACCCACCATATTTTTCAGGGTTATCATAAACCTTTTTATCATTCTCACTAATAAAAGTTCAGGTAACAGTTTTTCATTTTTTTTACTAAATTAGTTAATCCGATCGTTCTAGGTAGTTAAAGCTACATAAACTAAATACAAGCAAATTCAGAACCTCTAACATCTACGTAAAAACGTCAGATTTAACATAATTTAGTAATATTTTGACGTTATCGTAAAAAATTGTGTTTTTCACTTGTACAACACTCATATTTATACAGGGTGGTTCATTAACAATTGTCCATATAGTAACTGGAGAAACCTTAGCACAAAATATGAAGATTCGAGAACACTTCAGTAAAGTATTCCTTCTTACTGAGGTCTAGGGTGTTATATCATAAATATTTTGAATGATTGTAGTCCATTGTTTTCACACCTTCCACTTTCTATATATTGGGATACTGCAATTAGTGGTATAATATAATTTTCCTCTATCACTAGAGGTATGCGGTAGGGATAAATACTTCTTTTTCCCCCTACAATCTACGCCACTATCGTAAAAATGATTTCAGCATGTTTTTTCGATACTCCGTTACTTTCTACGTAAGTATTAACTTCCTGTCTCTATGCGATACAATACAAAGTTTTCAAGTTATTCGAGATTAAATGGAATGTTTATAATACCTAATTTTATTTTATCTCTTATTTCGCACTAGTTAACACTATTTTGCTAATTTGGTTATGAACTTTATAAGTTTTAGTTGATTCCATCTCAAATGATCTTTTCATATTGATGTTTATCAAATTTTCACTCTAAGATGATATACATTAAAAACTATTATTTTTATTCTATCCTACTGGACGCCTCTGGTTATAGCGGAAATAAGTTACCACTAAATGCATATGTCAATTGTTTGCCAAGTACGCACAAAAATATTGGAAGGTGTCAAAACAACGGAATTAAATCGTTTTATAATATTTATAATAAAACTTTCTTGGTATCGGTAAGGAGATATAGGTACCTCCAGTTACCATATGGACAATTCTAAATGGAACACCCCATAAAAAGCATATACAGATGCTACATAATTTGTTAAAAGTATCTCGTGCTAGTAAGGAAAATTAAAATTCTGTTTCACTTTATCACTATAGAAATTAAATACCTTGTTGTTAAACCTTTTGAACTGAAATGATGAAATTGTTGGAGATCTCCGTAAAGAGATTTGAAACTATCCGATTTGTTATTCATTTGGTAATAAAATCAACCAATTTTGTCAAATTCTATTGAAATAAACGGGTTATAATCTTTTTTATTCAAAATAATTCAGAATTTATTGATGATAACAAAAGAGGTATTGTTGATATTCCATAATACATAATACTTTAATTTAAATCCAATTTTCAGTAATTTCTCTATCAACGATTATCGGTTCTTCAGATACAGCCAGCCGTCCTATCTTAGTTGTAGACTCGATGCGGAAAAGTTTTTAAGAAGTAAAATATTTTGTTTTCCATTGGATATTTTATCAATGTATTCAATTCTGACCAGCTTTGTAATAGCAGATTTTATATGGTACTTTAATCTTCCACAAAAATGACACTTTTTCAAAAACATTGTGGATGTGTTATATGATGGCTTTTGTTTAGCTTGAAAACAATGTAAAAATGTTTCAGAAAAATTGACTCATTTTCTAAAAGTGATAATATAAACATTATTTGTTATCACACACTATCATATAAATTAAACTTTGTAAAAATACTTACAATCTGAAACCCGATTTTAAGCCAAATTTAATATTCTCTTAAATCGAAATGTCATCGTGGACATTCTCACACAATACAGATAACATTATACAATAATTGTTTCTAACCACGTGCCTTGTACAGTACATGCTTGTACTCCACTGGAGCCCGAAATAACTGCTATATATACTGAAAAGATATCGCGCTGTTTTATGCAAAGAGGCGTCCATTTTTTGGGACTTTGGTATGTTATATTCACCCTATTAAACTTACGAGCTGAACTAAATTTATGTTGCGCACACACTACTACATGTGTGGATATGTATAATTGGAAAAATTTATTTAAATTCACAATAATATATAATAATAAAATTCCAATTTGTTTCGTATTAAATATTGAATTTGTTTGAATTAAAAACAAACAATGAATTTTTTGCAGCAAGATAAGTTACATATCAGCATAATATTTAATTTGACGATCTACGTCGACGAAGTCGCGGGTACAAGCTAATCAGTCTACATATTTGTACTGCTTCCCTTATGTTCGGCGGGGTAACATTCATTGCAGCGTCTGATTCGTTTTTCATATTAAACTTTCTGGTAATTTTAATTCAGTATAATAATTAAAATACTAGCTATCAGCTGTATTGTAATCGCGGGAACTTGCCCTGCGACGGCCTATCTGGGATTTGTTGATTATCAATACTTATTATTGACTAGTGAATATTGAACGTCATCATGTTTAGGAAGCTCCACACGTAAAATGTAAACATTATCAATTATCAAACAGCCGTGGACAAATCCTATTATGATATGACAATTTAATTACTGCCAAAATTGTCAGAATAATTTGAAGTTATATTCAACGTTTCCAAATGAAAGTTACTATTTCTGTAGTCGCTAATATTTGCTCAAGTGCAATAGTCGCTATTAATTATTTCCGATTGGTTTGTTTTAAAATTTATGAAATTTCATTGGTCAATGGAATGTTCTATTAATAGTCAATTTATCAAAGCCCTCGAGCGGAAGCTCTCGATTTTTAATTGGATTAGTATTCCCAAAATTATGTCGAATCAACAAAAATAGAAGAGTGTTTATCAAGATGATGCTATAATTTGGATGCTAACCTCCAGAAATTAATAATTTGTTCTTAGTATTTCCCATTTTAAGAATCAGTGTAGCTAAGCATGTTAAGTTTTTAGCTCTTAACATATACTGGGGCTGAACAAGTATAATGTTTGTTATTGTATTTATAAACAAATTGAATTTTTGTTGTGTATCAACACTTAAAATTCTCATAATTTCAGGACGCCAACTTAAAATGCTGGCATGAAAATTATATAATAAAAACGAAAATCGCGTGAAAGAATTTTGATGTTTACATCGTAAGTGTACAAGAAATAAAAGCTAGAATTGGAAAAAAAATCTAGCTCGGTTAGGACGCAAACTAGATATATTTAGTAAATAATTTTTGGTATCGTGTATGTATGAATGTTTACTGGGTGACAATCACTGGGGTGACAATCACTGGGACATAAGAGATCTATTAAGCCTCCTTTTTTCTACTTAGTTCCTGAGGAAAGTCTGAGAAACTAGAGTATTTCCTCGAAAATTTTTAGGATATCCGAAGGCTTCAGCTTAGGTAATTGTCCCTCTTCTTTGGTATCGTCTGTCTCTATATGTAATTAACGTAATATTTGGTTATATACATTCAGTCTATCTTGCCATAAAATTAAAGCCGGAAAATATAATCTATGAACATAAGGAAAAAAAAAACAAAATCTATATGCCAAATTGAACCTAAATAGGAACAAAAAGCCAATGAAATAAACGTCGTGATTACTCAGCCATTTTTAAATTCAAGAAGAACTTATGTATTTAATCAGTAAAATTATAAACCGAAAAAGTAGATTAATAATTTCATACTTTCTATTTACAATATAATAAAAATTGTTATAGCCTCAAGTCAATAAGATCTACAATGTAATTGAAACCTTTTCAATATTTTTATTAAAATGACTTTCAAGATTCAAAATGACAGAGTTATGTTATCTAAATGAATTAAAGTAATTATAATTTGCACTCATTTCTAAAACAAAAAACAGCCAACTCCAAAGCTCCCGTTACCGAATCGTTTAAAATGTCAAATTACTTGAGAGCCCATGCATGGTATACGCATCTCATTCCTAAATATATATTTAAAAATAGACTCGTAGCTTTGATTTTCTTGAATAATACTTTAACTGTAACAAGAAATAACCGATGATGTAATTCTTTACCAATTTAGTAGAATAATACTAGAAGGAGCTGACTCTGACCGCTACAGTGATGGGGTACTCAACTGCAGTGGTGCCAAAGTTATCGGATCCTACTTATACCTAGAAATATAACATAAAATGTATATCAAGTTTTCAACATATCGCCATCTAGAAATATACACGCGCACTACAAAAATATACAAATTCACGAAAACGGCCAAAATTAGCTCCTTCTAAAAACTATGCCAAATCAATCTAGACATAAATATAAGGTAGCTGATGCTTTTTTTAGGACTTGGTAAACTGGGCTCCATATATCGGAGCCCATTTTACCGCGGAGCTCACTTATACCTCAGATTCAACATGGGAGGAGCCCACCTTGTATGTTAACTATATATATATATATATATATATATATATATATATATATATATATATATATATATATATATATATATCTCGGTATCTATTGTGCGTCCATACAAGGAAATGTATTTGTGCGTCCCCTCGAAAGACTAAATTCTTAAATATTTTGGTTGTGTATATTTCCGCTTTTGTGCATCTAGAGCTGTATTGTCGATTCAAATTAGTCTATACATTTGAAAAAATTTATGCATTTTTGACATTTCAAAGTACTTCTAGCTCGTCCCAGCCATAAGTATTTGAACTTCCAACATATACGTTTTTGTCTGATTTACATTTACATCCATGCAAGGTTACCAAGTTTTTCACAGAAGTATAGACGATTTATTTCATTGAAACCCCATTCTGCGTCCGTTCAAATCATATAATTTTTAAAATATTATATATATTATGTCCATATAGGATACATAGCGTATAAATGTATGTAGTGGTCCAACTTAAAATGTTTTGAAACTTAATGTATTTGATTAATGAGTATACATTAACAAATTATTGGTTAATTGATTCAATAATAGGCCAATCATTGATAATAGTTTTCTTATAAAAATAATAATATAGGTATAATACGATCAGATTGATAGCCGTTACGAAAAAAAATGTGAAGCTTTGTTATTATCAAAACCCAGCAAGCATTTTGACCTTTTTCCACATACAGCTCTCATACAAATTTTCTTTAATTGTAGATTCCAACAAGAATTATAATCCTTTAAGTTTCAAATTGAAATAAAAACATCAAATTATCCATTATCGAATATTTCCTGGGTGAACTTTCCAAGTATAAATGTGGGAAATTGTGATCAATATGTTATTTAGAAATTAGGGAAATAATATATCTTGATAAAGTCATAAAACTCACTATTGCTACGAAACTATGAGACGCTAAGGTGAACAATATTGGCCTATTTTGTGAAAACTGGACCGTTTTCCCAAAGGCACTGTTATTGAGTATATGGGGAGAAACAGAGATTTTGGGTTTCCTAGCTACAAAAAATAATGATTTTTACTACAACAATATGTCTACTTTAGTAAAATTAAACAGCTAGCTTATTTTGAACCACCTAAAAATAATGATATCCAATATAAAGCTATTTAATGGTAATAAATGAATTAATGAAAATAGCTTGTCATTTCAAGTTGGAAGTTTAAATAATCTGTTATTGAGAACATTTTATAGTAGTTTCACCTTCTATGGACAGAGAGAAACATCTATTTGAAAATGGTAGTGGATGTTATACAAGAGGATTTTACCATCATTGAAAAACAGTTCGATAAACAATTAGTGAGCAATATGTAATTGCGTTGTCTCGAAAAGCTGGAAAGTAAACGATCTATTGATTTATATGAGTATATGGGTCCAAATGGCTTATTAATGATAATTGTAATCCAAAATGGTTGCATAGCTCAAGTTTTGCCTAGAGTAGCAGTGCAAAAACAACTGAGATGTTGTAAACTTAAATAATTGTTTAGTTATAATATATAGTCAATGAAATAAACATGCCCAAGTCACAAAATACTACTGGATACATTGAAATGATAGTGAAAATAAAACGCAAAATGTATTTAGAAGGGCGATTTATTAAAAAGTAATTCATAAACCACTGTAAAAATATTGTTGATGTTTGAAAAAAAGACAGACTCATTATAAATTCATAAGATTATTCAAAATAGTTACAGTCCTGTTGTAAGTTCAGAAGTAGGAATTCAAAAAAAAATAATATAATTCAAGCTTCATTAATCTAAATATAAATAAAACAATGTATTCTAGCAGCTTGAAGTAACATTCTCATAGTGAATCAATTTTTCATTCGCACTTTTTATCATAGATATTTTGTATCAATACTTTTATTTTAAGCCAGTTTTTATTATGGCAAAGTTTATAATGATTGGCAATAAGTTGTTCACATTAATGGCTCTTAGGAGGTCGTTTTGTCTTTATGTGATGTTTGAAGTATTGCCTGCATATATTTTTTTGCTAAGTAGTCCAAGGGATACGAATACAACTTTTTTTCGGGAGTTCGCTGGTAGTAGTTGAATCTAATGTAGATATGGAAGTTTGATTGAGTTGTATATTTTTATGTGGATTTATATCGTTCAGTACGTTCTCTTCATCTACATCATTTAACAAGTGTCCTTCCATAATTAACAAGTGTCCTTCCATAAGATCATCTTCGATCATCTTCCATATTAACTTCGATCTCTTCTAGAGATTTATCTTTAAAATTAGCACATGTGCCACTTTCCGTCAGCAATAATGTTTTAGCAATTTTTGTTGATTGATACATTTGATCTGGTAATCTGTATGAATTTTTATGGACGTCAGAGGTGTGTCACAAAAAAGGTGACAATTGCTCTAATTACGATTCCTGCAAGTTGAAAATTGGAATCGAGTTGAAGTTACTGCACCCGGATTTTTTGCGCCCGAAGCTTTAGCCTGTTTTGCTAGAACCTTATACCCACACAAATTACTTTCAGTTCGTAGGTGCCCAAAGAAGCTTACGTTAGTTTTCTCAAACAAGTATGGTGTAGCTTTAGTAATTACTTCAATATCTTCTTGGACATGTTTATTAAATAAAACTGGAACTCCACGACCCCTCTTACCTCTTATTACAAGTCTCTTCAGAGATTGCATTACAATTTTCTCAGACGGTGATATTGCGTCAGAAAACTCTTCATGATTAGAGAAATTTTCAGACAGCAGGTACTCACGTAATAGCAGCCTCTGCAATTCACCAGGACGTCTTCTATTTAACAATATTATTTTACAGTAAATGGCTTCTAGCAAATGCTATATCATTAGTATTATCTTGTAGTCTTTTTTTTTAATCTGATGTTATTCGTCTCAAATATACTTTGAATATCTTTAAGTCACTGGCCATTGGGACTATAGTGAACTTGTTCCATTTTTTAACGTTTAGGTCTTGTACCGCTTGAGTACTAATATCGAAACGCCAGTTAGAATTTAATAGATAAATCAAGGTTTTCAAGTTTGATTTAGATTCTCCCGCATTAACTATGGAGTGAATTTCCTCCCACTTTAAAGCAAATATTAAAGCAATATCACTACACTGTTGCAATATTCATGGCGTACGTAGGTGCATCAGAAGTATTTGTCTCAGTACTATAGTATGATACATTTTTTGCACTCTGCACAAGAATATCGTAGTGGTGAGGTTAATGCTGCAAACAAATTTTTGATGGTGCGATTCGTTTTCTGAACTTTAAGTTATGTTACACACAAATATTGACAAAGTTGTAGAGCATTAATAGGGTTATGTCATTTATATACAAAGAATCCTGCCAGTGCCAGCTAGAAATTGTTTGCTCCGTTTTTTTTAATTCACTATCACAGCTAGCACTCTCAACCATTTTGATAAATTCAATTATTGAAAGTTGTGGAAAGTGTCAAATAATTTAAATTTGTACATATATCATGTTACCAACTGTCAATAGAAAAATAAATTAAATGAAATTTATATTTTATTTTTATTTAAAACTATTCGTTACAAAAAACATTGTACTTAACTATTGGCGCATGATTCTACCTTACCACACGCTAAATACTACTTTTCTGCACGCAAGGTATTATTTATTGCATTTTATTATTATTTTCGTTCCGTTTTATTGAAATTTTGCATTAAAAACTAATAATTGATTACATCAATAACCAGAAGGTAACTAATAAACTTGTTAGTTTGTATACGTTTGCTCGAAGAAAAAATGTTGTTTCTAGCATATGCGTGAAGCGGTAGGAAAAAGTATGTTAATAATAATATAAGTTGCAACGTCAACAAAACATGTCTAAGACTGGGTGGTCCAAGAAAGATAATCAGTTTATATCTCCGCTATAATACACTTTTTTATAATTCGCGTATAAAAGAGACTTCATCATAACATTGTTTACAGTGTCACAATTAAGCTCTTTGAACACTGTTATAGTAATTTTTAGTGTACAGTTGGTTATTGTATTTAGTTATATTTTCATTTGACATTTGACTTTAACCTCGACACAAATTATAAATAAAATGGTCTAGCGTTGTTCTAGCTATCAAAATATTATATTAAAGGTAAATTAGAATGGTTTATATATTAAAAATATTAATGAATGAAGTACGCTAACGTTTATTCACCAATGATTTGTTAATTGTTTATTTTTATATTGTATAGGATCAGTATATAGGTATACAAAACGTTCGAATTTTGGCATAAATTACCAGATATCTATGTGAAGATGTGTCACAGAAATAATTCTGTTCATGATATAATATAAATATATCGCAAGAGCATATACGAAGAATTATCCTCTTTTTGCTCAAATGAAAGTTTGTTTACAATTTACACAATTATTGGGTTATAATATGTCAAAAGTCAGAAGTGCTGAATAAAACCATCTGTGATCTGACCAATTAGGAATCTACAGAATTGCCAACTTAAATTCAAACCACTCCTCCTAGTTTAAAAACAGGGATTATATGAAATTCTATTTTATTGAAATAATTAAATAATGCGAATTATAAAAAATATTGTGACTTTCTGTAGTACTCGTGATTTGCACAACTCACCGCATTGCGGTTCGTTGTGCAAACTTCACTCGTACTACAAAACGAGTCATTGTGACACTTGTTTTACAAATAACTATAGATATATTATTTTTCTTCTCAAAACCGGCTGGTCAATTTTGATTCAACTTTACCCTCTTATTGCAAGGTTTATTGTCACCTTACGAAAAAAATTGTTTTGAAGTTTATTCCCAAATATATTAATTTGTATATTTTATACTATTCCAAGATATACCTCACTACAAAACAAATCTTAGAAACAAAATTTAAAAAACACCATATTTTTTCTTAAGGTGGCAATAAGTCATGGAAACAATAATGTAACCTTAAACATTTTTTCGCCACACCCTTAACAAAGTATTCTGTAACATACGTATTTTCAAAAACAAACACCGTACCTATATGTTTGAAATGCCTGAAAGAAAAAAAATATTTTCTCATTTCTGCGGCTTAATTATACAGTTCTAGGAAATATAATTTTTGTAACGTTTCAAACAAAGACGTCAATTCTTAAAATCCTATACGCAGTAATAACAAAGTTTTCCAAAATCAGTGCACGACGCGGTATTCCCGGCATTTCCATCGAGACACCGAGTTTTGATTTTTCTGGAACTGAAATTGAAAGTTCAGAAGAAAGTGAGAAAGATGCATTTGGAAAATTTCCGAGTATGCAAGGCGATGACGATAAAGGTGAGAAAATGGCCGAAATGGAATCTAACCAGGAAATGGTCGAAATGGAATCTGGCAAGGAAGTGGTCGAAATTAAATCTGAGCAGGAAATGGTCGAAATGGAATCTGACCAGGAAATTAATGAAAATTATTCTGACCTTGTGGAAATATTGACAGGTCTATAAAGTCAACATTATTCAGCCGTCATTTTAAATTTGTTTTTATTTACAGAAATCGATCCCACTTTTGAAGATAAACATATGACAACAGAATTAAGTGGAGAATTAATTTTGGAAGGACCCTGCCCACCAATAGTCGATTCTGTGTAAACTGGTACTATAAATCTGGAAAGGAAGGACAACAAATACGAGAATGGTTAGTTTATTCGCCTAGGGCTAATTAAATAATTTTTTTTGTTGGCTTATGTCATCTCATAATAAAAGTGTTTGGGCTCATCCCAATAAAGGAACTGAAAACTTCAAAAAGGGCATTGAAAAAATAGTACAACATGAGGATCACAGAAATTCTATTACTCTGACGATAATAGCAATATAGTATATAATTAAATTGGCTGTCTCGACCCTTACTTCGTGGAATATGCTCATATTAGTGTTTTTAAATGAAACTCAAGGTCTCTAGTTAATTCCACAATATAATACAAGTTATTGAAAATTCTAAGAAATTGACAATTGTTTCGATAAATCAATATCATCGTCAGAATGACAGAAGTTACATTTCATTTTATGCCTACCTGATGTTTAGTAGTTATATTTTTTTGGCTAGACCAAGAAGTAACCTAACTTGTGATTGGCTTAATATATGTTTATAGAAAAAAGAAGAAGATGTGATATTACAAATATTGAAGCTTAGATATTATTAGCCCTATGGTGATATCCTGGATATCATTTTTCCAATTAAGATCAGTATAACTGTGCAATGATATAGAAAACCAGGAAAACTATATCTGCTGATCTTTACAATTATCACTTAAGAAGACAGTTTATTAGTGGAGAATTCCCTAGATTTAACTGTTCATTGACAACTTCATATTGTGGGTTTCTTAAATGTCTTCTAATTTCCAGTTCTTCAAGGAAATCCAGTTCTTGTTTCTTTTCACAAATATGCAGCACTTCTAGTTCTGTGTTAGGTGTCAATGAATGATTGGTGTCAAGTAAATGTTTTGCGTAGTGAGATTTATCTGGTTGTTTTAATCTGTAAGCTCGTAAGTGCTCACTGTATCGTATTTCAAAATTCCTAAGGGTCTGACCCAAATAGACAGCATTACATTCTGGACATTTGAGCTTATATATACCTGACTTCTTTAATAGTGGTATTTTTGTTTT
Organism: Galeruca laticollis; assembly: GCA_963921935.1. NCBI lineage: Eukaryota > Metazoa > Arthropoda > Insecta > Coleoptera > Chrysomelidae > Galeruca > Galeruca laticollis. The sequence continues at coordinate 49,240,915 of OY998183.1, read as the reverse complement.
TACATTTAACAATTTTGTACTAACGTTACTTTCTGTTTTAAAAGAAATTGTTGCATTCGTTGCTGAAGATATTATCTTTGAAATATTATTAGAAATATTTCCTGCATATGTGATGGTTTTATAAGTTTCAATTTCATCAGCTTGTTTAGGATATATTAGTTGTAATGCCACTTTTTTCTCTTTTTTACTAATTAGTTTATTTATCATATCTAATGGATAACCGTTAGATGTTGCTATTTGTCTAATTGTATTAATCTTTCTATCAAAATTACATTTGTTCATAGGAACTGAAAAAGCTCTATGTATCATTGAATTATATGCTGCTAGTCTGTGTGAGACAGGGTGGTTAGAATTGAATGGAATTGTCACATCAGTCTGTGTTGGTTTTCGGTAAATTGAATAATCAAGTACATCATTAACTCTTTGAATTTTTAAATCAAGAAAATTGATTGAGCTATTTTCTTCAATTTCTAATGTAAATTTAATTTTCGGGTGTAAATTATTGATGTGGTTGAAAAACACATCTAATTGTCGCTCACTACCCATAAAACAAGCTAATATGTCATCTACATATCTATACCAAAATAAAACATTTTTCGAAATATTACTTTCAAAGATCTTTCTTTCTAAATTGTCCATAAAAATGTTTGCTAAAATAGGTGATATAGGGCTTCCCATTGGTAAACCTTCATTTTGAATATATATCTTATTGTCAAAAGTGAAATAATTCTGATTAATGCATACATCAAATAAATTAAGTATATCTGATATTATTCCTGGATTAATATTTTTATCTTCTAGTAATTTTCTTACAAGTATTAGACATTCTTTAGGAGGAATTTTAGTAAACATATTAGTTACATCGAACGATATGAGTTTATAGTTATCTTGCAAGTGGATTGATTTCAACTTTTTGATTAGTTCTATTGAATTTCTAATTGAGTACTGAGATTCATATCCGTAAGTATTGAGTATATTGTTGAGCTTTTTTGCCAATATATTATTAGGAGCATTAACATAAGAGACTACAGGTCTAATTGGTTTCGTTATTTTATGTAATTTAACTGTTCCATATAATTGTGGACAATGAGGATTCTTATGTATGATAGACCTCTTTTCGTAATCATTAAAAAGATAATTTGAATTATTAACAATATCCCTTACAGATTAAAACAACCAGATAAATCTCACTACGCAAAACATTTACTTGACACCAATCATTCATTGACACCTAACACAGAACTAGAAGTGCTGCATATTTGTGAAAAGAAACAAGAACTGGATTTCCTTGAAGAACTGGAAATTAGAAGACATTTAAGAAACCCACAATATGAAGTTGTCAATGAACAGTTAAATCTAGGGAATTCTCCACTAATAAACTGTCTTCTTAAGTGATAATTGTAAAGATCAGCAGATATAGTTTTCCTGGTTTTCTATATCATTGCACAGTTATACTGATCTTAATTGGAAAAATGATATCCAGGATATCACCATAGGGCTAATAATATCTAAGCTTCAATATTTGTAATATCACATCTTCTTCTTTTTTCTATAAACATATATTAAGCCAATCACAAGTTAGGTTACTTCTTGGTCTAGCCAAAAAAATATAACTACTAAACATCAGGTAGGCATAAAATGAAATGTAACTTCTGTCATTCTGACGATGATATTGATTTATCGAAACAATTGTCAATTTCTTAGAATTTTCAATAACTTGTATTATATTGTGGAATTAACTAGAGACCTTGAGTTTCATTTAAAAACACTAATATGAGCATATTCCACGAAGTAAGGGTCGAGACAGTCAATTTCATTAAAAAATCTTCGAGAGAAGATTTGACCCGACTGTACCAGAAGTTACTACAAAAACGTTACAAAGCATCACAAAACATTTAGTTTAACCAAGAATGCCTTAGAAAAAAGGTAATACCAAATTATGTGAATATAAAATGTCACACTAAAACACCACAAGCACAAAAAGCTATAAAATGTGCTCAACGAGTTTGGATAAAATCTGAATGTAAGAAATGGTTCAAAGTTAGAGACTCCTTAGACAACTACATAAAAGTTGTACATTCAGAACTCACATTCCAATTACACAGGACCGTTGCTAGGCCTTCGGCCGCCCGCGTGCTAGAATTAATTCGGCCACCCGCTCTGAAAATAAACTTTAAAAAATGAAGTAAATGTTGTAACTTGTAACGTTTTTATTAATAATAATAATTAAACAATAAATTATTTGTGCAAATTAGCACGTATAAAATACATTTAAACATATAATGCAAGTATGGAAGTAATATTAAATAAAAATAAAAAATAAACATAAAAAGAAATAAACGCTTAGGTCTAAATTGTCTATCATAATAAAACGTTATAAAAAAGGTACTTTTCTAGTTTTACTTTCCGCAAATTCTTGAATTGTGTCATTAATATTCAAACTGTCCAAAATATCATGTTCAATAGATATTAATGATAAATTTGTTAATCGTTCTTGCAACATGGTAGACCTTACATAATTTTTAATAATTTTTAATTTTGAAAAAGACCTTTCGCTGGTTGCAACTGAAACTGGTAAAGTTAACATTATTCTTAAAGCAACAAACAGATTAGGAAATGTTGCCATAAGGCTGTTCTCTAAAATAAATTGTAGAATATCCTCAGGTCCACGTTGTAAAGACTCCTTAAAATGTAAATTAAAAGCTTTAATTTCATTATATAAATCACTTCCGTCAATATCGGACTCGTTTAGGGATTCATCTCGAAGCTTTAAATCCATATCTTTACAGTTTTTCATTAAATCTTGGTCTGATATGTCACCGATTTTAAACAAAAAGCCAAAAATGTCACTATAACTTTGTAAACCATCAAACCTGTCACTTAAAGACGATAATATCTGATCAAGGACTTTAAAGAAAAAATTTATTTTAAAATGAATTTTGGGATCTCGCACTGCTTCGTCTTCATGCTCGTAATCAAATTGACGCGAGGTTCTACGACGACGCATGCTATGAACGGGCGGGAAATCCGTTTGTATTTCTAAATCATTTGCAAGTTCGGTAGCTCCTACAAGTACATTCATATATCCCTCATCAGAGCGCATTTTTGAAAAAAAATCTATTAAGTTTTCAAGATAATCTACGCAAACTTTTATATTTAATGAAGAACTTTGCATCATTTTACTTAACACATTTACTTTAAATAAGATATCATGCCATGTAATTACTGCGCATAAAACTTTATAATCGTGCAGTTTGAGTCCCAATGCTTGTGCTTTATGTCTAGTAGATGCATCGTATAATACTAAGTTTTCCGAAATTTCAAATAACGCATCATAGACATTGCCGATTTGATACCTTAATGGTTTTAATGCATCGATTCGGCTTGACCATCTTGTATCACTTAGTGGTTTTAAAGTTAATGTTGGCACGTGTCGTTTAAGAACATCCCACCTTTTGGTCGATGCAGAAAAAAATACGTATAAATCTTGGACTAAATCAAAGAAACTTGTTGTTTCATGAGACACATTAGCAGCATCATTGACAACTAAATTTAACGTATGCGCTGAACAAGGAACAAAAAATGCACGAGGATTTATGTCTAAAATTTTCTTTTGCAAGCCATTATGCTTACCTCTCATGTTTGCCCCATTGTCATAGCCCTGCCCACGCATATTATAAATGTTCAAGTTTAATTGAACAATTAAATTAGTTAAAAAATCGCTTAAGCCCTCGCCAGTACAATCAGTTATTGGACAAAATCCCACAAAATGCTCTCTTATTTCTACCTTTTTATATTCATAATTTAGAAAAACAAATCTAAATATAATTGTTATTTGTTCAGTATGGCTCACGTCTGGAGTACAATCTAATATTATAGAGTAATATTTTGCGGCCCTGATCGAATTCAATATAAATGTTTTTATTCTCATGCCTATTAAAGTAATTATTTCATTTTGGATCGTATTACCCAAATAATGACTCATGTGAATTTGACTCTCCTGTGATTTTTGGACACGAGATACATGTTCACGCATTACAATATCAAATTGCGCTATCATCTCTACGGCTTTCAAAAAATTAACATTATTTGGTTCGTATAATTTGGAAGAAGACCCTCTAAGAGCTAAACACTGTCGCGATAAATATTGGGTTATTGAAACAATTCTTTCCATAACATTAAACCAATATTTTTTTTCTGATTCTAAAAGTCTTAATTCCATTTGGTTGACGGTACTTTTTTGATTTAACATTTTAATTAATGATATCCACTGTTTAACGTTTTTGTTATGGCGAACACTTTGTTCGTGCCTTCCTAATATTTCTGATAGATGGTGCCAGTCAGAAAAGCCTATTTGGTTATTTAAATTGCCAATAAATGAAGTGCCAAAAATTTTACAACAAAAACAAAATACTGCATCATGAGAAATTGAATAAACTAACCAATCTCTCTTAATTTTTTCACCATTTTTTAATGATTTATAATAATAATTTTCCGAAAACTTTCGTCCAGATTCACTAATGGGATATTTTAAGTTTTTAACTTGAATAGGTCCCCTTTCTACCAACATTTTTGCCATACTGCTAGTGATGTTTTCAGGCCACGTCCCTGGATCATCCGATACACTGATAATATTTACATCAATTTCATCTTCATGAGATAATTCAGCAGGCGGTTCGGCTTTTTGCGCGGTGGAAATCTCTGTTAAATTGACTTTATTAAACAATTCCGATCCTTTCTCATCAGAATCAAAATCTCTGGTTTCCTCCTCATTAGAGCCTCTAGCTTCTTCTTCTATATCTACATCCATGGACTGCATGGATGTGCCGCTTGTAGAGGGCATTTCTGTCGAAAATTCTTCAGTATTCGTTTCTTCGTCTGGATTCGTTTCCTTCTTTAAAAAGACATACATGGATCCTGCTAATTTCAATTTCTCCTCCTCACGTCTTGATTTTTGTTGTCGGTAATTAAAACCAGATAATCTCTTTGTTTTTCTTCGTTTCTGGAAATCAAAATTCGCATTATTATTTTTTAAATTTTTGGTATTATTGTAAATATGCATGAGAGAAAGCGCTCTCGATAAGATTAGAATTTCGATGATCGTTAGTTTTAGTTTCAGATGTAATTTCAGATTGTAAAATTAGTTTCAGATTGTAAAATGATTTATTAATTTTAATTATTTTACGAAAACTAAACAACAACAACAACGCACCTGTTATCTTCTTAAAATTATTTAAAAAAAGAAAACCGAATCCAATTCAATAGACATCAACTTAAAGTTTAAAAAATAAGACTAAATTTACTTACCATATTGTCCATATTTTCACTGTTCAATACCTCGTCTTTTTCTCACAACAATAAATTTAAAAATGATGTTTATGTCTTTACTAAACTTTAGTTAACACACTAACATTATTAATAACTAACATAAGTACAATAACGAAAATTAGTAATTATAAAACACGACACTTAACTAACGAATTTCGGACTCAAGATGATATAACTGATTCGTACGTAAGTGCAAAAATGTAACTGAAACTGACTGGTGAAACTAAAAGAAATAGTTCATTACAAAAATATTATTATTACCTACTGCAAAATTAATGTATAACCAATGAGAAAAATCTACCACAATTAGGGGGTAGAAATGGGCGGCGTTAAGCACGAATAAATACCAAAAATAAACGCTATTACGAATTCATAAAATATTTTGCCCTAAAAGGTAATAAAATAAATGCTAAATTTGAGAATAACATGCAAGTACGTGATCAACAAAGACTATAAGATCGACGGCGCTGGGAAAATCCAGTAATTCTGTCTAATGTCTACTCAACAAAGAACTTTACAGTGGCTGTAAAGTAACAAAATAATTGCCTTTGCTACCTGCTACGCCCCAGATCTGAGTACTTAAACACCAATCAATAAATTTTTATGATGTGGGGATAAGTATGGAATATTGCACCAATTTTATACAGATCTTACTTGTTACTTCCGATATTTTAATTTTTTGAAAATGTTGGCAACTATAAACTAAGCAAGAGTTGGCCCTGTGAGGCCGCCCCAAAAATTGGCTGCCCGCGTTCCATGAACGCCTTGCACGCCCGCTTCCAACGGCCCTGCAATTACATCCAGTAGAATTTGACTGTTTGGATGACAAAATTAGAGAAAATATCAGCACTATGAAGCATATGAAATTTAAGAAACAAGAAAAGAAGCTACAGAATCTTGAACACACACAACATAAAATTCAATACTCAAAACATCATGAAACTGTAAGTACCTACATACCAACACACTTTGCACCACGATTTGAAAACCTTTCAGACACTAATTTTACAAATAGTGAAATAGAATTTTTAAATAAAGGTTTGAAGTACAGCATACCACCTAAATTTACGAATAATATTAAACAAATTATAGCTACAGAGTCAGAAATAGCTTTAAAATCTAATTCAAATAATTTTCTTTATGAGAAATTAAAAATTGCCAATTTAATCAAAAATATTGAACCTTCAAAAGTTAAACGTCAAACAAAAAATGACATTTCAGTTTTAAACGCAATAAAACAGAAGATAGAGAATCATAACCTAACAGTTACAAAATCCGATAAGGGGAATGCTACTGTCATTTTGACGACTGAAAATTACAAATCCAAAGTATATAATTTTATAGAATCCAGCGATGTAAAAGTTCTTAAAGCAAACCCAACAAAGAAGTTTTCTAATAATGTAAGGGATATTGTTAATAATTCAAATTATCTTTTTAATGATTACGAAAAGAGGTCTATCATACATAAGAATCCTCATTGTCCACAATTATATGGAACAGTTAAATTACATAAAATAACGAAACCAATTAGACCTGTAGTCTCTTATGTTAATGCTCCTAATAATATATTGGCAAAAAAGCTCAACAATATACTCAATACTTACGGATATGAATCTCAGTACTCAATTAGAAATTCAATAGAACTAATCAAAAAGTTGAAATCAATCCACTTGCAAGATAACTATAAACTCATATCGTTCGATGTAACTAATATGTTTACTAAAATTCCTCCTAAAGAATGTCTAATACTTGTAAGAAAATTACTAGAAGATAAAAATATTAATCCAGGAATAATATCAGATATACTTAATTTATTTGATGTATGCATTAATCAGAATTATTTCACTTTTGACAATAAGATATATATTCAAAATGAAGGTTTACCAATGGGAAGCCCTATATCACCTATTTTAGCAAACATTTTTATGGACAATTTAGAAAGAAAGATCTTTGAAAGTAATATTTCGAAAAATATTTTATTTTGGTATAGATATGTAGATGACATATTAGCTTGTTTTATGGGTAGTGAGCGACAATTAGATGTGTTTTTCAACCACATCAATAATTTACACCCGAAAATTAAATTTACATTAGAAATTGAAGAAAATAGCTCAATCAATTTTCTTGATTTAAAAATTCAAAGAGTTAATGATGTACTTGATTATTCAATTTACCGAAAACCAACACAGACTGATGTGACAATTCCATTCAATTCTAACCACCCTGTCTCACACAGACTAGCAGCATATAATTCAATGATACATAGAGCTTTTTCAGTTCCTATGAACAAATGTAATTTTGATAGAGAGATTGATACAATTAGACAAATAGCAACATCTAACGGTTATCCATTAGATATGATAAATAAACTAATTAGTAAAAAAGAGAAAAAAGTGGCATTACAACTAATATATCCTAAACAAGCTGATGAAATTAAAACTTATAAAACCATCACATATGCAGGAAATATTTCTAATAATATTTCAAAGATAATATCTTCAGCAACGAATGCAACAATTTCTTTTAAAACAGAAAGTAACGTTAGTACAAAATTGTTAAATGTAAAAACAAAAATACCACTATTAAAGAAGTCAGGTATATATAAGCTCAAATGTCCAGAATGTAATGCTGTCTATTTGGGTCAGACCCTTAGGAATTTTGAAATACGATACAGTGAGCACTTACGAGCTTACAGATTAAAACAACCAGATAAATCTCACTACGCAAAACATTTACTTGACACCAATCATTCATTGACACCTAACACAGAACTAGAAGTGCTGCATATTTGTGAAAAGAAACAAGAACTGGATTTCCTTGAAGAACTGGAAATTAGAAGACATTTAAGAAACCCACAATATGAAGTTGTCAATGAACAGTTAAATCTAGGGAATTCTCCACTAATAAACTGTCTTCTTAAGTGATAATTGTAAAGATCAGCAGATATAGTTTTCCTGGTTTTCTATATCATTGCACAGTTATACTGATCTTAATTGGAAAAATGATATCCAGGATATCACCATAGGGCTAATAATATCTAAGCTTCAATATTTGTAATATCACATCTTCTTCTTTTTTCTATAAACATATATTAAGCCAATCACAAGTTAGGTTACTTCTTGGTCTAGCCAAAAAAATATAACTACTAAACATCAGGTAGGCATAAAATGAAATGTAACTTCTGTCATTCTGACGATGATATTGATTTATCGAAACAATTGTCAATTTCTTAGAATTTTCAATAACTTGTATTATATTGTGGAATTAACTAGAGACCTTGAGTTTCATTTAAAAACACTAGTATATAATTGTCAATTTCTTAGAATTTTTTACATTTTTTCAATATATTGTGGAATTATCTAGACACAGTTAGTTTCAATTGAAACTGTAATGTAATAGACAACTTTGAAACAATGAAGAGTAGAAGAATTATTATTTGATTTTTTTCAGTTTAAAGTAGTATTAACTCAAAAAAAATTCTATTTTGATGTTGTTAAAAATCCTATTTATTTTTATTTTATTTTCGAATAGTATTTTAATGTTGTAACTTGACTGTCACTTTTCATGTTTTCGTAAATATATGTTTGCCCCCCACCCCACGTGACTGGCTACGCCACTATCAGCATCCTCTGCTACGAAATATGTTCAACCAAATCAGACTAATTGTTTGGCAGCTATACATATTTATTGAACAAAAAAATAAATGTTTAATCAGAATTTATAGCTTTTAATTCCATTTTTTTTTAAATAATATCCCTTAAACCATAATTTATGTTCCAGGAAACGAAATATTAAAACGATGAGCTCCAATATCGATAAACAGGTCAATGCTCGCGACTCCTTACGCGTGGACGATTTGATATCAAATAATTTCTTTATAGACCAATTCGACTATTTTTAGAACGTCAGATTTCACCTTATTTTATGAAATTATGGACGTAGAAAAAATAGTTCACATCACTGGTGCGCAAGTGATTCTCCACACTGGCGGGATTATGTAAAATTTTACATTATTTGGTAAAATGATTGCGTGTTCGTAGAAAAAATAGTGTATATCACTGGTGCGGAACTGATTATTCACACAGGCAAAATTACGTTAGATTCTACATTATTTGGTGAAATTTTCGTGTAGTCGGAAAATATATATATCCGCTTCTTATGCACTATTATGCATCACCATCAAAAACAAAATATTCCGTTCTCCCAAATATAAAAAGTATATTCCTTCCCCTAAGCCAAAAAAAAATGGAGAATTGCCAAAATTATGGCAAACCTCAGTGAAAAAGAACCCGGAAAATTATCTAGAGGTCAGAAAATGTCAGTTCATCGGTCGTTTGAAAAAAATCCTTTTTTTTGTTAAGTGAGTAGTTTTCGTATGCTAGCAGGAAAAATGTTGTAAATCTAATAAGCACGTAACGTGACCTTTCGCACTGCTTCGTTGAACTACTATCAATGTCAAAAGTCAGAATTTCTACTGATAGGTAAACAACGCCAAGTAATCTTATAAATTATGCTGGTGCCTAGGTGTTTCATCTCTCTTAAAGTTATTCAATTGAACTCTCTCCAAATATCCAAAAAAAATTTAAATCGTATGGTGGAGAGGATCTCATGTTGTGAATGCTTGTATATGTATATTGTTCTCGCAGTTCCCAATGACGCCGTACCTGAAGTTGCCAATGAGAGAAATAAATAACCAACTTAGTATATAGAAGAAATTGTTATAATCTTTTTATTGAAATAGATTCTCCACTAATAAGTAACATTTTGAAAAAATATCTGGTATTTACACTTAAAGTATTTACTACAGGTTATCTATATCAGTCGGAGAGTAAATCGCTGATCCCATAGTTAAAAAATATTTAGCGAACAGATTAAATTTTACCGTTCTTGATGTATGCGGTTGATATGTAAAATTTCTTAATTTTAGAGACCTTCACGTTCAGTTAACGAACATAAAAAATGGCGATCATTTTAAAAAAATAATAATGTAGACACAATGAGAATTCGTAAAAAGCACTCCCGATATACTGAAGACCTTGACCACGATTATACATTTTCTTTGAAGCCTTCATAGCATTAAAGCCTAAGAAAAAATGTTCTACGATGGAGTGTGGCAGCTAACCACGAAAGAAGAAAACATTGAATATCTCTAAAACTAAATAAGTATAAACGAAATTATTAGAAGCAGTAAAAACTATTAACAAGATAAAACCCCGGTAAAATTTTATTTAAGATATTCTACACATTAGCTAATGGACCCTAAATTTTCTACGTATATTGAAGGGCACGACTCAGTTCTCATAATCTAAAGCACAGAATATAGCAAACTTTTCAGACTCTACTTCTTATTTGAGATATTTCTGCTAAACTTTAATTTTTGCCGATTGAGCTATACATACATTTGAAACATTGGATTTTTTAAATTTTACATTTGCTACCTTGTGGAAAATATAGTAGTGACTAACTTGAAATGCGACTAAATTTAAATGTTATAGAGAATTATTTGTATTCTTACTTCTTGATACGTTGAATATTTTCCGCTTTTTTGATGAATATCTATCATTATACATTTCCCGTATATTGTTGGGGCTATGTGCGAAGGCATCTAAGTGACCAAAGCTAAATCGGGTCCTCTGAATGCAACAAAATCTCTCAAAATGTATTGAACATCACCCACATGGATCTTTATTGATATTTCCTCCAATTTGCACTTGACCTCACATATTTTAGTGCTTATTGATATCAGTTCCACAAAAAAATCTGGATTTAAATAGAGACTTTAATGTAAGTACCCTCCGCACCTCTCATTATTGTGACTGAAAAAAGTAGTTCGGCTTAAGGGTATTTGATCTGCGCTTCCAAATTATAAATGTTTTCCAATTCCACTTCCAAAAATGGAGCAGGTTCAATCTTTTCATATGCACATTCGTAATAGTAGCTACGTTTTAACCTGAATAAGAGTTCACTATTTTAATCAAAAGATTTGACACATGAATTTGTGAACAACTGAGATAATATCTCTTGGGTTTTTATCGTGATGGGAGTATTGTATGGTGTGCTCGGTCGAGAAACTGAACTCCGTTCTCTAGTGCGCAGGAATAATTGACGTCAGATGGAGAGCATAGACGTTCATGGTTCACAGAATCGCATTGTGTTTTAGACGGTTTTAAGTAGTGTTTCTTTTTATTTTGTGTTTTCTGCTGATATTATATAAGGTGAATAAGGTTCTCTGTACTACTGAGACACCTGTTAGTTGTGCTTTAAAAACAATACCAATCAAAATGCCGGGTTGTGCTATGTTTGGGTGTAAAAGTTATAGCCGTAAGACAAAAGGCACCGATATTAAGTACATCAGATTCCCAAAAAATGAAGATTTACGGAAGATGTGGATAAGGGCAGGATCATTTCAACGTAATGAACGGTAATTATTATTTGAGAATTTGACAAATGAGGTTAACATTGGTTTGTGGTAAAAAAACTACTAGAAACACGTTTATTTTTAGCAAGTATTTGTTCACTTCATTTTAACTCAGCTCAGTTTGAAGTTTCCCTAAAACAAAAATTATTGTTGTGTTCTCCATTACGGGCTCCTAGTCGACGCGATTCCTACTGAGAATTTGCCTGGATATTCACAAAATTTGAAAAACATTTAGCGTAGACGTACCATCAGAGAGGATCTCGTGGGAAAAAGTGCCCGACAAAGTTTCACAGGTCAAATCTTAAACATGAACAGCAATATCGTTGTGTAAGTAATAGGGGAGACTCACGTACCTTGGGCAGCTTTTCTTAAAAATATTTATTCAACTACAGAGAAATGTGCAAGCGAACCATCAATGGTTTCAGAACCTAGATTAGGATGTTTGTTACTAATTTTGGTAATTAAAAAGGCATACAAACTCAAGGGCTATTGTTTAAGGGCGACAAAAAAAATTCGGACAAATCACCCATACAACTAAAATGTTATATTTTTTTATTCAACGCAATTAAAAAAGTAATACGAAAAACACGTAAAGTTTAAGGAGAAAAAACTGTCAATAATTTTTATTCAACATGCTAAGAACCAAACCTGATTTGAAAAGCAAGTTGTAAGGCCTGTCTAGCTGAGCCTCCCAAACTAGTAGGTCTAGGTAACTTCATAATAAAGACTTCTTTTGAAACTAAATATGTTTTTTCTCCAAATGATATTAAAAGCGGCCTTTTAATGACACTTGGCAGGCTTAGAAGTTGTACTTTTAATGCCTAGGCAGAAAAAGTCCACTTTTACTGCCTATGCAGAAACAGTTCGTTGCTAGGCAACCTTCCAAGTAATAATTTAAATCAAACTGGTTATTAAAATTGACAATGACATTAAGAAAACTCAAAATGATGCTGATGATAATAAACTGGTTTTATTGCATTAAAACTACAAACTACAACACGAAATTGAAATTTTTATTTATTAGATATATTTATGGTGAATTGTGAACAATTATTTAATACAATTGAACTCTGTCCACTTCCTTCCTGTCCAGTAAAATTAACAACTTTAGTATCCACACTTGATACTCCGGAAACGCCAGAAAATATTTTATTGCCGATGTTCGACTTATTGGCTAGCGAGTCCTCAATATAGCCCTCCGCGACAGCGGAAGACTTCCATCCTCTATGTTTCTTCAACATTGTTATGTCCCCACCAGAATGCACCAGCAACGTGGCCGAAGTCCTGCGAAAGCAGTGCCCGGTATACTCTTTCGCATGGGATAGTCCCAGAAAAGTAGCAATTTCTTCTGGCATTTTACCAAATTTGTGAATGCCAATGGATTGATGATGTGCTTTACCGTTCGCATACTTATGGAAGACACGCCGATTATTTAAATTCGAGGGTATGGAGGCTGCATATTTTCTGTAAACGCTTAAATATTCCGTTACTACAAAAGATCTTGATCTTTTGGTCTTAGTATTTGGTAGCATAATTAGCAATTTGTCGCCCATATCATTTATATCATCTGTTTTCATTTGCAAAAGCTCATCACATCTACAAGCCCCAGCGACTGCAACAATAAGTACAACCTAAAATATAAATTGAAAATTAGTTCTTTAATTCATAATAGATCATTTCCAATATATTCCTACCTTCGTACACAAATACAGTTCATCTGGGGCATCTGATGAAAATTTTTCGATTTCTTCTCTTTGAAAAACTCGTGATTTTTTTGCATGGAAACCGTCTGACTGGCGTTTCAAAAAAGCCCGCAACTTCAGGTATTTTGCCAAATCAATGTTATTTTTATTGTTCAGGGTAGCTTTCAACATCGAATAGGTAGACCATAACGTTGAAGGCTTCATTTTCTTTGAAAGATCGGAAAAATAGACAATCAGCACATTTTCAGAGAAAGATCCTATATTTTTCTCCTGTGTATATTCCATGAATCTGCTGTATGTGAGTCCACATCTCGCGCCTGGTCTCTTATCTCAGGTGGTGTTAATTGCCTCAATTCATCCTCACGTTGCTTTAAATCCATTTCTAACATGACAACTTTTCAAAATTGACAATGACAAAGTAAACAATAAACAAACATAATCAACAAACGTCATCAGCGGTAAACATAGTAACGCAGGGCCCAGTTACCTTTGATAAAATAATTTAGTTATTTGGATATTGATAATGAAATGCAATTTAAATATGAAAAAGTCGATTTTGCGTGAAATTGGAACAAATTTGAAGAAAAAATTATATGTTTCACACGGCAGAAAACCAGATTTAATGCCTTGGCTGGTTTCACACCAGCCGCGGCATTAAATCTTGTGATTTTATGCCTAGTAGAACAAATAACTATTCTCTCCTTCATAAAAAAATTTATTGTCTGCACCATCAATTTTTTTTTAAATATTTGATTATAACATCTTCATTCTATATACCAATTACTTCTGCTACGTAATAATGTGTTTTCTTCTTACTATTTAACTTAGTCAACCAAAAATCGCCCGTAGATATTTTGTCAGTAGTAAATTCCACATCATTTTCTTCATCATTATTAACAGGACACCAGTCAACACCATCATCAGAATCATCCATAATTTCCATTTCTTCGTCTTCCTCCGATGAGGATGTAGAGCTTTCTTCCACAATTTTTATAGTAACTTTCTGTATTTCATGTGTTTCGGTTAATACTCTGAATCTTCCTGGTTTGCGTCTACCTCTGCTAGATCTAACCCTAGCAGTAGCTTAAGGAAATAGACGTATCAATTCTGGAGATACAAAAGTAATAACACCTAAAGGACCAGCAGATGTTGATGGTCCGGGATATGCTATATCTTGGACTAATGTGTTCTGAGGATCATTAGATAATGATTCTGTGGGCCTGTTCGTATCTTGCACACTCACTGTAGGTAGAATTTGATCAGTTAAGCTTGCGCTTAAAAATTCGTCTTCTCCAAAAATATTTTCATTCACTGGCCAAATTCCAGAGGCCCTAAATCCTGCTTGAATGTTAACTGGTGTAAATGCTCTTGGATATGCCTGTCCGACTATTTCTGCAACATCGTATATCGTCACTGGTTTGCCAGGATGTGTCTGCAACCACTCGCAAGCTACTACATTGTAAAACTTCTTAAATGGCCCAAAGACACCTCTATCGAGTGGTTGCAGTTTATGGCTCGTATGGGGTGGAAAAGTAAACGTTATAACGAAACATAAACATATAAAACCAGGTTTTTTTAGCTTGGCTCCATTTATCCCAAGAGGCTGGGCATTTTATATTATTGGCTATGACAAAATTATATGCTAGTTTTCGCGCACCTTTTATAGAAACGCCATATAACATTTTACTGCAACTAATTAAGTATTTGCATAACATCTCTTCCAGTTCTATTGAAAACACTTTCTAAATATCACATTTATTTGTATATGTATATGGTTGATCTTCTTGCTTTTTTTTAAATGGTTTTGTAGTGTCGTTCTAGAAATATTAAATTGTTTAGCAGCAGCCCGATTAGATACATTTTCATGTAAAACAGTATTTACTGCATTTGTCAAGTTCTCTATGTTCACTTTTGGTCGTTTGATTCCTTCTTTACTTCTTGACATCTAAATAGAAGAAACAAAGGACTTGCTATTTTGTAATACTCATTTAAAAAATAGTTTTGTACCTTGGACCGGGCCCAACGTACAGGTTTAGTTAGTGGCCCAAAGTACGAAACGCAACCGGCTGTCTGTAAAATTTATGTAGATTTTGTTATTAAAATAATTCGCATTTTAAATTTTTACCACATATTAAAGAAAGTTTACAGACAACGAGAACAAAATTTTATTGAGAAATACTACTTATTTTACGGATTAGCACCAAGAAACTGCACTAATAAAAATTTACAAACTGTATCTAAACAACTCTAACCTTGAAATAAACTGTGAGTCGTCGAACATTCGATTGCTTGCAGTTACCGCCAGGGCCTATACAATGTTGCCAGTTGTATATACAAATACCCAAAGTTTTAAATATGTATTAGATGAATTAGATTGGATGACCCGAGGTACAAGATGGGCCAAGGTACAATAGTCTCCCTACATAAAAATATTAGATTTTCAATAATTCTTATTTCATGTTCAATTGTAGTATTACTAACACAAAACGGTGATTCCCAACCACTTATCCAAAGGGAAATAGACACCACTGAAAATGAGCCTGTTAATGAAGACGAGCCTCAAGTTAAATAAATAGCAATAAAAGAGAGAAAATATAGAAAAATTGTAGCTGGAAAATATTAGGATACAAAAAAATGAAAAAATGTAGAGTGTCCCAAAAAGTTTTTTGGTGACACTTACGGAATCCAATTTAAACGCTATTAATATGGGAAGGCCACTGACAGGACATAAAACAAGAAGGAAGGACACATGTCATAAGCACGATTTGCTAAAGAAGGTGACGGAAATAGCCATTTTGAGCACCCAGCTTAGACTCATTGTGAATTGTTTATCACTTGAA
Organism: Galeruca laticollis; assembly: GCA_963921935.1. Taxonomy (NCBI): domain Eukaryota; kingdom Metazoa; phylum Arthropoda; class Insecta; order Coleoptera; family Chrysomelidae; genus Galeruca; species Galeruca laticollis. The sequence continues at coordinate 49,224,626 of OY998183.1, read as the reverse complement.
CTAATTTGTTGAATGATAACTTTTCCAGTTTTCTTTATGAAAAGTGGTTTTTCTGATATAAGGTTGTCAAATTCCAATTCAAAACTATTACTTATCGTAGACTTTTAGTGTGTGAATAACAGATTACGACAAATTGGTGAGTTGGGCGTGTGGAGGATACTCTCTGACCCTCAAAAACAGTTGGTGTGACATTTCATCGGTGAGTAGCTTTTTGTATAAATGTTATTATAATTATAATAATTATGTGATAACTAATCAATTGTAACAATAAAATGTTGCTGGAAGAGACAAGACGGGACCAGGGGCGTAACATGGTATAATTTCGTTTATAGTTAATGATCAATAGACATTAGATTAAGTGTTTTAAATGAAACTTACTGTTTCTAGTTAATTCCACAATATATTGAAAATATTTGGAAAATTCTAGGATAATTGACAATTGTTTCGATAATAAATATCATCGTTACATTTCATTTGAAGCTTATCTGATGTTTAATAATTATTTTGGCTAGACCAATATATGTTAATAGAAAAAAGAAGAAGATGTGATGTTACAAATATTACACGTTAGATATAGTTAGCCCTATGGAGATATTCTGGATACCTTTTTTCCAATTAAGATCAGTATAACTGTGCAGTGATATAGAAAACCAGAAAAACTATATCTGCTGATCTTTACAATTATCACTTAAGAAGACAGTTTGAAAGTGGAGAAATACCTAGATTTATCTGTTCATTGATAATGTGGGTTTCTTAAGTGTCTTCTAATTTCCAATTCTTCAAGGAAATCCAGTTCTTGTTCCTTATCACAAATATGTAGTACTTCTAGTTCTATGTTAGGTGTCAATGAATGTTTGATGTCAAGTGGATGTTTTGCGTAGTGGTGCTTATCTGGTTGATTTAATCTATATGCTCGTAAATGTCCACTGTATCTGATCTCAAAATTTCCAAGGGTTTGGTCCAAATAGACATCATTACATTCTGTACATTTAAGTTTATATATACCAGATTTCTTTAATGGGGATATTTTCGTTTTTACATTTAACAATCTTTTACTCACATTACTTTCTGTTTTAGAAGAAATTGTTGTATTTGTAGCTGAAGATATAATCTTTGAAATATTATTAGAAATATTACCTGCATATGTGATGGTTTTATAATTCTTTACTCCGTTAGTTTGTTCAGGAAATATTAGTTTTAATGCCACTTTTTCCTCTTTTTTATTAACTAATCTATTTATCATATGTGATGAGTAACTGCTTGATGTTGCTGTTTGTTTAATTGTATTGATTTCCCTAATAAAATTACATTTGTTTATAGGAACTGAAAAATCTCTATGAATCATTGAATTATATGCTGCCAATTTATGTGACATGGGGGGATTTGAGTTAAATGGAATAGTTACGCCTCCCAACGGAATAACGGAACAGAGTAAAAAAAATCCCAATGGCGGAGGACCAATTGGACAGGCTTATTTCAGTAACATTTTTGCATAAAACCCAAAATAAAAAATTAGATACAAAAGTCATAGAATGTTTTGAGATGTACAAAAAACCAAAGTAACATTATGGCATCAAATCAAAAACAAAAAAAAATTCTGGTAAAATTCTGAATTTTCTTAAATGCATGTTTTATTATACGATTTAGAGAAAAATGTTGATTACAAAAGTTGTAGAACGTGTTAAGGTCTATGAAAAAGCTCAACAACTCTTTTGCGTCAAATGAAAAACAAAGGAAATACGATTTTTTTTTAAACTTTGCCAGGCCGCGGTTTTGTTTTTACAGGGCCGATTTGGCTCATTATCGAACTCGTTTAGGAGTTTGGCTTAAACGATTTTTGTGGCGAGTTTGGTTTCGATCCGTCAAAAAATACGCCGTCTATCGTGCTTACAAATTCCGTTATAACACTCACACACACACACACACACACACACACACACACACACACACACACACACACACATATATATATATATATATATATATATATATATATATATATATATTATGAATTAGCTATGGTGTAATAAGAATATTATACTTATTTTAGTTTAAATTTACTTTAAGTTTATTGTTTGCCCGGTATATTGATGATTTTATATATATAATAAACAGTTTATATTACTAACATGAAAACTTCTCATCTCAGGGTAGAGTTCCAGTATTTAGGATAAAATGATTTTAGAATTTTATATATATTAGCGCCAAAGTTAATAAATGCTTTATATTTCAAAAATAAATTTGTTAATCAGAATATGTTACTTATTCAATGATTCCAAACTAAATACGGTCCTGTCCTGCTTAAAAACAAATCTGCATAATTCAATAGATGTCATTCAGAGCTTCTGCCTATGGTAAGTAGATGGTGCGCAAGTCACCAGATGAAATGAATAACTCAAAAATAGTTTAAAACGTTCTTCAAAGGAAAAACGATATTTAATTTAATGAAAATAAATACATTACACTCTTACAAGTGTTCTTGAAAAAAATTTAACTATCTAAAAGGATGACTCTTTCATACAACATACACGCACTCTGGTGAGATATTATTATAAGAGTGAAATACAATTATACAACTTCATAAACATATGATTTTTAGAAAATGGCGAAATACACTCCTAAAAGCGTCTATGCGTTACAAAATTTTAGTTCTTTGCATAAATTGGTAAGTACGCTTGACTTTTTAATATATTAATAAATTAACTTTTACTACCTTATTCACTTCACTGTTTTGTTTGTTCACCTCACTGATCCGTTTCTTTTACTTGTTTCAGATTCTCCTCCTGGAAAAACTCCATGCTGGCATTCCGTTTCTACCAGAACAGGAATCGATGCCGCACTTCATTCAAAGTCCAAGCAGCTCACACAAATTCCACTATTCAGTGTTTTTCAAAAGCTATTGTGGCTATTTTACTTCCACAAGATACAAGACACCATATTATAAAATAAAAATCATGGTAAGTACTGTACAACATTCAACAATTCCTTTTTTAATTATTAATATAAACTTATCTACTTACATTGATGTATATCTTGTAAGTATAATGTATTTGTTCTTGAATTCTATAGTCAAATTTTTATCTTCCAAATAATTTCCAAAATGATTTTCTTTACCAAAGAGTTTTTCTACTTACAAATTTTTCTTCCCCCCAAAAAAAAAACTTCTTAGTGAATAGACCCCATAATCAACAACCTTTTCACATTCCAATTTTTTTTTCGTTAGCAACATAATTGTCGCCGATATGATCTTTTTTAAATGTTTATTTACCAATCAAATTTGACTATTCATTTTATCACTCAAATTCTTCATTTCAACCAGTGAAATGTTCATCCATTATATCAGGATATTGTATTCTAAGGTTTTTAATTGCTTAGACTTCCTATATTATTTTCATTCAATAATATTTCCTAGTATTGTTAAAATGACATTTCCTAACATCTAAGTATGTATGTCAAATGAATATTCATAATGTTTTAATAGATGACAGCTGTTACCTTTAAATATATATGCAAAATGAAAATTCGTTTTTTTCTTTATGAGTCATGTTCTCTGAAATTCACATTATTATATACTTTTCTGCTCTGTTATGTCTAAACAGCTACACTAACTTACTTTAATGTTTTAATCAACAAATATTATGAGATTAGCTTGACTTTACAGAATAAAGCATTATTAGTTTCTTATCATGAACAAATTCTGATACTTGATTTTTTTTTATAAAAGTTTGGTTAATTTATTTCACATAAATTGTTTATCACACCTATTCGCAATTATTCCTACATTATAAAGTCTGTCCTTTCTGTATGCCTTCTCTATCGAATAGTGGATCATACAGATTGTCTCCATTCAAATGTTTAAAAAAATTTTGACTTAAAAAAAAATTCTTCTAGATTACAATGCACAATCTTAATTCTTTATTGTTTGATATACAGGGTGTTTCACTCTATAATAATATATATATATATATATATATATATATATATATATATATATATATATATATATATAAGAACCAATTTATTTGGGAGAAGCAGCGAAACGAACGTGTACTCTCATAACATTATATTTCCAATATTTCGACAATGAATATTGTCATCATCAGGGAGCTACAATATAATTATATACTTAAAAGTTTTGAATAAATGAAAAAACCTAACCTTACTTACAATGTTAGCGAGGTTGTACGTATTGATGGAAAATATCCAAAACTTCAAGCACATTCATCAACCATAACAGTACAAAAATATGTAAATGAATACCATAAACATATAATTAAAATCATTTAAAATTTGAAAATGTAAATGCCGACAAATTGAAGGTCGAGCATGTACTTCTTAGCAACATTACACATTACCAAAAGGAAGTTAACTAAACTGCCATGTCAAAAGTTCGATCATGACTACCAACTGAAAAGTTGTGAGTAACGTTTGTATTTTTACCACTCCAACAAATAAACATATTATTTGCTCATTATATAGGGTGAGCGAAAAAATTATACTTTACTATTATTTTAATTACTCATTTAAGTTGAAAAAGCAAAAAATTATTATTATTATTATTATTGAAAATTATTATTATAATTACTTTAACATCAATATTATTATTATTTAAAAATTAACAGCAATTATACAAAGACAAACAACAGATTATGAGGCTGATGACTAACAACCTCACTAATCCATAAAAAGCTAATCAGTTGTTAAATAACAGCCTTAATTCAGAAAAATATCAAACGAGTGTAATCTAAACAGAATCAAATGAACATTCCTGTACAGCTGTGTAATTCTTATCTAGCATCAGCAAATATGAATAGATTTCACTAAGATGATTCAGATCAGTTTTCTTATTCATACAATTATTAGATTGAAATATTAATGCCATTTCCAAGAATGTACGCTTATATAACTCTCCCTCCTTAGCCAATACTCTCACTGCCTCGTAGTTCATGTTATGACCTTCCCTGAAAACATGTTCACCCAGTGCGCACCTCTCTGGATGAAATCTACTGTCACTCTTATGTGAGGAGACACAGTCCTTTAGAAGCCTACCAGTCTGGCCAATATATTCAAGATTACAGCTAGAACAAGGAATGCAGTAAACTAATTTGGAAATATGTAAAAGTGGAGTCTTGTATTTGACTTTAGTGAACAAAGAATTAATAGTCAGAACTGTTCTATGAGCAATCCTAACCTTGCTGAAGATACGAGTGAGCTTGGGAGTAACCTCAGCAATATAAGGTAACGAAAAAAATAACTGATCAGCGGGAGCAACATCAACCATGTTATCATTTTTATTATTATTATTAATACCAACATCCAAATTCTCAACATTATTAATATTATCAAAATTATTATTATTATTTAAGCTATTATTGGAAATATCATCCACAATATGGTTTTGGACTAGATTATTGTCCTGAGAATGACAGTTGGTGTGCCATACAAAATCTTGTTCAATAAGGGAACAGGATAACAGTTTTGACAAAAAATGTCGTGGAGAATCCTTAGGTTCTTATTGTGGAAGGAAGGATCGCAGATTTGAAGAACTCGATGTTTCATTTGCTAAACTAAGTTAATTTTTGTAGACTGCCTGTGATAGGACAAATAGTTTATATATCTACCCGAACTCATGGGTTTTCTATACCAATCGATGAGAATGGTGTTACTAGAAGTACGATAAAATCTCGTGTCTAAAAAAGGAACACTAGAATTATCGTCCTTCTTTCAATCGTAAACTGTATGTATTGGTCGTAACTGTTGAAAACATTCAAAGTTTCTGTTAACTGTGAACGAGGAAGAGAAAGAATGCATCCAGAGAGGTGCGCACTGGGTGAACATGTTTTCAGGGAAGGTCATAACATGAACTACGAGGCAGTGAAAGTATTGGGTAAGGAGGGAAAGTTATCTAAGCGTACATTCTTGGAAATGGCATTCATATTTCAATCTAATGATTGTATTAATTAGAAAACTGATCTTGATCATCTTAGTGAAATCTATTCATATTTGCTGATGCTAGATAAGAATTACACAGCTGTACAGGAATGTTCATTTGCTTCTGTTTAGATCACATTCGTTTGATATTTTTCTGAATTAAGGCTGTTATTTAACAACTGATTAGCTTTTTATGAATTAGTGAGGTTGTTAGTCATCAGCCTCATAATCTGTTGTTTGTCTTTGTATAATTTCTGTTAATTTTTGAATAATAATAGTATTGATGTTGAAATAATTATAGTAATAATTTTAAATAATAATAATAATATTTTTTTCCTTTTTCAACTTAAACAAGTAATTAAAATAATAGTACAATATAATTTTTTCGCTCACCCTATATAATGAGCAAATAATATGTTTATTTGTTGGAGTGGTAGAAATACAAACGTTTCTCACAACTTTTCAGTTGGTAGTCATGATCGAACTTTTGACATGACAGTTTAGTTAACTTCCTTTTGTTAATGTGTAATGTTGCTAAGAAGCACATGCTCGACCTTCAATTTGTCGGCATTTACATTTTCAAATTTAAAATGATTTTAATTATATGTTTGTGGTATTCATTTACATATTTTTGTGCTGTTATGGTTGATGAATGTGCTTGAAGTTTTGGATATTTTCCATCAATACGTACAACCTGGCTATCATTGTAAGGTTGGGTTTTTTCATTTATTCAAAACATTTAAGTATTTAATTATATTGTAGCTCCCTGATGATGACAACATTCATTGTCGAAATATTGGAAATATAATGTTATAAGAGTACACGTTCGTTTTGCTGCTTCTCCCAAATAAATTGGTTTTTCGATTTTGTTTGTAACTAATCAGCAAAAGTCTACTTTCCACTTTCTATATATATTAATACAGTTCCTCTATCTAAATTCTAAAGAAAACATTAAAATAAGGAAAAATATGTATATTTCTATGTAATACTTGTGATACACACTGTATAATCAACAATTTGAAAGATTCAATATACAAATAAAATTTGACATTTCAATTTCGGATGACATTAATGCAGAATATACTTAATGATAGATAGATTTTATAACGATTTGAAAACAAATATTTGATGTTTGAAAATACAGATGTCTCTGCTAGCAAAATTGCAATTATAATAAAAGAATGCAAATCTCTCTTTGTTATAGGAAAACATAAATTTGTATTTTTTAAAAAAAAAGGAATTTTTGGTAACCAAAGGAGAAGAGATTTATTTATGTAAAAAGTTTAGGCAGTTGAATTTGAAATCCCCACGACACAACATCTAAGTAAGAGTTGTCTCAAACTTATTTAAGGATATAATAGTAATTATATGAATATATTATCGGATCATAAAACCTTGCATTGTAAAGCCAGTGCGTGTATATTTCGCAGAAGAATTACATCGTTAAAGTGCAAGTGGTTTCCGGTTTCTAAATTATAAATTTAGAAAGTATTGCTGAATTCTAAATACGTTTTAGAATACGAACGAGTTAACCAGTACCTAGTTGGTGAACCCTGTCCAGTTTATTTACATTATTTCTCGAGAATTAATAGGCCTTTCATAAATATATTTCAAAAATAGATGCATCTTATGATAATGAATTTGATATAAATCACAGTAACGTTACACATATAAAATTTGACATTGATATACATCAAGTATAAAATCAGACATTTTAAGCTTTTGATAAAAATATTTAGCTAGTAGATTCCTAATATAGGTTGTTTTAATATTAAGGTTGATAGGAAATTCTATCTTTGTTTTCGTTTATGATAATTTTGAAAAGTTATAATTTTTTTGTAATTTGTTATCTGATCATATATTATATAAATTTGATTCCAACTCACTTTGGTACTCATTTCATATCTATTCTCATTGTGTTTGATAATTTTCATGCTATAGAAAATTTGATATAATAAGTGACATTTAGTTAAGTTCCAGTGACAGTAAAATCATATGTGTCATAAGATAATTTAAGTGTCTTGTAGTATATTGAACAAACAGTTACTCTAGATTTGGAATAGCGTAATACTTAATTTGGAGAATTCATTCAAATTTATAAATTTGAATTATTATTCAAAATCTTTGATCCCTCCCTGAGATAAGAGTGAGTAAGTCGATTGTGTATTGATTTATCTTTCAAAGTACAAAATTTAATATTCATCTGAGCCGAGCATATTAATTTGACAACTGCTGTCAAAATTCAAATAGGTTATATTCAGTGATAAAGGTGTGTTCACAATAGTGTAGCTACAATCACAGATTGTGAAAACGTCGACAATTAATATTTTATATTGTTATATATCATACATCCATTCAATTATAATTATTAAAACAACAGAGATATAATAATTAGGCGCCGCAAAGTGGGGCAAATATAGATTCATCATTATCATCATAAATATAGAAAAATATTATAATTTGACGCAGCAATTTGAGGTGATTAAAAATTTACACATCAGCATAAAAATTATTGAAATTCATTGACTATATTATTAAAAAATTTGAATATCTACCATGGAAAGAAGAATGACATTAAGGGATGGTAAACAGGTAGGAGTTGAAAGTGGACCTGATGAAGAAAGGGAAGAAAGGAGTCATGGAAGAGGAGATTTTCAGGTGCAGTACTTGGAACAAGGAAGGGAACAATCAGAAGGAGATGTGACAGTAGGAGATGAGGAAGAACAAGAAAGAAGGGCAACACAAGGAGGAATAAATATCAATGAACAATGGATGCAACACTTTTTGACCAAAATGAATGAAAACATAAATAATATGAATGAAAATAAGGACAAGAAATTGGATAGTATGATAGGAGATTTAAATAAAAAAATGGACAAAGTAGATGAGAATATGAATAGTTTGAATAAAAAAATGGGCAAATAAGATGAGAATATGAATAGTATGAATAAAAAAATGGACAAACAAGATGAGAATATGAATAATATGAGGGGAGAAATGAATGAGAATATGAATGATATAAAGGGGAACATGAATCACTTAGAAAAGGAAATTAATGAGGTGAAAATGGAAAGTTTGAATGAGATTAAGAAAGTTAGGGAAGAGAACGAGCAATTTTGGAAGCAGATTGAAAAGGTAAAAGAAGATATGAAGGACCAGAATGAAAATTTACGCATGGAAATTCAAGAAGTTGGCATTAAAATCATGGAAGATATTAACAAGCAGGTGGTAGAAGAAGTTCAAGAACTAGGAAGATGCCTAGAAGAAAATTTATCTGGAGTAATTCAAGTGGAAGTAAAAAAACAAAAAGAGAATATGATTGAAGAGATACAGGCTAATTAAGTACAAGGACAAACAAATGAAGAAGTAATGCAAATGTATGAACAAAATTTGAATAAGAAATTTAAAGACTTAAATGGAAGGATAGAAGAACAAACAGGAACGTGTATAAAAAGGAGTGAACATATAGATAAATTATTTAACAAGGAATTGGAGGAAATGAATAGAAAATTACAAGAAACTGTAAATGAAATAGAAGATAATCTAAAACGGAATGGAGGTGGAATGATGCAGACAGGAAATATCGACTTTGGGGTGAAAATTGATGGAAATATAAATGTAATTCACCTAAAAGTATTTATTAAAATAATCAAAAGTAGGATGAGAGGAATAAGGGACATTGTAGAAAAAAATCATTATCAGAGGAATATTATCTGGACATGCGTTATTGTGGTTTTGCAATAAAGAGGAACAAATACCTGATGTCGAAGAACTTGAAAAACAATTTTTAAAATATTTTTGGGGGGAGATCCAACAGGCGAGTTTCACAGAGAAACTATACTTTGGGAAATTTGATTATAACCAGAGTAAAAATTTCAATGCATATGCAATGAAACGTACAACAACGCACAGTATTTGGAGCCAAGCATGCGAGAAGAAGAAATGGTTTTATATATATCCAGACATTTCGATCAACAAGTATCAGAAACTATTGGGATACAAAATATCAAGACGATGGAAGGTTTATCAAATTATTTACTCAGATTTGGAAGAAGTCATAATGAAAAAAGAAATGAAATTGAAAATTCTAATGGAATAAGGGGGAATGGAGATGGACATTACAGAAGAGATATGAATAATACATATGAAAATAGAAACTATAGAAACAGGGACTTTGATAATCGAAAAAATGATAGATATACAGACAGGAATTTTAGAAATGAAAATAGAAATTACAGAAATGGAGACCGAAGATATGGGAATGGTAATAGAAACAATGATAATAAGTACTTTGAAAATAAAAGAGATCCTAGAAATTTGGACAGAAGAAATGGTAATGAAGACAGAGTTCAAAATTGGCGACAGTATAGATGGATAGGAACAAATAGTTATAATGATAGAAGAAATGGTATCCAAGAAAACCATGAAAGAAACTATGATAGAAGACATCAAGAAATAGAAGACAGAAGACTAGTAAACATAATACAAGAGCAAGAAAGAGATGATGATCACAGTCAAACTGTAAATGAAAATTTTACATAAACCGCTTTCACGTACATAATATTATTTTTTCTAAGTACGAACATCCAAGAGAATTTGTTGATATTGGGGAAATTGGGGAAATGCATGACAATTTAGGTTTAATATTCATTAAAGGTAAAATACAAAATATAGGATGTAAAATTCTGATAGATACAGGATCAGAAGTAACGTTGATAAGTGAAACGATTATAGACAAGTGCAAGAAAAATAATATTATGGTGGTAAATACAAATAAATTATCACTAGTGGGAGCGAATAATAAAAAACTATATGATACAAGTAAAATGATAATTGTAGAATTTCAATTAGGAAATAATTCGTTTAAAATACAAATGTTGGTCGTAAAGAATTTAATTTATGATATAGTATTAGGGTCCGATGAATTAGACAATCACAAAATGATTATTGATTATAAAGAAAAATTGGTGAATTGTAAAGGAGAAGATATTGATTTCCTCAAACAAGAAACAAACAACATAGACGGTGCAACAGATAAATTTTGTGTAATGAATCAAATAACTAATGAACATCAAATAGATGTAAATTTGTGCCAACAAAAATATATGAAGATAGTAATGGAATTGATAAGACGATACAACCTATTATTCAAGGAAGAAGTACAAGTAGCAAGCAAATATATACATAAACTTGAAATGAACAAAGATATATCTAATTTCAAAGTAAGAACATATCCAATTCCATATAAATTGAAGGATGAAGTATACCACGAATTATATAATATGTTAAAAGATGGAATAATAGAAAGATCTAATTCACCATATATCAATGCAGTTACTTGTGTACGAAAAAAATCTGGAGATATAAGAATATGTTTAGATGCAAGAAATATTAATAGCTACAAAGAAACAATACGAAAGTCCCATGAATATAGATAGTATATTTGGTAGAATTACCAATGCAAAGATATTTTCAAAATTAGATCTAAAACATAGTTTTTGGTTAATTCCTTTAGAAAAAGAAAGTCGAGAATATACTGCGTTATGATAGATGGAGTGGTATATCAATTCTGTGTGGTACCTTTCGGATTACAGAGCTCCTGTGCAGCTTTAGTCAGAACACTCCACACCTATTTAAACAAATATGAAAATTTCATACCTCATTATATAGATGATATCCTTATATATTCGGAAAATGAAGAAAAACATAAAGAACATTTAAATATTATTTTTGAAGAACTAGAAAATGTTGGATTAAAATTAAACATCGAAAAATGTAAATTTTATCAAGAAGAAATAAATTATTTGGGATATATATTGAATACCAAAGAAGTTTCTATGGATCCTGATCGAATTAAAACAATTTTAAAATATAAACAACCAACAAATTTGAAAACTTTGAGAGGGTTTCTAGGAATTTTAAATTATTTCAAATGATTAATACCTGATCTAAGTAGAAAAGAAATATCATTAATTGAATTATTAAAAAAAGGTGTAAAATGGCAGTGGAATGAAGAACGAGAAAGAGCATTTAGAGAACTAAAAGAAGATTTTACGAATAATCTCAAGGTATATCACCCACAGTATGATAAACAATTTATTTTGAGAACAGATGCATCAGCTGATCGTTTTGCTGGAGTACTAATACAAGAGCAGGAAAAAGGAGAAGTACCTATTAGTTTCATATCTAGGGTTACTAAAATACATGAAAGGAAATATTCAGTAACAGAACTTGAAATGGCAAGCGAGGTATTTTGTATCACTAAATTGAGATTCTTTTTATTAGGAGCTAAATTCATTATAGAAACTGATCATTCAGCTTTGACAGCTATGCTTAAACATAGATATGCGAATAATAGAATACATCGCTGGATTTTATTATTACAAGAATATGATTTCGGAATAAAATACATTCCTGGAAAACAGAATATTGTTGCAGATTCTTTAAGTAGAGAGACAGAAACCACATTTGAACAGAGAAAGTATAAAATAGGTATAAATAGAATACTACAAGAGGAAGGATTATATTCATTGGATATAATTAGGAAAGATCAACAAAATTTGGAATCAAATTATAAAAATAATGCTATTAATATAGAAGAAATATGGTATAAATGTTTGGAAGATAGAAAAGTATTTGTAATCACACAAGACTATGCAAAGAAAATTTTGAAAAATTTACATGAAGAATATGGACATGCTGGGACTAGGAAGTTATGGATGCTTTTTAGAGAAAACTATATAACAAAAAAGGATTTAGCAATTGCCAAAAATATTTGTAAAGTATGTGCCATATGTCAACTAGCAAAAGAAAAAAATTATCACAATAAAAATTTGGCAAAATCAATAGTGGCACAGAAACCATTACAAATTGTTGCCATAGATTTTATAAGCAATTTAGTACCGAGCATGCAAGAGAATAAACACATATTTGTTATCACAGATATTTTTACGCAATTTCTTGAAATTTACCCATGCAAAATAACCAATGCACAAACTGTGATAATGTTTTTAAAAATGTACATTGAAAAATATGGAACGCCAAAAACAATAATTTTAGATCATGCAACTTATTTTGAAAGTGCAAAACTAGCCAAGTTTAGTCAAAATCAAGAAATTAAATTGAACTTTATTAGCATTAGGAAACCATCGTCAACTCCAGCTGAAAGATACATTAAAGAGATAAACAAATACCTACGAATTCTATGTAATCAGGATCACTGTCAATGGGAAAATAATTTATATCACGTAGAAAGATTCCTTAACCAAATACCTCATGGTATTACAAATGAATGCCCACAATATTTATTTACAGGCACAATACCCCAAAGAAATTGGGTAGTTAATCGAAAATTGGAAATGGAATATGTTTTGAATAAGGTGAATAAAAGACTGCAGAAGCAAGCTAAAAAATATATTAAAAGGATGAACCAAAAAAATAAAAAGAAGACCGTTTTTGAGAAAGGAGAATTAGTGATTGTAAGATCATTGCAAATTGCAAAAAGATCAGAGAATAGTTGCGCAAAATTATTGCTACCATTTGAGGGACCCTATGTGGTAGGTAACGAGGGAGCACAAAATTGTTTCCAATTATTAGACCCCACTACCGGGAATGAAAGAGGAGTTTTCAACATAGAACAGGTATATAAATATTATACATAACTTGGAACAAATGATATTATGTTACGTGAAATTTTAATCGATATAGTAGATTTAAGAAGTTTTACGGGAATTAGGAATAATAGTTTAATTTGATTGAAGATAATTTTTTTTAGAGATATGTTGATAATTAATTGAAAGATATTACTATATTACTAAGATACTAGTATGGTATTTGGAAATTTTGAAAAATAAAATTATAATTATATGCAAGAATCGATTTGTTATTCTTTTATTAGGGGGATTTAATACAGTTCCTCTATCTAAATTCTAAAGAAAACATTAAAATAAGAAAAAATATGTATATTTGTATGTAATACTTGTGATACACACTGTATAATCAACAATTTGAAAGATTCAATATACAAATAAAATTTGACATTTAAATTTCGGATGACATTAATGCAGAATATACTTAATGATAGATAGATTTAATAACGATTTGAAAACAAATATTTGAAGTTTCAAAATACGGATGTCTCTGCTAGCAAAATTGCAATTTTAATAAAATAATGCAAATCTCTCTTTGTTATAGGAAAACATAAATTTGTATTTAAAAGAAAAAGGAATTTTTGGTAACCAAAGGAGAAGAGATTTATTTAAGTAAAAAGTTTAGGCAGTTGAATTTGAAATCCCCACGAGACAACATCTAACTAAGAGTTGTCTCAAATTTATTTAATAATATAATAGTAATTATATGAATATATTATCAGATCATAGAACCTTGCATTGTAAAGCCAGTGCGTGTATATTTCGCAGAAGAATTACATCGTTAAAGTGCAAGTGGTTTCCGGTTTCTAAATTATAAATTTAGAAAGTGTTGCTGAATTCTAAATACGTTTTAGAATACGAAAGAGTTAACCAGTACCTAGTTGGTGAGTCCTGTCCAGTTTATTTGAATTATTTCTCGAGAATTAATAGGCCTTTCTTGAATATATTTAAAAAATAGATGCATCTTATGATAATCAATTTGATCTAAATCACAGTAACGTTACACATATAAAATTCAACGTCAAGTGAAGAAAAATCTGGAATAGACAATTTGCACGGACATTTGCGTATTTGACATTGATATACATCAAGTATAAAATCAGACATTTTGAACTTTTGATAAAAATATTTAGCTAGTAGATTCCTAATATAGATTGTTTTAATATTAAGGTTGATAGAAAATTCTATCTTTGTTTTCGTTTATGATAATTTTGAAAAGTTAAAATTTTTTTGTAATTTGTTATGTGATCATATATTATATAAATTTGATTCCACTTTGGTACTCATTTCATATCTATTCTCATTCTTAAATTTACATTAGAAGTTGAAGGAAAAAACTCAATCAATTATCTTGATTTAAGAATTCAAATAATTAATAATGTACTTGATTATTCAATTTACAGAAATCCTACACCCACTGATGTAACTATTCCATATAAACGATGAAATAAAACAATATATTTTGTTTAAATCTTCATATATTTGAACTAATGTTCAATTTAAACTTGTTGACGCGTTTCACTAACACAGTAGCTTTGTCAAAACGTTTTGACTTGACAAAGCTACTGTGTTAGTGAAACGCGTCAACAAGTTTAAATTGAACATTAGTTCAAATATATGAAGATTTAAACAAAATATATTGTTTTATTTCATCGTTCAGTATGTATCTTCATCAAGTAAAAGCCTCATCTATTCAATTTATTCCATATAACTCTAATCACCCCATGTCACATGAATTGGCAGCATATAATTCAATGATACATAGAGATTCTTCAGTTCTTTTGAACAAATGTAATTTTATTAGGGAAATCAATACAATTAAACAAATAGCAACGGTTATCCCTTACATATGATAAATTAATTAATTAATTAAAAAGAGGAAAAAGTGGCATTAAAACTAATATTACCTGAACAAACTAACGAAATAAGTAATTATAGAACCATCACATAAGCAGGTAATATTTCTAATAATATTTCAAATTCCTCTACAAATACAACAATTTCTTTTAAAACAGAAAGTGATGTGAGTACTAAATTGTTAAATGTGAAAACAAAAATATCCCCATTAAAGATGTCTGGTTAACTTAAATGTCCAGAATGTAATGTTGTCTATTTGGGCCAAACCTTAGAAATTTTGAGATCAGATACAGTGAACATTTACGAGAATATAGATTGAATCAACCAGATAAGTCACACTACGCAAAACATCTACTTGACACCAAACATTCATTGACACCTAACACAGAGCTAGAAGTACTACATATTTGTGATAAGAAACAAGAACTGAATTTTTTTGAAGAGTTAGAAATTGGAAGACGCTAAAGAAACCCACAATAACAAGATGCCAATGAACAGATAAATCTAGGTAGTTTGCCACTTTTAAATTGTCTTCTCAAGTGATAATTGTAAAGATCAGCAGATATAGTTGTCCTGGTTTTTTATATCATGGCACAGTTATACTGAACTTAATTGGGAAAAAAATATCCAGGATGTCTCCATAGGGCTAATAATATCTAAGCTTTAATATTTGTAGCATCACATCTTCTTCTTGTTTTTTCTATTAACATATATTTAGTCAATCACTAGGTAGGTCACTTCTTGGTCTAGCCAAAATAATTATTAAAAATCAGATAGGCTTCAAATGAAATGTAACTTCTGTCATTCTGACGATGATATTTAATATCGAAACAATACTCAATTATCTTAGAATTTTCAATATCTTCTCAATATACTGTGGAATTAACAAGAAACCGTGAGTTTCATTTGAAACAGTAAAATGAGTATATTCCACGAAGTAAGGGTCGAGACAGTTAATTTCATTTAGATTAAGTATTACATTCAGTATATTTTTCTATTTAAATTTATATTTTTAATCTGACAACCCCACCACAAACTAGAGATAGTAAGAAACATGTTGAAATTCATGATACTAAGATTAGTGCAGTTATAAAGCTCAATAAATCCTTAAGGATATTTATACAAGAAAATCATAGGTAGCATTTGTGAATGAACCTGAGTGGCTACCAAGATCCACTAGTACTTTGTGTCATTATTTTAATAAAGAATGCTTTGACTACTCTTCTTATTGCCTGCTGCTGTTCCTACTATTAAAGTAAAGCAATTGGAATATGTGCGTTAACAATTTAAATGTATCCATTTATGATTGTTACAAACAATAAGGAGTAGTTAGAGTACTTGATTGCCATGAATTAAATAAAAATTAATTATATACTATTAGATAGATAGACATTCCTAATGTATGTTTTACTGACAACATCCTGTTTTTCTATTGTTATTAATAACTATTTTGACTAAACTGACAAAATTATTTATTCTGTTACATGTAATATCCAATGTGAGAGAGTATTGTGGAGGATGCAAAATAGTAATAAGTCAACAGTAATTAATAAAGCCCTTATGATCCTGTCAGTCACAAAACATTATGTGAGAAAATATATATTTCTCAACATGGTTATCAATAAACTGACTATACTTGTTTGAGAGACTAACAATTTGTCATATTCTTGGAGAAACAGGTTATCTCCAAAATTACAGAAATCCTGGGAAGGTTAAGAAAAAGATAAATGACGTCATCCATCGCATAAGCAAGATTCCCAAAGAGGAACCAAAAGTAGTCCAATAAAACCGACTAGCGCCATTCGAACGAGACCATGACATAGAGGGAGGAGTGAACCATATCCGAGAAGAGCCTGACCCTGCCTTCGAAGAATTTATGGGCAGAAAGCTAGATATGGAGTCACTATAGAACAACGACAAGATTTGTTCACGCGCCCGGAAGAGTCCCCGCCAGTAACAAACACCTACGGGGGTGGCAACCGTCTTTCGAATGAAGTTTGGACAATTAGTAAATCTTGAAGATCAGATTCCAGTCACTGGCGAAACATTGAGACTGAAACACAGTTAGCGGTACGTCTTCAAACTGATAATGAAAAATGGATTTCAAGATAGATCCACCTATCGGGATGTGTAATATAAAGAGCAATCAGTTGGAATGTCGAGTCATTATGAACATGATATAGGTGATCTTCCAAGGTACCGGTGTCCACATATTAATGTGCAGATATACTCCGAGTTATGAGAAGCCAATGAAGGTGTCCTGTTATTTCCATACGATCGGAAAGTGCAGAAATGGGTCCTGTTGCCGATTTAACTATCCAGTGCCGGTTACACAGAAGTACCAGGAGGAACTTCCTTTTAAGGAGGGATTAATGTTACCAAATCACACACTGGTGTAGTCCCTGAATCCGACTCTGTCTAATACGATATCTAAAATTTGAAGTTTTGGCGGGAGCTCACCGATTTCTGGGAAGACTATTTTTTTGTGATTGTTTTCATAGAGATTTCAGAGGAGGTCGATTTTTTGTTGGGAGCCGCATACTAAAAATTTCAGGTATCCGAAGGTTCCACAATATGGTTCTAATATATAAGCGACTACCTACGAGCGGTGAGTTCAGTCTACGGTTTGATTTCATAGCAGAACAGTGAACAAGTGAATTTAGTTAAAAAGTGAACAGCGGATTAATGTATTCAATATAAATTAGAAATTTAGTGTGTACATAAATTAAGTGGCGAGTTCAGTGTATGAATAAATTACGTAAATAGATATACCGTTTGTATAAATGTACCCTCCCGTTGTGTTAAGAACATTTTAAATGAATGAGAAAAGCATCACAATAGTGTTTTCTATTTATTTTTTTGTAAATATCACAGACGTGCTAATGGTTGCTACTATAGTGTGTGGTCTGATGACAGGTCGTAATTAGCTATCAGCTTCGTGAATGACGAATTGATACCATTCGTGACATAAAAGTCCAAGAGATCTGGCACCTTATTAATATCGCTTCGCCAATAGGTACGTTGGTGTAGCAGTTGAAAGAAATGAGTGTTTTTTTCGTGTATAAGGTTAGCGAGTCCTTTAGTTATGGTTAATCTG
The DNA here is from genome assembly GCA_963921935.1 of Galeruca laticollis. Taxonomy (NCBI): domain Eukaryota; kingdom Metazoa; phylum Arthropoda; class Insecta; order Coleoptera; family Chrysomelidae; genus Galeruca; species Galeruca laticollis. The sequence continues at coordinate 49,206,092 of OY998183.1, read as the reverse complement.
GATACTCACATACTTTATATTTCAGTCAACATCATTGTTTTTAATTTTTTCTGTATAATAACCATTATTTTGAAACTTGGATACCTGTTTATTGATTTTCATACATTTTTATTAGGAATAATTTTTTGTGAAATGTAAGATAAACTTTTCTTCATCTGTATATAACTTTTTGGGACACACTTTATGAAAACAGTTTTAAATATGCACCTTACTGTTTAAATTATTTAGTTTGTAAAAATGTTTAACTCTTTATTTTGGTTAAGTTCTAACTCTCTCACAAATTAATACGCACTCCTTTAACCAGGCGGTATTGAAGAGGTAGGGAACTCTCGATCATTTATGAGAGAGAGAGAGAAGCTTTATTGTCATGGGAAATAATACAATTTTATGGACGAAGCAAAATAATTTATAAATAGATAAATATATAAAAAATACTGACTATACTAACAATACAAAACATAATATATAAAAATACAAATTTAAATTGATGATATTGAATACGCCAATGTATTTCAAAAGTATAGGGTAGATTGCAGAATTCTGCCACTGAATAATAAGGTCTTTCAAGCAGAAACGCCGTTGTCAATCTCCGGAACCTGTTGAATATATTTGCCACTTGTAATTCTAAATGTACCTGATTGAATAGTATTTTGGCATTGAAGGTGATAAAATTTTTTACCAGATTAGAGGTAGGTATTGTTAAGTGAATATAGAAATTTCTCCTTCTAGTAGGGTAACTATGAATTGTTCTCTCAGTTAAATTGTGAAAGTGTTTGCGAACCACGGATTTCAAAATGAATAGAGCAAGAGGAGTTGAAATTTTATATTTTTTAAAATGGAATTCGCAATAATATGACCTTTTTATCCAATGGTGTAGATTAAAAAAAGCCCAATCATTTTCAGAGAATGTATTTCTCCTATACTTTGCAGAATTAGCGAAGTCAAATAAACGATCTACTCTCTGGAAAATATACTCAATGCTAAGGACCACTATTAACATGAAACATAGGGAGGATTTTCTAGATATGCCACGTTACGAGCATTTTTAAAAAGACAATCTGAGGGATATCGAGAAAAAAAATCAAGAACATTAACTGGAGAAGAAGTTAACTGTTTTATAAACAATGCGCCTGATGATAAATATCTCGCTACAAGGGTAAATACACTATTAGCTTAAGTCTAAATGAAGTTATAAATAATATATATTTATCAAATGAACCCTAGATTCGTCTTTCCATTATTGGATAATTTATATTCGCAGAACATCTAGCATTATTTTACAGTTAAGTTATTAGGAGCTATAAGAAATAAGCTTGTTCGGATTGTGAGTAATAGCCGACTGAAGTCGATTAACTACGAATTAGCTTTTTCTCTTTTTAATTAATTGTTTCTAGTATTGCCGATTCTAGCCTAGTTTAAAACTGTTAAAACTGTCATATTAATTTTTAAATGGACAACTTGACGACCAAGAGATACAATAATAGAATTTTGTAAACCCAGAACGTGACGCATATACAGTGACAGGACGTATAGACCATGTTTGAAGATGGGATAAGGGATAATCCTTACACCGTTTTCGATACAATTACAGCAATTATTTGAAAATATTTATATAAAATATGAAATACTGATTTCAGTGCTGTCAAGCAAGTGACAGCTAACCTATAATCTATTTTGCTACCTCCATGCGACCACGAAACATAATAATTGTTTATCATTTTCTATCATATACACATTGTGCATCAAACTATCTTTCTCTTCACATGTTATGAAGTCAGTTATTGTAATTTCATTGCAACCGACGTTAAAATATTTATTTTTGTTGTGTCAATTCAACGAATAATAAATCAATGGTTAAAGTCAGTTTGGAAGACATTTACACTTCATTTGTTCAATAAGACCTCCTAATAAATTCATTTTCCTGTCATTTTATTCGTACTTGAAAATACCGCGCCTCACATTTACAATCTAGTATAATATTAATTTTTTCAGGTCGCTATGATTATTGGAATTATGGGAGCCTGTAGAAAAAATGAAGTCTATTCAATGAAAATACAGGATATTGAAGATTTGGGTTATGAAGTGGTTATTAATGTTCCGGATACAAAAACCAAAATCCTCAGAAAATTCACTTTTTCAAAATATATGTTTCTTTAAGACCTCCAGATATTGTGACAAACGATTTTTGTATTAATTTTCAAAAAGGACTCAACAAGTTATAGGCATAAATATGCCTAGACAAGTGGCACAATTGCTAAATTTATCTAACAAGGAAAATTAAAAAACTAATATAAGCGGACATTTTCAATTTTTAATTATTAATAAAGTTATATTTGTTCGTTCGTTGTTTGTTTTTTATTTGATAGTCGTAGGAAAAGTATAGTCTAACAAACGGGTGAAATTCCAAATTCTACACTCGTAGAACCGTTTCCCTCGCCTACGGCTCGGGAAACAAATATTTCTACTCGTGTAGAATTTTGCTTAATCCACCCTTGTTATCAAGAGTTACTCGCGCCAGGTCACGTCTCGACTCCGCCCTCTTTTAAATATTTTTGCGCTAGACGACAGACACTCTTATACCGAAAATTTCGTCTTTTCCCTCTCCCCGCAATTCTATTTTTTTTAATTAATTAAAAAGTATATTATCTACAGGCAAAGTATGCATACATTTGCCATATAATTCATATATGATCTTCCATTTGCAGCATCAATGATAATTTTCCATGTATTTATTGAAAAGATATTCAGTTCTAAAAAATAAAAGTTGTAACTTTCGTAAAAATATTTCTAAAGTTGAAGGTTTTTCATGTGTGGTTTCGATACTTCGCTGAAAGAATCAATGTCGCTACCGGTGATTCATTTATTGCAGGTGTGGTGGTCGATGATTAAATTTCATTCACCCTGATGCCCTGAATCTCGTTATTCTTGACGTCATTCCCAACGTCATGCATACGCAAGGCTGTGAATGCTCTATTTGCAAATAGTTCCTAAAAATGATATTCTCGAGCACCGTTCCTACAATCATCGAATTGTATCGTCCCTCACAACAGCGTCAGTTGACGTTACAATACGAATGTCATTTGTCATTTTGTTATGTCAAATATAAATATAAACAAGCTTTTCAAATATGTTTATCAATTCCTTCTATAAAAATGAATTCTACAAACCCAAATTGAAGAGGAAAAGAAATAATAATAATTTACTCATTTGGAACATTTTCATGAAGTGTATTTAGTCCAACAGCAACAGCTATTCTGTAACTTCTTGTTACGGTAACGATTATCATGTTAAGGATACTTTTTCAGAGTAGATTTTGTAATAATATCGTTGCGTTAAAATCTAAAGACAAAACATAACGATAATATTTTTACAATTTTATAAAGGTTTGTATATTTTTGACATATTGTGTAGTTCTGTTAAGCTGGAAAAGTTTACCTATATATTTGTTTATAGATGTTTTGTTGAATAAGATTTTTATTCACTTACTCACGTAACATTTATTATGGATAAAGACAAAGTTAAAACACCAAAACAATATAGACACAATGTATAATGTATTTGGATGAATTGAATACAAAAATGAACCGTTTAGGAATAACAAATTGGATGCTATAAGCCCTGTTATTATTAAAAACAAAGGTACGTATAATAATTCATTTTCTTTTTTTATTGGCATTATCCATAAAAGCAGTAATTACATATGTTTTTTTTTTGTTATAGTTTCTACCAATTTCAGACATTTACCGACTGGAAGTGTCAAGTTAAAGTAAAAACAAGAAAGAATAGAATTATCACAAAAGATACAGGAAACATAGGGTATCCTATTAAACCTTTATCAGATACTGAAGAACGATTACTAGATGTTAAAGGTTGGGTAGTAGTCAACCGCAAAACCCATGTCCATGAAATAGGAATAGGTGTGAATTACGTGGTTCTTTAAATTTGGTTATATCCACTCAAATTTTAAAATTGCAGACATACCAAATAATGAAGAAACTAGAGAAGAATCAGAGAAAGAGTCCCCAAATCAAAGTAAGATTCCTAAGAATCAACCAGTTGAACACTCGGTTGAAGAGTCAAGACCAGACTTTAAAAGAAAGTAATTGTAATGATGAAAGTGAAAAAATAACAATCCTGAAAGAAATTGCAAAAAATGTCAAAGAAAGAGGGTAATAGAGGAAAAAATGCTAAACCAGCGTTAATTCAATCTTCGGGTAAAGTATCCTGATTAAGATTTTGTGTTGGACTTGGATTCATATTCTTAAATTGCCCACAGTGTGGCTCCCCTGTCCGTAAGTTGGTGTCAACTTTTTTGGTATTGATTTCAGTTATTAAGTTATTCTTCATTTCTACATGTTCTAAATCCTAAAACGCGATAACCTAATATCAATATTTATTAGTTGTAAACAAGATTCGTCATAAAGTATCAATATAGCTCGAGAGGAAAGTACTTTTATTTTTGAAAATATTGAAAAATTGCACTTTAAAAAGTTGTTAGAAATTGAATTTAATACTCACTTGCTGAGTTACAGCCACCTGAGTCTAGTATTATTTCACTTTCTGTTTCAAATTTTGTTTCAAACTGTTACATATATTTTAATCAGTATTATTGGGAAAAATCGTATACAGTGCAAGTTCTTTAAAACCCGACAGACACATTTTTTTATTCGAAGTGATAAAGTAGTACTTCCTAAGTAGTTAAATTATTTTCTACTACTCTGCCTTGACGAGTACTACTCTATCACTTAGAATAAAAAGTTGTCCTATGTAAGGTTTTAAAAAACTTGCATTGTCGTTATGTTTAGTGAAATAACATAAAAAAAATAATTCACTAGAGCAACTTCAATCATCTTCCTATAAAAAGAGTTGATTTGAATTTATAGTACATTATCGTATTAAAATGGAAATTGTGAATTTTCTGGAATTGTTATTTTAATAATTGATTTTTTTTATTTTGATTCTTATAAATGGTACCATGTAAGAGCCATAACAGAAGAAACTTAGGAAAATTGTTCTTCAATTATTGTATTAAAATATACAATAAGTCTTGCTCAATTAAAGAGATTATTTATAATTTGATTCCAAACTATATTATTAACCCTATTTAGTAAATGAGCATCGTCCAATCGGCCAATATCATCTTCATCGACAAAATTGTTGTCATCTTCCTATAAAATTAGATATTCATCAATTTGTATATTCCGAAAGAAGGAGATTGGAACTTAAGGGAACTGTGGATCGAAATAACAGCGAACTCATAATATAGGAAAATGCCGAAGAAGATGAAGAAGGTATAATCCTTTTTATAATAATGTTGTGGAGCATAACACAAGCATATATAATTCTTGACACAAATGCAGGATCGTATTGCACACCTTTGAGCATTCCATTGGTTCTTTCAATGCAGTTCCGAACGTCTATGAATGAGATTGTTACTGATTAGAGAATAGGCCTCTAAAATTTGGTTCATAACCGATACAAAATTTAGCAGGTAAGGTTAGAGTGAATACATTTCTTTTAGAATGAAGAATGTAACAATTACTAGTATTACAATCTGATAAATTATATTAACAACTTATTGAAACAAAGCATCTCTTCGTTGAATGATTGGTCCTGAAGGTATTCCAAATTTGGTTTTGAAATACAGTAGTATATCCTTAATGCTGCCTTTGTGTCAGTTATTTCATTTATCTTTATCTTCAGGTATGTTTCCTGATAGTTGGAAGGAAAGTTTTGTTTCTCCGATATTTAAATCAGGTTCAAGAAGTGATATTTGAAATTATCGCAGTGTATCTATCTATACAGTCTTCAATCCCAAATGTTTTTGATAGTTTGATGTAAACTGTTTGGATTGGCAGTGTTAAGAGATTATAATTAATGAGCAGCACGGCTTTAGGGGGGGGGTCAATTTACGTTAACCAATATGCTTATATACGATGGTAAGCTGTCTGCTGCCTTAGAGAGAGGGGATCAGATTGATGCCATATATACTGATTTTTCCTAAGCTTTCGACAGAGCTAATCACTTGTTGATTGAAGGATTAAAAAAATTAGGTTTTTCAGACAAATTAGCGAACTGGGTGTTTAGTTTTCTTAGTGGGAGAAGTTTGAAGGTAATAATTGGGAATTTTTTGTCAAGAGTGATTGGTGTAAGCGCTGGGGTCCCCCGGGGGGGGGGGGAGCACTGTTCTCCGTTGTTGTTTAGCCTGTTTGTTAATGATCTCAAAGATGATATAGAGGAGTGAGTTTTTAATGTTCGCTGATGAACTCAAATTATTCTTAGTGGTTTGGAATGACATCGATATTGGTTTAATTCAAAGGAAGCTAGATAATCTGTCTGAATGGTGTCGGGTAAACTTGTTGGATTTGAATGTTGAAAAATGCTTTAAGATGTCTTTTAGGAAAAAGGAAACTATGATCCCATTCTCGTATTCAATAGATGGTCAATTGCTGAGAAGTAAATAATTGGCTAAGGATTTGGGAATACTTTTTGGCTCTCACTTAAGTTTTGCTGAGTAGATCAATCAATTGGTGGGTTGGGTCTCTAAGGATGTTGGGATTTACTTTGAGGAATTGTTATGATCTATCTCTGGAATCTGTGAGTCTGTTTATGTTGGGTTGGTCAGATCTCGACTGGTATATGGAACAGTTATTTGGACGCCTCAGTATTTATATTGTTTATAAGTTATTACTCGAAAGATTACAAAACAAATTCTTGAGATATTGTAATTATAGAATTAATTTGAATCTCATTGATCATGATTATTCTCATGATTTACATGAACTTAAATTGCTTACTCTGGATAAAAGAAAGCTTATATTTGACATTTCTCTGATTTATTAAATACTAAATGTTATTGCATCATGTCCATCCTTGCTGCCTGAAATATAAATATATCTTGAAGTTCCACAAAGTGCGCTGCGGCATTATAAATTATTTTCCATTAGTTTTCACAGAACTAATTATGGTAGACATTCATTCATAGACAGGTCTCTAGAATTTTTGAATAGAGAGGATAGATTGGATGTTTTTAATGGCTCATTCCAAGTCTTTAAGGGTACTTTACTAAGGTTCCTTCCAAGTGATTGTGTATATATCCTTGTTATGACATTATCATGTTGTGTTACTGTTACTTAGTTAAGTTAGTTAAATGTAAACATAACCATATTGTATGCTGTTGTATTTTGTAGTGGGGGTTTTTCGTTTAAATAAATAAATAAATATAACGATGAAATAAAACAATATAATGAAATTGACTGTCTCGACCCTTACTTCGTGGAATATGCTCATATTAGTGTTTTTAAATGAAACTAAAGGTCTGTAGTTAATTCCACAATATAATACAAGTTATTGAAAATTCTAAAAAATTGACAATTTTTTAGAATCTTCAATAACTTGTATTATATTGTGGAATTAACTAGAGACCTTGAGTTTCATTTAAAAACACTAATAAAACAATATAATTTATATAATTTGTTTAAAACTTCATTATATTTGAATTAATCTTCAATTTCAACTACTTGATGCGTTTCACTCACACAGTAGCTGTCTCGTAACGAATTCGTATGTTTACATTATCTTTAGATAGTTTAATACATTTCATTCTATAATTTGGTTCAAAAGCTCAATTATAAATAGATTTTCTTTACGTTCTTTGTTGTTATTGACAGCATAGAAAAAGTTTATATATATATATATATATATATATATATTGTATTAATATATTTATCTATGGTTTTCCTTTTTTATATTTATTTATTATTTGCCCCACGTTGGGGCCAATTATATAAAATTCTTTTATTATAGCCCTACGTTGGGCCGACAATTGAATTAATAATCATATTTATTTATTTATTTATACCTTATTATTTGTTTATCGAACTTACCTTATTCATTTTACCTTCGGCAGCTCATCAATTTTGATATTTGGGCATGAAAATATATACTTATAAAAATTTATAAGACTTGGCCCAATTTTTGCAGCCTTATAACAAAAATTGGGCTAAGTCTCAATTTTTTTTCTTGCCAAATGATTTTTTAGATCAGCTTAAAATTAGTTGGAAAATAACTATGTATATATAAAAATTTTATCTGAATAAATTTTATCTAAAGAAATTTCAGTCAATGAATTGAGAATTATTTGGAAGAATGTTTCTTTGTAAGTATCAATTGAAAATTGAAAATGGTGGATAAATTTAATTTACGACATGGTATTTCACGTGATTTCAAAAATTTTTGTGATTTAAACTTGTTTAGGTACTTCAATTGTTAATTAAATGGATATTTTATTCTTTCTAAACTTGAGACGTGTACATGGCGCAAAGTTTTACTGACATCCATAGATGGCAGTTTTGGTAGTATAGAATATACTATTCTCGCCATCCTTGTGGAGGGAAACAATTATAGCTGTTTTTAGACAGTTAGGAAAGAGACCTTTTTCAAATGATTCATTGGTTAGAGAACATAAAACGTTAATCACTGCATCTGGATTATTTAGAGACAACTTAGCTGATAACCCATCAATGCCACAGGAAGTCTTGTTTTGAATACTGAGTATGGTTTGTACTAGCTCAAATGTATCTATTGGTTTAAGGAAGAAACTATCCGTGATTTTTTTAGAAGGAACGAGGAAAGAATGAGCATCACGACTTGGAGATATTCTAGAGCTAATATTCTTATTAACGTTTACGAAATAATTGTTAAGTTCCTCTGGGTCGAGTTCAATAAAGTTTGAGGAACGAGTTTTTTTCCTTAAATCATTGATAAAAGACCAAGTTTCTCTCGAGGAAGTTTTAGGTCTTGAGATGCGATTGTTATAATAGTTCTGTTTAATACCTTTGATAGTTTTCCGGTACAATATTTTATAGTTATTGATATAATTGAGTATGTGAAGATTGTCTGTGAATTTTTTAATATACATGAGTGATCTCATATTCCTAAATGAAGTATGTGTTCCTTTCGTAGACCATAATTCGTGATGTTTAGTTTTACGAGAGCGAAGAGGAAATGATGTATTGGAGCACCTGATAATTTTATTTGACTGATAGTAGAGAACTGACAAATATTATGTTTTGATCTCTCAGAGATAGAGAGTCATAGTTATGTTTTTATTGAATGTAAATTTTTATCTTAATGGAAAATCTGTAATACAATGGATAAACTGAACACACTGTTTACCACCCTTACACTAGCACTCACAATTACACTATGCGACACGCGTTTCGATAACCAGGTTATCGTCTTCAGATATCCGTTACCGAAACGCGTGTCATACAGTATTATTGCGGGTGTTGGTATAGTGTTAGTGAACAGTGCTTTCAGTATGAATATCACTAACGGTTCTAGTAATTCCAGCTTAGTAAATCAATATATTAACGCACTAATGATACAAGTGAAGTATGAAAACAGAAAAATAGTTGTTTATTGTCTATTTCTTTCCTTACCTCAATAAATATATACATATTTACAATGACCTGCGAAAAATTGTATACCAGCAGTACGAATCTGAGATTGAACGGTTTCCGATTTTCCATTAAACGAGGCCCCAAATTATAAATAAAGTAGAAGTAAGCTGCTAACAATGATAATGGAGCAAAAATTGATGTCATCAAAAACAGATTTTGATCTGTTGGTCTCTTATCTGAAACAAAAAACGACAGACGCTAACTATAGATTCTTAAAATGCATAAAACAGCTCCCGTATTGTTAATACGGATTATGTATTTTGTTCAAATTTACTCGATTTTTTTTTCATAGTCATTTATGTCCTAAGATTATACTAAAATCATTATGTTCTTATTTAGTTTGTTTTTAATTATATAAAATGATAAATAACGTCCGCAAAATTAGCGAGCGAAATTAAAAATTGCGACACGCAACACCATTGGTCGAAACGTGACATCCCATGCCACAGTGAATTATCGAAGTCGATATTGTGCTAGTAGTGTTTAAGAGAAATAGTAAATAATAGTGTTTATTTTTGTTCCTGAAGTATTTTTTGATAGCTAGTACAATTTTAGATTTCTTTTGATAGTAATCATTTATGAGGATGACTGAGAGTGTTTTTGTAAAAGCACAATCAGACAATCTCCCGAATAAAGATCCATTCATGATGTCAGCACATTTTGCATCAAATCAAAGATTTGACGTCCGCTGCGGTAAAAGAAGTTAAATCTGCAAGGTAATGAATAGGTTTTTATGGATACATTCACTCAGCTGTAATTACTTGAACATAACTCATAAATAATCTTGGGAAATTAATTCTGCTGTTGTATTGTCTAAATTTTAATAGCTTTTAAGTAATGATGTGTAATACTATTACCATTCACTGAAGTTTATCATGTCTCAGTTGTTTTTTCGTGAATTTTGAAACCCCATAAATATTTTTGATGGAGAAGTAGATATCTTAGATGTAAAATTTTAAAGTGTATAATAACTATAATACTTCCGGCATCACAAACCGTACAAATATTCTATTATTTTACTAGTAAAATAATAATGATAAACTATAGTAACGCCTTATTATGGACATCGTAAACGAGTAGATAGACTGACATTCTAATACTTATTTAATTTGACGTTTGTCAGTTTTGAACATTTTATTGGAAAAATGTCTCCGGAATAAGTCCATTTAGATAATTCTAGTATTGAAGCACTTATCCCATCAAAGTCGCGCAAGTTATATGATTTTGCATTTGAAATTCATAAACTGGGCCAAAGAAAATGTTTACGCCTTCTTCTCTTAGTAATGTAATGTACTATTATCTAATTTTTGTTTGCTACAGATCTGAACGAGAATTATATGGCATTCTATTTTGGAGTAAAGCTAGCTTTCCCAAATTAAATTAATAAATGTATATTTGAAGCAAATAAAACAAATCTTCAATTTTTTTATTAAAACATCATGTAAACTTGTCAAAATACAAGCTACTATTATAATTTCATCAATGGTAGAAATTGAATTATAGTCTATAAAGAAAATGTGAGTTCGTAGGAAATAAAGAACCCGAGCTATTTCGTAATAAAGTTTTAATAATAGTAATCTTTAAACAAAGAAATAATGTATCAAAGTAACAAACGAAATATAAAAATTAAACGTTAAATTGAATTTCAAAAGGGCGAGTGATATATTTTTAGAATGTTGTAAATGTTCTTTGGAACTGAAAAGACTAGTAAACGTCAATTCAAAAACCTCAAAGGTACTCATATAACAATTACCAATGATTTGACACTGTCACAGAGAGAACAGTACAGAATCCTGAAAAAACATCTGATCCTTGCAAAAGCTAACAATTGCAATACCTACTACATAAGAAGAAACAGACTTTTTGTGGATGGTAAGTTATATACAGCAGAAGAGTTAGAAGGAACCGAAACAACTGATGAAAACACTACAGAAGCAAAACCCCGACACTGAGTAAACCCAAAAACAGAAAACAATCAACCTCAGGAAACAAACAAGAACTAAAGGATACTATTGACAAACCAAATATAAAAACTCGTTCAGGGTCTGTATACAGCCATAAATAAATCATTCGTTTTTCACATTTTGCTCCGAAAATGGTAGGACGATGAAGGAAGATACTTCATTTAATAATATTTGATAAACCTTACCACTCACCATTTTTCTACTGTTTGTTCAATTTTTCGTTATATTTTTTTTCAAAATAATCAAATCATATTCCAATACAACAATGAACCAATAATTACAGATGAAATGAATAGCCTCAACTGTTTTAAACAAGTTTTCGGCACTTCTGACTGTTACTCCATCTTCCATGATAATATACGATGCTTAAATAAACATTTCGATGAGCTGCAGCTCTATCTATCTGAAGTTCTGAACTCGTTTAGCCTCATAGCTTTACATAAACTTGGGAAGTAAAAGATTCAGACTCGCTAACCTTAAGTGGATATAGAATATGTACCAGAAATTGAATTAATCAGAATGATGGAGTTGTGTTATAAGTGCGTGGTCCATATCATGAATTCATCAAAATTGGTGAAGTTAATGGAGTTATAGTCAATATGAAGTGTGAGAATGATAAAACAAACGCAATTGTTTTGTACAGACCCCCTTGCACTAAGATTGAGGATTTCTACTTGAATTTGAATACTTTCTTTGAGGGAAAATGTTTCCTGTCAACGATTACACTTTTTTGGGAGATTTGAATATAATAATATTAGAGCAAAATAATTAAGATGGGGAAGATCACCTTAATGTCTTGAATAACTACTCGAGAGCCTCTCTGGACCAGATATTTGTAAAATATAGTACTGACAATATTGAAAATATGTTCCCAGCCGTAATTTTTACTGATTTCACCGATAACTCCTCCATAGCCGTAAATATAGTTAACTTAAAAAATAAACATGAAAGTAATTATAGCAATGTGACGCAACATTATCTGAACGAGTGAAAATTGTTAGATATAATCAGCACTGAAAGATGGCTAACTGTTTATGGAGAAAGGGAAGTTAATTTTGCTACTGATAACTTCATTAAAACCCTGAATGAAATAATAAAAAAAACTACTTAGGTATTCCAAATGAAAAAAAAACTTTCAAAAAGAAGAAACCGTGAATCACCAACTTCTATTGATAATAGAGAGAAATTACACCAACTTTCCATAAGAGAGCCTTTCAACTTAAAGAAAAAAGCTGCATATAATAATTTCAAAAAAAATTACTTCATCATCAGAAAAACCAAACATGAATTTCTAAAAAGAAAGATTGATGAAAACAAATAATCTACAACAAATATGTGCAATGTCATTAAGGAGTTCTGCAATAAACCGAATACAAACAGAACAATAAAAAAATTAAATCTGATAATGGTGATGATATAACTGACAAACTGCAAATTGCGAAACAGTTCAATCAATACTTCTCTAGTTTTGGTGAAAAAATGGCTAATGCGATTCTTCAAAGTCCAGAAATAAAAACTAAACACGTCGATTCCTCTATATTTCTGATGCCAACAGACCACACCGAAATAGAAGAGCTTATTAGGGAATTAAAGAATAAAAACGCTAGTGGTCTTGATGGTATATCAAACGAAATCCTCAAAACATGAAGCAATTTTGTGTGTCAACCGATATCGTATATTATTAAGATAGCCTTAGATAATGGAAAAGTCCATAATCACTTTAAAAAGGCAGTAATAAAACCAATTTACAAATCAGGAGATAGACATCTGGTAAGCAACTATAGACGTATATCTTTGTTCTTTCCAGTGGCAAAGTTGTTCGAAAGAGCTGTAAAAAACCGCTAAGTTAGTTTTATTAACAAGAATAAAATAATCTCTTCTTCCCAATTCGGGTTTCAGGAGGGAATTTCTACTCAGGATGCTATCGCCAGATTAACATCCATCGTTTATTCAGCTATTGATCACAAAAAATCTTGTTTGGGAGTATTTGTTGATCTGGCAAAAGCTTTTGACACGGTAAATCATATATTATTGCTTGAATAATTAGAATGTCTTGAAATTCGTGGCATTGCACTATATCTTTTGAAAAGTTATCTGAAAGACCGCAAACACGTTGTCAAAATGGATGTTATGTGTAGTCAAGAAGAGTTTGTAACAGTCGGAACTCCTCAAGGGATCGTCATTGCACCGATACTATTCATAATTTACTTGAACGACTTGCTACAGTTGGACTCAATTGGAGTAATCTTGTCATTTGCTGATGACACAGCGATTGTTTACGAAGGGCAAAACTGGTCTTAAATCCATCAAATTGCCTCTGATGATATGCAGAATATCCTTGAGGGGTTTGAATCGAACAAATTCACTGTTAACGCGACTAAAACTGAAATTATACCATTTACTTCATATAAACAATTTTTACCGGATTATAATAATATCTCTGTAGGAAATCGTACTCTAGAGCACGTACACACAGTCAAATATCTAGGCATACATATTAACTCCTTTTTGAAGTGGGACGTTCATGCTCGCTTCATCACCAATAAGCTCAGAGGCCTAATCTACAGATTCAAATAACTAGTACAATTTTCATCTCATGAACAACTTAAAATTATACACTCCGCTTTTGTTGAATCCATATTACTATATGGTATCATTGGCTGGGGAGGAATTAGGAATAATTATCTAAGCTCGATCAATATAATCCAGAAACTCATTCCGAAAATTATTCTTAAAAAAACTTCGCAGATTCTCCTTCAGTTAAGTATATATTAATTCAAAGGTAATGGACATTCGGCAAGACTTTTGCTTAAAAACTTTTTGTTTCTTGTACACAAACTGGTATTACACATACAATATACCACATACTTATGGAAAGAGACAAAATACGCAATCCGCTACATATGCCCCTGTTAGTCATAAAGCACTTGGCCAGAGAAGCTTCTGCTTTTTTGGATCAAAACTATGGAACAATTTACCCAACACCTTGAAAACATTTAATTCAGCTCGTCTTTTCAAAAACAAATTAAAAATTGAAGGAATGGATATTTTCAAATGACAGACGGTATTTCGCTGATGTAATTGATCCATTTTTAGTTATATAAATGTTGTTTGTTATTTTATACCATGTGTTCATATATGTGTATATGAGTGTATATTCTTAAGTTTATAAAAATAATAAATATATGTCTTTCACATTAATAAAAGTTATTAGTGCCATAATTAATAATAAATGATGAGTGTAAAAAAATTATTATATTTATAATTTTTCATGAGTCAAAGCACATTTTAATATAATACTTGTTATTACTGATTATGTTTCAGAAAGAATGGTAGTCATACATAATTGAAATTGCAGATTTCTTATTACCTAATTCTTATCCTATTCAATAACTCACTTTTTCTGAAATCCACCCTGAATTAACTAAATCTATCATTTCTACTTTATATTCTAACGTTATCTAGTTATCAAATAGTTAATTAACCTAATCTTATTCTGTTCAAAATTAAAATTTTCTCTCTTGTGTCAAAATTACCCACTAATATGCACTGTATTATTTTTTTATAGTTTGTCAGGGAGGGAATAGTCTCTGTAGAAATCAAATTATTGATTTGTTTCAAACAAGGATAAAAATTGGGAATATCGGTGCCGTGAAGGTGAAATTTGGTTGATTTTGTAAGTTGAATATCGCCGAAAATTTGCTACTGTGCTAGCGACCTCGAATTATGATATATTGTATTTTACTTACCTAAGCTAGGTTTGGCATCGTTTCGTTAACAGTAGCTTTCTGGTAAATTCATTGAATTTGATGTTCTGTTCTGGTTAGTACTTTCCTTTCTATTGTATTTATTTACCTTCCTGACTTCCGGTATTAGTTTGATAATAATTTTGACTTTTATTAATGTTTTCTTCTATTTCAATGGATTTTTTCGATAGTTTTTCTATAATCTTTCTCAAAAAGAAACTGTCTCTTTTCTGGAAAGCCTAAACGTGGCTGTTGTTATGTTGTAGTGGTTGTTGTGGATTACTATAATGTGCCTATCAAATATTAATGTGAAAGAACAATTTATCTAATGTCGAAATTCCAACCAACAATTTAATTACTTCCAGTCTTAATAATGTGAAAGTCACGTTGTATATTATTTTAGGACTTCAATGTCGTATTTTAAAACAATCCTTCTCACTAACTCAAAATGTCATATGTAATAATAACTGTGAAATACTATTCACAATAACGTGAGTATGCTGTTTCATTTTCTCTCTCAGTTGTAGTTTTTCTTGAAGATGGAAATGCATATTTTCGAAAGCATGAACATTAGTCAACAAAGTACACTTATTTAAAACACTGAAACTCCTAATATTTAGGAACATTATTTTCATCTTCTTTTTTTTATTTTTATATATATATATATATATATATATTTGACAACCACTGTCAAAATTGAAATAGAATACGTACTTAAGTTGCATTGCATGTACAATAATTGTCGCTGCGACTACATATTATAAGTTGTCTCCACATCGTAGGGCCATTACAATTAAAGAATATTAAATATTTGAAGGCTTAAAAATATATATATATATATATATATATATATATATATATATATATATATATATATATATATATATAATTACAGTGTACTTTATTGTCCTTTTAATACCCTATATCAGAAACAAGAAATAATTATTTAGTACATTTCAAGTGTCAATCCGAAATACAGGAATAGATTTGATAACATACGCGTTCCAAGGGAAATTTAAGACAAGGTATATTTCTTATATTAAAATCATAAATAAAAACAAATAATTCTTAAATAACTTATATATATATATATATATATATATATATATATATATATATATATATCATTTAGTTTCTTCAACCATTTGTATATAATATTGGAAATGTTTATATTCTTGGGTTCATAGGTTGTTTTAAAATAATTAAAATACGATTGTATTTCACATTTTTCTATTGAAAATGGATAAAAATTTTAACGTTTCGCCTCCTCCTTGGAAGCATTTTCAAAACAATATCATTATAAGAATAAGGTACGATTAAAATATTTGTAAATAGATAAAAACATAACATTAGTAGGTTTTTTTAAAAAACATTAATAAAAACACAGAATTAAAATTGACGTACTCACCTTAGAATTTCAATGTAACGATACTATACGAGGGAAGTTGAAATGAGTTAATTAATCAGCTTATAGTAAATTTGACTCAAGTTTTTTATATCTTGTCTATCATTCACAGTTTTCTGTGAATGATAGACAAGATATAAAAAACTTGAGTCAAATTTACTATAAGCTGATTAATTAACTCATTTCAACTTCCCTCGTATAGTATCGTTACATTGAAATTCTAAGGTGAGTACGTCAATTTTAATTCTGTGTTTTTATTAATGTTTTTTAAAAAAACCTACTAATGTTATGTTTTTATCTATTTACAAATATTTTAATCGTACCTTATTCTTATAATGATATTGTTTTGAAAATGCTTCCAAGGAGGAGGCGAAACGTTAAAATTTTTATCCATTTTCAATAGAAAAATGTGAAATACAATCGTATTTTAATTATTTTAAAACAACCTATGAACCCAAGAATATAAACATTTCCAATATTATATATATATATATATATATATATATATATATAGTAGTTTTGCTTTTTTTGGTTCTTGGTCTCTTTTATTTAATTATATATTGTTTATTTTTTTATTTTATATTCTTGGGATTGAGGACCATTTTTAAAGACATTTAACTAGTAGTTAATACATTTTTATTTAACGTTTCAGTCTTTCCATGACCTTCATCAGAAATAAAATTTTTGTTGAAACTAAAAGAAATGGTACAAGTTACAGAAAGAATTTTTAAAAGCAAAACAAATAAATCTTACGTTCATTTGATTATTCAATATATTTTATAGATATTTTAGGACGTATCACATAACAGAATATAACTCACACCCAAGCAAAACGAACATTTTAAAAATATGACATTCATTGATGAAAATTTGTATTGGAATATACGAGTATTTGTTCTATACAATGAAAGCAGCCGTAACGAGGTTCTAATGTGTCGTTTTTGTGTTGACTGGTATTAAAATGGATTTTATATTTATATAGGGAGTGGTAATAAATGGATTTTATATTTATATAGGGAGTGGTAATAAATTTACTATATTTGGAATGTGCCACGTGTTTCTCTATATTTCTAAGTTTTAATAATGTTATTATAAATTTTACTAAGATTTTTTGTGTCAGTCTTTAAATTTACGGAACTGGTTTTTCTTTGTATTTCTATCCTTTCTAGAACTTCGCGTTTTTTTGTGTGGTTTTCACTTCGAAGAATTTTCGTGTTTTCGAAATTAAATTCGTGTTGGTTTTCTGAAACCTCGATAGTGAGTGCCGTTTTGTTTCGTTTGTCATATTTGTGACTATTTATTCTGTTTTTCAAATATTGTTTGTCCGATGTAGACCCCTTCACCGTTTTTACATGGTATTTCATAGACTATATTGCTCTTTTTTCCTTTTGAGATTGAACTTTTTAGATTGGTGTAATTGGTTTTTAGTAGGTTGTACCCTTTATGAGCAACATGTATGTTGTAGTGCGAAAATGTCTTTTTTAGGTTTTCTGATAAATTTGGTATATATGGCAAAGTGAGGAATTGGTTTGTTTTATTGTCTATTTTAGTTTTTGTATTATTATGGTTATAAAATATATGTAAACGTTTTTTAAATATCTTATTTATCAAATTTGTGGGATAGTTGTTGAGTACAAGGGCATATTTAGCTTTTATCATTGCATTCTCTCTAAATTCGGGGTCGGGCAGATTTATTGATCGATCTGCGAGTCCTATAATGACAGTTTTTTTGTGTGTTAGAGGGTGTTGTGATTTAAAATTCAAATATCGGGAAGACCAGGTATCTTTTGTGTGCCATTCCGTTTTTATGGTGTTAGTTGTATGATGGAGGGTAAGGTCCAAAAAGCTAATTTGATTATTTTTTTCTAGTTCAATGGTGAACTGTTGTCTGTCATGGTAATTGTTGAAATCTTGCAAAACCAAATGTTCTGTATTTTTTGGAATTGCTTATATGCAGTCGTCAACATACCTGTAAAAAAATAGTGTTTGAATTGAGTTTTTGGTCAGTATTGTTTCTTCAAGGTCTTCCATCACTAATTGGGCAATGACACTAGAAATCTAGGTCCCCATGGCACATTCTTCAATTTGTTGGTAAAATGTCTCTTCATACAAAAAATGGAATTCAGAGTGAGTTCTATAGCTTCTAAGAAGTCACTCATAGGTATATCAGTGTATGTTTTAATTTGATTCCATTTTTTAATTATTATATTTTTTGCTAAATTTATAGGGATACTCGTATATAATGATTTAACATCTAGGGATGCTAGTATATAATTTTCTGGTATGGTGATGTTTTTAATCTTAATTTTTAAATCCATCGAGTTTTTCATGTAGTATTTATTCTGGCAAACCATGTTTTCAAGAATTTTTTTAAGATATTCGAATAGTTTTTCGAAAGGTGTTTGGATACATGAAACAATCGGTCGAAGTGGTATTCCTTCTTTCTGCAGTTTTGGTAGGCCATAGATTCTAGATAGAATTTTGTATTTTGAAATTTTTTGCTGTGTTTGGATAAATATATGTTTTATTTTCCCAATTTGTTACTAATGCATTGTTTTATATATATATATTTGTAGGATCGTTCTTTAGTTATTTATAAGTAGTATCATCTCTGAGTAAGTTATACATTTTTTTATGGTAGTCGTGTTTAAACATTATCACAGTTTTGTTAGTTTTATCAGGTTTTAATACTATTATACTTTCATTCTGCCTTAGAAACGATTTTGTTTTTTTATTTTGTTGGTAAATTTTTTATTTTGAATGCTAAATTTTGTCTTAAAATTATTTTTATGATTTGTTATGATGTTGCAACGTTGGGACCGCAAATTATCTTTAGTTTCCGAATTAAGATTTATGAGGGAAGTCTCGATGTTGCTTATTATTTCCGGGATAGGTATATCGTTCGCATTTTCTAAATGAGCAGCAAAATTTGGCCCTAGACTAAGAATTTCGTGTACATATTTTGGAATATCTATATCAGTGAGATTTTCTAACCACGAATCATTATAATTGTGTTTGGTATTAGTTCTATTCTTCAAATTTTCAATTTTATTTATGTTTTTGTTTTTGATTTTTCGGAAAAGAATTTCATTTTTTCTTGATTCATTATTCATAAATTCTATCAATTTATTTTCTTAGAAGCTATAGAACTCACTCTGAATTCCACCTATCCCAAGAATATAGAATAAAAAAGACCAAGAACCAAAAAAAAGCAAAACAACTATATATATATATATATATATATATATATATATATATATCCTCGTTGGATCATGTCATTGATTTTGAAGGAGTTAAAATCCTTTCTCGTGAGAGAAGTTATAACAAAAGATTGTTTTTGGAAATGGCTTTCATCTTCCAAGAAGAAGGTTGTATGAATAAGAAGGCTGATATTCAGAATTTGAGTAATCTCTACTCCCTCCTCCTAACGCTTGATAAGTACAATTGTCTTCATATTAATAACAATAATAATAATAATAATAATAATAATAATAATAATAATGATAATATTAATAATTCTCACTAGTTTCCTACTTGTGTCATCATGGTAGGTGTTCCCTCTTTATTAAAAGATCCACAATAATATTAATAATAATAATAAATAACATCAATAATCACATATTAATTCTCGTTAATGAGAATTTCATTGGAGTGATATTTCACAACAGTTCCATAATTTTGGTACCACCCCGGTATTCTCTTGAAAGTTTCAATTCGATTGTTTCAGTGTCTCGCGTCATTGCAAAGATCGATTCTTTTCATTCATTTAGTAATGATGAATGTTGTACTTAACTTGACATTTTCAGTTTCCGCCATTATTCTCACAAGTCCGCGTGGGTGTGTGGATTCTCGATTTTTGATGTTTTAACTTTTTACTTTTTAATAATGTTTTAAATTTGAACCAGATATTTTTCAATTTGTGTATATATATATATATATATATATATATATATATATGAGTTATTGAAGAATTATTTTATTTGTTTTTATCTATGATTTTAATATAAGAAATATACCTTGTCTTAAATTTCCCTTGGAACGCCTATGTTATCAAATCTATTCCTGTATTTCGGATTGACACTTGAAATGTACTAAATAATTATTTCCTGTTTCTGATATAGGGTATTGAAAGGACAATAAAGTACACTGTAATTATATATATTATAATATTTTTAATCCTTTAAATATTTAATATTCTTTAATTGTAATTGCCCTACGATGTGGAGACAACTCATAATATGTTGTCGCAGCGACAATTATTGTACATGCAACTTAAGTGCGTATTCTATTTCAATTTTGACGGTAGTTGTCAAAAAAATATGCCCGGCGCCAAAAAATATCAATCTAAAGATGAATTTATATACAATCGACCTATTACTCCTTACTCCTATCTCAGGGTGAGATCAAAGTTGTTCAAAATTAATTCTTCAAGTTTATTTGTTTTTTCAACGTATTTCCAAATTAAATGTTTCACTATTATCAAACTCTCAAATAACTGTTAATTCAATATAATAAAACGCTCTTTAATTATTTCATGACATTTACTATTTTACTATCACTAAAAAATCAACCACATGTCATTGATTAAATTGAAAATTCCATGAATGTAAAATGATAAGTTCAATGAGATAGGATACTGAATGAATACTACAGGGAGTCGGAGTCAAAATTACATAATATACTATCAGATACGCAAATTCAACAAAATTATTATTCCCAAAAATATCATAAAAGAACAACAATCGTAATCTCTACAAAAACTTAAAATTAGAATACAACTATGCTAGAATTTGACCTAATTAATTATTATTATCAAAACGTTCCACTTGTGTAATTTACACTTGACGTGTATCAATGTCAAATAACGAAATTTCTGCTCAAATTGTCTATTCACTTGTTGTTGAAACTGATATATGTATCGAGAATTTTGGTATATTTCAAAATTTCCAATATAGATGCATCTAAATTTTCAACTGTATTTAAAAAGACCTGATATTTCTCGAGAAATAAATTTAAAAAACTGGAGTGGACCCACCAAATGGATCAGGAAAACTCGTTCTTATTCTAAACGTATTTAGAATTCTGCAAACTTTCTAAATATATACAATTCAGAAAACTGGAACCACATACACTTTTTACGATGCAATTCTTATCCGAATTATACACGCACTGGCTTTATCATATGGGTTATTTATCTGGTTATATGATATACAATTTATACAATCTACCAAAAAATTGAGACAACTCTAATTCTGATGTTGTCTCTTCAAAGGATAAAAAACTACTAACTAAATTTTTATAAAAAAAATAATTCTCCTTTCCGTTGGTTACCGATTTTTCTTGTTTTTTAAAAAATTACTAATCTATGATTTTCAATATCCAAGTGAGATTTTGGAATTATTTTATTACATTTGTAAATATTTTCTCCAAATCCTATTATGTTCTATCTATCATTAGATATATTCTACACAAATGTCATCGAAATTATGAAATGTCATGTTTGATATTTCTACTGAATGTTTCAAAATTTAATAATTCACATACAGTACAGTGTGTATCGAAAGTATGGCAGCCAAAATTAAATAAATTTTCTTATGTTTTACTTATTCTTTAAATTTCAAATAGAGGATCTGTATTAATATATATATATATATATATATATATATATATATATATATATATATATATATATAAATATATATATATATATTTCGGAAATATTTTTCTTGGGATTGTAAGGGTCTTAGTCAGAAATTAGATGGTTTTTTGAGTTCTAATTAACATTTTTTTTCTCCATTTTTGTTAACGTCTCGGACAGTTAGTGTCCTTCATCAGAATTTTATTTTCTATAACTAGACGTTTATAATTAGAAATTATACAATACATACACATTTCTTAAAAAACTTACCACAAAACAAGAGCCTGCAAGCGAATGTCAATTTAGATGAAGAAAACTATTTTCATTAAAAAACATTTAGTACTAAAACAAATACATTCACAACAATTGGCCGTACAACATATTATATTACAACAACAACTGATTTTTCAAGGAAACAAAAATTTATTGGTAGTAAATAGAACTGGTTTTTATATCGTATACAATAATTATGATGGAAAAAGAGGTATTAAACAAACTCATTTTTGCCCTGAACATTCATACTGGCATTATTTTGGTATAAGGTGTTAGTTATGCTACAGGATGTAAGCTCAACTTATATATAGACAATTTTTTGAAAATGATACTTATTTGAATAAATTAAAATAAAGTCTCGATACATTTTTTGTATCTGATTTGGCATTGATATAATGTTGTTTTTTTTGGAATTCTATCATTTCGTAGAACTCTCTGTTTTTTGATGGCTTTCAGTTCGCAGTATTTTTGTGTTGTCATAGTCGAAGGTGTGTTTGTGTTCAGAAATGTGATTTGTAAGGACTGTCTTGTTTTTTTTTGTCGTATTTGTGGCCACTTAGGCGGTTTTTTAAATATTGACTGGTTTGCCCAATATAGACACCTTCACAATCTTTACATGGGATCTCATAGATGACGTGGCTTTTTTTTCCTTGGGAATTTTTGATTTTAGTTTGCTGAAGTCAGATTTTAAAAGATTATGTCCCTTTTAAGTCATTGTTATGTTGTGTTCATTCAAAGCGCTACCAATTTTTTCTGAAAGTCCCGAAACGTATAATAAAGAAAGATATTTCTTGGCGTATATTTTAAGAAATAATTTTACTATTTATTAAAAAGAACCTCTTATCGTGTATTACTTTTCCAGTCTGAAATAAACAAATCTACAAACTAAAACTTTTCAAAATATATACAATTCTTTCCAATTTTTGTTAGAATTCTTTCACAATTATTGTTTCTCATAAACTTGGCCTGAAATTTATATTCACAAAAATTCTTTATGTGTCATCGCTTCATACGCCTATCAGAATTACCTAGTTCTATGACAACAAACTTCTGTCGCTGGCATTTCATGCTTTGAAAATAAATTTGACATTGAAATCTTGTTGATAGTTCTCTGTGTCATTGTAATAATAAACATCAAAATAATAATTTTGCTTCTAATTCTTGTTAAATATGATATATTATAATAATCTAAATACATTTATTCATTCTTTTAGGTTTCAAGATAATCTTTATGAAGTATTTGCCAAATTTATAACTTATTATATTGTCTAATCAGGATTTATAGCCTAATATTTGAGTTGAGATGGACTGTTTACATGCTACAAATCACGGTAAATATTTTGAATATTACTTTAGTATTTCAATATCTATGGTAGAGGAATGATATCATAGGTATCCATTCAATATCTAATTCACTTTAATTTCACTCAAATATAATAGAAACAGATAATTCCGTATGTTTTGGTAATATCTTACTCACTTCTTGTTTTATAAACATAAAAACCGCATCAATATTTTTAAATTCTTACAGATGTGATACGTTCAATATATGTGGTGGTCCTTAAGTAATTGTACATAGAAGTATGGTAGATTCCTGACTTAAAAATATTACGATTCAAACCAACTTGCTCTGATAAAATGTTGCTAATAAGGAATATACAGTATGTTAAAGGTTACATTTTAAAATTTATTTTTTGCAATAACTTTAACGTTTTTGGATATGTATACATAAAAATTTGGAAATAGAGGTTTTTGGGCACGAAAAATCATAATCTGGTACCTACTTCGATGTAGTTTGTAGATGGCGCTACATAGGCCACATTTGTGACATCAATGTGCCCTAAATTTTTTTGCTGTTTAAGTTAGCGGTAGTTTTGTAAAAGAATATTAAAGTCACGTTATTTTAATAGAAAAAAAGTATACTTGTTATTAATCTTAAAACCTGGCAGTTTACGATATAATCGCATTTTAGTGATCAGCTGCATGATTTTTATTGAAAACATTTAGAAAACAAATTAAAAAAAACTAAGCTAAATAACATTATAACATCAATTGTGTCATAATAAATGTTTGATTTGTACTCCACCTCGTCGATGCATTTATCTACACCTTCCATAAAAGATCGTCTCATATTAAACAACATCATTGGATCAAAAAACCCGCTGCTCTATTTATTTCTTCCCAAAGTAATAATTATTCATTTCGGAAA
The DNA here is from genome assembly GCA_963921935.1 of Galeruca laticollis. Lineage (NCBI taxonomy): Eukaryota > Metazoa > Arthropoda > Insecta > Coleoptera > Chrysomelidae > Galeruca > Galeruca laticollis. Next base: position 49,181,393 of record OY998183.1, on the reverse strand, counting down.
CTATTAACGTAGTAGGCTGACGTCACCAATGATTTGGACAGCAAAGCATTCGATTTGTTTCAATATTATGTCTTGTAATATTTAGTTTGCATTTTCTTGGTTAATTTGAAAAAAGCGGAAAATGCCGAGGCGTAATAATTATTCTAATACAGATATGAAAGATATGGTTGCTATTTACTGTCAGCTAAATTTTAATGGGCGTGCTGCGAAACGAGAATATTTGAGAAGGCGTGTAAACAGGCTGCAACCTAATCATCAAACATTCAAAAATCTATTTAGGAATTTAGGCGAAAGTGGTTCGTTTCGTCCTAAGCGTGATAACTTAGGCCGACCAAGAATAATGACGCCTAATAAATATGACGAAGTAATGGTTCGCATTGAAGATAATCCTCAAGTTAGTACAAGGCGTTTATCTGCAGCTTTAGAAATCAGTTAAACTTCTATTTCAAAAAGACTATACCTCGAGAAGTATCACCCATACCATTTTACTGCGGTACAAAATTTATTGCCGGCAGATCTACCGTTAAGATACCAATTTGCAAGGACTATCCAAAGCAGGCAAAATATTGATCACACCTTTGTCGACAGAATATTATTTACCGACGAAGCTACCTTCAACCGCCGTGGTATTTTTAATTTAAGGAACAATCATCTTTGGGCTATTGAAAATCCCCATGATAAACGAGTAAGCCTTTTCCAATATGAATTCAAAATAAATGTGTAGTGATCCCTTAAAAGACATTAAAGACAAAAGGACACTAACTTAGAAATAATAATAATAATATTTAATTTAATATTAATTATAGTATTTAAGGAGCATCGGCCAGCCATAGTCAATGTCATTTACAAAGGAAAGATTGTTTTTGTTATTTTATAAACAGACATGTATAGTTTACAGACCGAGGTCGGATGTGTAGAAAAACACAACTATGTTTCCTATATAATGGGTGTGAACGAACCAGGATGATATTATGATTGTTATTAATACTTTGAATAAGTCGTTTTGATATTTATAGTAGTGTAATTTTAAATGTATTAAACTTGAACCCAGTGATTTTATAAATGTGTTATTGTTTATTCTGTTCCCGAATACAGGTTGCTGGGTAAGTGGTTTCCTCCATAATAATATGCCTTTATGGTAACCGTCGAGTATACGAGGGACCCTTACTAAGTAACCACCACATGGCGATCCTGCGAACGAAATGGTAATGGAAAAATTGATTGTATAATGGTAATCGCCACTACATGGCGATCCTGCGGAACTAATGGTAAAATTAATGGTAAAATATACATCGCCACTACATGGCGATCCTGCGAAGTGAATGGTAATATGGTAATGGATAAATGGATAGTGAAATGTATATTAATGGTAAATGGTAATAGTAAAATAGTAATCCTCCAGAACAAATGGTTATGGTAAATTATCCTGTAAGTAAATGATAAGTTATGGTACAATTGATGTTATAAGGATAGAATTATATGGTTTTCTACTTAAATTTGGGACCTTGGAGAAAACAAACAATGGGAGGTTCATCAACCAAACAGGAAGCAAAAGAAACAGGAATTGTCAATAACACTTTCATGGTACAGCAAGATAATGTTGCGATGCACATCATGGTATTACTATACATTATAACGATAGCTTTTATCTGCAAATTCGTTTGGTCAGTATGGAAAACACACCGAAGAGCGTTGAAAAGAGATATCAACAGAAGCAATGCAATAAAGCAGGCAACAGGAACTCTCACCGTATAAGTAATCTGTAAGTACACATGCATTCTATTCTTATCAACAAAGTTTTTTTTTAAATGTCAATAACGTGGGAAGATTTTGAGAATAAATTACGATTGATTGTAGAAGAAGTTAATAAACAGGGAAAAAGGGTTTTGAAGAAAGAAACTCCTAAAAATCCTGATAAGAATATAGAAGTAATTAGTAGCATAGTAGGTCTTTACAATAATTTTACTAGGTTAATAGCCAAAAATTGGAAAAATTTAAGTTCAATACAACAACAGACTTGTAAAAGTTATTCAAGTAGGATTAGGGATAAAGCTGAAAGGGCATTTCAAGCGTTAAATTGTATTATAGACATACCTACCTCTATATTTGAGGAAATTAATACGGTTGTATTACAAGCAATAAGTGAACAGTTGAAAATGGCGACAGGTATGAACGATTTTTTTAATTTTGCGAGTAAAGTTTTACCGAATGAGTTTAACGGCGAAGCAAGTAAATTACAGTCATTCTTAGACTCATTGGATTTACTACAGACAAACACGAATGGTAATGAGGAAAATGCTATCCTATTGATAAAAACGAGATTAACAGGAAAAGCTAGAAGTTTAATCACAACGGAAAACTCCATTGCAGACATCAAACATAAACTTAAAGCAGGGATAAGAGGAGACAATCCAAGCCTTCTCCTAGCGAAACTTGGTGAAATAAGACAGAACGGAAAGGATGTGACACAGTATGCAACAGAAATAGAGAAACTGGCGGAAAGATTACAGGCAGCATACATATCGGAAGGGATGCCTGAACGGCTAGCTGAGAAATATACGAAAGAAGCAACGATTAAGGCAGTAACTATGAATGCCGCAACGGATGCAAGCAAAACGATAATTGCAGCGGGAAGTTTTGAAACAACACAAGAAGTATTATCAAAATTGGTTTCAGTAGAAGGTATAGTAGGACAACAACACGTCTTACATATGAAAGATAACAGGAATTTCTTCAGGAAATCAAACTTTGACTTTGGGAATAACCATCGGAGAGGAATCAACAGAGGATGTTACAATGGTAATTATTCAAGAGGAACATTTAGACAGTATAATCAAGGAAACAACTACGGCAGATACGAAAATTTTAATAAACATAAGAAATATAATAATAATGGAAATTACAATAGTCAAGCTAAAAGTAACGTAAGAATATGTGAAATAGAAAATGAAGAAGCTAGAGAGAATCTGAAACAATTGGGGTTTTGAATAAAAAACCAAGGAACGAAAGCAAAATTACAGAAACATATTCAGCATATTATTTAGATTTATCACTTTCTAGCTTTATAGAAATTCAGACAAGTCTATCTGATAATATCTACACTTTTATATTAGATACAGGAGCAGACATTTCTTTAATAAAAAATTCTAAAAATTTCCCACATCATTTGATGGAAACAAGGAATAAAATAAATATTAAGGGGATAACTAAAGACTCAGCTAAAACTTTAGGTCAAATATACATAAACCTCTATATCAATAACATAATATTAAGACGAAATGGTAATGGAAAAATTGATTGTATAATGGTAATCGCCACTATATGGCGATCCTGCGGAACTAATGGTAAAATTAATGGTAAAATATACATCGCCACTACAAATGTACGGTGCGGTATCATTGGTAACATTTTCTTAGGACCATACTTGTTACCTCGTAATTTGAATGATAAGAACTACTCACATTTTTCGCAGAATGATTTCATTAATCTATTGGAAGAATTGCCACTGAATATAAGATAAAATATGTGGTTCATGCCAGATGGTGCACCGCCGCATTATACGAGAGCAGTCAAAACATATTTAAATAACAAATTTCCTGAACGCTGGATTGGTCGCGGTAGCCATTTTCCTTGGCCAGCACGTAGTCCAGACTTGAATCCTCTCGATTTCGGTGTATGGCGTGCAATGAAACAACTTGTTTATAAGTATCCCATAAATACCAGCGACCAACTCTGGGATGAAATAAATAGAGCAGCGGGTTTTTTTATCCAATGATGTTGTTTAATATGAGACGATCTTGTATGGAACGTGTAGATAAATGCTTCGACGAGAATGGAGGATATATCAGGCATTTACTGTGACACAATTGAAGTAATAATGTTATTTAGCTTAATGAAATTAACTGTCTTGACCCTTACTTCGTGGAATCTACTCATATTAGTGTTTTAAATGAGACTCAACGTTTCTAGCAAATTCCACAATATTATGAAAAATATTAAAAATTCTAAAAAATTGACAATTTCAGTTATCGAAATAATTGTCAATTTTTCAGAATTTTTAATATTTTTCATTATATTGTGGAATTAGCTAGAAACGTTGAGTTTCATTTGAAACACTTTTATTTAGCTTAGTTTCTTTTAATTTGTTTTCTAAATGCTTTCAATAATAATCATGCAGCTGATCCCTGAAATGCGATTATATCGTAAACCGTTAAGTTTTTAGGTTATTAAACAAGTATACATTTTTTCTATTGAAATAACGTGGCTTTAATATTCTTTTACAAAAATACCGCTAACTTAAACAGCAAAAAAATTTAGGGCACATTGATGCCACAAATGTGCCCTATGTAGCGCCCTCTACAAATTACATTGAAGTAGGTGCCAGATTATGATTTTTCGTTCCCAGAACCTCCATTTCCAAATTTTTATGTACACATATCCAAAAACGTCAAAGATATTGCAAAAAAGAAATTTTAAAATTTAACCTCTAACATTCTGTGTATTCATTATTTTTTAAAGTCAGGAATCTACCATATTTCCAAGTACAATTACTTAAGGACCACCCTATATATATATATATATATATATATATATATATATTGAACCAGTTATCATATATATTGAAAGAATTCAGTTGTGTAGGAATATTTTGCTTATATGAAAATGGATTGGAATAATGTAATTTAAGAAAACATTATAAAAAGAAAACACCATTCATAATAAAAAGCATTAAAATGGAAGATATATTAAATAATTAGTTTATAACAAAAATAAATAAAGAAATTACCTTAATAACTGTATAAAATTAGAAACTGCCTAACAAATGTAGTGGAGAAAATTAAAGCTGCCCAAGATGATGAATGATTATTTGCTATAGCGTAGTCAGCTGTTCATCTGAAATAAAACAAATCTTAGTGTAGTCAATTCATAATTATTATCAGTTTAAGTAGTTAAGTTATAAAGCATATACATATTTAAGAGAATAAGGAGAATAAGTTTCATAGATAAGTTGATAATGACATAGAGAAAAATTATATATCACAAAGTAGAATAAATTTAGAGTCAATGAATAATAATTTGTTAATGAATTTAAAGAAATATTTGATAAGACAGTATAGAATTAGTGTAAATAATTTAAAGCAAAGAATATAGAGAGGTTACATAAAAGAATTTATGTTCATAAATAAATATAATTGTCACAGTAATAAATGGTCAAAAACAAAACTAGATATTGGACCATTAAAAGGTGATTATGTATATCACCAACTATAAAGTATTTATTTGATAAAAATTCAAGGAACTCTAAATAAAACTTATAATGCCAAGTGAATTTACATTAGTACATGTATAAAACTTTTTTGTAAGTGAAATAAATGTTAACATAATTCGACTGCTCAAAACAATATGTGATTGGTTTAAAAAAAGTGACAGAACTAATTTCAATCAACGAAGAAAAAACAAATTTTTTAAATAGTGACCTGACAAACAAAATATTTGTTTGTTGAAAAAAATTGAGAATCGGCAGGGAAGCGTTAGTAGTTGGGAGTCGGCGTCGAGATAACAAGAGGCTGATATAAAAGTGTTCCCGAAATTTCATGAAAATTCCCAATTAACATGCCTAAACATATGAATGACTGTTAAATACAATACTACTAATACTTACAAACAGTTATATCCAGTTTTCCTGGGAGAACAATCAATATTTCTCCTAATTATCTGTGTTGAAACTTCGATGAAGTATTCCTGGGTCCAGAGGTGTTCTTCTCGATTCCAGAACTACAGGTCAGTGCTTATTTGAAATATTATTGGACAATAATAAGAGTTAAAACATCACAAACTCAAATCAGTGCATAATTTCATGAAATTAATAAACTTTGCGGCAATGATCGATCTAAAAAAGAAAGAAAACGGACTTTATGTAGATAATTGATCAAACAAATCTTTAATACTAATTAAAAAGGCCTAATCCAATATAAATAAAGCTTATACTTACGCCATATTCTAATCTCAAAGAAGATTCTTCATAAATTTTTCATGTAATATTTCCATGTGTATATAAATCGTATAATCTATTTCTTCCACAGCAATTTGTAATTTGTATATGTATATTTTTCACCATAAATTCTTTTATATATAAAACCATCTCAATATATTCACTGATGACAGCTTTATGTTCATCTAAACAGCACACAGATGCTACGCATCGTTAAAATTCTGTTCGCTTCGCTCTGAATCACATGATGAGAGTTAAGCATGCGCATAGGATGGTATATAAAAATAAATAATATCATTTCGTAATCCATAGGCGTCGCAATTTATAAATATTAAATTAAAAATTTTCCTTAAAAATTGAATTCTTTTAAAAGTAAAGTGTTTCTTTTTATTTTATATAAGTGAAATATATCTACGGAAGCCAGGACTCAAAGAGTAACAGGGTTTCATGCTCCCGAACCAATAATATAATTATTACATAAAAATAATAAACTATATCTAAATAAACAACTGAGCTAGCCATATCACATAATAATAAGTCACATATAAATGAATCTCATATCTAAAAATTATATAATTAAAACATAGTAAAAACATTGTTATAATATATATATACGAGGGCAATTCAGAAACTAACCTCCGGTTGATTGAAAAAAATACACCAAGTTAAGTAAAAATATTTTAATATATACATCTTACAACTACATCTTTGCACTATTTTTCGACATAGTCTCCATAACGATTGAGGCACTTATCGTATCTCTTCACAAGCTTTGAAATTCCTTCTGCATAAAAATCACCCGCTTGTGCCTTGAGCCAGCCTGTGACCGCATCTTTGAGCTCTTCGTCGTCATCAAACCGCTGGGACCCGAGCCATTTCTTCATATGCATGAAGAGGTGATAATCGCTTGGCGCCAGATCTGGGCTGTAAGGTGGATGGTTGAAAACGTCCCACTTGAAGGACTCAAGAAGGGCTGTTGTTCTGCGAGCAGAGTGAGGACGGGCGTTATCGTGCAAAAAAACGATACCGGAAGTCAGCATACCACGGCGTTTGTTCTGTATAGCCCGTCGTAATGTTTTTAGTGTTTCACAGTACACGTCTTGATTAATAGTCGTCCCACGTTCCATGAATTCAACCAACAACACCCCTTTGGCATCCCAAAACACCGTTGCCATCAGTTTTCTGGCAGAAAAATCTTGCCGGGCTTTTTTTGGTTTGGTAGGCGAATCTGAATGTGCCCACATCTTTGATTGTTCTTTTGTCTCAGGGTTCACGTACTTAATCCAGGTTTCGTCACCGGTCACGATTCTGTTTAACAATGGTTCTCCTTCGTCCTCATAACGTGACAGAAAGTCTAATGCAGAGGCCATTCTTTGACTTTTGTGGTGGTCGGTAAGAATTTTGGGCACCCATCGTGCACAGAACTTACGGTAACCCAATCTTGCTGTCACTATCTCGTACAAAAGAGTCTTAGAAATCTGTGGAAAATCAGTAGACAACTCCGCCATTGTGAAACGTCGATTTTCACGAACTTTTGCATCAACTGTCTGAACGAGTTCGTCAGTCACCAAGGATGGTCTACCACTCCTCTCTTCATCATGAACGTTTTCTCGTCCACTTTTAAATAAACGTACCCATTCACGGACAACTCCTTCACTCATAACTTTTGGTCCGTACACGGCACAAAGCTCACGATGAATAGCTGCTGCAAAGTATCCTTTGGCTGTAAAAAACCTTATAACAGCACGCACTTCACATTTGGCGGGATTTTCTATTGCAGCACACATTTCAAACTGCCACAAAAACTAAACTAGCGCAGGTACGATGTTCACTCGACTACGGCTTGATGCCGACTGACCTGCTGAGCGTGTGAATGCACATATGGCGCGCTACTCCCCCAACTACCCGCACTGTGACCAATCGGAGGTTAGTTTCTGAATTGCCCTCGTATATATATATATATATATATATATATATATATATATATATATATATATCGTCTTCCGGAATATGTTGAATGTTGTGCTTTTGTGTCGTTCCCTAATAAAATGCGAGTATAGTGAGAAAAAATAATCCAAATTTCCTAAAATTTGTTCAGAGTGTATTTAGTGATGGAATTCATCATTCGTGAAAAAATAACAAACAAGTGACTCTTGGTAAGCCAGATTTGATTTAAACATATGAATGAATTCTAACAAACACTGAGAATTTAACATAAAAACTAATAACATTCAAGTCGATAAAATTTATTTAATAGTCTCGGAGCTTAAAACTAGTTAAAGAAATTAAATTGAAATTTAATTTTAACAAATGGACGAAGAAATCAACAACGCTGCAATTTATCGCCTTTTGAAAAGCGTAAACGAATCAAACGAGACTATAAAAAGTCAAATAACTGAAATTACCAGACAAAATAGAGAATTAAAAGAAACATTTGAGAAGGAAATAAAGGACCTAAGAGAAGATTTGAACATAGATATTTATGTAATCAAAGAAGAAAATAATAAGCTACAAGTAGAAAATCAGCAACTAAAAAATAAGCTTCTAACCGTTGAACGAAACCTAAAAAAGTACAACATAATACTATATGGTCTTGAAGAGGATGACCCTCAACAAGATATAGTGAAACTTGTAGATATAGTGAAAAACCAACTAAACATTAATTGCAATTTAAGCGACTTTAGAGACATTCGAAGAATTGGCACAATATCTGCTAACAACAAACCTAGATCACTAACCATAGAGTGCATGAACTATTTTTTTAAAACAGAGATACTAGGAAAATCGAAAATCTTGAAAGGAAATGAATTGTTATTTGCATACGACCTAACTCAAGTAGACTACTATCAACGTAAAAAAGTGTTAGGTCAGAATCTAAAGTTAGCCAAAAGTAACAATCTTAAAGCAAAGATCGATAAAAATAGGCTATTCGTAGAAGGCAAGGAATACGGATACGAAGATCTGATAAAAATACCGAATGCAATAGAAATATTAACAACAAACAACGGAAACGGCTCTACTTCTAAAGAAAACTCGTCGCCACAACCGGGAACAAGAAGAAAATTGAAGGAAAACACAGAATCAGAAGCTTCAAAACGTGTAACCAGGAATCAAAAAATCTTATCGTCAAATTAAATATTTTAGGAATTTGTATTACTTATTTTGTGTATATCTTGACATTTGTTACAGTTTGTTAACCTAGTTCATCTTTTACATGTTACCCTTGTAATTTTAAATTATTTGTTAGACATTTATAAATAACAAATTTGATTTTTAAAATTTTTTTGAATATTAACCGAAATGGATGCTTATATTAGGGATTATGAAAATGATCCAATTAAATCAACTAAGATCCAGATCCCGGGTACATTTAGAAATCATATTAACGTTGAGGACTTCAAAATATTCCATATGAATATTCGGAGCGTAGCAAAAAACATGAATGAGCTGCTTGTATTATTGGATAATATGCATGCTAGATTTGATTTGATAGTACTAACTGAAACCTGGCAGCTATATGATCACAATATCTTTAAAATTCAGGGATATGAAAGTATATACAATGATGATGATCTAAGTCAGAATGATGGGGTTTTGGTTTTCATTCAAGATCAGTTAAAGTTTAAAAAAACAATTGACTATATTGGTGATATTAGAATCATTTCAATTTTGGTTTCCGCAAGAAACAAAAAGAATTATATTAAATCCATATATCGATCACCTAGTACTTGCCCAAAAAGTTTTAATCAGAATTTAATCAATTATTTAAATGCATAAAAAAAACACTACATTAACATTATAATAGGTGACATAAATTTAGATTTATTAGACAACTATGATGAAATAGTAGATGACTACAAAAATATAATGAGCTCTTTTGGATATATTCCTTACATTAATGAATACACTCGTTTACCTAGTCGAACATGCTTGGATAATTTTTATGTATCAAGTCGTAACAAACTTAAAGCTAAATCATATATTTTTAGATATAATATTACAGATCACAGTAGAAACAGGGCGAAATAACATCCGGTAAAATGAGCAGTTTAATCACAAATATTACATAAATTATCCGTTACTAAAAAGTGCGTTAAAGTACGAAAAATGGGAACAGGTATACAATGAAAATGAAGATAATATGGCTCTTAACTTTATTGATTGTTTGAAATATTATATTTATGAAAATACGCAAAAAGTGAAAGTAAAACAAAAAAAAATATTACAAACTGGGATGAATCCTACATTAGTATCATTATTTGAGGAAAAAAATAATTTGTACAAATTAACTTCAAAACATCCTAATAATTTAGAAACAAAAATTAAATACAATGTGTGAAAAATAATGTGAGCAAACTTGTGATAAAAAACAAAAAAGGATTATTATAGGAAAATTATTCAAGAAAATCAAAATTATTCCAAATCTTTGTGGGAAATCATTAAAAAGATATGCGGAGAAACAACACGTAAAAAAACTATTGAAAGAATTAAATTGAATGGAACTGAAACTAATGACAAACTGAGTATTGCAAATGGCTTTAACACATATTACTGTGAATTAGGCTCAAATCTAGCTAGAAACATACCCGAGGTAACAAATTTTTCAGAAAATATAGAGTTTTGGAGGGTTCTATGCTCCTTACACCTACCGATGAAGTTGAGGTTATTAGTACAATAAAGGATTTGAAACTTAAAATATCACCGGTTCTCGATGGTATAAGGTCTGAAACATTGAGAGAAATATCTCATGAGATTGCAAGTCCATTAACATACATAATAAATAAATGTTTAAGCACGGGGACCTTTCCAAACATTCTAAAAAATGGTGTAGTTAAACCTCTATACAAAGGTGGAGATAAGACAGAAATGGTTAATTACAGACCTGTGTCACTAATATCCAATGTTTCAAAAATAATAGAAATTAGACTTTGTTCTTTCTTAAACAAACATAAAATTTTATCCGATCGTCAATATGGCTTCAGAGAGTCTAGGTCGATTGAGGATGCGATATATAAGTTAACTTCTCTTGTTTATGATTCGCTTGATAGAAATGTTCCTGCTATATGTATCTTATTGGATCTCTCCAAAGCATTTGACACTGTCTGCCATAAATCGTTATTGGATAAATTGGAGAAGTATGGAATTAGAGGCAATGTATATAAACTCATAGAAAGTTATTAATCTGATAGGGATCAAAGGGTTGAAATCGATGGTGTAATGAGTGCACCACATAAAATTACATATGGTGTACCTCAAGGAACTGTTCTTGGTCCACTTTTGTTCCTTCTATACATCAATAGTATGCTTTACTCGAATGTTCAGGGTGAGATCATCAGCTTTGCACATGACACCGTAGTATTTTATAGTTGCTCCACATCGCAAGACCTAAAAAATAAAATAGAAAATGATTTTCCTAGTATTGCTAAATGGTTACAATTGAATAAGCTAACTCTCAACTCTAGTAAAACAAATTACTTGCCTTTTTCACCTTACAAAACTGGCTAACCTAACTTGGGGCCACTGAAAATCGGAGTAACAAACCACATTGAAGAAGTAGAAAAAATAAAATATTTTGGTGTTACAATTGATCGACATTTGAGTTGGGATCTGCAATGTAATGGCATAGTAAAAAAGATAAGAGGCCATCTTCCAAAGTTTAATAATTTAAAAGAAATTCTTGAGCCTAATGAATTAAAAGTCTTATATTTCTCACTAGTGGAATCATTGATTTCTTATGGCATTGTGGGCTGGAGCGGAGTGAGGGAATGTTTCTTGAATAAAGTTCATATTTTACAAAAATGGTTTTCAAGAATCATCTTCCAAAAAAACATTTTATATCCATCGAATCAATTGTATATGGATGCCCAGGTAAAAGACGTACGTCAAATTTTCAGTCAAAAAGTATTGTTGTTTGTATTCCAAAGTGAAATAAAATTGGTACATCATGAACATTCTTACTAGCTGATAAACAATAGTTACAAACTTGGTTTCCAGCTTATTCTGAAGATTAATTAATGCGTTATAAAAACGACCTGTATGTCCATTATCGTATCTCGAATAGTTTATAAGTTATATTAATTTTTTACTTGACAAATCAAGTGTCCGGTGCAACTTTGGTATCGTGTAATATTTAAAAGCGTTCTAAAAATTTTTTTTTCTACTTCCGTTACTAAAACCGCACTTTGAACACGGGTTTGACATGCACAAAACAACTCTTTAAACACTAGTGTTCAAAATGCGAAAAGTCACATCTCGTTTATCTTTTGTTTTTTAAACGTCAAATCAAGTGTATCTTTCGTATGTTAAATTTCATGTTCCGTGATAATTTTGTTATTTTGCGTCATTTGGTTTGTCAGTCAGCTGTCAGCCATCGTCCGTCATGTAATGAATATAATTCAAATATAATATAATTTTTTCCTTCCCGTGGGCGAAGAAAAAGTATAGTAAGCCCCTCGTGTTAAAAACATCTTTACTCACTCGTTTCACAAGGAACTCGTTCCGCTTCGCTCCACTCGTGCCTAGTAAAACTCGTGACTAAAGTAACCTTTTTGACACTTGGTACTTAATATACTATTTTAGTATTTTGATATATATTGCGGTTATTTTTTATTTTTTTTAGTTCTAGAAAAAAAATTTACCGGTAGTTAGAACTTGTTTATAACAAATTGTTAAGTTAACAAACAATGAAATTATTGATAAACAAAATTATTTTTTATTTACCTATGAAGAAATGCCAATTATGATTTTTAAAGAGAAAATAATTCCTTAACTAATTATTTGAACAATCGAAATATAAAAAAAAGGTTATAAACAATAAAAAAATTTTTAAGTAGAAATTTTTTTTTCTAAAATCATTATTTTGCCAAGACAACATAATGGTAAAAAAAATTTCTTTAAATATTAAACGTGTCTATTTGTTTATAAACAATTTCTTAACAAATGATGTAAAAAATGTTTTTCCAATTTTACTTAATGCCATTGTTGGATACGAAAACAACAATAATATAACATTTGTTAAAAAAAATTCAAATAACATTTCTTAGACTCTTCATTTTTTGTTAACTTCAAAAAATTGTTATAAACATAATAATTTACTTTAATAAACTTTTATCGGGGAATTTTGTTAAGTATGTATATAAGAAGAGCTCCACAGAGCCAAACATTTATAGGTTTATTATTTGAACTTTTATGTCGTCATTTATGAAAATGGAGATAGGAAAAAATTCGTTTATTAACAATTGCATAACTTTTTGAAAAATTAATTTAAAATTTTTTTTCCAACGAGAATATATTCTTTCAAGTATCTGGATGATACCATAATTTATTCAAATTCATATTTGTTACTATGAAAAAATAGTTTTATGTGGTACGCCGTCTTTAGAGGCAGAGCACACATGTCGTAACGGCTGCGCGGAGCCCTATTTTCAGCGTTAAATTAAAATTATTAATAATAGAGGTAGAGTTCCGAGAGCTCAAAACTTTTTTTTCGGAAATTTCCTCCTCTTTAAGGACCTTTTTTCCAAATATCGTAAATAATAATAGTTTATGAGTTATTAACAAAAACGAAAATACCTCTTTTTTTCATCCTATTTTGTTAATAACAATTGCAATTTTTTTCGTGCAGTAAAATCCTCAAAACTCATTTTTCTAGATGTCATTACGAATCCAATTTTTCACTTTCTTTAACTTCTTGACAGGACTACTCTGTAAAATATAGCTTTCACTACTGGCAAAGTGGGTATCAAACCCCTCTCCTCGTCAGAATACAAACTGAAGTATCTATCATTTACTTAAAATATACATCTCAATTGAATTTGCACCTGGTACAATATACATCTCAATGCAGGACATCATTAGCCATTGAAAAATTTGGTTAGTCACAAAAAAACAGCAGTAACATAATTTAGTCAGCATACAAAGATTTTTTTGCAATAAAAACATATCTTGATAATGTTCACTAATTGAATCATAAATAGGTGGTTTACAATTATATGAGTTTTGGTAATAAACAGTCAGTCCGCAAAATAACGACTTGACCAGCAAAATTTCACGATTGATCAGCAGAGACGACAATATGTCTATAAACAGTGTATTTTACCTGTATGTATAATATAACACCCAGGGAAAATTATTTTTTCTACAACTGCTATGAAAAGTAGCATATTTCAAAACCAGATATTGCTCACACTGTGAGAAATATTATTTCTCACGGCACTTTGCCAACACTACAGAGAATCCAGTAGGGGATACTCGACGCCAAGCCAATTTCAGAAACTTATACTGATGCCCAGCCGTTTTCTGTGGGTGGTCCTCGCTGCTTGGACTTTTTCTACAAAACTATTTACTTGTATTCTTTAAATTTGTGCAGTTGTAGAGAAAGTATAGTATGCAACATGTGGGAATAGGACTTTTCCCACTCATGTGTTTGCGACACTCGCCGGCTCGTGCCACAAACTTCCACACTCGTGAGAAAAGTTGAACTTTTCCCACTTGTTGCACAATATACTATTTTCCACAATTGTGAGAAAAATTAATCATTATTCAATTGAAAATAGAGAGCAAAGTAGCATATTGAATCACAAATGAGCAAAGTAAATAACGTTTTCTACAACTGCTATGAAAAGTAGCCCATTTCTCATTAGTCCAAGATACCAGAGCATTCTGACATAACTTATTTTCACATGGATAAAACCTTCACGACTTAGTAGCGTCTAGTATACTTCAAATACCTGCCTACTTGTGAAGCTTGCCTTGTGACACCTGGGCAGGTACCAGGTGAGTAAGGTAACTAAAAATATGAGTTGTCTAACTTAAATTTGTATATATACATTTTGTAGAATATTATTCTAAACTAGAATTATAAAGTGTCAGACACTTTTCATGGACCACAGCTTTTGTCAGACGCTTTAAAGCTCGACCAAAAATGAATGAACTTTACTCATTTTTTCATGTCTGACTTTTAAGTATGTTATTCAAGTAACTATTACAAAGTTATATTCACCAGTCAGACAAATTCGAGTGACCAAACATCCCCTAAACACAAAATTATACAGCCGGCAGTGCGAGCGCGAGAGCACTATTCGCATGAGTCTCAGAGTAAAAAATTGAAATGTATTGAAAATACTCACTAATTTCAATCCAAGATCTTTGCATCCTTATTTCAATAAGATCCCTTATTAAAAAAAAGATTTAAAAAGATTCAACCCATGCAAAATGTATATCTATATATTTGTCAAGTTGAATCTTTTTTAATCTCTTTGAGCCATTTCGAATCTTTTCAAATCTCTTTTTCTAATCAGAGATGAGCTTCAATATTGAGTTGTGAATTAATAAATATTGAAGTGAATTCATTTATCGCATGTATTGCATGTAGTTGACCAAGTTTATATATATATTGAATAATACTGTGGTGTTTTTCCATGCTCACCGTTCAAAGTCTGTTGTTTGTAAATCCAATAATTATTTAATAGTACTTTCGACTCTTCATTCTCTATTTCAAAAGATGGCATTGGAGCAATTTGCAGACGTACAATTTCTTCAATAATTGCATTCGATATTTTCTTTATTATGAATATCTAAAAAGGACTTGAAATGTAAAATCTGCAGACCTACTGACACCAACGGATGAAGCCTCTTACATCGATTGAAGTGTTTTCCTTCCTGAAATCCAGCAACTGACCCAGAATTTAACAAACTACTGCACCGTCACGTTGGACAAGCCGCAATCGGCCATACATTTTCCTATAGCTTTGAAGTAGGACATCATGATATGGAATGGTCCCAAATGATTAAATAGGTTGTCAAATTTGGGTGCTTCAGTAGCTTGAATGTGTAAGGCTACTTTTGCTATTGCAAGGTTGTAAGTAATTTGAATGCAAGATTGTTTAACTTCATTGCAAATTTTTAAACTTTGCTCCATTGTCTCCAAAACAACCGATGTGTTTGTGGGCGATAGATTGATCGGAGTAAGATAAGAAACAACTTGCTTGGGCTTATCTTCATTATTACCGATCAAACAAATGTAGCCAACCCACATCGGAAGATTTAGTAAATGATAAGCATGACTTCACATCCAAATTGTATCAATGTTTTTATATAATTGTGAATTTTTAGGTAGTGTTTCTTCAGCTTCATGAATAGAAATTTCCAAACTATCAGTCATCCTGGGTTTTTTGATATATGGTCGACCTTCTACCTCAGTAACCTCCAATGTTCTTCGTCGTCTTTTTGCCGACGTTCCAGGTTCTTCGCTGGTGGAAAAACGCCAATTCGAAGTGTCTGATTCGTGTAAAGAACTTGGATCCACGTTTTGGTAAATTATACCAACAGTGTCGTGTAACGTGTCCTTCCCATCTTTTGTTTCTACAAACCGATCAAAATTATCATACGCAACTCCAGTGCAGAGATTCGGATTTATTTTAATTGCTTCAGGACACATAGTTGATTTTTGCATAGAGTAATAAGTAGCTTCAGTCTCCAGCTCCTCTATCCCTGGATAACTAATACAATGGCCATATCTGTGGATGATGTCGATTATATTACGACTGCTTGTTAAGCTTTTTAAAGCCATTATGAGCTTAATATGCTTTGACGTTTCACATTTACCATTCAAGATAGCATACACAGCATCCTGGCTCAAAGATTTAACTAGTCAAACACATTTAAAATTGTTTTTCCTTTTGCTGTTACTTCCTGCAATAAGAGTACAATAAGGCCGTTTCTAAGATCCTGAACAGATATATTATTTGGCAATTTTTTTCTCAATTTGTAGTGCTGATTTCCTCAATATCAAAGCAGCTTTATCAACAATGTCCTTATCCTTCAAATTGTCTAATAACTCTTCATCAATAACAGAAACATGTTTCGGAGCAAGTAGCTTCTTATTATGACACATTAAGAACTTAATCTCCTTTGTAAATACCTTGCTTATTTCATCTTCTAAGATATGAGGAGTGAAATTCCCCATAACTTCTTTAGAGTTTACTTCTTCGTTAAATAGCTCTATGTAGTTCCTGTGGAGAAATGTAAGAAAGTAGCATCGACCTTTTTCTACTACATTTTGTTGTATAAAATTACAAACTTCATCAAAAACAGCTTGATGGTGTTTACGAAGATCATGTCAAGATGTTTTAGTTTTATTTTTCTTTGACGATATTTTATAGGAATATTCCATTTGACATTTTTTATGATAGTATATTGTTGAATCCGTTACATCTTGCACTTTCTCAATTAATTCTGCCAAGTCTTCTTCTTCAACATTTAATTTCATTAAAAATCATTTTTACCGCACTTATGCAATGGTAGTCGTTTCAATTTATGCCTTTTAGTCATTTGGTCACAATATATACATGTCTGGGTTTTGTCAATTATCATATCATTTTCAATTGAAACATCATGAGAAGAGGAATTAACATCACATTTAAATGTCGTACAAGGTTCCTCAGAAATACATGACACCTGTTCAACTGATTCTAATTCAACACTAGGTTCAACACTTTGCTCAGTTATTACAATAGGTTCAGACATAGTAGTAACTGGAGTTGAGTTTGATACTACATATGAATCTGGAACTATAGAATTATTTTGTTGACTTGAGGTAAATTGTATGCATTGATCATTATCAGTACTAAGATTACTTGGTAGGCTTGATGTCGATGCAACTGTTGTGTTTTCAACATTACTCGATAAATTTTTTTTAGCAATTTTTGGATTTTCTGAAGTGGCAGAATGATACCTTTTTGGCAAAGCAGTAAAATTCTCATAACATTCTCGATGGTAACCATTGTCAAACAAATCTTCCGTAAGTCTTTTAATTTTAGGTTATGGAGTACTCGCTATTTTAAAACAAGTTTACATTTTTTAAATGTTTCTTCGGTAGATAATTTTAATTTATTATGATGTTGTTTACAAAATATACACTTTGATTTTTCTTCTTCCATGGTTTTCACTATTACAAATAACAATATCAGTCACTAATTACACGATATAAACAACAAAAACATGTGCTCTTATACACCCGAACTGCACTGGATACTATAGGCTGCGCGCGCAATAAGCACGTATAATACACTGTACAGTGGAGCAGATGGTGAGTTTAAGAAGGGGAACCAAGTTGTTGTGTTGTGAACGTCTCACTTGCTCTGAAATGCATGCGCATAGTGCTCTCGCGCTCGCACTCCCGGCTGAATAATTTTGTGATTAGGGGATGTGTGGTCACTCGAATTTGTCTGACTAATGAAATATAACTTTGTAATAGTTACTTGAATAACATATTTAAAAGTCAGACATAAAGAAATAAGTAAAGTTAATTAATTTTTTGTCGAGCTTTAAAGCGTCTGACAAAAGCTCTGGTCCATGGAAAGTGTCTGACACTTTATAATTCTAGTTTAGAATAATATTCTACAAAATGTATATAAAAATCAGCCATACAAATTTAAGTTAGATACATATTTTTAGTGATCTTTCTCACCTGGTACCTGCCCAAGTGTCACAGGGCAAGCTCCACAAGTAGGCAGGTATTTAATGTATACTAGATGCTACTAAGTCGTGAAGGTTTCATCCATGTGAAAATAAGTTATGTCAGAACGCTTTGGGATCTTACTCTACATAGCTTACACAACTTCAAAACCATATATTGCTCAAACTTTGAGAAATATCATTTCTCACGGCACTTTGTCCACACTACATACATTTATATGGAGAATCCAGTAGGGGATCCTCGATGCCCAGCCAATTTCAGAAACTTATACTCGATGCCCAGCCGATTTCGGTGGGTAGTCTTCGATGCTTAGACTTTTTCTACAAAAAAATTTACTTGTATTGTTCAAATTTGTGTAGTTGTATAAAAAGTATAGTATGCAACATGTGGGAAAAGTACTTTTCTCACTCGTGTGTTTGCGGCACTCGCCCTTAGCTCGTGCCACAAGCTTCCACACTCGTCAGAAAAGTTGAACTTTTTCCACTTGTTGCACAATATACTATTCTCCACAATCATGAGAAAAATTCATCATTATTCAATTGAAAATAGAGAGCAAAGTAGCATATTGAATCACAAATGAGCAAAGTAAATAACTTTTTCTACAACTGCTATGAAAAGTAGCGCATTTCTCATAGCTTACTTAATTTCAAAACCATATATTGCTCAAACTGTGAGAAATATTCTTTCTTACGGCACTTTGCCCACACTACATACAATTATATGGAGAATCCAGTAGGGGATACTCGATGCCCAGCCAATTTCAGAAACTTATACTCGATGCCCATCCGTTTTCGGTGGGTGGTCCTCGATGCTTAGACTTTTTCTACAAAACTATTTATTTGTTTTCTTTAAATTTGTGTAGTTGTAGAAAAAGTATAGGATGCAACATGTGGAAAAAGTACTTTTCTCACTCGTGTGTTTGCGGCACTCGCCCTTAGCTCGTGCCACAAGCTTCCACACTCGTCAGAAAAGTTGAACTTTTTCCACTCGTTGCACAATATACTATTTTCTACGTAGGCTTTGATTGTGGATTAGCTTCATTCTAGCTTTAGGGCAAGAACATATATTTTCGCCATGGGTATGGAATGAATACTTGTGTCGCCCTCTAAAATAGGAGATTTCCGTTTTCTACACCAGATGCTTTACTTAATATTATAAGCAAAAATAATCTTAGGAATATACCTAGACAAGTGGCACAATTTTTAAATTTGCTTGACTTGGAATTATACCCATGATTCTCGGGCAAAGCTTAAAACTACACGGCAAGGATATATAGATTACTCCTTACAGAACCACCAAAATGTCTCAACAAGCATAATGGCGCATACAGATGAAGATCAAGAATTATCAGTTGGCAAAACTAATTTTTTATAACAAAATTTGCCTAATTCACCTACGAAACCTTCTTGTTCCAACCAGCAGCAACAAAATATATTTGCCCCATTGCGCACCAAAATTGACCTAAGTATGTCACATTTACAATTTTTACAGTTATACATTATAACAACAACAATATGTACGAGTAAAGCGTGACTGCAAATGACAAGCAATAAAGAAATTCATGGGCAAATCACGAAGAAAGAAAAAGGGCTACTGAAAAGAGTGGAATCGCAGATATGCATGTTTCTGGCTTATTAGCCGTCTTCAGTACGGTATAACCAAGGGGGGTGTAAAACTTGGGAGCAAAGCTGTTGACTGAAACAAATTCTATCTTGTATCAATACTTTCATGATAAAGATGAACCTACGTGAAATATTTTTGAAATAAAATAATAAAATTTACAGATTGTTCGGGTTTCTGCGTCAATGAGTATATTTAAAACATGGTTAGCAAAATGAATAATTGTATTTCGTTTTCGTCGAAAAATCGGCAATGTATGGTGAGTGAGGTTAGGTAAGGTTTGCTACTTTCATATGCTGCACAAAATAAAAATTTGGGTTACCAACTGAGTGCTTACGCAAACTTTATTACACATAAGTCACTCGTTACAGCTTATGTAATTAATATGTTGTACAAACATGTTTACAGCCGTCCATAATGACAGTTGATGATTGATTTAGAAATGTTGGAATTATGAGTTTATGCTACGACAACAGTAAATCGACATGAGCTCCAGTTACACTGATTAATGCTGCTGATCTCGGAAGAACTGCCACACCTGAGTATGTAAAATTGAATTGATGAGTAGTTACCAACGACTCTATGGAAGTCGCCGTTTTATGTCAACTTACGTTATAAAGACCACAATCAATATCACAAATTTCCAGTACAGTGGGTGTTTCTCGCAGCAGTGTTTTCCAGAACTTCAAAAGAACACAAATTCGATCTTTACCAAATGAAATTAGTCCAAGGGCAACATGAAGACAATTTCGACCGGTGCCGGCGCCTACAGTTTTGTGGATTGATGAGTGAACGACTGAACGACGGTCCTATCTTCTTCTTTGACAAATGCTCATTTGGACTAAATTGTGTAGTAAACGTAGATACTGGATAAAAAATTAGACATACGTAACGCAGGAGTTTCATACTTAAACCCCAAGTCTGGTATGGCTTTCTAGGGGATCATATGGTTTGACCATATTTTCTTAAGAGAGATTCAATTGGTATTATCTACAATTACTTAAAGAAATAACAGGAATTTTTGAAAATTATGATAATATGTCAGAAGCTTTGCTGACGTTTTAGTAAGATGGGTACCTTAACATGATTTGGTTATTGAAGCGGCATTGTTGGTATTAAATTTGAAAATGAACGGTTTTAAAGATTGAAACTAACTTTTCCTCATCTGTGAGATGTCCTGAATAATCATAAAATTGTCACTTGTATACGCTTCGGGTGTCCTGCTACCCAATTGAAATTTCTCTAAATATAACCAAAAATGTAGTAAATCTGGATTATAGGACCCGCTGTACTCGCTCTAGTCAGCTGAAAATCGAAAGGTATATTTCTGTGAGATACCTTGAAAAATATCAAGTTATACAATAATTCTTCAATTGCATACACACCAGAGGCTGTGTGGTGCTAACAACCCGAAATTTCTCCAAAAAGGACCAAAAATGTGGCACTTCAAGCACCATAGCGCCAGTTGTACTACCTCTAGTGAGTTACAATTCAATAAGATTCATCTATAAGACGCACTAAACAATATTGGTCACTTGTATCCACTCTGGCGGCTGTATCGTGCTAACAAACTGAAAATTCTCCAAAGATGATGAAAACTTGGTACTTCAAGTACCAAAGCACCCGTTGTACTTGCTTTAGTGTGCTGAATAACAATATGGTTCATCTTCGAGACAGCTTGAATAATAAAATCATAAAATTGGTCACTTGTATATAGTCCGGAGGCTGTATCGTGCTAACAAACTGAAATTTCTCCAAAAATGTCGTACTTAGTTACTATAGCACCTGTTATACTGGCTCCGGAGAGCTGAAAATACATAGGGTTCATCTGTGAGATGTCCTGAATAAAATTAAATCATAAAATTGGTGACTTGTTGCACTCCGGAGGCTGTATCGTGCTAACAAGACATGTAACGAAAAGTGGCCGACGACAACGACGACGACATACACACAGGATTTTTTTCATAAAAACGTAAAAATAACTAAAAAAAAATCAAAATCCCATTTTTTTGGAGTAAACCAATACTTTTCTCGCATATTAGATAGGCTGGGCGGAAAAGTAACAAAAACGTTATTGATGACTTGCATCAATTTTTATTATGCATGACCTTCACTTTACGATTTGATAAAAAAATACTAGCGACCTTGTTTTTCATTTAATTCAAATCTTGCGGTTATTTTGACACACACTTTAGATTAATTAGTGGGTTGATATAGATATTCACTGACCTACACTCATTTCTCATTTTTTATGAGAAAATTTTCATTATTTTTTCAATTAATGCACTGATTGGAGAATTAATGAATAATGAACAGTTTCTGGGAGTTCTGATCAGTTTTTAGTATCCTTGAAAACCATTTACGTATGTTAATTATTGTAACAGATGAGATATGTCGAAATCCTGATGAACTCCGGTTGAACTGAGTTTGAAGAACAGCTAAATCGG
The DNA here is from genome assembly GCA_963921935.1 of Galeruca laticollis. NCBI lineage: Eukaryota > Metazoa > Arthropoda > Insecta > Coleoptera > Chrysomelidae > Galeruca > Galeruca laticollis. The sequence continues at coordinate 49,158,856 of OY998183.1, read as the reverse complement.
CTAAGGTTGGTTACCTGACACACTAATTATATATTAAACATACCTTCAAGATCCTCAAGTATCCATTTGAATCCTTGGTACATTCTTTTCAAAGTTAACGCCATTTTTGATGACTTCTTTATATCCCACTAAACATGCACTGTAACTGTTTTACAATTGGAATAAGTTCATTACAAACAGACGTAAGTATTGATTTTGAAATAACAATAAAGCTTTCCTTAGATAAATTATCATCAATTAATATTTATTTATGAACAATGGTCATGAACTTACGTTTGGAGGACAGAATCGTTTAACCAATTCCGAAACCACTGAATCAGCAGTAGAGGGACTTTCTGTTTATAACATTAGGGCCAATTCTTTCAATTATACGCCTCTACACAAAGCTGAGTTTGCAATGATGTGTTTTCTCAGCTATTCTCCTGTGTAATAAATACTCTGTTTTGGATGCGTTGATAGCTAATTTGTGTTCGTGTACATATGGTATGATTTTTGTGTTTATGTGTGTTTGTACTGTTTCCAATGCATCATCTGGATGCGGTGCTGTGTCTACAAAACAAGTGTCGTCGGCATACATTACGGTTAAAAATTGTGGGGATGTTTGTAAATCGTAGACGAATAGGGAGTATAGAAAAAGTGATAATACAGAACCTTGCGGAACTCCAGATTGCATGGAGTACGGTCCGGCTGTGTAATTGCCTATTTTAGAATAAAATATCCTGTATGTGAAATAGGAGTTTAAAATCTTTATTAAGTAGTCCGGGATTACAAGACTAATTAATATGTTCATTAAACCTTCGAGCCATACGGTGTGAAAGGCCTTCTGTATATCCAATGTGACCATGATGGCTTTTTTTATGAGAACCATCCCTCATATAATTTATTACCCTAATTTTTTGCGCAAATGTGCTATGGCCTCTTTTGAAACCGTATTACTCTGAGGGTATGATGTTTTGTTTCTCAACAAATTGTCTTAACCTAAATAAAATTATTTTGTCAATCACCTTTGATTGGCCTATAGTTATCTACATAACAAGGTTGTTTATTTGCTAATGGGGATGACATTGGCTATCTTAAGCATATCGGGATTTTGTCCTATTTTGATAATGCAATTAGTTATGTGTATGAGATTTACTATGGCTTTTTTTGGAATGTTTTTTAGTAAGATGTTGTGTATAGTGTCTGAACCTGGAGCTGTTTTATTTTTAAGTTGTTGTATCGTATTATATATTTCGGTGCATGTTGTTAGACTTTTTGTGTTTAGAGTGTTGAGTGAATTTATGTATTGATGAAATTGTGTGTGTTGTGTGATTAACACATTTGCTTTGGAAATACTCTCCGAACTGTTCTGCGATTTCTGGGGTATTATTATAACCTTCACCGTTATTCGTGATTTTGTTGATTTCACGCTGTTCCTTCCTGAAATGTCGAGCAATTTTCCATAACGAATCGTCGTCCGGTTTTTCCCATTCGTTATTTTTATGTTCTTTAACTAAATTGTTTATTGATTCCTGGTATTGATTTGAAGTTCGGTGATAGTTTATATCTCTAGTAATTTGCCATTTTTTCATGATTCATTTTTTCTTGTAATATTTGCATTATATGATTATTATATTATATGTTACTGTGTTTTTTAGTATAATCGCAGTTGAATGTTCTCTGGCATTTATTATTTTATTTTGAATTTATGTTAGTATTTTTATTAATTGATAAACGTTTTATATTTTATCTGCGAATATTAAATTATCATTTATATATTTCCTAAATTTGGTCCAGTTTGTTTTTTTATAATTAAATGTTTTTCAATTGTTGGGATTGATGATATTGTGGGATAATTTTAGGTGGATACGGACAGGATCGTGGTCTGAATTAAAGTCAGGAAGGGTTTGTATTTTCTAAATATTATCAATGTTTCTACCTATAGCTATGTCTAGAATACTGGCAAAGTGATTTGCTGCAAGAGGATGGTGTGTTGGCTCAATTGTATGAAATACGTTGCAGTCCATATTGTCGCAGAACTTCGTGAGACTATTACCGTTAGCGTTCAGATAGTTGGTGTATTGATCCCACTGCGAGGTCCGTCAAGCTGCCCCCCCCCCGGTTAGATTTTTTTCATCAAAATGCTAGCACACATAAAGGGCACATCATTTTTTATAGCTAGCACACCAACAGCATACAATAAAAATGCTTTGGAATTCAGGTGGGGCCAGATTAACGCTAGCCCCCTCCCGGTTATAATTTTTTCGCCAATTTGCTAGCACAGATAAAGTACTCCTAGCACAACCTAGCACACCATTTTTTATAGCTAGCACACCAACAGCTTACAATAAAAATGCTTTGGGATTCGGGTGGGGCCAGGTTAACGCTAGACTACCTCCACCTTTGGAATTTTTTCGCAAAAATGCTAGCACAGATAAAGGACACCTAGCAAAACCTAGCAGACCTTCTTTATAGCTAGCACACCAACAGCTTACAATAAAAATGCTTTACAATTCGGGTGGGGCCAGATTAACGCTAGCCCCCTCCCGGTTATAATTTTTTCGCCAATTTGCTAGCACAGATAAAGTACACCTAGCACAATCTAGCACACCATTTTTTATAGCTAGCACACCAACAGCTTACAAAAAATGCTTTGGAATTCGGGTGGGGCCAGGTTAACGCTAGACTACCCCCCCCCCCCTTTGGAATTTTTTCGCCAAAATCCTAGCACAGATAAAAGACACCTAGCACAACCTAGCAGACCTTTTTTTATAGCTAGCACACCAACAGCTTACAATAAAAATGCTTTGGAATTCGGGTGGAGCCAGGTTAACGCTAGCCCCCCCCCCGGTTGGAATTTTATGAAATAATTAATTGTATTTTATATTCTGTCTATGACTAAATTCATTGAAAATTAATTCAGAGATTGAACTTATAATGGATGATTTCATTTTAGTAATATCATTCTCAAGATTGTGAATAATTGTATAAGAATTATTAATTTCTATATTTAAAAGTTTAAAACCTAACCTTTAATTATATTGTTCGTTCTTGTTTGAACTGATTTCTTGTCTAAAAAGCAATGTACTTATAGGCTTGATGGCATTTTTTATGTGATTGGGTGTATTTATATAAATAAATAAATTATGACTTCTTCGTTTACCACTCTCGAAATATCTAGGCCTGTAACTTGTATATATTTTTGAATTTTATTGTGCCATAAATAAATAACAAAATTTAAAAATAGTTTTTTGAATATTATTAATGTAGTTGCCTAACAAAACCATTTGTCAGTTTTTTATCCAGGTATTTGCCTCTTTTTTTATGCCTATGAAGTCATGTAGGTGAAAAAAAATCCATATTATTCATTATTTTATGTGAATGCCTTCCGTCCGATTAGACGAATATAATTGATATTAGTTATGTTTAGATTTACTTACTTTTTGTGCGTTGAAGGTTCTTGCGAATGCAATCTTTTTACTTTTCTGCAAACCATATCTAAGATTGCGAAAAAAGTATTGATTTAGCCCAAAAAAGTTGGGGGATCTTGGAATTTTTTTTAATAATTTTCACGTTTTTCAGCGTGAAAAACAGTAAATACGAGTTTTTAGACAAACAATCCTGTGGGTATGTCGTCGTCACTGTCGTCGGTCGCTTTTTCTTGTTAGCACGATACAGTCTCCGTAGTGCATAAAGTCACCAAATTCATGATTGAATGTTGTTAAGAGCATTACATAGATAAACTTTATTGATTTTCAACTCACCAACACCAGTAAAACGGTTGCTGTGGTACCTGAAGTATCACGTTTTTGGTCATTTTCAAGAAGTTTCGGTTTGTTAGCAATACACTCTTCGGTGTGTTCACATGTAACCAGTTTTATGAGTGGATAATGTTCACGACATCACAGACGCTTTTGTTTATCAGCTCATCATCGCCAGTACCATGGGTCCTATAAATACAGAGATACTACATTTTTGGTCATGTTTGAGAAATTTCGGGTTGTTAGCACGATACATCCTCCGGAGTGAATCCAAGTGTCCAATTTTATGATTGGATATTGTTGAGAGCATTACACGGATGAACTCTAATGATTTTCTGCTCACCAGAGCCAATGAAATGGATCTTATCAATCCAGATATATCACATTTTAGGCCATTTTGGGAAAAATTTCGGTTTGATAGCACGATACAGCCTCCGGAGTACATTAGTGCGGAAAAGTTTGTCTTAATCTTTAAAACCGTTCATTTCCCAACTAAAATAAATTGTAAATAAGACACATTTTGAAAACAAGCTTTAATTCAAATGCACTTAAAAGAATGAAACAAACTTTTCATTTAAAACTTTCAATATCGACTTATAACGTCATTACACAATTTATATGATATAAAAACTAGTCCCGAGATTTAAGTACTCGGACTATAACTCACATTCGTATTTTTAGCAAGTCCTTCCATTTCATAAACATATTGTAAGATAGCATAAAAAAATTAATCTACTTTCTTTAGTCCGCCATGTTGAATTTAGAATGACGTCACATACCTAATCATGGATTGGCATGCAAACTAGACGTATATACAGAAATACAGCTCAATCGGTTGAAGATATCTGCCAGTTACATACTAAAAACTTTGAAAAATACATAATAGTGTTGGTATCTCTGATTAACCGGCTGTTCTAAATTAACCCTTTTTACTTTGGGTTAATTAGAGGGAATGTAGTTTCTTTGTTGTTATACGATGTACTCGAAGGACCAAATGGATATTTTTCACTTTAGGTATGATGTAAATGATGTACTGTACGATGCAATGAAACACTTATGTCACTTTAGATTTTATATTGTCATGAACTTATAAGTTTTGTTTGCGTCGACAATTAAGAATTCACTTGATATTCACGCGATGAATGCTATGACGTTTTATGAAATAACTAAACCTTGAAGACACATGTTTGTTCCCGGTATGTAAACGCCGGGTGCTCTTCTAAACTCAGTACCTGTATGTACCACGTTCAAGGATGAAAAAAAGGTGAATGTAGGTTATATGTCGTATGTATAAGTTGGGTGACGTAGGGTCCACTTGTTCGGGTCTATCCAATGGGATACGAGTATTTTAAAATGTAATGTTCAAACACAAGTGAAATTGCCAGTTGGAGATATGTTTTTTTTGGGCTTGAAACGGTTTCGTAGAAACAGATAACAGGGTTTGGACGAGCGTTTTTATGAAGAGATAAGATGTCGGGGACTTTGATATATTCAGTGGAATTTCAGAAAACGATATTTATCTGTTTTTCTTAGGTGTTAGTTAATTTGAAATGACTTTTTTGGTGATGTAAAGAAATATTAACTGTTGAAAATAAGGATATATTTAGTTATATGTTTGAGCATAATATTCGACTTGTAGTATACAGGGGAAATTGGAATAGTATCACGGGAGAATTTGGTAATTGGAAAACAAATTCGAACACCGGCTCTAAGAATTAAAAGCTGCACGTTCAAAGTAAACTTGTGAATTTAAAAAAAATCTGATAGTGAAATGCAATATTTATGTTATCATTACAATGGTTAATTAACCATCAACTTCGGAGTGTTTCTTTTAAATAAGGACTACAGTGAACCACGATCAATCTGAAACATGTATTCTCAATATATTGAAAGGACATATCCAACGGCTTCGCTGTTTTGGACATTTATTTATCCAACATGCCTGTACACAAACGTTTGTCGTTGCCTTTTTTATACTGTGACGTAATTTGCAACTTATTTGAGCACGAATTGTTTCTGATTCTGTGACTAAATGGTTCAATTTAATTATTTTGTTCTATTAAAATTACTATGATTTTCACCAAATTATTTTTAAAAGTGAAGGTTTTTTATATTCTTTCATTTTTTAGCATTCATTGGAAATAAATAGATAATTATCAATTAAATAATAGTTAATTATTAATTAATCAAGTACCCTGCTAGATGGGAAAATATAGATATCACGCACAATCCGGCAACAACTGACAACAATAATGATGTTTAGGGACAAATACATCCAACATTTTCATTCATTCGTGCAACCATAACGTTATTTTGCAGACACCCTCCACCCCCTGAATTCAAAAGCATGGTTGATGTACTAGCTATAAACACTTTTGTGCTAGGTTGTGCTAGGTGTCTTTCATTTGTGCTAGCATTTTGGCGAAAAAATTCCTACCGGAGGGGGCTAGCGTTAACCTGGCCCCACCCGAATTCCAAAGCATTTTTATTGTAAGCTGTTGGTGTGCTAGCTATAAAAAATGGTGTGCTAGGTGTCCTTTATCTGTGCTAGCGTTTTGGCGAAAAAATTCCAACCCGAGGGGGTTAACCTGACACCACCCGAATTCATAAGCATTTTTATTGTGAGCTGTTGGTGGGCTACCTATAAGAATTGTGGTGCTAGGTTGTGCTAGGTGCTAGATGTGTTCTAGCATTTTGGTGAAAAAAAGCTAACCGGGGGAAGGGGGGCAGCTTGAGGGACCTCCCACTGCGGGTGTTTGCAGTTGAGATCACCAACTACCGGAACTTTGTTATGAGTGTTAAAAATGTTGTAAAAGTCTGTTTGTGTGAGTTTGTTGCCGGGCGGGTTGTAAGCTCCGACGATTTTAATTTTATTATCAAAGAGGATCGCAATATGCTCAATTGATGTATTATTTTGTTGCAGGATTTTGAAATTTATGCCTTTTTTATTAACAGTCCGATACCGCCACCGTCAGCATCGCCGGGGCGGTCTTGTCTATATAGACGATATTCCGGGTTTCTGAAATTTATTGTTTTGTGTGATGTAAGGAATGTCTCGATTAAGAGGAAAATATCTAGTTTGTGTATTTCGAGAAAATGCCTCATTAATGGGAGTTTATTTTGTTTTACAGAGGGTGAGTTTTTGCTGGTAGACTTGGGAATTCATTATTATCAATGTTATTACGTTGCCATGGATTATTTTTGCGTAAGGGGGCGGGGATGAATTTTTGAGGGGTGGGTTTAGTTTTTTGCATTACGTTTTTTTTCTCTGTTAACCATATTTTCTGTTTGAGGTAATCTATCGTAACTTTGGAATCCGTAACCACTAAATATAGTGGCTTACCTTTTGTGGTCATTCGATAAATGTCTTTTACTTCTATTTTATAATTTTTCTCGATGTATTCTTTGATATCGATTAGCTGTAGTCCCTCTGCTAGGCCTCGAAGTACGAAGGCGTGAGATTTCTCGTCACGCCTTGCGTAAGTATGGAATTGGACTTTTTCTTGTTTCAAGATTTGTTTTAGCTTCACAAAGTCATCGACGGCTTTTGTGAAAACGATTGAGGAATTATTCGTATATTTTATCTCGAACGGATGTGTTACTTCCTCTTTCAATTCATTCACCATATCGTGGTGGTGTGATACATTGCCGTCGTTAACTATTGGCGGGCAGTTTGAGTTGATTTTTTTGTTGCTGGTGTTGGTTTGGTTTTTTGTTGTTGTTGTTGTTTCGTAGTTATATCGTCTTCTTCTCAGGAATAGTCTGTCTGGTTAAATTTTTTGAAGTGGGTTTTTTGCGTTTTTTTTTGTTTTGTTTTCCTTTTTTTTTGTCTCCTCTTCTGTCATGTCCGAAATTAATTCATAACTGTTGTGGACAGTAATTTGAGTTGGTTTTTTTGCAGATTGGCTTAGTATTTTGCTAAACGTGTTGTATTTTTTTGGGAATTCAAATCCTCGAAGAGTTGATTCCCCTACGTCCATCGGTTCGATGATTATTTGGTCTTTTATTTTAGTTGATTTTGTCGTTGCATGTATTTGTCTTGCGTTAATTTTCTTCTCTTTATTATATTTTTCATATTGGGAGGTGAAATTCTCTTTGCTAATTTTTTCCTCACTTTTTTTCTTCAACCCATGATATATTGACCGATTCATGGATAATTGCATGTGTTATTGTTGTTTTAGAAGTGTTTTCCTTTGTTTTTTGAGATTTTTGTTCGTCCCTCGATGATTTAAGAACACTATTCAGTCCAATAGTATAGTCTTCCATTATACAGTGCTATCCAAAAGTCCCCTGCCCCCTCGCATCTTTTGAATGGCTACACTTACATTAATAAAATTTGGAGGGTGAAAATAAAGTGTTGTAAACTTCTCTACGAATGGTAACAGGTGACTTAATAGTAATAGATGACGTCACAGTGCCACTCTGGCCAATAATTTTGAATAGGACCTCATGGCAAGTAATATCTCGTTTGAAATGCATTGACATTGGCTACATAGCCATATTAATTTTGTTTGGGTTTAAATCAATTTTGACGCATAAATTAAATAAATACCAAAATTATTGAAATTATTTTTTTAAATTTAATTAATCAAATATCAACAATGGATTCTTATAGCAAGTGTTCGAAATGTGCTCCGCCACCACACCACACCAACACAGACTGATGTGACAATTCCATTCAATTCTAATCACCCTGTCTCACACAGACTAGCGGCATATAATTCAATGATACATAGAGCTTTTTCAGTTCCTATGAACAAATGTAATTTTGATAGAGAGATTAATACAATTAGACAAATAGCAACATCTAACGGTTATCCATTAGATATGATAAATAGGCTAATTAGTAAAAAAGAGAAAAAAGTGGCATTACAACTAATATATCCTAAACAAGCTGATGAAATTAAAACTTATAAAACCATCACATATGCAGGAAATATTTCTAATAATATTTCAAAGATAATATCTTCAGCAACGAATACAACAATTTTTTTTTAAAACAGAAAGTAACGTTAGTACAAAATTGTTAAATGTAAAAATAAAAATACCACTATTAAAGAAGTCAGGTATATATAAACTCAAATGTCCAGAATGTAATGCTGTCTATTTGTTTCAGACCCTTAGGAATTTTGAAGTACGATACAGTGAGCACTTACGAGCATACAGATTAAAACAACCAGATAAATCCCACTACGCAAAACATCTACTTGACACCAATCATTCATTGACACCTCACACAGAACTAGAAGTACTGCATATTTGTGAAAAGAAACAAGAACTGGATTTCCTTGAAGAACTGGAAATTAGGGAATTCTCCACTAATAAACTGTCTTCTTAAGTGATAATTGTAAAGATCAGCAGATATAGTTTTCCTGGTTTTCTATATCATTGCACAGTTATTCTGATCTTAATTGGAAAAATGATATCTAGGATATCACCATAGGACTAATAATATCTAAGCTTCAATATTTGTAATATCACATCTTCTTCTTTTTTCTATAAACATATATTAAGCCAATCACAAGTTAGGTTACTTCTTGGTCTAGCCAAAATTAACTACTAAACATCAGGTAGGCATAAAATGAAATGTAACTTCTGTCATTCTGACGATGATATTGATTTATCGAAACAATTGTCAGTTTTTTAGAATGTTCAATAACTTGTATTATATTGTGGAATTAACTAGAGACCTTGAGTTTCATTTAAAAACACTAATAATTTTGGTATTCATTTAATTTATCTATCATAATTAATTTAAACCCAAACAAAATTAATATGGCTATGTAGCCAATGTCAATGCCCGTCAAACGAGAAATCACTTGCCATAAGGTCCTATTTAAAATTATTGGCCAGAGTGGCACTGTGACGTCATCTATTACTATTACGTCACCTGTTACCATTCGTAGAGAAGTTTAGAACACTTCATTTCCCCCCTCCAAATTTTATTAATGTAAGTGTAGCCGTTCAAAAGATACAAGGGGGGGGAGGGGACTTTTGAATAGCACTGTATATGTTTTTATTGGCGTCGAATTTGTGTTGTTTTCGTTTCCTCTGCACACTGGTATGGATAGTTCTGTATTGTAAGATTTATCGCTGTCTTGTTGATTTTTGTTGATTTCTATACAGTTTTCTTTCGAAGAGTTTTCTGTACAGTTTTTATTTGCTGAGTTTTCTAGACACTTTTTTTCGAAAAATTCTATACACTTTTGTTTACAGATTCTATGTTCTTTTCTTTCTCTACTAGACAGTTTTATCAGTTAATTTTATTCGGAATTGCTATGGCTGTAGATATTGAATTAATGTCTACCGCGTCCAAGCACGATTTAGGTACAGTAATTTCGGGTGACTCACTTCTGAAGTTTTAATACGGATATTGGTATTTTTATTAAGTGAAAATACGTTTCTTTTTTTACAGGTATTTGAGTCCTCTCTTTTTTTACAAGCAATATATAAAAATAAATATTCGCTATGTTTATTATTGTCTATGCTAAAGTAACCCTACAGCATTTTTCCAAAACTCGTAATCCACAATAAAAATGGTTTATTAAAATTTTAAACATAAAAATATCACTAAAAAAGTACAAAAATCAACATAGCATCCTAAACAACATCGATTTTTAACGAAGAATGAACAACAAAGAATAATAGAACTGTTTACAACGTTATACATTTTTTCCTAGAGATCTGGAAAGAAATATTGATTCTGGTCAAGTTACGTACGACTTCTTCGGGCCATTGCCACATACTTCTTTCACCCAGTACCATAACTAGCACCCAACCATAACAGTTGATACCCTTTAAATAGCCATCGAACTTCCCTGGAAAACTGTTCACGTTTGTGGGATACAATTACTAAGTCTCCTATGGAAAGTTGTTCTGTATCTGAATCATCTCTATAACTTACGTTAGATTCAGAATCCGACGTATCTGCAATCTCTTCAAAACGTTTCATTATTTTTGGACGTATGACTTTTTTCACCGTCTTTAGCTTAGGCAGTTTACCACAACCAGCTACAGCACCATCTTCGTCCATGATCGTCCGTTCACATCCATCGTTACTGTCAGGTACAGCGTCATTATTCGTCATACTTGGTTGTACATTTTCTTTCTCCTCTTCGCAAATCTGATTATCATTGGCTTGACTACTAGTTTCACTTTTCTCTTTTTCCTTTCTTCTCTTTTCATTTTTTATTTTAACCCATTAGCGCCCGGAACTATTTTTTGTTTTTTTTATTCTACCTGGTTTATACCAGTTGACATTAGTGTAATTACAATAAAAAAAATAATGAAAAAAACGATACGATATCTGTTATTCAATAAAACTACTAGTAAATTTTGAATAACGTTGTTCATATTTTTTTATATAACCTTCCAACTTATTGTTTTGTTGACTGGGATTAGTCGATGTTAGGTAACTTATAGACTAGTAGGACTCAGGGTGGCGCCCACTTATCTTTCCGTCTCGTTACCTAAAAATAAGTAGGATTACCCGAGAACCGGCAAGACCTACTCCTTGGGTCTCTACTAGTATATAACCCACGCCTGAGTAGCTCTTCGACTAGGTGACCGTTGCATAGTTCCAAACGTTGTTAGCTGGGACATTCATAAGTTCATTTTGTAAGTGGTTAGAGTATTCTTTTATAGTGGCTTCACTGATTTCTGCTCTCGACCGTTTTTTGTTGCTTGCGAAACGTTGGGTTAAGGTCGGATTTCGTTTAAGGAAAGCATTTAACCAGTCTTTTTCTGGCAAGTTGTTTTTAAATTCTGTATCACGGCCCTCGCGATCTAAATAATTTTTCACTAAATTTCGTAAATCGTTCTGATCCAATGGAAATCCGTACGAAGATAAGGTGCAAATATGGGACATGAAAGCGTCCTCTTCAGCTTTCGTAAAAATTGTCCGACCACCATGAAGTTTTTTATGCCTATTTTTCAATTTATTTTTGATGGTACCAACTGGCACTCGAAATTCTAATGCAGCTTTTCTTTGAGATGAAACTCCATTCCTTACAGCTTCTAGAGCTCGTTCTAATATGTCTGCCGTGTAATTTACGTAATTTCTACTGCCATTAACACGTGTGTACTTTGAAGGCATCTAAAAAGAAAGGTTATGATGTAGGCGTTACGAAACAAAATATAAACTAAATAGTTATCAGAAGATTATACTAATGTGAAAATTAGTATCTACTCACCTCTATAGCGATATCAATATATACAGAACCAGAAACGACAAAAAATGAACTGGGTCAAAGTCACCCGAAAACGGTTAAATTCTGGAGCACTTTGAAAACAACACCCTAACTACTTCGTGTCCAAGTTTATACTGGAATAACATATGCAAAGCGTTTAAGAAAAGGTAGGTTTCTATCATGTAAGTACGCAACTCACATTTAATTTCTTTAAGAAGTTAAACGGTCATTACCGTCCATAACGGCAATTTTCCTAGTTTACATATGCCAAATGTGGCACCTAATTACATTTGTTGATAATACTATGTTTGTAAGGTTCTCCGCTGAAAATAACTTTCTCCTGAAATGAGCCAAAGTCACCCTGGCGGGACAAAGTCACCCATAATTACGGTATGTCAATTTTGTCAGACAATAACTTTGGAGGATTTATAACTTTATCTGAATTATCTAGTTTAGCTGTCGATAAACACTAATTGTAAATAGGTTTTATTTTCAAGTTCTCGCGTTTTGTTTTTAATTCTTAATAATTCCTCTAAATATTTAGAGGAATTGGTACTGTCTAATGCGTGGGCTGAATGCCCTTGTTCGCCGCTTGCACCGGCTTTCGCGTCACTTTTTTTACTTTCACTATTTTTTTTATCAACAGAAAGTTTTGACTGTCTTTTATGTTTTTTTATAAATGTTATGTTTGGACGTACCTTTATGTCTAGTGGATCTGGGTGACGTTTTGACCGAAACTATAGTTTTATTAACTCGCACTATTTCGGTTTTATTTAAATTTTCACTGTTAAAGGGCTCGGGTTTTATTGTGTTTAAATATTGAATTTTGGCTTTAATCCTACGTGTATATTCCGTTTGGAATGGTATTGTCTCCGATGTTGGAGGTAAAGGAATGATTAAGGAATCAATGAGTACTGTGATACGTTTCAATTTTGTGGTTGTGCAAATTAAATTACAGGTACTTGAAAATATAATTCGTCATGCAATTTAACATCATTTTGACCTACCACGTATATTAGGAAATCCAGTGGCATCTATATTGGAAATAATTATTATTATTGTACAGCCATGAACAATAGTAGATGGGTAATAAAAGAGTTATTACAATATTTTGTTGTATACTAAGAACTAAGAACATGAATTCTTATCACCGCATATTATTATGTTTTCATTTGTGATAGATCTGATGTCTATGTTAGCTTCATGCACTACAGACTTGCGTTCGTTGGAGCGATTCTGAACTCGGATTAAGGAATCGTTTGACAGTCAACACGTTGGAGTTGAAGGTGTGTGATTCAGACGTTAGAGTTGGGTTTATTGTCTCAATTAGCTAATATTGAGAGTATGCGAGTAATTTTTATTACCTTTCCTAATTAACTATACGTCAAGTATTTATTTTATTTTTGTGGAGCATGTCCCCGTGGTGTTACTCCGAACGCACTATCCGTGATACATATCTTTGTAACGCGATTCTCCATGATGTGTCTATGCATATATTATTCTGTGATATATACTTGTTGGATATCTCAGCTCTTATTGGTTATTGGAAGCTTTAACATTTCGAGAGCATTCTGATTGGCTGGCTGGTTTGACATGAGACTTTTTGATTTTGCCTGGGAATATACTGGACAATTCATTGTTCGCTGGGTATATCGAAGTGAAGTGGGTTGAATTTATGTCACCAGTTTCGGATGAAATAATTGAATATTTCACCTTATATTAAGGGGGTGACCGATTGGTGATACACATTTCCCGGGTATCGTTAGATATTTTTGGAGTTGTTTGGAGAGTATAGACCTGTGGAAATACCCTTTTTTTGGGATCAGAATATTCAACCGACAGGTGGTTTTTTAATGCTCTCATTCCAGTTAATTCTGTACATTGTACATGAAAACCAATCTTGCAGAGGGTATATTGTTTCAGTAGGCCTTTATCACAGTACCTAGGGTAATAACACCTTCAGCCCTATATATTCGGAACTCAAACTGGCCATTTGGGTTCTCTTCCCTGTTCCCTGTTCTCTTCTTTTCTGTTCTGCTCTTTTTCTCGTTCGTCAATCTTTACTATTCTGGATTTGGTTTTGGATTTCATTCTATGGGACAACGTTGAGTCAGAACAACAAACTTGTATGAAGGAAAACTTGGATTGTTACTGAAGAGTACAATATTGGATATTATAGCATTCTATAGAAGTAGTAGTTGGTAGCCACCACTAGGAACCATCAAGACACAGTGGATTTCACGCAAGTTTTAAACTTTGGTTTATGTAAAATACCTTTTTGCGCATAACACTTGTTCATATCCGTCAGTGTAGATTGTAGATAACTTTTTTATTACTGTAAGCCACTTGTGGTACGCAGTTTACGATACTTGTGTTGATCAAGTATTACAAATACTCTGATCAACATACATTATTGAATCAAACTTGTTTTACCATTTATACTTACATTGTGGATTGGTGATAACTACACCCACTGTTGTTAAATTTGTAAACGTTACTGTGGCTATTCAATTTTAACATACTGAGTTATTTGAGTTGGTGGTAGTACGCGTATGAGCTCATATGATATTGTATTTTTAATATTTACATTCAAAATTTCACATTTAATAGCATAAACGTTATTTTGTGCCATATATACGTATGGTATATGGTAATGATTTAACCCTATATTGTATTTGGAACTTAAGTATGTGTATTAAGCAGTTATGTTAGGGTATTTCAATCGCATGACTTGTCCTGTGTCGGGAGAAACTAAATTGAAAATTTTATTAAGGAATATTGCCCCGTTCTATCAAAATCAATTGGCCTTAGTAGATGTAACTTCTATAGCTCATTTAAGGGAGTTAGGTCGTAAATTGGAAGCTCGTAAGGAAGCAGTCGAAAATTTTGCAGGTCCTTCCAGAAAACATAGTGTATTAGAACCAGATCTGGCTTATATGGAAGTCAGTAGTACTAGGGTTGAGGTAGCTGAATGTCACAATGTCGCAGACTCTCGTAGAAGCAAATGGAGTAACAAAGGTCTCTGTTATAATTGTAAGCAACCTGGTCATATAGCTATTGGGTGTACTGCTAAGAAGGCAGTTTATTGTTTTAAATGTAGGAGAGAGGGATTTACAGTTAAGACGTGTCCTATTTGTTCGAAATCTTCCCCCTCCACTAGTTCGGAAAACCGCGAACAGCGTGCCTAGGCGATCGAGGTAGCCGCACTGTTAATAGCAACGTCTCGGTCGATAAATTTAAGGTTATGTTAGATTTTGTGTTAGAACATGCGAAGGGTGATGAAAGGCCCTATTTAACTGTAGACATTTTAGGTAAGTCATTTTTAGGTCTTCTAGACTCTGGAGCATCTCGTACAATTTTAGGAAGTGATGGATATTCTCTCGTTCGAGAGTTAGGTTTCGTAGTTCAGCGTTCTGAAGGGACAACTTCATATTGTACAGTAGCTAATGGTGCTAAGTGTGGAATTTTAGGTTATGTAAAATTACCCATAGAGTTGAGAGGAAAGCTACGTCTCATTGAAGTAGTAGTAGTGCCTAGTTTATCCCAATTGTTGGTGTTAGGTGCCGATTTCTGGCGTATCATGGGCGTTGTTCCCGACCTTCGAACTAAAGAATGGCAATTCTCTAGTGAACCAATCTTATTGAATTCTATTGAACATACAAAGGGACAAAGTTATTTGTCAGATAGAGAGAAATCAAGGTTACAAGCAGTGATTGATAGGAATGTATCATTAATGGGTTCTGAACTTGGTTGTACAGATAAGGCAGAACATGTCATCGTGACAGATAGTGAACCAATTAAACAACGGTATTATAGGGTTAATCCAGTAGTACAGCAGCAGATCGACAAGGAATTGCAGGAAATGTTGGAACTAGGGATCGTGGAGCCTTCGAATAGTCCCTGGAGTTCACCTATTTTATTAGTTAAGAAGAAGGATGGTAATTTTAGATTCTGTGTGGATTATAGGAAACTTAATTCTGTTACTGTTAGGGATAGTTATCCTTTGCCCCTTGTCGCAGACACTCTCGATAAACTTCGGGATGAAAAATATCTTTCTAGCCTTGACGTTAAATCAGCTTATTGGCAGGTGCCCAAGGAGGAGTCATCCAAGCAGTATACTGCATTTACTGTTCCCAACCGGGGTTCGTATCAATTTCGTAGGATGCCATTTGGTCTTCATAATGCACTAGCTACGTGGCAGCGGTTGATTGATAATGTAATTGGCCATGATCTTGAACCATATGTGTTTGTTTACTTGGATGATGTAGTGATCGTAAGTCAGACATTCGAAAAACATTTAGCTATTTTGGATGAGGTATTTCGTAGATTGCGTGAAGCAAGAATCACCGTTAGTGTTGATAAGTGCCAGTTTTGTAGACCGGGAATGAAATATCTAGGTTATGTTGTAGATAGAAATTGTTTACATGTTGATCGGGACAAGGTGAAGGCAATGTTAGAACTTCCTACTCCAACTATGTTAGCTTCATGCACTACAGACTTGCGTTCGTTGGAGCGATTCTGAACTCGGATTAAGGAATCTTTCGACAGTCAACACGTTGGAGTTAAAGGTGTGTGATTCAGACGTTAGAGTTGGGTTTATTGTCTCAATTAGCTAATATTGAGAGTATGCGAGTAATTTTTATTACCTTTCCTAATTAACTATACGTAAGTATTTATTTTATTTTTGTGGAGCATGTCTCCTTGGTGTTACTCCGAACGCACTATCCCTGATACATATCTTTATAACGCGATTCTCCGTGATGTGTCTATGCATATATTATTCTGTGATATATACTTGTTGGATATCTCAGCTCTTATTGGTTATTGGAAGCTTTGACATCTCTAGAGCATTCTGATTGGCTGGCTGGTTTGACATGAGACTTTTTGATTTTGCCTGGGAATATACTGGACAATTCATAGTTCGCTGAATATATCGAAGTGAAGTGGGTTGAATTTATGTCACCAGTTTCGGATGAAATAATTGAATATTTCACCTTATATTAAGGGGATAACCGATTGGTGATACACATTTCCCGGGTATCGTTAGATATTTTTGGAGTTGTTTGGAGAGTATAGACCTGTGGAAATACCATTTTTTTGGGATCAGATAATTCAACCGACAGGTGGTTTTTTAATGCTGTCATTCCAGTTAATTCTGTACATTGTACATGAAAACCAATCTTGCAGAGGGTATATTGTTTTAGTAGGCCTTTATCACAGTACCTAGGGTAATAACACCTTCAGCCCTATATATCTGGAACTCAAACTGGCCATTTGGGTTCTCTTCCCTGTTCCCTGTTCTCTTCTTTTCTGTTCTGCTCTTTTTCTCGTTCGTCAATCTTTACTATTCTGGATTTGGTTTTGGATTTCATTTTATGGGACAACGTTGAGTCAGAACAACAAACTTGTATGGGGGAAAACTTGGATTGTTACTGAAGAGTACAATATTGGATATTATAGCATTCTATAGAAGTAGTAGTTGGTAGCCACCACTAGCAACCATCAAGACATAGTGGATTTCACGCAAGTTTTAAACTTTGGTTTATGTAAAATACCTTTTTGCGCATAACACTTGTTTATATCCGTCAGTGTAGATTGTAGATAACTTTTTTATTACCGTAAGCCACTTGTGGTACGCAGTTTACGATACTTGTGTTGATCAAGTATTACAAATACTCTGATCAACATACATTATTCAATCAAACTTGTTTTACCATTTAAACTCACATTGTGGATTGGTGATAACTACACCCACTGTTGTTAAATTTGTAAACGTTACTGTTGCTATTCAATTTTAACATACTGAGTTATTTGAGTTGGTGGTAGTACGCGTATGAGCTCATATGATATTGCGCCATATTGTATTTTCAATATTTACATTCAAAATTTCACATTTAATTGCATACACGTGCCATAGATACGTATGGTATATTGTAATGATTTAACCCTATATTGTATTTGGAACTTAAGTATATAATTTTCTCATTCTACCGTCTAATCGAGTACTCGTTTGAGACATTTCATTTGTATGTAGGTACTGGTTTGTACATATTTATACCCAACGAACAATCCAGGCTGTTTCATAGGATTTTACCAGGGGGGTTTTATAGGATTTTACCAGGGGGGTTTTATAGGATTTTACCAGGGGGTCTATAGGTTTTTACCAGGGGGGTTTATAGGATTTTACTTGGGGGGAATTAAAGGATTTTACTTAGGGAATATATAGGGTCCTTACCCAGGGATTTATAGGATTTTAAAGTAGCATTGGGTACTAGTGGGTACAGCCTGTCAACCTTTTTTTCGTACAATTTGTAGTAGGATTGAGTTACTACTGGGGAGGGATACATTGGTTTTAAAGGTACGGGATATATATTTTTGGCTTGGGATACTTGTATATTTATATTTGTATAAATTTTTGTACATCATTTAATCAAGGGGAAATTTCACTTACCTATGATAATTTGTGTTTATGACTTATGACTTATTTTGGACACCTGGGGGAATTTATTGTAATTTTGTGGTACCCTTGTATGTACTAGTTGTATTAGTAGAACCTTGTAAGATCACTTGATATACTAAGCCAATTCATTAAACTTAGACTTGGGTAAGTGACATCTGACTTTTATTTCTCCACCTATTTGGTAGTCTTAGGGTGGGAAAAACTTGTGTAGGTAGTTGTCGAGAGGCAAGATTGCCTGGCGCCCTTTTACATTTATTTAGTCTATGAACAACGGACCCCCCGTCTCCGCAAGAGTTGGAGGCAACGCCTAGAAGCGCACAGTATGTACCGAGTTTTAGGTTCATAGATCTTAGAGTGAATAATGGTGGGTGGCAACTGACTCTATTGACCCTTTTTACAAAACACTGTAACTTTAATGAAAACTATAAAATATTAAATATTCGCAATTTTCAAACTACTCAACCTGAAAATTAGCATAGGAATGATGAAACGATATATTCTTGTTTTAAAAATGGCCAAAAACTGAAAATCGACATGTTTTCTAATGAAAATGGACAAGTCCTATCTGTCATATTTTCTCTACGGCTTATAACAGGGCTGTTGTTCAGCTTATTATCCTCAACTCTCTTTAAAATATACCACAATATTCCCACATTAGTAATGCAAGTTCCATGTTAAAGAGCAGGATTTAGTTTTTAGCGACACTTGCGACCAGTCGCGTACTAATTGGATAAATATGGATAAACATGTATGTGGTATCAGGCCACTGCTAGCAAAGAGAGAAGAATTGGCTATAAATAGTTATGGAATGTAAATTTACCTGTATAAGCAAAATTGTTATGTTTTATTTCAACGAGGTCGTTATGCTGCTGTTTCAGCAATACGAACTTTCGTTATTGTTAATCACAATCAAATCAGAGAGAAAGACTTTATATTTCATAGTGAAAACATCTAAATATTGTAAATTAATTTAAAATAAAAGTTTTTAAAAATATTAATTGTGATTTCAAACTTATAAAGTGGCGCAGTCAGTAGGATACTGAAAGGGATTTTATAGTAAATAACCATTTGGTATCAACCATTAGTTCAGTGAAAAGAAGAATCTACGCAGTAAGAAGAAAGAAAAGCGGAAAGTTTTAGAAGAAAAGAAGATATGAAGCTAAGCATATTACTGTAAGTTGCTCATTCCTTTAATTTTATATCATTCGCCTCACCTATTGCATTATCTATCGACGAAAATTGCCTTAGTGTGAATAGTTTTAATATTAGTGATTTCGAAGACGATATATCTTTTGATTTAATAGAAGAATTTAGTAAATCAATTAATAATTATTTTAATTTAAATAGTAATATGAATAATTTAACGATGTCAATCCCAAAATTTGATACTAAACTTTTAGATATTGTCCCGAGATTCAACGGAAATCCTTTGGAACTATCTTCTTTTATTGATATTAGTAATACATTAATAAATACTTATTGGGATACTACTAACACAAATTGCGTTCAAAATATAAGTATTATATATGGAATTCACTCAAAATTAGTGGGCGATGCTAAAGAAGTGTATAGTGTTTGTATAGATAAAAGTTGGAAATCGGTTAAAGAAGCTTTAATTACACACTTTGGTGATCAACGCGATAAAAATGGTTTACTCTTTGATTTAGACCAGTTGAGACAATTTAAAACTGAAAATCCTTTACATTTTTATACTAGAGTTATGTCAAATTTAACCCGTAACCCGTACAGATCCACTTTTAGGACATAAGTCGTACAGTGGGGTCTGTGAGACACCTAGCTATATATATATATTTGGAAAGCGTGTGATAATGGTGAGGCTATAAATATATATATATATATATATATATATATATATATATATATATATATATATATATATATATATATGTATATTAGGAGTTAGCATATGTAAAAACTTTATGAAATAAAGTCACATTTTCACGAAAATATTTAATTAATTCTTGGAAAGTAAAATTTTTGACATATTTTGAATTTACATGTTTTTTTTTTCAAAATGTAATATAAACATACCAAACAGCTTTTATCTGTAAAGAAGCTTGATAAACAAGAGTATAACAAAAAGATATTCTTAAATTTTTATCAAAAATTACAAAAATAACAAGCTTTATTTTAGAGGTCATTTTTACACTCTTTACATATTTTAAAGGTGCACTCTAAACATACTGGGTTTTTACACATCACACATAAGTACTGGGTCTTACGTTTAAGTCTTTTAGGACATAAATAACACACTTTTCTTATTTCTAAACGTTCTTCCTGATTCATATACTGTATTTCACGATTTTTTGTGACTTCTTCTCCTATGATACGCTGAATTCCTATTTTGATTTCTACTGGAGTTCTAGAATTTACGAATCTTCTCTCCATGTGGGGTGTAACAAGTTCTTTTGCTAACATTTTTAAAAAATTTCCTGTCGTGATTTTAGGAGAATTTTGTCCTGATGTATATAGGATGTACGCATTAGACGTGCTGATATTTAGTAACTGAAAGAACACTGCCATCGGCCATCTTCTTGTTCTCCTACTAGCACTAAAATTGGAACATTTTTCATCCAACGTATCAACTCCACTTTTGGTATTATTGTAAAAAGCATTTATCTCTGGTTTACCTGTGTCTTCATCAGTGTGTCGTGTGTGATGCATTGACGATGCAAGTATTACTGCTTTTCCTTTTTTAGGAACATGCGAAATAAGGCTGATTTTTTTTGTAAATCCATATAAAGTGCTTCCAACTTCTTTAGTTTTTGAAGGCAGAAATTCTTTGGGTAGTTCTTTTTTATTTTTTCTCATCGTTCCGACATATGTTAGCTTTTTTTCAAATAAAATGTCGATGAGCTCTATTGACGTAAACCAATTATCGGCAGTAACATTTTTATTTGTGCCGTAAATTGGCTGGCATAAACGTAAAACAGACTGAGTTGGTTTATTATATTTTTTCTCGACTTCTGGCAGGCCTTTGCCATAGGAACCACTTCCAGTGTAAATATATCCATTATAGAAATAGTGGTTACGAGCATCAGTTAAACACTGAACCTTTATGCCGTACTTGGCTGGTTTGTTGGGTATATACATTTTAAACCGGCATTTTCCTCGAAAGGAAATCAACATTTCGTCGACACACGTTAACAAGCCTACGGAATATGCTTCCTGACAATTTTGTACAAATTTGTTAAAAACTTCTGAAATTGGTGCAGCGGGATCCTCAATTTTGCGTTCTAGACGATCAGTGGGGTTGTCAAAACGTAGACAGACTAGTAAAAACTCAAACCGTTTCATGGTCATGACACATCTAAATACGTCCCGTCCAGTTCCATCTGTGGCAAAAATGGTCTCTATATTTTCGTGGTTAGACTTAAACACGGATGTATAAATCAGCAGACCTAAGAACGCATTTATTTCAACTAAATCAGTGTCTTGAATCCACGCTAATTTTTGATCAGCATATTTTATCCGCTTAGTTCCAATTTTTTCATTGGTCCATTGCACTATTTGCTGCAAAATGTCATGTTGAAAAAGAAGGCCCCATGCGGATGCTGCTGTGGGAGAAATCTGTAAGCGCTGCTTAGCCATTTTACGCAATCCAGGTAACTGAACTACAATGTTGTGCTTCATAGTGCGACTGCGGCTGACATGAGGTTCTGCACTCCACTTATACTTATTTTTTCCATAATAGGATTTTCGATTCGCTTCTTGCCTCTCTTCATACTCATCATTTTCGTCATCGTCGCTGTCTAGGTCTTCATTACCTCTAATAACTTCTTGATCATCTTTCAAACTAGTTTCATCAGGTTCCTCGCAGTCAAGCTCCGACTCACTATCGTGATCACTTTCGATTGCGTAATCACTATCACAAACATCTATGTCGCTAAAATCACTGTCTACTTCATCATACCATCGTTTCACAGTCTCTTCAAACTGTTTATCATCAAACCGAACACGTTTAGACGGCCCCGGAGCAGAATCCATTCTAAACGTATTTTTTAAAAAGTTACTTAACCCGTACAAAGGGGTCTCACAGACACTTTCGTACTTTAACTCCTAAACTACTAAATAATGTACGCGAACGTTCACCTATATCGCTCAAAATCTTCAAGCGCACTGCTGTTGGCCCAACTTAAAAGTAGATGGAACGGCAGAATGATATAGGAAAAAGTGGGGGAGCGGGTGTGCGGGACTTGTTGACAAGTGTCTCACAGACCCCATGATACGGGTTACGGGTTAAGTTCATTACATAATTATGTCGATCTTCACAAGACTGGAGACGCTATTAGAATAAAAAAGACTTTCTATGATACCCATGCTCTTAAAATATTTTTGTGCGGTTAAAAAGAACCATTAGGTTCAACTATTCGTGCTATGAAACCCAAATCGATAGCCGAAGCTAGACAACAAATAGTTTCAGAAAATAATGTAAGATATTTACAGAGACGAAATTATGATAATTCTAGAACGAGACCTGTACAAAGACAAAACTCTCACAATAATTCTCCTAATTTCCAGTTGAACGTACCACAACCTAATTTCCAAAATACTTTTCAAAATCCTAACCACTTTTCCCGTGGCCCAATTAATATACAACCACGTCCGCCTCCAAATCAAAAATACTTCACTAATCGTCAAGTTTTTGGCCCTCAAAGAAATCATAATGTCTTCTGGCCAAACCCTCAAATTTCACAACAATGACCCACTCCTATGAGGGGAATATCAAACAACTCTTTTAGAAAACCATCAAATAACTTTCAGAGACCCATTCCTATGAGTGGAATTTCAAATTATTCTATAAATAGCCCACCCACATCTGCTTATCGACATCCAGCACCACCTCAGCGAAATTTAATATCGGAAGATTTATACAATTTAGATGATTCCCAAAATCCATATGACATGACCCAAAATCCTTATGATATTCCCCAAAACTTGGAAGAAAATTATTGCGATTTCAATTCATTCAATTTACAACAAGAAGATAACCAATATCTCTATTATACTAACGAAAAAACTTTCGATAATACAAATAACGAAACTTGTGACAACCCTCAACAAGAAAATTTTCACGAAACAGCCTCAAATCCAACAACCACATAGAATTACATTCTATCTATGATAGAACAGACCTTCCTTATATAAAAATTGATAACCCATCTTTGAAACTTTTGATCGACACAGGTGCTACCAGGTCATTCATTAATCCTGAAATTGCCGAAAATTATTTTTCCGACAATCCCATTCATGTATAATAATTCCCATTTGTGAATACAAAAATCGTAGTTTGCTGTCGGCTAAATAGGAAGGAAGAGAGTTTGCAAGTGGATAAAAATATCGGATAAATTACGTTACCGTAGCAACCCTAGCATTTAGGTACTGTCTGTTTACCAAGCAATGCACGTCAATTTGACAATTATAAATGTCAAAAACAGAATGAATTAAACAGCATATAACAATTCCAAAAAACATGTCGAGATTTGGAAATATTTGCAAGGCAGAAATAGTAAGGGAGATTGAAAAATCAACTCCAGAAAATACCAAGAAAACTCATTCCTCCATATGGAATCAATTTAGTGAACTTTGTAAACAACGAAACTTCAATTTGGAAACCGAACAGTTAGTGGAAGATGTGGAAGAAATATTGATGGACTGGGGCTTCAATATGAAGAAAAAGAATAAAGAAGATTATAAAGAATACGTGCTGAAAACAATGTGGAACACAACAGCGAAAATGTTGCAAAACAACAAAGTCTACATCAGTAAAGGAGCAAATGTCTACTGGACCAATTGTATATAATAATTGTATTTTTAACAATTGTTCTTTCTAAACATTATGTTTCTACTCATTGTTCATTTAGTTTGTTAAATAAAGTTTAATTGAATTGAGTTTTTCATTCATGGGATTGTCTTACCAAATACCACGCGAGCTCAGATTTAGCAGGATATTTTTTGTGGTTGTTTTCGAATACTTACTTTCATTGGCAATTTAACGAGAGCTGTTCTGGCAAAATCACGAGAGCGTAGCTCGAGTAACTTATGGTATTACCCCCGAATATATCGTGAAAGAGCCTTCCACTATTTGCTCTTTATTCCAAACAACGACCAGAGATTATTGTGCTAAAATTCCTGCATTTCCAGAATTCAATACAAATCGAACAATAAATATTTGTATTTTCAAATTTCATCATTATTTCGATGGCCTTATTGGTATTGATACACTGAAACATTTAGGTGTTGAACTAGATCTCAAAAATTTACTTCTTAAAACAAATAATGCCCAACTTACTCTTTCACACTACGAAAGTAAAAGAAAATTATTATTTTTTGCCAGAATCGAACCTAATTCTATCGAATCTGTAAAAATTCCAGTAGATCTTCGTAACGCTATTGTTGCTATGCCGCCAACCAAATTATTCAATTGTTTAATTAGAGATGAAATATCTCATGCAGAAAATGGTTATGCTCCTGTCGATATTATAAACAATACGGATAATATTGAAAAAATCTATCTATATGAACCAATCAAAACCTCTCCTATTGAAAATGAATACGATTTTTTTCATGTATCAGTAACACCCTCTACCGACAATAATACCAACACAAATGACGTAAAATTTGGAATCAATCAAAACTCCAAATATGATAGTCTCCTTTATTATAGTCTATTTTTATGAATGAGAAAGTATTAAAATAAAGCATTCGTAATCCATAGATGTATCACTTCTTTTAGTTGACGTTAACATAGATATTATTTTAGTTATACCTCGAGTATTTTCGTATGAAATCACATTTGTTTAAATATAATAAATATATCGGGTGTACAATTTTATTTTCACCTAATTAATCTGCTTATAACTTCTAAACAGCTGAAGGTGAAAAAGTGAAAAAAAATTCTAAAATGTTTTATTATTCCACAAGGTATGTTAACATTGTGTCATACTGGTTATATAGGTATAACGGCTCAAAGTTTGACTTTTAAACTACTTTACGCTAATAAATAATAATTTTCATATAAAAACTTACCAGTATAAGTAGAGCTATCTCTTACCATCCAAATCAGAATCGGTAACAGAAGATGAACTATCACAACCAATATTTACAATGAGTGGTTCGATCATTTCATCAGTAATATCGTCTAACTTCCACATTTTTTCGTCTTCTTTAATTGTATGATTTACTGCCTATTCCCAGTTTTCAAGCTCCACAGCCTAACCTAATCTTCCTTTATCTGTGCCCATACCAGTTCAATGCGGCTTAGTTCCCAATGATATGGTGGCGATCTAACCACCGTCATCCCACGATTTTATGCAATTCCATATTTTTTGAATTTCTCTTTATGAGGGGAACACAAAGAATACTGTTCTTTTCTAACAGAACCGGGATGGAACTTAATATTATTTGAATTTAGCAAAATTCTGTAAATGTTTTTGTAACCACTTGGTTGTGGGCAATTTTTCTAAAAATCTCGAGTGATAAATTGCATTCTCCATAACTATTCTACCGTTCTGAGGAAGAAGATCAATCATTTCTTTGAACAATTCTTCAAAGATATTAGCATTCATGTCCTCATGGTAGTCACCGGTACGAATAGATTCAGAAATCAATTAACCACCTTTAACAAAACCATTTGATTTGCCGATGTGTACCATTATTAGTATGCGTCCCTTTCCTGATGGTGGACTTAAAACAGATACATTATTTAAAAAAAGTTTGTCTTCGCCTTATAACAGTTTCATATTACCAAAATTTATTTGGTGTATGTCCCCCGTTGATCAATGTTTCATCAAAATAAAATATATTTCATTTTTGGTTTCCCATTTGTTTTATAGTCCTTAGGTAATTTCTTCTCCATACTACAATATCATTTCTTTCTATTAAAATAGACTTTCTGGAATGCTTTTTCCAGCATCACATGGATTAAAAATATTTTGTAGTAATACATAAGAGTAATATACCTATATAAATAACACTGATAATTTTTTTCGTGTAATTTTCAACCAACAGTTTTTTAGCTTTTGGTGTTAAAAAATTTTGTCGTAACATGCATCATATTTAGAATGTTTTGTCGTCTTAACGAGCCTAATGACAGATTACCACCATTACTTGAAAACGATCCCATTAACTTTCAGATGGCATAGTAAACTTAAAAACTTACCTTAACCCATCAACGACTAGCGTTACGAAAACGCAACGCATAACTGTAATATTTCAAAGGAATATTGTAACCTAAGATATCAATATGTTTTTGAAAAACGGCAACAGTGTAGGTGGTGAATGCACCACTTGTAGGTTCGTGTAAATGTTCAGTCTAGAACATACACTGGAAACTTAAATGAGAATGACAGTTCTTTCTAAAATAGTTGATCCTCCAGCTGTAAGTTGCGCTGACTCAAATTGGCAAGTGACAGGTTTCTGTATTTGTCATAATTTTCTCTTTATGATATCTATGATATTAGTTTTCATTGGTTCCCAACGAGGGCGATACCGCCCCCCTGTGGGCGCTGCAGCCTTTTAAGGGGGCGGTAGCGGATTCAGAAGCAAATGATAAGCAGTCAAGAGGAATGGTGAAATAAAAGAACTCGAAAAACAATATTTAAAACAGCCAACTATATCAAACCTTTTTGCATCGTCTTCTAAACGAGACGATGATGGGCTACGATCCTCATATAACGTTTCATTGTTAATCGCAATGTCAGGAAAACCACACACCATTGGCGAGGAATTAATTTTGCCGGCAGTCGAAGAGATAATAAAAACTGTTCTCCATCATAAGACACCATTTGATATCATCAAAAAAATTCCTCTCAGTAATAATTCAGTGCAAAGAAGAATAGATGAAATGGCAAATGACGTTGAAATATCATTATGCGATTACCTAAAGACTTGCAAATTTTCCATTCAACTCTACCAAGTAACGAAGCTCTACTCGTAAGATTTATAAAAGAAGAAAAAAATTCATCAAGAGTTATTATTTGCTAAGAATTTGGAATCTGATACAAAGGGACATTCTATATTTAATATCCTGCAAGAATTTTTTCAAGTGAAAGAAATTCCTATTAGCAATATTTTGTCTGCTGCTACTGATGGTGCTCCAGCAATGACCGGGCGTCATAAAGGTTTTATAGCACATTTGAGAAACGCAGTGCCAAATGTACTCGCTGTACATTGTATTATTCACCGTCAGCATTTGGTTGCAAAAAAATTGAATGAACGTCTGCATGCGTTCCTCAATAACGTTATTAAAGCAATCAATATCATTAGAAGCAATTCATTGAATGACCGTTTGTTTCATAAGCTTTGCAATGAAAATGATGAAGACTACAATCGCTTGCTGCTGCACACAGAAGTACGTTGGCTCTCTAAAGGTGTTTGTCTGAATCGTTTTTTCAATCTATTTGACTCAGTGTTGGAATTTCTTGAAAAAAACGAACAATTGCGCGAAAACCTGATTACGTCAAAAAATGACATCGCTTATTTGACGGACCTGTTCAAAGTATTTAATCAAGTTAATCTACAATTGCGAGGTGATGATTTAAATTCAATTAAAACTGAAAACGTCATAGCTGCTTTTGCAGGAAAACATCTCATACTGGAAAGAAATCTTGGTAGAGGTGAGTACAACAATTTTCTCACATTATCAACAGTGTCTGCAAAACCGCAAGATTTACTTACTTACTGCCACCACTTGGAAGTTCTTATGTTGATTTTACAGAGCGTTTCCAAGATATTTTAAACATGGAAATACCAAGTTGGGTTATAGATCTTTTCGCAAACACAGATACTAAAGGCTCATCAAATTTGGAAGAGGAGCTATTAGAACTCACAACTAACGAAGAACTAAGAGTAAAATTCAAACGTGGATATCAAGAGTTATGGCTTCAAAATCCAATCCAATCCAATCCAATCTATCCTGGATTGTGGACAATAGTACAAAAGTTGTTAATTGCATTTCCTTCGTCCTATATGACTGAGCGTGCATTCAGTGCAGTAACTGATTCGCTGTCAAAGAAGAGGAACAGACTACACATCACTGAACGTGGCGATCTGCGATTGATGTTTACGAAATTGGAACCCGATATTAACAAACTGGTAACACTCCACCAGCCTCAACCGTCTCATTGCTTTTTCTTTATTATTAATTTTGTATTTCTTATTATATTGCATTTTTTATTTCTATCGTGATTGTATTTCTTATTGATTCTGTGTTTATATTTAAAAGTTTAATAAACAATTTTATTGTACATTTGGTAGTCGTTTAATAAATTTGGTAACGATGTTACTATTTTTCGTTCCGACATCCCACTGTATACATTTTAATTTCTCATTTTATTAGTATTATTATTAAGCTACGTTATTATTTACTTATACACCCATCTTTCATCAAAAGCTGTAAATTTATTTGCTCTTAATAATTTTTAAATATGTATATTGATTTTGATACATCCGGTATATATTTAATATGTATTGCTTACTGTACCGTTCGCGCACATCAGTCGACGTCGTTCTTAAGATTGTTAAGTAGGGAACCTCCTGAGTGGGGTCGAGGAAAGAATGTATAAAACCGACAAACGAGACGGAATAGCTCTCTTTACTCTTGTGCTCTTTTAGCTCTATAGCTCTGTGCTCTTACAGTTCCGCCGTTTTCCGCCGTATCCGAAACGCCGACTGATTTTCGCCAACAAGGTAAGTGAATTTAGAAATTATTTTGTGAATCATTCCTCTTGTGTTAAAATTCATTTTGCTCCTAGAGTCTTTCGTAACTGTATTAATAGATTTTATTTCGCTTACTGCTTGTTTATATTGAGTGATTTTCCGCGTATTTGTGTACGATTCCGAAGTAAGAATTTACTGTTGGTTTTAACTTAAGGGGAAAAGAAATATAGTTGGAAAACTCCCAAGCATTCTCGCTGCAAAGCAGGTTAATTCTTGGGGGATTTTCAAGGTATTTTGGGAATCCCGATTCCGGTATACAACACTAGGGAAAGGAAATACCGTTGGGAAACCTTCAAGCATTCTCGCTGCAAAGCAGGTAAATTCTTGAGGTATTCTCAAAGTATTTCGGGGGTTTGCTCAATCTAGTACCATAGGCCTTGGTAGCGTAACTTTAAAATATTTGATAATAGGCAACTTGGAGGAGTCTCGTCTGTGTTCGCTGCCATAGCAGGGACATCTTCGAGGGTTTTCCAAGGCGTGGAACGAAATAATCTCACGAGCGTTCGCTGCCATAGCAGGTTCGCCAGGGAGAGGTTTTCGAGTTCTGCCGGCTAACTGATCTTTAGGCGATTGATTTTAATACCAACGGCCGGGGTAAAATCCGCACAAAAACCGAGGGAAATTTATTAGTTACCGCCGTTCTATTCTAGGCCTTGATAGCGTGACTTTAAAATATTTGATAAAAGGCAACTTGGAGGAGTCTTGTATGTGTTCGCTGCCATAGCAGGGACATCCTCGAGGGTTTTCCAAGGCTTGAAACCAAATAATTTCACGAGCGTTCGCTGCCATAGCAGGTTCGCCAGGGAGAGGTTTTCGGATTCTGCCTACTAACTGATCTTTAGACGATTGATTTTAGCACCAACGGCCGGGGAATATCTGCATAAAAACCGAGGGAAATTTATTATTAACCGCTGTTCTATCCTAAACCGTGTACAAATGCCTTGATAACGCTTTCGCTGTGTAATTCTCACCGTACTGCTAGTAAATTTTCGCTGATTTTCACCGGAGATTGCCGAAAACTATTAAAGCTTTGCACGTTAGGCTTGTAAGCGTGAAACATTTATTCTGTAATAAATTGTTTTGGTCTGGGTTGTAATTTATTATAAATCGCAAATACTGAAGGGTTTTCATCAAAATTTAGTTATTTTAAATATATAGTTACGTGGTTCGTTTTATTTTCCTTTTCCCAAATTATTTCGAAGCCAAAATAAATTGTAAAATTTTATAAAGCACAGGTGGTTTGATTTTCCGATAGTGGTAAACATTTAAAGCCTGTTTCCCACTTCGCACGGCATAGAGGTCAAGAACAACAGACCCCTGGAATTACTTAACCTCCATCTGTTGCTATCCTGGTAACTCTTGACGCTACCATTTTCGGGAGTTCGGTGGAGTAAACCATCCCAAAAATCTGGCGCCCGAGAAAATCTGGTAGATAGTAATACCGCGGGTGTCATAGTGACGTCCGTAATTCTTCTGAGGAAAGGAAGTACGTCACAATTTCTACTTCATCATTCCTCCAAAATAAAATTTAGACATTAACTGAAATTGAAGCTAAATACAGATCAATTGGGACGGTACAGATGGTATTCAAATAAAATTAACTACTTTGGACAAACCAGCGACTGGGGTGGGGGGGAGGTGCGGTGAAATGTTTGTTCTCTTCTATAGGGGGCGGTGGTCCAGAAAAGGTTGGGAACCACTGGTTTACATCGACTTCCAATATATTTGTATTTGTGTTATTTGTATTGATTAAATTTTCAATAAAAATGGTGTTTGTGTGCTGTGTTAAAGATTCTACTAAAAAAGGATTTGAGATGCAGCGTTTCCCGAATAATTAGGAAGTAAGTTAACCTTAAAAAGTTCCCCAATGTTAATTGTTATATTTTGAATATAAAAATACACATATTTCAAACTAAATTTGTATATCTCTAGCTAAAAACGTTGGTTTTATAGAAAAAGTTTACATTGTGTACTGTTTTTGAGGATATTATGTTACAATATTTCAATAAAAATAATTGAATAAGCTTGAGCAAACGGCGTTTATTTTATAATTTTAGATGTGCAATATCTGGTTGTCTGCAATAGGACGTTTGGATATGAAGGAAAAACCTCTTGAAAGAATTCGTGCATCCTATAGAGTTTGTGGCATACATTTTGGACCAGAAGCTGTTTATGTTGGAAGCAGATATGGATCAACAATAAAAGCTGATGCTGTGCCCACTCTATTGGGCGATTCCATTGAAATATGTAAGTTTTTTTAATGAAATACCAAAGATGAATAATTAACTAATTTTTGTATTATTTTGTGGAAATGAAGGAAAAGTAATTATACATTTATTTTTTAGTTCAAGAACACAATTTAAACCAAGTTGATGAGCAAAATAATATAAATGCTGTTCCTCTTTTTCTGTTATTTGAAGAAGACAGTACCAACATAGTTTGTGTTGAATAATATCGTCAACTAAGTCACCTGATGGAAAAGCTTCACCGTTTCTAGAGTATTTCCTTGCGTTAGTTGTTTTCTTTTTAATAGTATTTCTAATATTTTTCAATGGATTTTTAATTTCTTTTAATTTTATAATATGTAATATACTTGTTATTGTGTTCAAATTGTGTTTTATTGAAGTTGATTGAAATTGTCTAGTGAACTCAAATATGGGTGAATTTGATTCGACAATATTCGAGGTCCCTCGATAATTTCATTCGATTTTCAGCCAATCTAGATTCAAGAATCCGGGCTCTTATTGAATAATTCAAATCGAAAAATTATACATTCAAAAGAGCCGCCGCGCCAAATTTAATTGAGGGGCGCTACCGGTTCTCTAAGATCTCGAGTTTTAACGTAAGATTCCGATCTATCCGTGTATATAATATTCCCTTATCTATGTTTTAGAACTAACGCTTGTCGTAGACAGTTTATTGTTTTCTGTTAGTGTTTATAAATTTGTAATCTCTACATGGACTTCAAGTTAGTGTAAGTAGTATTTTTCCATTGTACAAAATGAAAATTATTTATTTTTTATTTAGATTCAATAGTAAATTGATGTAGTTATTTATTAGTGACCATTTTCAAAACTTCTAAATAAATA
This sequence comes from Galeruca laticollis, assembly GCA_963921935.1. Lineage (NCBI taxonomy): Eukaryota > Metazoa > Arthropoda > Insecta > Coleoptera > Chrysomelidae > Galeruca > Galeruca laticollis. The sequence continues at coordinate 49,126,638 of OY998183.1, read as the reverse complement.
TAGTCATGTGATTTTATTGCGTAATTTAGAGCGTTGCGAAAATGCAACGTCAGTCCTTATGACTACTGCTTTTTCAAATTTATTATATATTTTTTAGTGGTAGATTCACACTCGAAGAAGCTTTGCAAGTGGCTTACGCAGATGATATAGACGTTGGTGATATTTTTATAGAACCCCCAGAACCGGCCGAGCTGAAGGATGAAGACACTGCAGATGAAGACGGAGGTGGTCTTGTTGATAATTTGTCTGCAAATCAGTTGCGAGCTGCATCCGATATATGCATTTCTCAACAAGACAATAGAGATGATAATGAAATTATTTCCGAAGGTCTAGAGGAACCAGAGGAAAAACCACAGCCTGCTAACTCCGCAGAAAAAATTGATTACAGTAAAATTTCTTGGACAAATGGTGACATAGTTTGCAACGAAAAACAATTTCCAGAAAAGAACTATGAAAACTTCAAATGCCTTACCCCTCCTGAGATGTTTGAGTTATTTATTGATAATGATAATATATCATTATTAGTAACAGAAACTAGAAGGTATAGCCGACAAAAAATTGAAGAAAATTTTTCGATAGATTCATTTGACATGAAATGTTTTCTTGAAATTCTTATATTATCTGGCTTCAATATTTTGCCAGGAAAAAAAATACTGGGATAGTAGTGAAGATATGGGAAATGGAATGGTAAAGTCTGCTATGCGACGTGGTCGATTTATTTCAATATGTCGTTATGTGAATTGTGTAAATAATGACAATCTTGATTTGTCCGATAAACATTGTAAAGTTCGACCACTTATGACCATTTTGAAAAATAAATTCATGTATCACTCCGTCCCAGAATAAGATGTAAATATTGACGAAACTATGGTAGACGGTAGACACTCATGCAAACAAGTTATCAAAAGTAAGCCCATAAGATTTGGATACAAGATTTGGAGTTTGACAACTGAAAATGGTTATCTAATGAACTTTATTCCTTATCAAGGTACTGACAATAATATTCCAGATTATTATAAAAAAATATTTGGTAAATGTGCCGCGCCATTGGTAAAAATGATAGTCGAATATGCAGATATGCCTTTTTCTTCGATAATTTATTTACAAGTTTGCACTTATTGCATTATTTAAAAAGTCTTGGATATGGCGCAACAGGCACTATTCGAGAAAATCGTTTACCACGAGGCTGTCCTCTTCCACAAAAGCAAACACTACAAAAGAAACCCAGAGGAAGATATGCAACAACAGTGGATAGGACTTCAGAGGAAGATATGCAACAACAGTGGATAGGACTTACGGAACAAGATGGAATGATAATAGTATTGTTACACTTGCATCAACAGAGTATGGTACAAATACGTTGAACCATGTGAAAAGGTTTTCTCAGGCTGAGAAAAGAAATATCCAAATACAAGTACCGTTAGCTATTGCCAAATATAACTCATCAATGGGAGGTACAGATCTAATGAATGAAAATACCTCAATGCATCGGATTAGCATTAGAGGGAAAAATTGTGGTGGAATCTATTCACTTGGCTGCTAGATACTACAATACAAGATGCATGGATTTTACATAAACACGCAAGCAACAAATTAACTTTATTGCAATTCAGAAGGGAAGTTGTGAAAAGTTACCTAACCAAGTATCAAACTCTTTCACGTCAAGGAGTTCGTACATCATCGAGTGCGTCAAGTCGTTCCTCATCAAGAGTTAGTGACGATATTCGTTATGACAATGCAGGTCACATTTTAGACTCTATTGCAAATAACAAGCGATGGCGTTGTGCTGGAGACATGTGTACATCTCTTACACGAACATACTGTATAAAATGTAACGTTAGAATGTGCAAAAAATGTAATGTTGACTTTCATACTAGATTTTGAACATTTTGCTTAGTTAAAATTAATTTGATACTCCCAAGGACTGGCGTTGCGTTTTTGCAACACGTGGTTTCTTATAAAATAAAAGGAAATTAAATTTGTTTTTTGGAAATTCCTATTTTTCATTACCTACCAAATAAAGTAAACACGAAAAAAATTAGTTTGAAAAAAATAAATAAATTCCGTCCTTAATGGATTAATGCCTTTCACAAATTATGAATAAATGAAATTAACTGTCTGGACCCTTACTTGGTGGAATTTACTCATTTTACTAATTTAAATTAAACTTACTGTTTCCAGATAACTCCCCAATATATTGAAATTTTTTTTAAAAACTCTAAGAAAATAGACAATTGTTTCGATATCAAATGTCATCGTCAGAATGACAGGAGTTACGTTTCATTTGTTGCCTATCTGCCTGAACCAAGATGTGACCTACCTAGTGGTTGACTTAATATACAGTAGGAGCGGTGTAACTTTTCCACCACCTGACTTAGTAGACGATATTATTCAACACGTATTATGTTGGTACTGTCTTCTTCTAATAACAGAGAAGGAGCGAAACTCAATACAAGAAAGCGTTTGTCGTATTGTTTTGATTAAGATGCATATGTTTTATGTCGTTTCAGTCAAGTGATGGAAAAGACTCAGCGTTTCCACTGTATGTTAATAGAAAATAGAAGAAGAATGATATTACAAATATAAAAGCTTAGATATTATTAGCCCTATGGAGATATCCAGGATATCTTTTTCCAATTAAGATCAGTATAACTGTGCAATGATATAGAAAACCAGGAAAACTATATCTGCTGATCTTTACAATGATCACTTAAGAAGACAGTTTAAAAGTGGTGAACTCACTAGATTTATCTGTTCATTAACAACTTCATATTGTGGGTTTCTTGAGTGTCTTCTTATTTCTAATTCTTCAAGGAAATCCAGTTCTTGTTTCTTATCACAAATATGTGGTACTTCTAGTTCTGTGTTAGGTGTCAATGAATATTTGGTGTCAAGTAGATGTTTGAGTTCGGCTACGATATCCACAGTGAACGGTTGGTTGTGTTTAACGTGTCGAGTAAGTTTGTGATTGCAGGTTATGTCTACAAACTTTGAAATTCCACCCGATCGGGGAAAAACTAATATAGTGTATGAAACGATTGTATCGAATCAAAATGAGGAAAATAAAATAATGGATTTAGAAGATAGTTCTGGTGAGAATCAGGTAGCAAAAAAACCAAAACTTGATAATGAAGATAAAAACGTAAGTAAAAACAACATAAATAATTTTAATATTGGTAAAGTTATTGAAAAAGGTGGGAATAAATATAGTATTAGAGATCAAGGTCCGTATTATGTATTAATACAAAACAAAGATGGAAATATAGACAGGTTACACAAAATTGGAACGGCTAGATTAATTCTAAATGCAGTGCCAGAGATTAAAGATAATATAATAAATATTTCTTTCATAGGAATAAATAAAATAAAGGTAGAATTGAATAATATTGAAAGTGCTAACTGATTCAGAAACGTTAAAAATAAGAAATTACGATGTATACATTCCTAACTTTTTCGTCCAAAAAAAGGGAGTGATTAAGGATGTAGATACAGAAATAACTGAAGATGCATTAAAAAATTTAAATAAACCAGAATATGGACAAAATATTAAAATAAATATGTTAAAAGGATATTTAGGAGAGACGAAAGCAAGCAATTAATACCTACGGGTACTATTATTGTAACCTTCAGGGGACAAATGATACCAAAAAAAGTTATAAGAGAAAGGCGTAGAAACGAAGTAGAAATGTACATTCCTAAAGTGACTCAATATTTAAAGTGCTTAAGATACGGCCACGTAGCTATGTAATGTAAGGGTAAAGTCAGGTGCAAATATTGCGGAGAAAATCACGATCAGGAAGCATGCGAATTAAAAAATAATCCAAATTGTATAATGTGTGGGGGCGAACACAATGCTATGGAGAGAAATAAATGTGATGAATATAATAATCAAAAATCTGTTAAAGGAACGATGGTAGTTGAAAATATATCATATAATGAGGCGAAAGAAAAACATAAAAACAGTTATGCAACGGTAATAAAAAACAAAGTAGTAGGATCTCGATACATGGTAACAAAAAAATCAAAACTGAACGAGTATATACCTAGAAAAAGCGTACTATCAGAAGAACTCCGGAAAATTTTGGAAATTCCAAATGTAGTGTCTAAGACGGCATATGAGTCGTTTAGACCATAATATGGTAAAAAAAGAAAATGATAAAATTAGCTTTGTTAATGAAATATTAAACATAATTAATAGCTTTTTAGAAAAAAAATCAGTAAATAAAAATGAAAATTCAATTTGTGATGCTCTTAGAAACGATCTATTAAAATACGTTACTGAAATTGAAAATGGTACAGTGGAACGGCAGATCGGTATTTTCATATAAGGGAGTTCTGGAAAACGTTATATTTGATAAAAACATTCAGATAGCTTTGGTTAATGAAACTTGGTCCAAACCGAGTTCAATTATTAATTTCACAGGTTTTAATGTGATAAGAAGTCATAGAGATGATGGATATGCGGGAGTCGCTATTTTAATGAAGAAACTTTTTTGATTTAAAGAGATAATATTGACAAAAACAATAGAAGGAGTGATGTGCATAGGCGCTGAAATACATTTTTCAGACAGTAATATAATAAACTTTTATTCTTTATACAATGAACCTAAAAATAAAGTTTCGGGGAGGACATGGAATGATTTTTTCAAAATCTAATAAAACCATTTATAGTCGGAGGGGATTTCAATTGTCACAATGGAGCTTGGGGATGCGACCTAACAGACGCTGTGGGTAGAGAACTGTGAGAAGCTATAGAGGAGAATAATCTAAATTTTCTAAATAACGGTTTGGAGACTCGAGTTTTACATCCTGACGAACAAAATAAATCAGCCGTAGACTTAACAATTTCCTCAACGGATATAACTACGTCTTGTAATTGGGAAAGGATTGGTTATCCTTTAGGAACCTCAAATCATTATCCTCTGATCATTACACTAAATATAAATTGTAAGACGCAATATGAAAATTGTCAAAAATATAATATTGAGAAAGCGGATTGGACACTTTTTTCACATTTAATAGAAACCGAATTTAATATTAATGAGCTGCAGGAAGCAGAATATGAAGAACTTTTAAATATTATAAATATAGCAAATGAAAATGCAATTCCAGAAAAGAAAAAGTGACCAGCCGTGGTGGAATAATGAATGTGAGGAAGCTATTAAAGTCCAAAAAGAGGCCTTTCTTGGATTTCAAGAATAACTCCAATTTACAAAAATATATCAATTATAAATAAGCAGCAGCTAACGCCAAAAGAATAATAAAAAAGTGCAAGAAAGAACCCTATCGATTTTCAGCTCACCAGAGCCAGTACAACGGGTGATATGGTACTTGAAGTACGACATTTTGTCGTTTTTCGAGAAATTTCAGTTTGTTAGCACGATACAGCCTCCGGAGTTCAACAAGTCACCAATTTTATGATTGAATATTATTTAGGGCATCTCACTGATGAACCCTATTGATTTTTAGCTCACCAGAGCCAATACAACCTGTGCTACAGTACTTTAAGTACGGTATTTTTGTCATTTTTGGAGAAGTTTCAGTTTGTTAGCACGATACAGCCTCCGGAGTATATACAAGTGATGAATTTTATGATTGGATATTATTCATAGCGTCTTAAAGATGAACACTATTTATATTGAGCTTTCTAAAGCCAGTACAACGGGTGCTGTGGTACTTGAAGTACCAAATTTTTGTCATTTTTGGAGAATTTTCAGTTTGTTAGCACGATACAGCCTCCAGAGAGTATACGATTGATCAACTTTATGAATAAGTATTGTTCAAGGTGTCTCACAGATGTACCCTATTGATTTTCAGTTGACTAGAGCGAGTACAGAGGGTCCTATAAAACTAGATATACTAAATTGTTGGTTATTGTTGGAGAAATTTCGGTTTGTTAGCACGATACATCCCCCGACGTGTATACAAGTAACAATTTTATGATAGAATATTGTTCAGGGCCACAGATGCGGAAAAGTTAGTTTTAATCTTTAAAACCGGTCATTTTTTACTTTATGATTGGGAACTATTCTGTACATTTCATATCCTGTGGTGGTTTTAATATTTGCTGTGGTAGTTTTAAAAAATATTTATATCTCTAATAATACGATTTTAGTATGATTTTAATTGCCATTTATTTGTATTTACCTGTCTGATTGGGAGTTATTGTTTTGTTTTGTATATGTATTTTACGTTTCTTAATTATGACTGTTTCTATTCAGTTTTGTATAGTCTTAATTCATAACAAAATAGACGTACCAACCTTCTCGAGAATAAAGAGCCTTCACCCACGCACAAGTCGAAAGACTTCAGTGGGTTTCTCCTACTTTATTTTCATTTTACTTTTACATGAATGAATTATATATTTGCAAACTATTTTGAAATTTTAAGCCATCTGTTTTTTGTATATGAAATTTTTTTTGAAAATAAATTATTATTATTATTATTATATCATATGTATTCAAACATTTGAAAGAATTATTAAAACAAGGTTAGCAAAATGGATGAATGAAAATAAAAAATTTCCAGAAACACAATTTGGATATAGAAAAGGATATTCGGTAAATGAAAACATAGGCCAACTGGTTTCCGATATAAATATTTCATTCTCGAAAGAGGAATCTCTAACTGCTATATTTGTGGATATAGAAGGGGCATACGACAACGTCAAATTAGACATTTTGCACGACGAAATGATGCATATTGGATTACCATCAGAATTTACGTCGAGAATCTGCTCATTATATTCAAATAGAAAAATCTATGTCAGGATACAGAATGAATTGTTAGAGCCCAGGTTAGCTAATGTTGGGTTGCCACAGGGGAATACTAAGTACCTTGCTATATATAATTTATACGTCAGATTTGTTTAAGATAGCAGGAAATAGTACTAAAGTACTGGAATTTGCCGATGACGTATGCGTATATCAAGGAAATATTTCGAATACCGCTCTGCAATCAACAGAACTATCAAAGAAATGGTGTCATGCGAAGGGTTCAAATATATCTACAAGAAAAAAAACTTCCCATCTAATTTAAAAATGAACGAAGTAGAATTCAAAGTATAGTCAAAAATTGAATATCTGGGAATTATCTTGAATAGGAAACTGCTTTGGAAAAATCACATTGAATACTTAATAAATAGGGCGGAGAAAGGAGTGAATGTGTTGAAAGCAGTAAGTCATACGAATTGGGGAGCAGATTCGAGTACATCTCTCTTATTTTATAGATCCTTCATCAGATCAATTACGGGTCTGTATTTTATTCACAAGCAGCACAAACCCACCTAAAAAAATTGGAAATAGTAACAAATAAATGCGTGCCTATATCACTAGGAGCAATGAATACTACACCCATTAGTAATTCATATGTAGAAGCGGTAGAAATGCCACTAACGTATAGAAGACAATATCTAACATTCAAATTCATTTTCAAATTGCGAAAAAAAACAAAGATTCATGAATGATATATTATATTTAACAACAAAATATTGGCAGAAAAAGGCAACTTTACCAATACTAGAAGTTTATGCACAAAACTTATCTGTTTCCAACGAAATAGAAATAAAAGAAGGAATTACGTAGAGCTAGATACAGATCCTAAGGTTTATTATCTAAGAATAGAACAGAATATCCAGAAAAGATAAGAAATTTGATGTTTAGAGGTGATACACAAACACTTTTTACAAATCATCTTCAGATATACACTGATGCTTCAAAAATTAGATCGCAAGTAGGTATCGCTTATTGGGATCCAGTCAACCAAATCAGAAGACAATGCAGTTTGAATGACATATTTTCTATATACTCAGCTGAATTAATAGCCATACTGTTCTATCCAGGTTCCTAGATATTTATATGTCGACACATTCTCTATCGTGGTGTTTGCCACTATCAGGTTCGCATGGTTCAGATCTTGAGGGAATTTTGTAACTACCATTAACTTGGTTTCCTTAAAGTTAATTTTTAGCCGGTATTCATTTCATCGATCATTTACTTTTTTTAAAAGGTGTTGTGTGTCTCCAAGGTTGCTCGTTAACCAGACGGTGTCATCAGCATACCTCATATTATTAATTACTTCTCCATTTATCACTATTCCCACTGACTCATCTTCTAAGGTTTCCCTAAAAATAGCTTCGCTATACAGGTTAAATAGAAGCGGTGATAGAATCTCCATTTCATCTGTTGGTTAGTTTTCTACCATTGTATTAGCCTTTTGGCCCCAATATAGATTACTAATTATTCTAACGTCGTCGGAGTCAATGTTTATGCTGACGAGCAGCAGCAATAAACATTTGAAATAACTTATTGTTACATTTTCATGGTCAGTAATATTTTTCAAACTATTTTTGAGCAATAGCCTAGTAATAAATGTTCTTTAAATTTATTAATTATTAATAACGAAAAAATAAATAAATGTACACCTACCTTCAAAAGCTTCAATATACGATTCCAAATTCCACTCTTTCAAAGTGCTTTTCCAAGACATTTTAACTGTATATAAAATATTGTCCAAATCGGCACCAATTAGATCACAATGAGAGCAAGCTACTCAGTTTACATAAGAAGTCACAGTTAAATTAAAATGGTAAAATTGGTCAGAAAAATATGAGTTGATTGTGAAATCCCGCTTAAAACCCTAAAACAATAATATTTCCATTAACGACTAAAAATAGATTGATTTTGAGAAAATATGTCTTGTTATTAACTTGATTAACTGTTAATAGACGTAAGAGTAATGATTACTTCAAGACATTTAACTGTTAATAGGTTAATTTTAATTTTTTATCAAATGTTGATTCCTATTTAAAACAAATGAAGTTTGTTATTAATTCCAACACGACTGACTCAGCAAAAATCATCTAGTTACACTAACAGGACATCTAATTAAAGGATAATATTTCAATATTACCTTTTTATTGAATTTTTGTTATATTTAATAGAAAAGTACAGCAAAAATATCTATTAATCAATTTCTCTCTGTGTAAGCTTCTATCTGGATATCGTTCCGAATAAAATATTCTAGCTAGGCTAGAATTTCCATCGGCCATTCCAAACATCTTTGCATATTCGCAGACTCATTAAAAGTAAATTCTTCCATTTTTAAATTTAAAATGTGATAATTTCTCAACCTACAAGTGTACATAGGGGACTCAAGCGAACTGTCACTTATTTAAACATGGCGTCTGTGGGTCATACCATAGACAAATCAAATAAGTTTATTTCTCTATCGGTCATCACAGCTGTACCGTGCATTGAGCGCTTGTTTAAAGCACTTTCACACGTATTTCAATCATTTTTATAATAATCGTGAAAATGTCTGCTCTTTGTTGTGTTGCAAGATGTGGGGTGAGAGAGTGCTTTGTTCCACTCGTTTTTTCAAATGATTACCTTAATAACAACAAATCATTTAATGGAAATGATACCAATTATTCAGTTACTTCTTTTTTTTGTTTATTTTTTTCATAGCTCATTTTCATTAACGTCAATGGGGTGAAAATCTAATAAGATTGACACAAGCCGACTTCAAAATCATCATTACGAGATTCCAAAGTCCAATAAATTAGCAATCAAATCAAAGGGAGTAAAACTGCATATTTTTAGATTTGTGCTATTATAATTGCCTGTAGGAAATTTTTTGCGAAAATATTTTGAGTTCTGAACAAATACTTCAAAAATATGGATGTGAAATTTTCTAAGTAAAAGGTATTTTTGTTTAATATGGTTAATGATATTTTTTTATCCAATCTATTGATTGGTATATTGTGGAGAATTTTATAAATTGGTGTATATCTTCAAAAATTATTTCTCCTTGTTGTAGTGCCAATATTTTCAACAGAAACTAGAAACATAATAAGAATGTTTTACAATAATTGTTAATTAAACCGAAAACTTTGTATTTCATTCATTGTTTTTTTTTCATAAATCATCAACGATACATAACCATTTTTAGTTATATGCTAATACGACATTTTGAAATACATGTTAAGATGGTATTTGTCTGATTTGTACGTCATTGGGTTCTAATTTATGTTTGTTTTGTGGGAAGAAACGAAAAGGTATTTGAAATTTATGTTGGATTTTTTCATTTGTCATCGATAGCGTTTTTAACCTGTCTTTTGGTAACAATAGGAAAAGGTTAAATGATAAGTAACTGATTACATTAATCCTCACCTGTACAGGATTGCATTGAACCGATATATATATATACTTTTTATTTGTTTTAATATATTGAGGTTATTTTTGTAAAAATCAGAACAGTGAACAACAAGTATTTAACATAAGATTAAGATTCATAATACGACGATTAAGACAAGTAATATATCAGGATTGGGCAATAGTAGATAATTATAATTTTGGGGTTGTAAATTAGAGCAAATGTTGCATCTGTTCTTGTTATTGTGTTACCCAATGAGATATTTGTTTTTGGTCACAAGACGTCGCATTCAAAATTATACATGGGACAACCTGTATATTTGTGCCTTTCTGTGTTCCTCCCGATAAAACAATTCCAACTAACTAGCACACTTGGGGTCTAAAGTGATTAATTCAAGAGCTACAGGTTACTTAAAGGATTTTAAATTCATAATTGAATCCCCTGTAATTTTCGGCAATTTTACATTCGTACGTAATTATTAAGACAAACCAATACCATAATTTCTAATATTAATTCAAATTAACTGTCACGAAAAAAACTTACAATCTTAAAGGAGCTGTTCAAATTGATGCCCACCTTCGCAAATGCATTTCTCAAATCTTGATAATAGATTTCGGCTACATGCTACCCCAAAGGAAGAAATCTAACGGTGTTAGGTCTGACGATCTTGGAGGCCAGTAAATAATACCGTTTCGTCCAATCCAGCGTTCGGTAAATATCATGTTCAGATAATTACTCACTCTACGATCACAATGTGTAGGTGCACCATCTTGCTGCCACCACATTGTATTTCTTTCATTCAACGCAATGTCTTCAAGTAGGTCTGGAAGTATATTTTGTGAAAAATTTAGGTATCTCTCCCGTTAGTATATCATCATAAAAGTACGGGCCAATCAAACTCCCATTGAATATGCCACACCAAATTCTCTGAAATCGGGTTTCCATCACCCATTTTGTATTTTCTGCAGACCAGTAATGGCAATTATGTCGACTGACGATTCCGTTATTATGAAATCTCGATTCGTCGCACCACAGAATATTATCCAAAAAAGATAACTCATCGTCTAACCGTACATGCATTTTTGCAATAAATGTACATCGTATATTAAAATCTTGAGGATTCAGACATTGCACCAAATGTATCTTGAAGGGCTGATAATTATGATTTTTTAATATCTTGTGGATAGTTGATTTGCTGATACCAAGTTCAGATTCCAAATGTCGAATTGATGTATGTGGATATGCTTGTAAATATGCTAAAGTATTAATTACATTGTCTTCAGTTTGTACAGACTTTGTCCTAGATGTTTCTACTTTGACTTTCTCACTAAGGAAAGAACCATTGCGTAATTCTGGTTCCACATACCTAAATGTATCTTTACCAGGTATTCGACGATTGGGATAACGAGCTCTGTATAAATCTCTAGCTCTTCAACCATTGCTTTCACATTCACCATAAATAAGAAGCCTATCAACATACTCACTAGCCGTATAAAGAAAAGGCATGTTGACTTACCGTTTCACAACTTGAAAATAACTATTCTGACAGTTATTGGCACTTTTGTCATTATCATGGCAAACTTGATAATAGGCAGTCTTTTTTATAAGATTTGCTATGCTACTTTTTAATCGATATTTAATAGGTAAACAAGTTTTTGTGGAAAAAAACAATTCTATGCAATTTTACTCCATGATATACAGGTTGTTTCATTATTAACTTTCAAGTATTATTAAAAATTATAATATTGGTTTGTCTTAATCATTACGTACGAATGTAAGATTGCCAAAAATTACAGGGGATTCAATCATGAATTTTTTAACTAACATTTTCGTGAGATGCAACTCCATTGGTAAGTCATTTCACAAACTATGTTAGTTAATTCATTTGTTCGTGGTTTATGTTTGATTTTACGAGAAACGGAATTGATTGTAGGGGGTTGTTATATGCTTTTACTATATTATGTATTTTAGAGAGTCCGGTAAGTTTAGATGTGACCGATTTCATATATGATAAATATGCATAAATGGGAAAGTTACTATTTGCAGTCGTAATTTGCATCGTTTCATATAAGTCATCGATAATGTCATTTTTCTTATCAGAAGTGTTGAGTAAGATCTGTTTAAAAAAATATGAAGGATTTGAGTTATCACAAAAAAGCTTGTTGAGTATTTTTATGGTGAAATATGAAATTTGCAGGATTTTATTTTTCGTCTGTTTAATTAAGTTAATCTCTGTATATTAGCCATTTCATTCAATGATTCAAATTGTGAAACGGGCCAGAAATGGCCTAATTGCCAGGCATCAGCCGCCTAGCCCATTTCATTCATAATCTTTGTATTACGTGGATGATATGAATGGTGATTGATGTATCTTCCAGTACTTATGTGTTTTCCATACCAATCTATCAAAATTTCATTTGAAATGATATAAAAAATATTTTCTTTTACTTTAGTAGCGATACGAAATCGCACACTGGTGTAGTCCATGAATCAGACTCTACTTAAGCCATGTATGAAAGTTAAAATGTTGGCCAATGCGCAGTGATTTTTTTCGAACTGTTTACCCCTATTTTTTGTGACTATTCTCATCTAGACATTTCCAGTGAGGTACATTATTTTTGTCACTAGTATTGTCTAGAAAGTTCCAGGGAGGCGATTGTTTTTGTGAGCCGCAAAACTAGAAGGCTCTGGAAAAAGGGCACTTATAAATATTTCTCCCTAAGTTGGAATCATATGGAAAACTTCTTTATTATTGATTTCAGGAAAAAAGTTATTCTTCATAAAATCTAAAACCTGAAATACGGTCATCAAATATCAAATTTTTTAGACGTATACGAGCTTTGTCAAAAAATTGAGTTCTACTCAAGAGTAAAGTAAGTTTAAATTTGACAATATCGAAAAATGTTACTAAAAAAAGGTTAACAGAATTAAGAATTACGTTTAAATGTGTAATTTCATTCATTTACATCAATAAAATTATTTTTAAAACGTATGTCTACAATAATGCAAATTTAACTGTAGTTACAGGTAGTCTATGTTGCACTTATTAATTAAAAGTTCAAAAGAAAAAAGGAATGTAACAGTTTATTTTTAACAACACCAAAAAAGAACCAGCTACAACGAGTTGAATACTCAACATTGGTCCTTCTCACTGGATTGACAAAAAAAGTGGTCTTTGTGAAGAGACAACAACTACAAACTACGTAAGTCACCCACCTTTTTAACATATCCTACATTATTTTTTGTACATACATGCAAATTTAACACAATACAGTGGAATATACTTGATTGATAAAATACATTTGTTTTAACTTTAACATAAAAATGCCGGGAAACAATGATGGCGGTAATGCTAATGTACAACAACAAAATCCGAATCAAAATGTCGGTCAGGCTCAGATCACAATTGTGGATCAGTACACAAACTTGAAAAAAAGACGTGCAGTCGTTAAGTCACAAGCCACAAGATTTAGAACCTTGATAGATAATTTTAATATAGACGTAAATTCAATAGATGAAATAAAAGTTAGGTTAAATTGTTTAAATGAGCTTCTTAATGATTTTCAAAGTATTCGAATTCAAATTGACTTATTAGGTGTAGATGCAGCGCTACAAACAAATGAAAGAAGCGCCTTTGAGACAGACTATTTTAAATTAATAGCCGATGCCAAATCGTTAATTAGAATCGCGGATGATAGGTAGAATGACATTGCAAGGTCAACGCCACCGCCAAGTCCCTCACAACAGTCTCAACAATCAAATAATGCTAGTATAATAGGACAGGTAAAACTACCAAATATTAGCTTGCCAGAATTTTGGGGAAGTTGTGAACACTGGATAGCTTTTCCCCACACACTTGTGTCTTCAATTGACGACAATAACCAGCCATCCGATGTTCAAAAATTCCACTATTTAAAAACTTGTTTAAAAGGGAAAGCGTTACAAGTCATCCAGTCGATAGATATTACGTCTAACAATTATGCCATACGTGGACATTACTAAAAGAAAGGTTTGATAACAAAAAACTAATTATTGATACTCATATGAAATCAATATTTGAATTAAACGTTGTTAAAACAGAATCACACGTACTTTTACGAAAATTGCTAGATGGATTTAATAGACACATAAGGGCATTAAAAGCTTTGGGCGAACCTACCGAAAGTTGGAACATCCATATAATTTATGTCTTAGTCACAAAATTAGATATCGAAACAAAACGGGAGTGGGAAAAACATATTAGTGACGAACCGATAGGGAACATAACAATACAAGAATTAACAAACTTCCTCTCGCAGAGACGTATTTGGTTAGAAACCGTCGAAAATAACAGGAAAAATGAATCGAAAATATGTAATGTAGCATTAGAACGGCCACCGATCTCTTGTTCGTTTTGTGAGAAACCACATTTTAATTACATTTGTGAAAGATTTGCGAGAATGACTGTCCACGAACGATTTTAGGAGGTCAAAAAACATAGACTATGCAAAAATTGTTTACGACCGGGGCATATGACAAATGTGTGCTGTTCAGAAACATGTAAATTTTGCAAAGCCAAGTATCATCACCTGTTGCACTCGCAGAGACCTCAACAACTAGGGAATATAGCCAACAAACAGACTACGCGCGATCTAGGTACGGGGAATTCTCACAGCAACAGCACGGCGATTGACGAACCTGCAGGTGGCAACAGCGATAACACAGCCGCTTTATTTATTTCAAACGTCGTGGAAAGCGAAGTCGAGGAGCGTAGCGCCCCAGGTCACCGTGTGTTGCTTGCTACGGCCAAGGTTCATGCTTTGGATAGTAGGGGAAACAGAATACGATACGGTGTCGCGCGCTGCTTGACAGTGGTTCACAGATTAATTTTATTATGGAGTACTTAGCCGAAAAATTAGGAGTGAAAAGGGAACTGAATGACGTACCGGTTTTCGGAATAAGCGGTTCAGTAAAAGAGTTATTTAATAGAACAAAAATAAGTTTAACATCTAACGCCGACACCTACCGAATTAAGGATACATTTTTAGTGATAAATAAAATAACAGGAAAATTGCCGCAACTTTCACTTGATATTTCTAAATTGAAAATGCCGCGTTACATTAAATTAGCAAACAACACTTTTTATAAAAGTGGTAACGTAGATATATTGCAAGGAGCCAATTTATTTTTTGATATTTCATTATCGGGAAAGATTAAAAACGACAATTATGCTCTTATTTTACAAAACATGAAACTAGAATGGATTATCGCAGGTAATACTCACGGGGTTAAGGATTCTCAGCCAGTTCTATGTAAACTCGCGATGATTTATATTGATTTACACGAGCAAGTAAAACGATTTTGGACTTTGGAAGAGGTCAACACAAAAAAAATCATTTACACGGGAAGAAATTAAGTGGGAAAATTATTTTATCGAGTCTGTAGAACGTGACAAATCTGGTAGGTTTCAAGTAGGCTTGCCTGTTAAAGGTAATCTTACCGATCTAGGCGATTCTTTAGAAATGACCACTAAACGATTGGACGGATGTAATTTCGGCCGGAAAAAGGGCAGGTACTAAAAGCCGGTAGGTAAATTCGGCCGGAGGTTTTAAGTTGCTTCCTTATCTCATAGGTATTTTCGGCCGCAAATCAAATAAAATAACAGAATGCTTTATATTAAAATATTTCTTTATTTCAATAAAATTATTACATCAACTTATTTCTATAACTTAGGTAAACTATAAATTTTTAAAAAACGTTTTGATGTGATACAGATTTAACGAAATTAATTCTAGAAATATTGTCAGATCGAAGCATATTTACCATGTTTTCGATAAATTTTAGTTTGTTTTTTACTTGTTTGTCTTTAATTTTTGCTGGAATATTTAAATTTTTTATTTTTAAATATGCATCGATCTGACAATCTTTTAATTTTTCTATAAAAATAAATATAGAAGGGTGACTTGAATAAAAACTAGAATTAAAGTGCGAATGGCATGATTCGCAGGCATTTGTGGTTCTTTTAATTGATGGGTTTTCATATGCCCATATATTTGGTGGAAAATGAGATTCTGGCGCTATGTAGTTTTCTAATAAATAGTCTGCGTATTTATCTATAAGTTTATGGTCCGGTTTGTATGACATGAGATCAAATATGAAACAATCTTCAACTTCAGAGGGGTCTAAATAAGTTAGCCCAAAAGTATGAGTAAGCCATTTGCTTTCCTCGCAGTTTTTATCTTTATACATTTGGGTTAACCCTAATGATTGTATTTTCCTATACCACGCCTGGTGCAAGTGGAATCTACAACCATTTAGTTTGGTTTTGGGAAAGACAACTTTTAATGCGTTATGAATTGCGATTTCAGAATCCACAAATACCTCCTTCGGTTCAAAAACAATATTATAAAGTTCAAAATTTTTAGATTTTACCAACAGAAAAAGTCTCATATATGTGTCACTGGTCTTATTGGGCAACAGACAATACAAAAGAGGAACATAATGCCCATTTTCCAGTCCATGGATGGTAAATAACTGATAAAAATATTTTGTACAATAAGGAAATGTGCCATCCATGTAAAAATCTTTCATTTTACATAAATTTATTATATTTGTATGGCAAGAAAAAACAATGATATTATCAGCTGTGCTGTTAATAAACAAAAAATTTTCACCTGTTGTGGTTTTCGGTCCATAACTATCGAGTACAGAATGTACATCGTGAATATCCTTAGGCAGGGCTGGTAAGAGCTTACGGCGGCTGTTGTACAAATTTCTTCTTATTAGACTGACATCTATCGATGACAAATTCTCTGGCAAATGATTTGAAAGAACGCTTTTAATAATTTTTGAAGGTTTCTCCGATATGTCTTCCTCAGCTTTGCGCTTGCATGAAGTCGTCACTATTTTTCTCTCCAACGTAGTTTCATCGGACTCGTGGTTGTGGATTAATTCACTTCTAGTAACTGTGTATTCCGCACCAACAGTGTACAGTTTGGCTAAACATCTTAAATTTTTCTTTATACACCTCCAACGTACTTCACCACTTTTTAATACGTCCTGTTTACAAAACTGAAACTTTTCTACAACTAGTAAGTCACAACCGCGTGAACTCTTAATTACTGAAACTGATGCCATCGTATACAAATAATATATTTTATGCTTTCTATCGACTAGTAGCTTAAAGATAAGTTATAATACTGACTAGCTATAATAATTTTATACCTGTTATTTGTGAATTTTATACATTTAAAGGAAACTATTAAGCGTAATTACCAATATTTTAATCTCATCGTAAACATCAACCCCTCGGCCGAAATTACCCCTGTCATAAATGGTACCCTTTGATTTATGCAGGTAGGCCAAGGGATTACCGGCCGAAATTACGCCCGCCGAAACGATTATCATCGGTCGAAAAACGGTTCGAAAGAGATTCGACTTTCAAAAAATTATACCTAGATTTTATAAACGAGTATATCGACTTAGGGCACATGTCGGAAGTAAAACTACCACAGTCCGGAGAAACGGTTGTTTATTCATCACATCACGGAGTAAAAAGGGAAGATAGTACTTAAACAAAATTAAGGGTCGTGTTCGACGCCTCCGCAACTTCGGGAATTTATTTGAACGATTTACTGATGGTAGGTCCGGTAGTACAAAACTATTTGTTTTATATTTCTCTTAAGTTTAGATTACATAATGTCGCGTTTACCAGACAATAGAAAAAATGTATAGGCAGTGCTGAATTAGACCGGAAGACAGGAATTTACAAAGGATAGTTTGGAGAGAGAATTCGAAACAGGAAATAAAACATTTTACTATGAATACGATTTCGTACGGAACGGCTCCAGCGTCATATTTAGCGTGTCGTACATTAATTCAATTGTCCAATGAACACGAAAAGGATTTTCCCGCGTCAAGTGAGTCCATAAAAAATGATTTTTATATGGACGATTTAATAACCGGTGCGGAGATTGTCGAACAAGCTATACAATTAAAGTCTGATATTTCTAAAATTTTAAAGTCGGCCGGTTCCATTCTCCGAAAATGGGCATCAAGTCGTAATGAATTATTAGATAAGGCAAACACGGACTTAAATTTAGAGAGGATGACATTATTAAGGTTCTAGGTTTGACCTGGAATACAAACAGTGACTGTTTTTCGTATAAGGTTAACTTACCACAACAGAGTGTCGTTACCAAACGTTTTGTATTGTCTATCGTGACTAGAATATTCGATCCACTGTCTTTGATCGGTCCAATAATTGTACAAGCGAAGTTAATTTTACAACGATTATAGGAACTAAACATGAATTGAGATGACCAGATCCCACATGACTTGTATGAAATTTGGTGTGAGTTTTATAGATCGTTATCGGAAATAAATAATTTTCAGATACCTCGACAAGTAACAACTTCTCAATATAGTGAAGTTCAGATGCACGGTTTCAGTGATGCATCGGAACCAGCTTTTGGAGCGTGTATCTACATTAGAGTTGAAACATTTGACGGTAAATATAGTTGTAAATTATTATGCGCAAAATCAAAAATCGCGCCTATGAAAAAGATAACTCTACCTAGGCTTGAACTAAACGCGGCTTTACTCTTAGCTAAATTATATGAAAAGGCGGTTAAAACTTTACCAAGAAAATTTGATAAGCAAATATTATGGTCCGATTCTACTATTGTACTGAATTGGTTAGCATCAGAGTCGAGGTTGTGGAATACTTACGTTGCTAATCGAGTTAACACTATTCAAGAACTTACCTGTAGCACAGATTGGCGGCATATTCTTACTCAACTTAATCCAGCTGATATTATTTCTAGGGGTAGTAACGTGACTACCTTATTAGATAATAATTTATGGTGGCACGGACCTGAATTTTTGTATAATGCAGAAAACACTTGGCCGGTATTTAGTCAGGTTAAATCGACACATTTACGTAAATCTTCAAAAGTCACGTTAACTGCTTATGAAGGGTATTTTCTAGTTAACAGATTTTCTAATTCTACAGTTCTACATCGGGTATTTACTTACATGTTACGATTTATAAACAATTGTAAAAAATCAAAAGACAAAATTAAGGGTAAATGAACTGTAAATGAATTAAATGTTGCTTTAAACTCGTTACTCGAGATGGTTCAAGGTCAAGTATTTTCAAAAGAATTAGAACAACTTAAGAAACGTAAACCGCTAAGTAATAATAGTAAGCTTTTATCTTTAAACGTTTTTCTAGATAACAATCATTTAATTAGAGTAGGAGGAAGAATTAGAAATTCTACGGAAGGTTTCAATAAAAAACATCCTATTGCTCTGCCATCGACTCACCCTGTAACTAAATTAATTGTAGAATATATTCATAAGAGATATTAACACGCTGGTCAACAGGAAATACTTTGTGCCATTCGTCAAATTTATGGGCCTATTCATTGTCGAGCAACTGTGCGAAAATATTTAAAGAAATGCATAGTTTGTTTCAGGGCCAACCCTGTAAGTACTAAACCTTTGATGGGGGATTTACCGATGGCGCTGATTACTAAAGCTAGGGCATTTTTCGCAGTGGGAATTGATTTTGCGAGTCCTATTTTAATAAAAAACAGTTTCTTAAGAAACACTAAGTTTATAAAATCATACATCTGTATTTTCGTTTGTATGTGCTCCAAAGCGGTTCACATTGAATTGGCGACTGATCTATCAACTGAGAGTTTTTTAAATGGTTTAAGAAGATTTACTTCGCGACGAGGCTTGTGTACTGACATTTTTTGTGACAACGGTAGTAATTTTCTAGGGGCTGAACGCGAACTAAAAATTTTCATTAATTCTTTTAACAAAGATTCTAGTATTCAAAATTATTTTTTGGAAAATGGCATTTCAACCCACCATATTCACCGAATCAAGGTGGTTTATGGAAATCATGTGTAAAATCGACCAAAACTCATTTAAAGCGCATTGTTGGTAAATCTACATTAAATTATGAGGATTTGAACGCTGTGTTGTGTCAAATTGAAGCGTGTCTCAACTCCAGACCCTTGCTTCCATTATCCTCCCATCCTGAAGAGTGTACAGCCCTAACTCCAGCCCACCTAGTAATGGGTGACACTTTGATGGTTCCCCCGATGAGAGATTTGTCCAACACACCTGTAAACCGTTTGAAATCCTTTGAACATATGCAGCAGATCTTACAACATTTCTGGAGAAGATGGTCTTCCGAATATCTCACCACCCTACAACAGAGATCCAAGTGGCAGAGAATCAATCCGGGTATAGCACTAGGTGATTTAGTGCTTCTAAAGGAGGAGAATCTACCTTCGCTTCGATGGAAACTTAGCAGAGTGAGCGAGATACATCCAGGCAAGGACGGTATAACCAGGGTGGTTACCATGACCACTCCTAGTGGGACTTACAAACGCAGTGCCTCTCATGTGTGCAAATTACCGTTAGAGGACTAAGACTTAATTGGCTGTTGAAGATTAGTGACTTCAGGGCGGGCGGGATATGTTGTACCCGTTTTCATTTAATTGGTTACGCCTCTGGCCGTCACACATCGGAACAAGCGTAGTGAAGCCGAAACGGTAGCAGCGCGCGCCACAAGTGTAAGTACCATGCGCGATAAGAGAAACTTTCCAATTTATTTCGTAGATATTTATTCAGACATTAGAGACATACAACATAACATGTTTATTTTATTTTGTAACTTAACATACAGTCCATTCATTCATTGTTTTATTAATTAAAAGTTCAAAAGTAAAAAGGAGTGTAACAGTTTATTTTTAGCAACACCAAAAAAAACCAGCTACAACGAGTCGAATACTCAACACTGTCTCGTCGCAACATTGTCGCTGGTGGTCTGAGAAAAATCCCAGTTTTCTATTAAAGTCTCATCAGCATTATTAGTTAAAGACGTACGTGTGGCATTTATAATAACAAATTAATGGGACCTTTTTTTGCGAATCTATGAATGCCGAACGTTATTCACAGTTTTTACAAACTCACATCAATGAATTCATAGATGAACTACCCTTAATAGCACAATGTATTTGGTACCAACAAAACGGTGCCGCATGCCACAGTACAATAAATGTTAGGAACTATCTTGAAAATTTGTTTCATGGATAAGTTATTCACAGATATTCTGATCTTTTTTGGCCTGGTAAATCCCCTGACCATACCCCCCTTGATTACTTTTTATGGGGTCACCTGAAAGAAAAAGTTTATCAGAAAGCGCCGTTTCAAGATATTGACCACTTGGAGAGAAGAATTTTAGAAACATGTCAAGAAACTTCTCCACAAATGATAAAGAATGTATTACGTGAGTGTTCCAATATAACGATTAAGTGTATTGAACGAGAGGGTGAATATGTCGAAGCATTAGTATGACTGAAAATTAAATTTATTTTATTCTAATATTAATGTGATGTTATTTGCAAAATAAATAAATATGTACTTATTACGCGTTTTAATTGCAAAACTATTAGAAACCATCGAGAAACTAAAAGGTTATCGTGAGTTTCGTAATCACAAAAGATAAATGCTCATACAAAATAGAAATACTAGTAAAAAATAAAATAATCTGAAGTTTTGATTCAAATGGATGTACTTCTATATTTAAACGTAGTTTTTAATTCTGATCAACTTTTTTTAGTAACATTTTTCCATATTGTCAAATTTAAAGGCACTTTACTCTTGAGTAAAACTCAAACTTTTTGAAAAACCTCGTATACGTCTAAAAAATTTGATATTTGATGACTGTAGTTTAGGTTTTAGATAATGCAGAACTTTTTATGGAGAGTGACTTTTTTTCCTAAAATTATTAAAATAAACGGTTTTAAAGATTAAACTAACTTTTCCGCATCTGTGGCCCTGAACAATATTCTATCATAAAATTGTTACTTGTATACACTTCGGGGGATGTATCGTGCTAACAAACCGAAATTTCTCCAAAAATAACCAAAAATTTAGTATATCTAGTTTTATAGGACCCGCTGTACTCGCTCTAGTCAACTGAAAATCAATAGGGTACATCTGTGAGACACCTTGAACAATACTAATTCATAAAGTTGATCAATCGTATACTCTCTGGAGGCTGTATCGTGCTAACAAACTGAAAATTCTCCAAAAATGACAAAAATTTGGTACTTCAAGTACCACAGCACCCGTTGTACTGGCTTTAGTGAGCTCAATATCAATAGGGTACATCTTTAAGACGCTCTGAATAATATCCAATCATAAAATTCATCACTTGTATATACTCCGGAGGCTGTATTGCTAACAAACTGAAACTTCTCCAAAAATGACAAAAATATCGTACTTAAAGTACTGTAGCACCGGTTATATTGGCTCTGGTGAGCTCAAAATCAATACGGTTCATCAGTGAGATGCCCTGAATAATATTCAATCATAAAATTGGTGACTTGTTGAACTCCGGAGGCTGTATTGTGCGAACAAACTGAAATTTCTCGAAAAACGACAAAATGTCGTACTTCAAGTACCATATCACCCGTTGTACTGGCTCTGGTGAGCTGAAAATCGATAGGGTTCATCTGTGAATTGTCCTTAAAAATATTCCATTATAAAATTGGTGACTTATTGCACTCCGGAGGCTGTATCGTGCTAACAAGACTTGCAAAGAAAAGTGGCCGACGATAACGACGACGACGACGACGACATACACACAGGATTTTTTTTCTAAAAACCGTTTTTTGATGTTGTTGTTAATGGATAACGTAAAAATAACTCAAACAAAAATTTCAAATTTCCAACTTTTTTGTGGGTAAACCAATACTTTTCTCGCATATTAGATAGGTTGGCGGAAAAGTAAAATAAGTTTTCCATATGATTCTAACTGAGGAGGACATATTGTATATAAAGAATACCGACCAGCGGAGTTTATAATTTGAACTCGTGAGATAAACAGTAACCAAGTGAGTAGTCTAAGTAAATAAAAGTAGTGCAGTGTGTATATAAATTAGTGTAAATGAATAAACTGTATAGTTAATATAAATTAGTGAATAGTTCAGTGAATAAATAAATTAAGTGAGTAGACCTACGGTGTGTATAAATTTATCCCACCCATCAGGATAAACTGTTTTAAATGAATAAAAAAACATTACTTTGGTGTCAGAAGTGGGATAATATAAATAAATGGCTACGTAAAAATGGCCAAGGGACTAAGTGACCTGAAAGTAACTGAACTAACGGCAGAACTGGAAAATCGCGAGTTGGAAACGTCCGGTAGGAAGAGTGAGTTAGTAGAAAGACTCAAAGTGGCACTGGTGAGTGATAGCTTTGGTCCAGAAACGTTTTTATTCAATAACGAGGCTCCCACCTTAATCTCGTTAATTTTGGCTAATATTTTTGCCATGGAAGAGTAGATTTCTGCCATGGAATAGAAGATTTCAACAAATGTGAAAAATTATATTTCTGCTATAAAGAACGATACTTCTGCCATGAAGAACGATATATCTGTCGATATCTTATTAATGAAAAACGACATTGCCGACGTTGGAAATGAAATCTTGTCTCTAAAATCTGAAATCGAGAATAAGATGATAACGATGGATGAGAAAATCGAGAATAAGATGACAACGATGGACGAGAAAATCGAGAATAAGATTACAACGATGGGCGAGAAAATCAAGGACTTAGAAAGAAAGATGACAGATATGAGAACTCAAGACACGTCAGCGGAAGAAAAGAAGACCGAGCCGAAGAAGAGGTTGGACATGCGATATGGTCACGAACATCTAGAACATTTGTACCAATCCCAGATGAAGAATCGAAGGCAGAAACGTGACGAAGCTCTTCAAGAGTATGGAATGTCTGGGCCTCCAAGCCTTTATTGATGGCTTACGTGACCCCGATATGCAGAGGACGCTTCGTTTAGCCCATCCCAAACATTAGTTGACGATTAACAGCTGCACTTGGATATTAAGCAGCAACGAAGGCTTCGAGTTACAACAGAGTTAGGACCAGACCAGACCGAGAAGAAGGCAACGAGGATAGATTTGACCAGATCGTCAGTTTGATAAAAAGTATGATGGACAAAAAGATAAGAAAGATCAGATGCTGGTAGTTTGTGTAAGCGCCCCAGGACTCCTGCAATTCAAGAACCCCTGTCACAGGGCAGCACCGACCCGTTATCGTTCCAAAGACCCTCTCATACTGATTGCTTCTCTGAGATGTCACAACGACAGTGTATATGTAGATGGCGAAGTGAATGGCAAGAAATATACTCTACTGTTAGACACTGGAGCAACTAGAACCATTATATGACCCGAGATAATAAACTCCAAGAAGAAGCTTTACCAACGAGACTGCGACTGCCGACCGCCACAGGTGAGAGTGCCAACGTTCACGGGGAGCCACAGATCCAATTGGGATTTAGTGCTGGAGAGTTCACGCATACCGTAATCGTAGGTAATATTGAAGAAGACGTGATTCTGGGAATGGACGTATTGAATCTACATGGTTTCCAATTATACTTTAGGAACAGAACCATCAAAGTGGATTCCGAGAAGATTTTCTCTTATCCATATGAAGGCAGCTTGGTGTAAGCAACAGTACAGAAAGATACCGTCCTACCTGCAAGAAGCGAAACCATGATAGTAGCACGGCTACACGGAATCATGCAGGAAGGTACACCGGTCATGATGGAGCCAAGGAACCACGACGAAGAGGTTGGTTACGTTAGGTTAGGAGAAGGAAACAAAGATTGGATCCTGCGTACCAGTGACGTCTGTAGTTTGTCAAACTACGACTCCTGACAATTCCAATGCCAGATTCGAACAGATGTTATCAGTAGCTAGTAAATCCTTGAATCGAGCTGAGAAAAGGATAATGAGAGTATGTCTCTTACCGTATCGAGATTTATTCGCACCAAAAGAGGAAAGGTTGGTAGAACATCAGCCGTCAAATACAAAATCGATACTGGTAATTCCAAGCTAATTAAGCAATCAGCTCAAAGACTACCACAAGCGCAGAGAGAGGAAGCTGAAAGAATCATTCGAATGATGGCAGAGGAAAAAATAATAGAACCATCTAGTAGTCCATGGATGTCTCTAGTAGTGATCGTGAAGAAAAAATGATGGAACTACGAAATTATGCGTGGACTATCGCCAGCTAAACAACGTCACGAAGAAAGAAAACTATTCTCTGCCTCAAATCGTCAATACACTAGACACTTTGGCCGGCAACAAACTGTTTTCCACCTTGAACCTGAAGTCTGGTTATTGAAAAGTGGAAATGGACCTAGAGAAGAATGCTTTTACCACCGGATCTGGATTATGGCAATTCAACGTCATGCTATTCGGGCTCTGTTATGCACCCGCGTCATTTTAAAGACTCATGGAAAACGTCTTGAGAGGGTTGTCTTGGAAAAAATGCCTGGTTTATTTAGACGACCTCGTAGTACTGGGGTAGACATTTGACGAGAATTTGGAAGATTTATTCAATCGACTCTGCGCTGCCCAGCTCATGTTAATCCCGAAGGAATATCAGCTATTTCAAAACCGAGTCAACTATCTGATTCATATAGTGAGCAATGAAGGAGTGGCAGTGGGCCCATAGAAAATTGCTTCCATTCAGCAATGGCAGCAACCAACCGACAAACATCAAATTAGGAGTTTCCTTGGACTTTCCACATATTATAGAAGATTTATCAGGAAGTTTGGAGATATTTCTAAGCCCCTTAGTCGACACACTGAAGAAACAAGAGCTTTCCAATGAGACGAAGACTGTCAAACGGCTTTTGAAACTACCAAGAGACATTTAACCACGGCGGTGATATTAGGATATCCATTATCAGAAGGAGCATTTTTTCTTAACACTGACGTAAGCAACGTATGAATTGGAGGAGGGCTCTCACAGATCCAAGGAGGGCAAGAAAGAGTGCTGAGATATTTCAGTAAAGTCCTCTCCAAACCAGAACGAAACTACTGCGTCACAAGAAGAGAACTTCTAGCAGTAGTGAAGTCCAAGGAACACTTTTACCAGTATCTCTATGGAAGGAAGTTCTTAATCCGGACTGATCGGGCATCAAGAGGTTGATGCAGTTCAAGAATTCCGAGGGCCAGATCGCTAAATGGATTGAACGACTTCAAGAGTACGATTTCAATATCAAACATCGAGCTGATGTGAGTCACCGAAATGCTGACTCCCTGTCCAGATTGCCGTGCCCAACAGATTGTTCCCACTGCAACAAAGCGGAATCTAGTGAAGCTGCAGTTTCAAGAACTACAGTAGTCAATGAAGAATGCTCACCTATCAGGATCAGAGAAGATCAGGAGAATGATCCTCACCTAAAGAAGACTCTGCAATGGAAGGAAGAGAATCGGCCACCTACCTGGCAAGAAGTATCAAGATTTTCATCGACACTCAAGACATATTGTGCTCAGTGGTAGTTCCTTGTTCTGGAAGAAGGGCTGTTGAACAATGTCCTTGAAAACGATGACGGTTCCGAGATGAGAAGATAGATAGTTATCCTGAGAACGAGAGTAGCCGAGGTACTGAGAAAGTTACACGACAGTCCATCGGGAGGTCATCTGAGAGTGAAGAAAACCACATCGTAAAAAAAAGGCACCCATGAAACAATATAATGTTGGAAGCCCTTTCGAAAGGATTGTTTTAGATATCGCTGGACCATTTCCCATGACACAAAAAGGTGGTAAATACATCCTGTTAGTAATGGAATATTTCACAAAGTGGGTGGAAATTTATGCAATCCCGAATCAAGAGGCCACAACTGTCGCTTAGGTACTGGTGAAAGAATTTATCAGCCCATATCGAATGCCCTTGGATGTCCACAGCGATCAAGAAAGAAATTTCGAGAGCCAGGTACTCTAGGAAATTTGAGAAAAGCTGGGAATGAAGAAGATTAGGACAACAGCATTGCATCCACAATCAGATGGAATGGTCGAAATAATGAACATGACCATTGGAAAATACCTGTACGAAGTAGTTTCCAGCCACCAGAGAGATTGGGACCAGTACCTTCCCCTATTTGTGTTGGCTTATTGATTGGCCATAAATGATTCTACGGGTGAAACACCTGTGAAAATTCTATTTGGACGTGAAATGAGGCTACCTTGTGACCTGGAGTTTGGCTGTCGGCCTGGCGAAGATCTAGAAGGAGAAGATTACGTGATCGTGGTTCAAACGAATCTTTAAGTTGCCAGTGACAGAATGAAAAAACGGTATAATACGCAAGCCACAGAAGATAGTTTCAAAATAGTTACACAACCCGATAAAGAGGAAAGTATTTACTCTAAAATTACATGAATCATGAGAAGGTCCATACTTAATTAAGAAGAGAATCAGCAAGATAATCTATCGGATAAGCAAGGCAAGATTCCCAATGGAAAACCGAGAGTACTCCACCAAAACCGACCAGTACCATTCGAAGGAGACCATGGCAAAGAGGAACCGGTGAACCATCTACAACAAGAGTCTGACCCAGCCTTCGAAGACTTTATGGGCGCATACGGAGGTACCGGATACGGAGTCACTACAGAACAAGGACAATATTTGTTCACGCTCCTGTAAGAGTACTCACTGGCACCTAATCTCTCCGCCAGTAACAAACATGCACGAGGGTCTAACCAACCGCCTTTCGAGAGAAGTTTGGACAACTTGAAGATAAGATGTCAGCCCCTGGAAAGACACTGAAACTCAAACACAATTCGCGGTACGTCTTCTACTTGGTAACTAGAGACGAATTTAGAGATCTATCCACCTACCGGGATGTCTGGGTACCATTACGAAGCCTTCGAGATCATGTGCTGGAATCCCACGTGGAGAATCTATCAATGCCCAGGATAGAGAGCAACAAGTTGGATTGTCGAGTCATCAGGTGCATGATAGAGGTGATCTTCTGAGATGCCAGTGTGCACATATTAATTTGTAGCTATACCCCTCATTATCCATATCCGTTGAAGACGGTGTGTTGTTATTTCCATACTACTGGAAAGTGCAGACATGGGGCTAGTGGCCGATTTAAATACCCAGTTCCGGCTACACAGAAGTTCCAGGAGAAACTGTTTACTATTATTTTTTGTGATTATTCTTATCTATACATTTCCAGTGAGGTACATTGTTTTTGTGACCAGTCTTATCTAGAAAATTCCAGGGAGTCGATTGTTTTTGTGATCCGCAAAACTAGAATGTTCTGGAAAAAAGGGCACTTATATATAAGGAATATCGGCCAACGGGGGAAATAAGTTTAAAATTTGATCTCGTGAGATAAACAGTAACCAAGTGAATAGTCTAAGTGAATAAACAGTAGTGCACTGTGTATATAAATTAGTGAATAGTTTAGTGAATAAATAAATCAAGTGAGTAGACCTACGGTGTATATAAATTTATCCCTCCCGTCAGGACAAACTCTTCAATATAAATAATAGCTTCGATCCTCATATACAATTTTCAATAGAAAGGTAAATTTTTGATAGATTGGTATAGAAAACCTATAAGTTCTGGAAGATATATCAATTACAATTCATATCATCCACGTAATACAAAGATTAACTTAATCAAACAGATGAAGAATAGAGTCCTGCAAATTTCAAATCCCATATTCCAGCATAAATCTAAAAATACTTTACAAGCTTTTCAATAACAATTTATATCTTTCATATATTCTGAAACAGATTTTATTTAATACTTCTGACCTGTAAAATGATATTATTGATGACATAACACGAAACGAAGAATACAATGATTATATAATTGCATATAATAACTTTTCAATTTATATATCTCTACAGTATATGGAATCGGTCACAACTACACATTCCGGTGTCATTAAGTGACATAATATAATAATTGCATATACACTACAGCTTACAGTCTATTCAATTCTTAGTAAAGTCAAAGATTAAACACCAACAAATAAGTTTATGAAATTCCATGCATTCATTGTACTAAAAGTTACATTGGTCATTAAAAAAGATCACTTACTCATCGAATTACGTCTCACAAAACTGACAGTAAAGTATACCTTGACAGATGTGCACTTGCTGAACACGTGTTTTATGAAGACCATTCTTACTTTAACCAAAATTCTCGAATGAAAAATGTACTAGTTAACATTTTATTTTCAAAATTTGATAATTTTGACCTTTTATTTTCAGTCCTTGAGAATAAATAAAAATTTGTTTGAAAGGAAGGAATGAGTACCAAAAAGAGTACACTCTGGTATCAATAAGTTGGTGCGAGTTTCTTTGCTAGAAACATAATTTTTGTGCAGTGGAGAAGAACGTGAAAATGTCTTGTTAAAACCTATAATTGTTCATTGGCATACTTTATTAGAAATGAGAGAGACACCTTAATCATTTTGTATACTCCTTTATCAAATTTAGAGCTACTTATCATCTATATCAACCAAATAAAACTTGAAATCAGCTCTGTAAACCAACAAACTACTAATGAACTAATGAATAATTGACCTTTTACATGATTTTCAATTTATATGTGTAGTTTATCAGCGATTATAATTTACATTAAAGTAAATGAAAAAGACTCTCCATCTCAAATGTAGTTTGTAGGCAAATAGCAGTAAGTGAAACGCAAACTCCGTACTACACCATATATTATTCCAAGTTGAAGGGGCAACTAGTTTCGGCACACTGATCTATCATCAGGCCTTAAATGTATATATCATTCACATGAAAAGTATTATGAAAGGAAAGCTGTCACATGCCCGTGGCATCCAGCCGAATCCAAGATGTGTCAGTAGGTAATAAGGGAAATATACTGTAGGCAAATTTTATTAGAAATAATTAGGTAAATTTACATAATTATGCAAACGTCAAACAAAATTAAAATTGGACAACATTAAGAGAAGTCATTAAAATTAAATTAATGTATAATTAAAAGAAAAAGAAAGAAAATATGGACTTCGTTGTACGACAGAATTCGTCTGAAGCAAGAAGTCCAGTATTTGATTAGTCGTAATAGGAAAAAGGGCAATGGAGAGGACCGAATGCGGACTAACGAAAAACAACTTTTGCTTTCTGTTAGTCCGCATGATAATAATTATATACTCAGAATTCATATTTTAACACTCATAATTCACACAATTTGTATATTCATGGTCGTATGAAAAATATAGTACATAACTCGTTAGAAATAGTATTTCCTGCACTCGTACGGAATATGTCACTCTCCACACTTCTTATACAATGCTATTCAAATTCGAGTCTATTCATTGGAATCATGGTAACGGTAAGAGAAATAGGGATGGTTAAATGGGGGCAAAGTTGTGTAATTCGGAGGTCATTCATTTGATTCAAGACAATCTAGCTTCTTTAGTTCTGGAGTTATACCGGAAAAAATGAAAATTTTGAAATTCTTCTTCTGCCTACATCTTTTTATTTGCGAGGATTTTCCAAAACTTTGCCATAGCAACTTTTTGTAGACTATCCAAACATGCGAATAAAAATTGTATAGAAAGTATGGTACACATTGGACCACCCTCAACATTTTATTTTCAAATACGGACCTGTATTTTTCATTGCAATTTTTTGAATGCCAAGAGGTATGTTTCATGTTGGCATAGTATTTTCATCTGAACTACAGAGTGTTTTGAAAATATTGAACTATTACCAGAACAATTTTAACCTCTTTTAATATTCCATAACAGCTGTAATTGAAAAATCAGTGAATCAATGCCAAGTTGATCATACAACAAAAACTTAATTGAATATTGAAGATTTGAAATTTTACCGGTATAGTTAAATATTTCCAAAAACTCTGTAGCTCAGATATAAATACTACGCCGATATGAAACATGACTCTTGACATTAGAAACAATGCAATTAAAAATATAGATTCGTATTTGAAAATAAAAACTTAAGGGTGGCCCAATTTTAACGATACTTTGTATACAATTTTTTTTCACACAGAGCATGCCGCAAAAATGTTTACTTCGAATACGCAAGCTTTTTAATCTGTAACCTACAGAATAATCTACGTTATACGTCCAACGAAATTATTTTTCACTTTCTAGTGCATTTGAATAGAAGTTAGTCTTTAAAAAGTTTCTTTATGATTTTATTTTATTCGTCAAAGATAAGACAAGGATATGATAAATGTTTAACATTATTTTTCTTAGAATTCAAATTAAAAAAAAATATTTATGTAGTTCCTTTTGTAACGATTGAACCGGCAATTACAGTCAGATGTTCAAATACCTGAAATGTTCATCTCATGTACTCATACAAATCACCCAAATTTCAAATCATCCGCTCATTTAATAAAAAAATAGCGGGCTGGTTAGTAATTTCGTTGGCAAACTATACAGGGTATTTCCTAAGTAATCTAAAATATTGTAGTGGACGCTTCGTCACTCCATTTTAAGACGAAAAGTTCTTATAAACATGTGTGATAAGTCTTGTCCCCAATAAGATACAGGGTGCTGAATTGTTGTATTATTTCAATTTTGATGTTTTATAACTCAGTCTGTAATGTCGGTGGAAGAGTGCCGTATTTTTTTATGATTGGACCTACTCATCTCTTTACCCATCTATTTCGTTCTTTTTGTGATAAACCCGAGATATAACATAGGAAATTTTAAGGACACCCCATACAGATAAAAATGAAGTTTTTGCCGTATAATAATTTTTTTCATACTGTATTGACATTTTTTATTTGATTTAACTGGGTGTCCAAAAGAAAAAGGGATACATATATTTTCGGTCATATTGAGTGCACGATTTACATCTGAGCCCCTCACCTACCGATCTAATCTAAAATTATATTCATATACAAGAGATATCGTATGTTCGATGATCATTTTCTTATATTTTTTTTGTATTGTACAAGATACTCACCTGTACGAGATATCATATTTATTCTATTTGATTCCGAAAGTTATGTTCGATATACTATTATCTTATATTGTACAGGATATCCCAATATACGAGATATCATATTTATTCTATTAGATTCCGAAAGTTTGTTTGATATATTATTACCTTATATTGTACAGGATATCCCAATGTACGAGATATCATATTTATTCTATTAGATTCCGAAAGTTTGTTTGATATATTATTATCTTATATTGTACAGGATATCCCAATGTACGAGATATCGTATTTATTGCATTAGATTCCGAAAGTTTATTTGATATATTAATATCTTATATTGTACAGGATATCCCAATGTACGAGATATCATAGTTATTCTATTAGATTCCGAAAGTTTGTTTGATATATTAGTATCCTATATTGTACAGGATATTCAACTGTACGGGATATCACATTTATGCCATTTGATTTCGAAAGTTTGTTGATAATTATTATAATATATTGTACAGGATATTCAACTGTACGGTATATCACATTTATACCATTAGATTTCGAGAGTAGTTCGATAATTATTTTTTTTATATTGTACCGAATATTCAACTATACGTGATATCGTATTTTATCTTTCATAATCAGGAAAGACCCCTTTCAAAAATTTGGAAGACGTTGTGCCCGAGTCAGATTTATTTCGTTTGTTTCATTCCATATACAGGGAAAGTCCTATATAAGACATCCTTTACGGGTGTCATGATAACGGGTAACTACTTCCAGATCAGGAAAGACGTTTTTCCTTAACTGAAATTTTAGTGTAACGTACCGGGGCATTCTACCCTGAGTAACTGTCATTTTATCCAAATCAGGGCTGTGTTATTGGATGTAATTAACTACTGTTTGTATTATCCTTGTACATATTTATCCACCCAGTCTGTTTCCTTTATCAACAACCCTTACCCTCGTACCAGCAAATTTGAACGGGCTGACGCGACCTGCCTTAGAACTCAGGCTTTGCACATTGTTTAAGCCCAAGAGGCCCCACGGAGACCTTGACCGCTCGTGCCAGGAAAACACCTCCCCCGAGGTTACCCGCAGGGAGATTTTCTGGCTCTAAATTTGTGCCGTAACGCACTGGTGACAGCACGCTGCAAAGATTTCTGGGATAAGAGTGTACAGTGGGACCCCTCAGGTCACTACAATAAAAAAAAATAAACCAAAGGAATAATACCGTTTCCTATACCATGGAATAAACAAAACGATCTATTAGAGTGGGGACAGCGGTCACTGGATTCACCCAACGGATTCTATTACATTTCATCACATTTTCAATTCATGAATGTAGCCGCTACTAATTTTTTCAAGGTGGCTAAAAATGTTTATTTAAAGTCACCCTAAAAAAATTCGTAGCGGCTACGTTTATGGATTGAAAAGAATTAAATCAGTAAAAATCGAAAGAGGGGGGTGTAAGTACAATCATAAGATAATACGGCATTTTTCCTCCGGCATTACTAACAGAGTTATAAAATATCAAAGTTGAAATGATAAAACTATTCAACACCCTGTACCTTATTAACGACAACACACATGTTTATAAGAACTTTTCGTCTTAAAATGGAGTGACGAAGCGCCCACTACAATATTTTGGATTATTTCGGAAACACTCGTATATAAAGAGAACATATATTTATTTCGAATATCTACTGTATATTTTTTGTACGAACATTTGTATAAGTTTTATTAAATATTTTTTTATGTCTATTCTATCTAAATCGTACAATAGAGAAGAGCTTTAATGATGATACTGATCTGAAGACTTGTGCTGAGTCATGATGGAATCCTCACTACTTCATTATCTCTTTAGATTCCTTATTCTTTTTTTATGATCTTCATTAGCGTTACACCCAAGTCTAGCAATTCAAGTGAATTCAAGGCTGTTTTTTTAAATTTCGTGTTCAAACTTTTCTTTTTGAAATTCTGTTTCAAAGTATTTATTCAAAATTCAGAGCCTAACTTTTCACGGGTTTCGAATTATTCAAGAGTATGAAAAAATCCTTTATCAAACTCACACGGCTCAATGGAGTATATAAAGGAAAGTCGATTTCAATCGCCCTATTTTGAGCTCTAGTTCACTCTGTAGGATTAATTGTATTTTGGTCTGGGATACCCTGTATACAAACATCACGCCAGTAGAACCATTAGCAAATGTTTAAGTTTTGCATTTATCAGACTCCCTGTATATTGGAACATAGCTTTCATTTTTATTCTGCACTGTTTGTAACCGGTGGTGTAGTAAAGAACAGACTTTTTCCCAACACCAAACCGCGATGGTGTTGGGAAAAAAACTCAAGTGTATACATAGCTTTTATTGCTCTCTACAACTTTCATTTAAGACATTTTTTTCCTTAGATCAAATAAGTATGCAGTTATCGTCCATACAGTTATCATTGATACACGCTGTATATGCCAGAGAGAGTTTCAACGTCTCCGAAATTTTTGTGAAATTTCCGAATTTTCACAAAAAACTTGACTTCTGCTATCTGCTATAGTGAAGTAGAAAAATATACCCATTCGAAAATTAACCTGAAAATTGAGTAGTAATTTTACTTCATCTCGTGGTTTACGTTGGAAAATTCAATTCATTTTCATCTTAGTTACAGAAATTCAGTATTCTTTAGTTTGTTTTATCTCAAGCATTATTCATTTTTATCGCCAGGGGGGTTTTATTTTGCCTCAAAATCAGATTTGAGTGAATTGTAGAACGAAAATATCATTTTGCTATTAATAACGGTAGATCTTCTGCAATAACTAACATCCTCCGCACTGTCAACAATGGTATCAAAAAATTAAAACAGATATAAATCATCACATTTAATGTTAAAAGCTTTCTATAACCAGAAGTGAGGTCGGCAACACTGCCAGGATGCCACTATGCAAGAAAAATACATATACAGACGCCAAACTATACCGTTCTTATATATGAGATAACGAAAACAATTGAGTCCATTACCGCGCAAATATCAGATTTCGAAGGAACGAATAATGATTCGGTGTACAAAAGACTATCGTCGAGAATCGCTCATCTATCTGGTAGTGCAGATAAACTAAGAATTGATATTACCGACCCGCTTAAAATTAAAAGTAAAAATGAACTTCGCGCAACATGTTTAATGTTAGAGGAAGATTTATCGTCCCGTCTATTACCGACAAGTTCGCATAACGACGCCGCATCAACTACATCGTCTGTACCGGTAATAAATGTCGCCGCGCTGAGTGTGATCTATGTCAATAAACATTACCTTGCTGACTGGGATGTAAAGTTTAACGGAGAATCCAATCAGGTTTTCCCATTTCTAGAAAGAATCGACGCACTTTGTGAATCCCGTTCCGTAGACAAACCCACTTTATTTAAATCAATTACCGAACTACTTTTTTTTGTCCGCGAAACTAAAGTTAATTTCTTACCTCCCCATTACGACGACGTAGTTTGGGAAAAAATAAAGTCGAGTCTTCAGAAAAAATCTGAATCAGCTTTTATCTTTTCGGCCCATTTAGAGGTTAAACTTAATCGATTAACGAATACTCCCGCCGGAATACAGTCAACAGCTGGCTCTTCATGACATCGCTAGTGTTTCGCAACTGATCTCGCTCTGTAGAAAACGCAAGAGAAATAACCCCACTATCACTTCCTCCTCTACCCCAAAAGTTTATTCATGTCAATTCCACGAGCAGGCTACGCTTTCAAACAATTCAAGGTCGTCTAAACCATCTCGGGAAAATATTGCTACCCCCTGGGAGAAAAGAAATTTACCTTTTCTCCTAGATTTTCTTCGTCCCAGCCCTCTTCATATCACCCTCCCTCTACCGCAAAGAGTTCCGCCGAGAGCGCAATTAATTGTTGGAACTGTGTTCAACCCGGACAGACCTTTTTAGCTTGTATTCAGTCCCGAAAGATATTTTGCTTCCGATGTGG
Organism: Galeruca laticollis; assembly: GCA_963921935.1. Taxonomy (NCBI): domain Eukaryota; kingdom Metazoa; phylum Arthropoda; class Insecta; order Coleoptera; family Chrysomelidae; genus Galeruca; species Galeruca laticollis. Next base: position 49,090,737 of record OY998183.1, on the reverse strand, counting down.
ACATCAAGGAGTTACTATCGCCAAATGTCCGAATTGCTTGAAAAACTAATTCCGAGAGGACGCCCTACCGGTCGGCGTTTCTTCTCTACCGATCCGTTCGAAAAAATCGAATACCAGAACAATTCAGTTTTCGTATCTTCTATAAATACCCTAATTCGTCCTGTAGAAATGTCATGGTCGCATTGGCTCAAACAAATCAAGAAATTTCACCCCCCGAGTTCACTTGCCCTGGCAGACGAACCCACTAAGGATAAAATTCCGCCCATTCTCTTTCAGAAATAAAAATTTTTTAATCGCGTTTTCCTTGTTCTCATCGATACCGGTTGTACAACCACAGTTGTCGGCCGCGATGGCATACCGTTTCTCGAATCCAATAACTTGGAAATCCATTATTCCTCCCATAAAAAAGTGGCATTGGCCGACGGGACCCATATTGAAGTCGTTGGAATGGTTGACCTACCGGTTGAGGCTAATGAAAATTTTCATGTCCTTAAGGCACTCGTTGTCCCGTCTGTTCCAGTTTTTTCATTGTCGGCAATGATTTTGTCCGACAATTTTCGATTATTTTGAATTTTGTTAACGACACTTGGCAAAATGTGTCTTCAGTCGACCCTCTTCCTTGTATCTCTTCCGATGTATCGTTACCTACCCTATGTTCTGAGCCTGTCTCCTCATCAACGGAAAACCGCCGATTCTGTTATTCGATTATATAACGATATCGATAGCGTCCATGGTTTCGGCCGCACTCATAAGATTGAACTCACTATCGACACTGTCAATGCCAAACCCTTCAAGAAAAGACCTTTTCTCATGTCCCCATATATGTTGTAAATACTGAACCAAGAATTAGACGAAATGTTACGTTTAGGTGTGGTCCGCCCCTCCCAAAATCCGTGGAGTTCTCAAGTCTTACTCGTCAAAAAGAAAACGGGTGAGTACCGTTTCTGTTTTGATCGACGTCCATTGAATGAAGTCACTAAACATGATTCTTATCCCTTACCGCATATCGATAGACTCTTGGCTATGTTACGTGGTGCAAAATATATATCGTCAGTAGATAGAGCAAAGACAGTTCTGGCTCACTACTTCAAAAATCTCCGCTTGGTGGCGCTGAGAGCGGCGGCGCGCGCGTTTTTAATTTTAGGCCGCCATTTTTAGTCCTGTTTTAAAAATCTGAAAAAAAACTTCAGTGAGATTCGATCGCACAACCTTCGCGTCTATAGCAAGACGTTCAACACATGCCGCCATAAGCTCTCACGCATATTATTAGCGAAGGAAGGTAGTATTGCTGCAATGTTCGCGCACCGTACGCTTCTTGCTGTAAAATGTGACGTAGTCGAGAAAGATCCGTTAGGATGATAAGGCGGGAAAGGTATTGCTGCAATGTGGCGCGCGCACCGTACGCTTCTTGCTGTAAAATGTGACGTAGTCGAGAAAGATCCGTTAGGATGATAAGGCAGCGCGCTTTGGTTCCTACCGGGGGGACTTAAAAGTAACTTATGTTGAAATATTAGTAAGAATTTCGTACCGGGTGACTTGAAAGTAACAAACTATGCGTGACACGTCGCGTGCTACGTCAAACGCAACGTGTCACGTCAAATGTCACGTGGTGAACGTTACGTACAACGCCAAACGTCACGTGTCACGTCACGTGTAACAGCTAATCGTACTACGCCAAACGTCACGTGTCACAAGCTACGTCAAACGGCTCATTTGTAATATGGCTTCGGAAAAGTACGGTCATCGAATTGAAGAGTTTATTAAGAAAATTGGTAAATTAAATGAAGAAATTACTTTTTATGAGGATAAAAGTGAGGTTATGAGGCAAATAGAGAATCTCAGTTTATCTGGTGGGGAAGAAGAAGAAGTACGACAGACGTGGAGCAGTCTTAGTATAAACTGGTTACCTAAAGAGCTAGCATGCAGACAATTACCGCAAATTACTTATCCGTTAAGACGTATTCAGCCATGTTCAACAGCACAGAAAAGGATATAAAAAATGAAATTAATAATGTTTTCGCCATGTCATGTGTAATATTAGTGGCTGTATTTGTTTTAATTTTAAAAATTATTTTAAAAATTGTAAAACGAAAATTCCAATCTTCATGTAATATAAAAGTTGATGAATATACAGAGTGTTTCAATAAAACCCATGTTTTTTAAAAAAACTTTATTTATAATGGTAATACAACATTAGAAAACCAGTGGCGGAGGCGTTGGACATTTCTTTCGGTACACGAATATGGTCCAGAGGCGTGGCAGGGATTTGGATCACGAACAAAGTTTCCTGTTGCACACGGCGTACCATCAAATTTGCAGACGTCAATAATGTGCGGAAAAACACCAAATACGTGACATTTCTTCAGCAGAAATTCCGCTTTTTGCTGTCCTCGAATGTAAATATAGTCTGCAGCATACAATAGCTTGCTTTCCAATATTTCGTTTACTTTGGAATATTCTACATCTCCAGAAGAGTATCGAATGCCATGTACCTTCCTTTCCAAGTATGATGTAGTCTTTTTATCATCGTTACTTAATGTGGAGAATGGTTGCGGTGGCAAAAATATGTAATGTGAACTTTTGAAGCCAATTTCTATGGTGAGTTCTTTGGCAACGAAAATCCCATCTACGACAAAGCCTTGAATGTCTACAAATGCTACCCTCATGTTGACGTCTACTCGAATACTAACTCTAATCAACGTCTAGTTTAGGCTTTTAACAATTTCGGTGAGGGGGAAGTATTCCATGACGCAATCGTGAATTATGATGCAATAGACTTTGGTATTTTCGGGGAAGCCTATGTTTGCTTCAATGTCGAGTTTCACATCAACTGTGGACGCCTTCATGCTTTCCTCCTGCTTTGAACAATCGATAACAAACAATGCATGTCGTTTGAAAGAAGAATAATCCAGCAGGGGACGCTTCTGTGTAGAGTTTGCGTAGTTGGGATAGAATTCAGTATAGTTAAAATATGCCTCATTGTAGTCAGTTTTACCAAAGTCCAATTGCATTCTTTCATTAGGCCAATATTCACCGTTAAGTGATAGTCTTATACTTTGCACGTCAGCATTGTCAAATAAAGTCGGGTCAGCTGTACCCACGTTACGTTTATTGGTTTGAAAGAAAACAATAACAAAACGAGGCCTTTCAACTGAAGTAGATGTTTTAACAGCCCAAACTTCACGTCTTGCACCCTTAGTAATTGCAGGCAATTCGTGTAACTCCCACTTCCTAAATGGAATAACTATAGGTTGATCTTTTTGAATGGATTTCATGAGATTCAATTTGATATCGTCATTAGGAAAGATATGTTTAACTTTTAGTTCAACACTTGTAATGTTAATTTTAGCAGTTGTACTAGTGAGCGTACCAGAGACATTCTTTTCCGTGATATATATGCAATCATTATCGTTTCGTGCTCGAACTAATCGTATTGTTTGACGTCCACATGTAATCATGGGATAATCGTTGAAAATGTTAAAAATATGTTTGAGAGGTATTTGAAGGTTGAAGGACTTGTCGCTGGCATAACAAGTCATGGCACGTACGGCACTTATTATTCCAGGATCTCGAACTGTTTCCATTTCCCTGGCACTTTCACTGTACGTACATGAATCGAATAGGAAGGCTCCAACATTGTTTGCTAATTTTACGTCACCAGCTCCATGTGTTTCAAGCGACCCTTTAATGCACAACAAAGTATCGCTCATTGCAAAAAACGAATCAACTTGATTAATGCTAAACTCCACAATGTCACTACAATTGAATGATTTTATAAATGGAGCATAGGTTCTATATTCAGCCTTTCTAATTGAATCGTCAAACATCGGCTTACGATAGATATCAAACATCGAAGGCATGTTGTCGTTTTGACGAAGACGTTTTCCATACGTAGTTGTCATTTTTCAATTTAAACCCCAGCGATTGCAGAACCAATTTGTTTGCGAACGTGAGCTGTTTTAGCTTTGGCGACTGCTTAGCTAATGAAGTTGAAAGATCTGCAGACTGTATTTTATGATTGATTATTAGTCCCATCTGCTTCGCACTCTAAGCTCCAACACCAAAGTACTAAGTTCTCCACGGAAGTTTACGGGCTGACCGTCTTGGTCTAAGGCGATGACGGTGATATTGGTTATTTCACGTTGTGGTATAACGGGTAAGTAGAGCAAATTATGAGGAATTTCGTCGATGGAATATCCTGGATCTACTTGTATGACGAATTCGTAGATAGTATGAGCAGGTCTGTTTGCATCGAAGGCTCCAGTGGTAATGTTACAATCGAAGCGGATACTGGATACTTTAATAATTTTGACGGGGAGATCTGAAGAGTGCGTTTTGTTAGCGTCAAGTATTTTCGGTGAAAATCCTAATATTCTCCCAAGACTATCAGTTTCCATAAAGGAAATTTTGTATTTACTTGAAATTTCGCATTTCAACGTATTGTGATTGGGTTTTAGTGAAAATACCGGTCTAGTTGAATTGCTCGCACCCAACTTATCACAGATAAATTGTTCAAGGTCAGCAATTTCATAACATCCTGTGGGAAAATCAAAACTTTGAAGCTCGTCTTTGGTATCGTAGTAGTAAAACGTACAATTTTCAATGTTTGGTATACTGTGATAAGAATGAAAAGATCGTAGAGCTATTTCGTAATCATTCTTTGGATCGAGGACAATAGGGGTAGGAGGTTGAAAGGTGAACACGTGATTGGTGCTGTTAACTCTCAGCAACTGCGACATGATGACTAATGAAATTCGGGGGATGTATGAATTTAAATAACACACATGACATGTTCAATTATTTATTTTTACAAAGAAAACATGTGGCTTGAGAACTCGGAGGGCCGTCACAATGCGTCGTCCAATCAGGTCGGTTGTAATGGATGAAACAAGGTAGTCGTATTTGTAGTTCAGAATTTGCTCGATATTCATTGGGAAGTTTATGCCACATATCAAGCAATTCAGAAGGTCTTACACACTCTATTAGATGTTCAATGGGAAAGTGCTTTAGTTCTTCGGCAGTGAAACTACTCAATGTTTTTCCATGGTAGATATGTTGTAGTAATAGTTCCGTCATTGTTGTAGAAATTTCAAACACAAATGACCGCAATTGATTTGATCGTAGTTTTGATATTGGGTATTGTTGTAGAAAATTCTCGCACTCTTTCCCAGATATGTAACAACTTCTTTCGGCGGCTTCAAGTTACCAAATGAATCGAAATACTCTACATTGTTGTTTATCTTTCTGTAAGCTACCCAATGACTTCCGCTATTCTTAGAGGTATCCAAATTAACAACTGCGCATTCTTGTTTTCGGGGGCCGGCTTTGGGCAGAGTGTCTCGCATGAACACTCCTCGAAAATGTGGTATTTTAAGCGATTTTGCGTAATGCGTTATGTCAAAGTCGGATAGTGCGTGATTGGGTAGCTTTATTAGTTTTTTTTTTTTAAATACAATCCAAAACCACCTTTTGGATACTTTTTCAGATACATGCCAGATCCTACACGTTCCATAGCCTTATTATGACGTACATCTTCTTCCAATTTCTTTTGCGCATGCTTTGCGTCAATGACAGTTTTAGCAATCCCAGCAGCACCACCTGACAAAGCTCCAAGTGCTGAAAGGCCGGCAAACAAAGGGATAAGTGGTAGGAAACCTCCGGATTTCGCTACAGGTATTACTCGAGGAACCTCGACTTCTTTTTTCCCCCCAAATTCTTTAATAAGTGCTTTGGCTGCTCGTAGGGCAAACGTTGCAGTGTCTTTCAAAGATGCCCCTTTTTTCATGGACTTTCCCACCTTTAGAATAACATCTCGATGCAAGGAACGGCGTTTGCGGCGGCGACATCCCATCCCCAGCTTTCTTTTCACCTTCATTCCGCCCGTCACAAGTAATGCAGCAGTTTTCTCTGCCAAAGAAGCGTCTTTTGATTTAACGCGAGCCCAAGCTTTATCTTCAAGTATCTGATCGGCTGTGTGTCGTTCTTCGAGAGACTTATTCTTCCAGTAAGAAATATCGTGTTGTTTACAAGCAGCGTCCAAGGGGTTAATGCCAGGATCTCCACGATCAAGACGTTTTTCCAATTTTGTACCGGCTACCAAAAAAAAAAAAAAAACAATTAATTTTTATGAAAAGGGTGGGGGGAGTACTTACGTCCACAGTACTGATAGCTAGGTAAGTGCAGTTCAATAGGTAGTTTATTGATGAGAGAATTTAAGAGACCTTCTCCTTCAAACACCAACATTAAGACTGATACACGTAAGTGGAGCGACACCTATTTTTATAGAGTAGCACTAAGAAAATCGACACACACTATGAAGATAATTCAACAAGAGCAGACGATACCCATTGAAAATCTAGATTTCACCTCAACGCCATTGATCGGCAAACATGGTAAATTGTTGCCAAACTCTTTCCGTGCCATTATATGCGGTCCCAGCGGGTGTGGAAAGACGAATGTCATGCTGGCGCTCCTATTTAATCCAAATGGCGCGAAATTCAAAAACGTTTATGTTTATTCAAAATCATTATTCCAACCAAAGTACCAATTGCTGCAAGAAGTTATAGCAAAAGTCAAGGGCGTTGGATATTTTCCATTTAAAGACAATGAGGCAATAATAAGTCCAGATAAAGCTCAGTCTAATTCTGTCTTTTTATTCGATGACGTTGCATGTGATGGTCAACAGAAAATTCGTGAATACTACTCCATGTGCCGGCATAAAGATATAGATGCTGCATATCTTTGTCAAACATACTCAAAAATACCGAAACAGCTTATACGCGATAATTGTAATGTGATTGTGTTATTCAAGCAAGATGAGGTGAACTTGAAACATATATTCGACGAACACGTATCTCCAGACATGACATTCGACACATTTAAAAATATGTGTTCAACGTGCTGGTGTGACCGTTATGGTACTTTGGTAATTGTGAAGGATTTCCCCTTCAATGATGGCAGGTATCGCAAAGGATTCGATAAATATATAAAGATGTAAGCTGCGCCTTTAGTCTATACCAATATGTCTGATGATAAGGTTGCTACTGCATTGCGCAAGAAAAAAGTGACTGAACTTGCCAGATCGATTCGCAAAAAATACTTGGCGTTGAAATTGGGTAAATCAGAGCAAGATGAGTCTATCAATAAACTATTCAAGCCGATATCCAAACCACTCGAAGAAATTGTGCAATCCTCAAAGACATTACAAAAAACGATTACAAATTTAAATCCAATTAAAAAAGAGGAAATAAAGAAGGAAGAAGAACCTTTGACAGATGATGTGTTTACACCTTTTCTCGAAACGGAACCGGTGGCCGAGACCGATGAATCCGGCAATATTACACGTTTTGAATCTCCAGAACAGATGCGTCCCGAAATTTCTCAGGAAGCTTTTGCAGACTATTTGGACCAATATCCTGCCATCAGTCATCAGTTCATTGAAGATTACTTCCAAAAAGATGATAAAATTGATAAAAATTATGGACCGATATACAATGATGAAATCGGTTGGTCATTAGGCAAACGTCGAATTGCGTTTGATGGAAAAACCGGTAATATAAACATACTACCTGAGAAAAACAAAGAAGGAAGATATGTAATTGGAACACCAGGTCTGTATGAGCTTCTATTTTACCGAGGCCCCAGTTACAACGATCAAGATTTACAGAACTATAAAAATCTTTTGACAACAACTGAAGTTCATTTAGACACGTTAGATCGTCTTAAGGGTTCAAGTACTGAAAAATATCACTACATCATAAAACCTTTATTCAAAACAAAATCTCGTCTACAATCGACTCCTTTAGCAAAAGGAAAAGGTATCGATCGTTTAACATATAATGATAAGCCTATGGAGTATATTTATTGGGATGATGTTAATGAATTAGTGGATCGTTTGAAGTTGTTGATTGCGTCGAAAGAGGCAGGCAATACGTCACACGACAACGAAATAGTAGCAATTATCAATGAGCTCAAGGAGGCTGATATAATAGAATAATACAGGATGGATCTTGCTCATTTCAATTATGTCTATCGATAAATTCGGACATAGACATCAAACGCCTTATGCGCGTTTACCGGCGAAAATCACGTTCCCTCATACACCGGACGGTGATATTGATATTGAAAATGTGAAAATTTGTAATGTTAAAGACCCGACAACAAATAGTGATGCTGCAACAAAAAAATATGTTGATGTGCATTTGAATGACCTACTTACTATAAACTCGCCATTAATTCAAACACATGGTGTGATGTTGCAGCAACATGATAGCAATATAAAGGATTTAGCAATAGGAATAAACGAACATAAGACGAAAATCCCCATATTACAGACACATATTGCCAACTTACAAAATAAAACTAACGAAATGGATGAATTTATTTCGCGAAATCCCCCTGTAGCAGGTAGGGATATGGCTACGAAGAAATATGTTGATGATTCAATTAACACAGCCAATGTATTAAATCGAAAAGAGTTAAATGCTGCTATTGACATGTGTGTTGAAAACATAATTGAGTTACAAAAAGAAATTGCAGAATTGCGGATCCGTCTCTGATATGAAAACTAACGTTTTAGGCATTGTAGACAATATCAATGTTATGAATATGAATACCGACAGCCGCATTAACAGTCTGAAGCTGAAGCTAGCTGAGCAATAATATGCATTCTAAAGAAAAAATTCAGCTTGTAAACGAGCTCCACAAACCGATACGGAAAAAATTTCCTCGGAGACGTACTATCATTAAGGGTCTTGACGATCTCTGGCATATGGATCTTGCGGAGTTGAGAAATTTTGCCCCACAAAATAGGAATCATAAAATGATACTAGTCGTCATTGATTGTTTTTCAAAGTTTGTGTGGACACGCCCACTAAAGACGAAGACCGGAGAGGAAATCACTCGAGCATTCTCGGACATTCTCGCTCACACTAAACGAGTACCAAAAAATCTGCAATCTGATCAGGGAAAGGAATTTTACAACAGCAAATTTAAAAACTTAATGAAAAAACATGGTATAAATCATTATAGCGTATTTAGTACGATGAAAGCTTCTATGGCAGAGCGTGTTATAAGAACTTTGAAATCGAAACTCTACAAGTATTTCAGTTTAAATGGTACCCACAAATGGATAGACATTCTGCCTGAAATTACTCAAAACTATAACAATACAAAACATTCCACGACAAAATATAAGCCTTCTCAAGTCAACAAATCCAACGAAAAATCTATTTTGAATAACACCTATAGTCATTTAAAGATAGCCGGTCCACGAAAATTTAAAGTTGGCGACATTGTGCGCATATCGAAGGCAAAACATGTCTTTGAAAAAGGATATACACCCAATTGGACTACAGAACTATTCAAAATCATCAAAGTTAAAATTACCAATCCTGCTACGTATTTACTTGAAGACATGCAAGGGACACCAATCAGCGGCTGCTTCTATGACGAAGAACTACAGAAAACATCGAATCCGAACGTTTACTTGGTGGAAAAAGTTCTTAGGCGTAAAGGCAAGAAACTGTTTGTGAAATGGTTGGGCTTAGACAAAGAACATAACACCTGGATTAATGGAGTTGATGTTTTATGATGTAGAAGGCCACACACACACACATGCTATAAATTGGAGTAACTTCAAATCTAAAACACAGTTAGCAACATGAGTTCTCAAGGAAGTGTCAGTAGTGGTTATGGTAGTAGTAGTAGTGATAATAACTATACTGCAGAGGTGGATAACATTTTGGAAAACTATGAGTTTGCTGCAAAGTCTGAAAGTGTGTACCTGCTTTCAACACAATATTCAATTTCCGGTTATGAAGTAAAATGTGGTATTAGTCCAGCAAGGTCATTTACGCCTGCTGTTATTCTATCTCAGCAGTTCAAGTTCAGCAAAATATCTTTCAGCACTTACGAATGGCAGAACTTTATTTCAATAATGACGCAACAGATGAATTTCTTTCATACCGGAGACGAGTTCAAACCTGATTCGATTCCATGTGGAGACTACTGCACCATTACCCCATTAAATTACGATGATTGTAAGGTAATTTTAGTCAAGAAACATGGTGTCGAGTATTACATGGATGAAGAAGAAGTATCCTCAATTTTAGAAGTAAATAATTTGATTATACAACGTATATCGGTGTTGGAAAATTTGTATTTTTGTCAATATTATTATAATGTTTTGGATTTCTGTAAAAATATCACCTCCGAAAATTTAAGTTCTCTACAAATTTTATATGCATTTTGTTCCATAACACCAAACGATATGTTAAACAATGCTCTTAGAGAATTTGTATACTTTTATAAACTCAAAGCCATCAATGATTTGAATAAATAGTTATATAGATGTGTTTGTGTTTAAGTCATCTACCAAACCTTTTTGATAACAACAACCACAACCACTACTCCCACACATCATAAGAACCATCCTAGTGTAGGGAAAAGAAATAAAAACTGAATTATATAATATATATATTTATGATAAACAATAACTATAAAACTTATACATCTTAAAAAGTCTAAAATCACAAAATTTTGATTTCAACCGGCAAAGATTAAATTATAAAAATGAATTATATAATATATATATATTTATGATAATTTGGTATTACGACAACGACAGTTCCATATTGACAATCAACGAGTCTAGTTCGAGTTCGGATAAACAATAGCTAAAAAACTTATACATCTTAAAAGTCTAAATCACAAATTTTGATTCAACCAACAAAGATTAAATTATAAAAATGAATTATATATATATATATATATATATATATATATATATATATATATATATATATTTATGATAAACAATAACTATAAAACTTATACATCTTAAAAGTCTAAATCACAAAATTTGATTCAACTGACAAAGATTAAATTATAAAAATGAAATAAAAAACAAAAGAATAAGTTAAAAATACTAGAATCCGTCAAAATGGTCAATATCGCTATCACTATCATATGTTCCCCTAATCTTAAAAGTCTAAATCACAAAATTTGATTCAACTGACAAAGATTAAATTATAAAAATGAAATAAAAACCAAAAGAATAAATTAAAAATACTAGAATCCGTCAAAATGGTCAATATCGCTATCACTATCATATGTTCCCCTAAATCTGAGAGTTCTAGGAGAATTATGTAGTTTCGCAATACAAGAATCTTTATCATTTGTTTCAAAAAGTACTGTTCTATAGCAACTTTGGCACCACCAATCTTTATTGTGATACAGGTCACGAATTATATCTTCTGACGCGCAAAGATCATGGTGATGATCATTGATTACAATCAAATGTTTCCTCAATCTTTTATGACATCCTTTAATGCTATCAAAACATTCTTTACAAACATATATGTTATATGTATCAATCCTATAATAGTTAACCCATATGCAATATTCAGACTCGTCTTCAAATATGTAGTCCCAGTCAGATCTAGCAAGTACAGCATTTCGGTCTTTGTACAGAATGTATCGTGAACAATGAACAAAATCGAGATTTCTACAAAACCGTGACTGATCATTTTGAGCAGTCTTATTTAAAAATCTCCATTTGTATTCTGCAAATTTTTTTGCGATTTGTTTGGTAAGAGTCCATGGTAATTTTGACGATTCGAAAAAATCTGCTAGACATTCTATATTTTCGCAAATTATTTTTATACAGTTTTCGCTTAATGTATTCATATCTGAAACAATGAGAGTACATTTTTATATACATATACTCAACGAAAAATTAAAATATTACTCAGTGTTACTTAGTTTGTAATGGCCCCAGGGAAGCGTATCAAACGACTCTGGAATTAGTGACCGCTTATCATCTTCAGGAGAAAGACCCACTTTCTTTTGTTCAATGCTGAAAACGTTATGTGCATAGGACTGAATTGTGTTTTGGAAAATGTACTTCGACTTCCAGTTTTTTAAACAGTTCAAGTAATCTTCGAAAGTAATTTTATTTCTTACAATATTTTTCTTTACCCCCTTAGATTTTTTCACTGTTTTTCCACCTCTTACTTTAAAAGCATACATTTTTGAACGTAGTCCTATGAAATGTGTCATAATAGAACCATTACATTCGTCTTTCATCAAACCTAACACCTTTTTGTTTGCTAACGGAATGTTAAAGTAATTACCCTCTGCATAATCACTGGTATCAAACATGTGAATATCATCCTTTATCACTTCTTCGTATACGTCATTACAATGAAGTTCATACGTGAAACTATCTGTATCTGTATACATTAATTTACATTTTTTTTTCCCAATTTAGGGATGATATATGAATAATGAAAGTCATACATACAAGTTTTTGAAATGTCTAAAATTGCCATCCCAATGTACAGGGGCTTATTGAAAACAAGATTACTCTTTTTTAATTCTATTGCAACTAAATTTTCTTCAAAAATTGTTCTAGAATGAAACCAAGGACTAGCAATCAAGTTTTTAGCTCCATAACGTCCCAAATATGATCTTGATAATTTCACAATCCTATGATTCCGTATATTTTCCATGGTTTTACCAAACACCGCGTTATTCATCAATTTATACAAATTTTTGGCAAAAGCTGTAGTAGCTTCCGTTCTTAGTTTAGTATTTAAAGCGATGTAGGGTTTTAGCCATGCAGCTTGCTTAAATTTTAAAATTCTATGTATTTTTGTTAGAATTAAACCATTTGCTAAAGCTTGTTTTAAATTTCGATAGTGTAAGATATAATTATGTTTATTGTGTAGGGTAGCCATGAGTTTTTTTAATTTGGAATTGGGAGGCGTTTTGTGTTCAGGACAAAAAGGAAAATCTTGGTGTAGATCGTGTAGCTCCTTAGGGTACTCCAGGTCTACCTCAAGAATATACCCCTCTGAAGAGTCGTCTGCAATTTGATTGATATCAATGTTCAAGTTATCTTCCCATTTGAAGTCTGCATAAGGGAGGAATTCTGACATTGCCCACCCATAAAGGTTGTTCACATCTAGGTACAAAAGGTACTTAGAGGGTTTTTGAGGGTCATACTCCTCCTCCATGTATTTATTGTTGGCTTCGGAATATCTATTTGAGCAAACAGATATACCCCCCCGAATACCCCTCTCAATAAACATAATCATATCAATATCTTTAAGTAATTCTAATTTTATTTGGGTATACTTTAACATTGAATCCCACGTATACCCAGGAAGAGTATAGTACCACGCAGGATCTAGCTGATACGTTTGCAAACAATTACTTCGTAACTGCTCAAAAACGTCTGCTAATAACAGTATGTCTGTTTTCATATATAACTGACTATACTCTCCCAGGTTAGCAGTATCAAAATACTCCCAAACATTTTTTGCATGGTTATATTGTTCCATGGAAATATTCGAATCATAAAGTTTATTGTAAAAATTTTCAATGGACGGTAATTCTACATCGTTGAGCTTTTCTATACAATCGATGTAATCGTATGGAAAAACCCCTTTTTTCATCAAAAGTTTCAGTTTTTGGTTATCTAAATCATGAAACTCATGTTTTAAATTTTTAAAATCATCCTCCTTCAGTGTAGATACCAGTTCGTCTAGACTTGCCCCCATGAATCTAAAGGAGTCTATGAACCTAAACTTGATGCTAGTTTCAGAGTCATGTAGGGTAAAACTAATATATTTTTCCTTATTTATTGGTAGTATGGAAACCTCACCACGTTTTGCAATTTCCTTAATAACAAAATGTGAGTCATAGCCGCTTAAGTTATGAAAAACCACTGGAACAACAAAAACTTTTTTAAAATTCAAATTGCATGCTTGATGAGCATATCCACGAAATTTTCCAGTGAAATGATCATGATCCCTAACGACTATATCTTTATCAGTAAATTTATGCTCACAAATGTGGCAATTTAGTGCATTTACCAAGTTGGGTGTAACACCAAGGGGTATTATATCTAAAATTTTGGACTCCACAAATTTTGCTACATCAGTTAACTGATTGGTAAACCAATCTATACAGTCTTCACCCTGATGATATTTATAATATGAAAGCCGATCATCGTAAGCGCATTTTAAATAATATCCTGCAGAAAAAGCTACGTGTTGTTGATATTTTTTAGTTTTATCTGTTTTTTGTTGATCTGTATAAGCCTTTAGTATGGATTCTAAATCACTATAAATAACAAAGGGACATTTCTGTTTATAAATAAAATTTTTAAATTCAATATGAGTATGACTGGGAAAAGAAATTTTTGACTCATTCATATTTTTACAAACACTTTCATGCTTATCCAAAATTTGTTTACTATGAAAATAGTTCAAACACCTATCGCAAATGAATTTTTTACCCTCATATTTATTAAGTTGAGATGAAATTAATCTAGATAAATTTTTTATCCAACAATAGTGGTACTTAATGTTTTCATTTGTATCGTCTACAGGAGGTGCATCATAATCATTTAACTTAGGATAATACTTGGATTGGACCAGCAATAGATTAACATGTCTTTCAAGTTTATTTTTAGTTAATCTTGTAGGAACTACTGTATAAAATGTAGATTTATTCGATTGATTTAGTTCTAAAGAGTATACGTTTACTGATATATTATTTAATTTTTCAAATTTTGTAATTTGGGGCAGTGGCATTTCAATATCTAAGCCCTTTGTATTTAGAACTTCAGAGTAATGCGGATACGATGAAGTACGATTAGAATTAGTAGCAGGATTCAAAAAACTGTTTACTGCCCAGTAAAAACAAGCTCGGTCCATATTACAAACGTTTACAATTGCCTTCTTTCGAGAAATTTGTTCTGGTAGTGGAACGAAAGACGAGCCGACCCCCATTTCATATTTGTTTATTGCAACTTCCAAAAAAATTATTCGAGATAATGCCCATCCGCTTTCTTTTTCAGCAAATTCTGATAAACTGTTCAAAATAGGATCAATAATATTTATTCTAAACCAATCATGTAAATCATCTCCAATGTCTAATACAACATTGGGAGTACTGAAATATTTGCGGTCTACTAACTCCACGTCTTTTGATTGCTTAATAAAATCCCCACAAAAGGTGGTGTTCACTTTTGAAATTTGTGTTTTCTTGAGAACTAATAAAATCTTGTTTTTGAAAATTTTGAAAGCATCTGTAAAGAATGCATTCATATCTTTATGTGACAAGTTTATAATAACTCCTGTTTTTAATCTACTTTCAAATGCAGCATTAATGTTTTCCCACTTAACCCTTTTACTAGATTTCTCAAGTCCTTCACCCACATGCGTCACTTTTAGTAAACATCGCATGCGCTTCAAATGTGCTATTTTTGTATGAATTTTATGTTTTACTCCGGTCGAAAACTTGAAAGATTTTAAAGCAAGATTACATTTTCTGAGGTGTTTATTAATCAGTAAAATCCATTTGTTTCTATTCGAAAAGGTTTGAATTTTGTTTACAGAATTTAAAATTTCATCAATTTGCTGTAGAGTAACACTGAAGTTCGACATTCTTGAGTATATGAATAAAAAATGTACTCACCAGCTTTCCAAAGTTGTCTTCGACTACGGATGTGAATTTCCTTAATTTTAAAGTTGTCCTCAGCAGATCGCTTCCAAATTTTGTGCAATGGGTTATATTGTGACTGCGGATGTGTACTTATGAATTTTTTAAGTTGACCTCAGCCGGTTGCTTTTTAATTTTGTGATGTGTTGCTGAAACAAAAAATAATTTTTAAAATGATTTTAAAACAGAATCACACATGCTAGATTAGGTTAAATGTGAGTGGACCTCAGGACCTCGCTAAATAATTAACAAGATTTTAAAAATCAAAAATCTTACCGTTTAATTGTTTTCTTCTATTTTAAATAGTGTCCTGGGATGGCATCCACTAGAAATATTCTGTAGCCCCAAAAACACCAAACTATAGCTCCCCTTGTTTATATCTGCGATATATTTCTTGTATTTTCCCACTACCCTTTGGGGGAGAAAAGTTACAGTATCTTCTAATTCTACTAATATAGCTTCTCCAAATTTTGATTGAACAACTTTAACTTTTACAATTTTCTGGGGGACGTTCTCCGGAATTTCTTTCAGCTTCCTAATGGGTTTGTTCTCTACCTCTGTGGAAGTAGAGAAGGTGTTTAGTTCATTGATAAAACTCATCTGAAATAAACAGGGTAATTGTTGTACCAGTATGCAAAGAGTTTACCCCAATAAATTTATAGCAAATAAAACTTTTTCAAAATATTTTTGGAAACTAAATGTAAAGAGCAAATAAAAAATATAAAGATAAAACTTACTTTGTTTTTTAAAACTCGAACTATACTCGTTGATCGTCAATATGGAACTGTAGTTGTCGTAATACCAAAAAATGTATTTATACCTTTTTTCAAGGATTTCATATCACTTTCGTGAAATTGTGATAAACTATTATTTTTGCAGGCGTTTGATATATCGCATTTCCTGTTGTGGTGTTGATATTTTCTGATTGTGGATTGAGTCATATCAATTTTACAAAATTTCCGTGGTGAGTTAATTTTATTTTCATATTTATCATTTCCTGTTGTGATTACGGAATATCAGAAAAACAATTTAGTTAATTGCAAAAGTTTATTTTAAAAATATTATTGATAAAGAGAAATTATTTTTGTTAATAAAGTCTTGAGATGATTTAAAAGGTCTCCATTAGGACATGGGATATCAAATAGGTTCCAATTGAAGGGTCCAGCTGCAACAAGTTTTTTGGTAAACTCATTATATTTGTAGTATGTGGTGTTTTTGAAAAAGTACATGTGTCCGTCAATGTACTGGAATGTTCCTGTAACATCTGTGGGTAGTCCAGGGAAAATATCTTTAATTTGTCCTCTATTTAAGACATTTTTTAAGTTCTTATCATATTCAATATAATTATTGTTATTATAAAATACATACATTTTTCCGTGGTTGCTTTGAAACATTGTGTTTATTTGAGAATTTTTTGGTATAAGTAAATTACCTTGCTCAAGTATTCGCAAACCTGGGAAATCTGCTATATAGTATTTACGAACATCTTTATTGACTGCTATTAAATTACCGGTAGAACTTTGAAAAATCTGAATTATGGAGCCAACTTCTTCGGGTAGATAATCATCAAGCATTTCTGGTTCTGAGGGAATAAGTTTTGAATTCAAATCCATTTTCCATAGAAAATCTTTATAAATAATATATAAGTGATAATTTTCAAATGTACCAGCCATCGCAGTAAACATATACTCCGGCGTTATGTCGCATAAATTTTTATTTGGTGGATGAGGTCTATGATGACCTGTAGTCGGTGGCGTAGGTTTGAAAGGATTATTTGCATATTTATTGGTTGGTCCATAAAGAGCTTCAAGAGCCATTTTATCATCTTCATCCAATTTTGGGGTCGCGTTTCGTTGATACCATGGATACATTATTGCTTGTTTATTATCACTATGGGATATACCTAGGATATGTCCAATTTCATGAATTAATACCATGAGTAGACTAGTCCTATCATCTGAACTTGATCCATTCAAACTTAAATCCCACTTTTCATCGGCATCAATATGAAGTTCTATACAGCTGTTGCCATTTGGGAAATAACCATGTGCCAACACCTTTCCAGGACCATCAAATGCGCTGGGACATTCATCTCTACCTTGACAATCTGCACGAAAATAGTGTTTTCCATGTACAACAGTGATAGATATATCAGGAGCATAAGGTCTTGTTTTGTGTATTAATTCAAATTTGAACTTTGAACTGTTACTCCACACTTCAAAAGCCTTTTCGAGAACATCAAGATATGCTTGATTTGCCTGAGGGAAGAACCATTTCAAATCAAATTTGTTCCATTTTGATCTAACTCTAAAAGAATGATCATCGTCGGAAGCTGCTTCACTTACAGAACATCTTGGCCTATCCATAAGTTGTATTGTATCTTCATCTAATTCTCCCGTTGCAGGAATATTATATTTTTCTTGAAAACTCAACAAATAATCCTCAAGTTTAGTCAAATCATTTTCATTTGCGTATCCGAAGCGTTGTAAATAATCCATAGCATACTGCTGGTCGACAACACAAAGTGCTGGACATAGCGCTGCAGCTAATATAATTATTAACATGATCTTCACCCTTCTGTTATCCTCAAGAAACTAATCCTCAAGCACATTATTAACAACATTTTTTAAAAAAACCCCTCCCCCCAAAGATTCAACTGCTACGTGTCACGCATAAAATATTATATGTTACTTTCAAGTCACCCGGTACGAAATTCTTAGTAATATTTCAACATAAGTTACTTTTAAGTCCCCCCGGTAGCGCGCCGCCCGCGCTCACATTGTAGCAATACCTTCCTTCGCTAATAATATGCGTGAGAGCTTATGGCGGCATGTGTTGAACGTCTTGCTATAGACGCGAAGGTTGTGCGATCGAATCTCACTGAAGTTTTTTTTCAGATTTTTAAAACAGGACTAAAAATGGCGGCCTAAAATTAAAAACGCGCGCGCCGCCGCTCACAGCGCCACCAAGCGGAGATTTTTGAAGTAGTGAGCCAGAACCGCTATTGTTCTATCTACTATCGTCTATTGACTTCCGTAAAGCTTTCTGGCAAATTCCCTTGGATAAATCGTCGTGTGAAAAGCCTGCTTTTGGTATTACCGGCCCGGCCGTGGTCTTTTCGAATTTTCTGTCGTTCCCTTTGGTTTGTGCAACAACGCGCAGACACAGTAGCGTCTCATAGATGCTATTTTCGGTCCACAGTACGAGCCAAATATCTTCTGTTATTTGGACGATATCATTATATGTACCTCCACTTTTGAAGAACACATCAGGTTTCGAGCAGAAGCTCGCGATAAATTAAAGAAGGCTTATTTAGTCGTTAATGTTAGGAACTGTGAATTCATTAAATTGAGCCTCAAATTTTTGGGTTATATCGTAGGTGACAATTCTCTGAGGACTTATCCCGGAAAAGTATCCGCGATGATTAATTACCCCCGTCCGACTACCGCTAACGAGATAAAACGATTTATGGGACTTTGTTCCTGGTATCGATGTTTTATCAAAGACTTTTCTACTTTAGCTTCCCCGATAAACGATTTGTTGAAAGGCAAGAAGAAATCGCAAAATATCGAATGGAATCCGGATGCTGAAACATCCTTCCTGAATATTAAAGAAGCCCTTATTGCTTCCCCTGTTCTAGCTCAACCTAACTTTTTTCTCCCATCTGTCATACAGTGTAACGCTAGTAACTCTGGTGTAAGCGTAGTCCTCACGCAAGAGATTGATGGTGGTGAAAGAGTTATCGCTCATGCTAGTCGCTCCTTGTCTCGTACCGAATGTAACTATTCCGTTACCAAGCGCGAATGTCTCGCAGTGATCTTCGCAATTGAGAAACTCCGTCCCTATGTAGACGGTGTTCATTTCACGGTGATAACCGATCACCATTCTCTCCTTTGGCTCAGCAATCTCCAAAACCCTTCCGGTAAATTAGCCCGTTGGTCGATGCGTCTTAGACAGCCCAATTTTCAGTTAGTTCATCGAAAAGGAACGTCCCATTTAGTTCCTGACACCTTAAGCAGAATGTATTCCGAGGAAGTCGCTCCAAATTCCGCTATCGATGCCGTCCGTGATCCCGTTACCGACCCCAATGCTTGGAAAAATGAGATCCATCTCTTGGAGGTCAACATCGATAAGATTGACCCGTGGTATGAAAAGATTCGCACTAAGATCTCGAATTCTCCTAGTAGTTACCCCCAATGGAAATTAGAAAATGACATGGTCTTCAAATTCGTTCCGTCTACTCTCCCCTTCTCGACCAATGAAGTTGAATGGAAATATCTCGTCCCTAAGTTCCAGAGACTCGATATAATGAGATCCCTCCACGAACCCCCTGTATGTGCTCACTTAGGGTTTTCCAAGACTCTATCCCGTGTTCAAGAACACTCCTATTGGCCCAAAATGCGCCGCGACGATCGAAATTATGTACGTTCATGCGTCGTGTGCGGTGCCCAAAAATTCCTGAATACCCCCCAATACGGTTTGATGGGCCGTGAAAAGAAAGCGGAGTTCCCCCGGCAAATAATAGCTTTAGATCTTATCGGTACCCTTCCTCGATCTAAACAAGGTTATACCTGGTTCCTCGTGGTAGGAGATTGGTTTTCTAAGTTTACACTCCTTCGGATAGCTTCAGCCACGAATATCGTCAATTTTCTGGAAAACGTAGTCTTTCTTATGTTCGGTGTCCCGCAATATGTTATTTGTGATAATGCCACTAATTTGAATGGTGCTCCTCTCAAAAATCTATGTAAGCGGTATGAGGTACAAAAACTTTGGTTTAATGTCGTGTACTCTCCGCAATGTAATTTTGTTGAGCGTAGCAATCCCACCATCGGAACCGCTATTAGGTGTTACATTGAGAAACACACTAATTGGGATAGTGAAATACCCAAAATTAGGCAAGCCCTGAATACCGCCAAACAAGAAGTAACGAATCACACTCCCTCGTTCTTAACTTCGCTCGTCACGTTCCATTATCTGGAAAATGCTATGGAACTAATCCCGATACCGCAAAAGATATTGAGATCTTACCTGGTGACCGCGACACTTATGCTAGCGAAATCGAAGGTCTGACTTAGGTATTTAGGCAAGTAACTTCTAATTTGCATCTTACATACAAGCACAGTGCGAAATGTTACAACTTAAGGAGGCGCCCTGTATCTTATAAGGTAGGCGATAAGGTGTGGCGTCGTAACACAGTTTTGTCCAGCGCTGCCAACCAGTTCGCGGCCAAACTAGCGCTGAAGTATAGTCTGTGTACCGTCAGAGAAAAACTGTTTAATCTAGTCTACTGTCTAGAAGGCCCAAATTGTTCCAAAGCTGACAATTGTTTCGATAAATCAATATAGATTTATCGAAACAATTGTCAATTTTTTAGAATTTTCAATAACTTTTATTATATTGTGGAATTAACTAGAGACCGTGAGTTTCATTTAAAAACACTAATACGGTAACAATATATATATATATATATATATATATATATATATATATATATATATATATATATTTCTACCTTTTGAATTGTTTAAATTGTTTAATTTATATTGTCAGTCTAGAATCTACTTCGAATCTTGGAACTTGTAACTTTTGCTTAATAAATGATTTTAAAAAAGCTTACTCCGAGTGTGAAAAGTTATTTGGCGCAGTCAGTAGGATATATTAAACGGGCGTTGGTGAATATAATAATCGGTTCGTTTCAACGATTTATTAACATATCTAAAATGAAATATTGGGACTCTTGGTTAAGTGGATTTAGTAACTCAACTCGAATACAGTTGGCTCGTACGAAGACGAATTTCAAGGGAACATTGGCAATTCTAGCTACAAGAGCTACAAGTGCAACTACATGGCGAAAGCAGTCCTACTCTTGATGTAAGTACTTTATGTCATATAGAGGAAATACTTGTTTATTTAATTCATAAAGCTCTGACAACTCCGATTCTGATTTAGATTCGGGCTCACAAACTTATCGTAACCGTAAAATAAATATTGAATTATCGAAACCTAGATTTAAAATTACCTACTTCTGAATAGAAATTAATTTTTCTATTTAGCGATGATGCTGCCTCCTTTTCAGAATTAGTAGTATTCAAACTTCGAATTCAATTTTCTTTATAATTTTCGTTAGAAAATACTTTGACAAGGTCATAAACGCATAAATTGGAAAAAACTTAAAATACCCATATTTTCGAATTTGAAATGGCCATTAGAACCCTTTAAGAATGTTTTCATGGATCGTTGTATGGTGCGATCGTAATAACTTTTCGAGGTCTATCATCTTGAAAAGTTTCATCGAAATCCACAATTATAAGTAACGACAAACTACCAAAAACGAAGTACCTGTATCTTAGCTCTGACTAAAGCTAGGAGGCTGAAAATTTCAATGTAGCATCACCTCGGCGCCCCCAAGCAACTTCCATCGTGATCGGTGAACGCGTTCCTACGTTTTCAGTCATTTGAAAATTGTTATTTTGTATAAAAAATAGTGTATACCTACAGATCGACTTTTCATGGTTTTATGTACATTACGTAGACAGTTTATAATGGGCTTTTTCGGTGTGGTGGTTTTTGTGGAGGTGAAGTTGCGTCACTTGGCAACTACCGCTGCCTGTGATAAATAACACAATATCCTGTTGAATACTTTATTGATACAAAATTATTTACAACTTAAATACCTGGTTTAAAATACCTACAATAATAAACAACCAAAATACATATTAGTTTTTCGAAATGGGACAAGTTGTACGGTTACGTAACTTAAAATTATTGTTTGTACTATGCAAAGAATACCAATACATTGATCTCGCTTCTAATATTCTGTAACAATATATTTGATATATCAATAAATAACTACAATGAAACTTAGATAAGTAGGATCTGAAAGGCCTATATTTTTTTAACACTTATAAAGGCTTTTAATTTACCCAGTTTCTCAAATAGACTATGATAACATGACAGTTGTCTTATTTATAGAGGGTCCTCCGAGAGGTCTTTAGTATTTTTAACTCCGCGCACTGTGTGTCACGCAACTTTCCACGACAATTGGGATCCGAGATTAAGATCGCAGCGCTACCTGTCAAGTCCAAACTACTCTAGATGTGTTAAATGTTTATATAGTGTTAATACCGTCGCTTAGCGTTTTATGCCCTTTTTCACTATATTTTCTTTTATAAATAATTATGAGCATAGAAAATATTCTTAGTAAATTCAAAACTTGTTTGTTAGTGCCGCTAAACGTATAGGTCAGTTGCTATTTTCTAAGGTCTTGAATTTCTGCCGTTGTACCCAAACATTTGTGGCTGCTATAATTAAATAAATAGTTGATTACAAATAAACATGTGGAATTCAATGACAATATACTTCTTGGAATATAATCTTATTGTTTGAATTGAAGTGAACAAACAAACATATATTTCGATATAATTTTTCCAATTCTTAATTTACTTTTCCAAACTTTCCTTGCGTCTACCTTTTCGGATTCTCCATTTTTATTTGTATTCTAAACTTTCCCCTTTCAAGGAATCGATGGATAATAAATTGTACATTTTTATTTCTTATAGATTTGCATTGTGGTACTGAGCAACATTGACGACTTTTGTCGCACATTTTTATGTACAAATATATAAATCGTTTCTTGAATTAAACCTAACATTCAAAGATCCAACATAAATTACGAATAACAATGTCTTGAGTACACGAAACAAATAACACAAGAGTTAAAAAGCATCTAATCCAATCTTATCACACATCTAGAGAAGTTCACTTTAACTCTGTGTGGTGGCGTATCACTTAGCAATAGATCCCAATAACTTAAATTTATCATCGGACGTTGAAGAATTGCAATTTCTCCTCGGCATTTTATGTACTTCTATTCACAAGTTTATCGTCCAAACTATTAGGCAGTACTACTGATAAACAAAACAAAAGTTTGTCACATATCCAGGACCCACTTAACTAGGTTTCATTGTGCTGATAACAAGTCAATTCTACACTTTATATTATCCCTTTATTTCATGATACTCACGAGCTAATACACTTTATGTGTAAAATTTGCTATTTACTAGTTTGAATGTATCTAAAGTAATAAACACATTTTAAGATTTTGCTACTGTTTTAAATTCAAGATAAACATGTCCCTTCTGAAATATATTACACATTATGAATAAATTTATAAGTACAAAACACCTCTAGTAGAAATTAAAACTAAACTATGAAGTAGTAAGAGCATTTTTAGAAAATATAATAAGTCACCACTGATTTGTAAAGGTTGTTGAAACCGTTTTTGTTTTAAATCACAGATAAGATAATAAAACGTATACAGTAAATATTTTCGCGTACCGCTGAATTAAATGAATATTTGACCGGCAAACATTTTTCTGTTACTACATCTTATTGCTTTAATTAAAGTTTTTTCATTCAATACTTCATTTAGACATCATTGTTTTCTGATAAGATTATACAATAGTAATTCAATTGAATATAAAATACAAAAGGAGAGTGGTGAATTTAATCTCACACATTTCAATAGAACATTGCGTAGAGGTCAGAGAAATGCGAAAAAAGAGCGCTTTTAGACATGTTTTCTCTCGTCTTTACTCTCGCTGGTGGTTTTGTTTTGCAACAATTTTTCAGAACCGAATTTTCAAAATAACCAAAGTTTCAGAATACAGTAGGGAACAGCCTAATGGAATAAATTTAGTAGTTCCTTAATTATGCATTTTTCTGAGGCACGTCAGTTTTTTAATTCTAAAATGACATCTTGTGACGTAAACATACCATCCCTAAGTTTAACCCCCTTCAGCTGACAGCTGCAACCCCTAAATATTCAAATTGCAAGTAGGGGCTTGATGTATTCCATTTTAAAGTCTTTTCATTCTATCTTCTATGGTTTCAATTTCTATTGCAGAAATTAAGAAGAATAAGTTTCTCCACGAAGGAAATTTGTTAAATTGTAACATGTCATCGCGACATGTTTCAATTTTTCATTAGTTATTTAGGAGCGTAACTTATACTTTAACTACTCCCACCTCTAATTCAAAATTTTATTTTACTTCGATATGTTAAGAAAGCATCGAATAACCGTTTTCACATTCGTAATGTTCCTATTTAAACGACAATTCCAGTGTAATCGGTCTCTTTATCGTTCCATATCCTTCACTACAAGCAAATCTATCTATACAGTCGACAATTATACATTTTGTTCACAGCGGTACCCTGTCTTGCTGCTCTGCTAGTATGTCTGAAGCCGATCCAGAACTCGCCTACCATCCAGAGACCAGAGCAGGCTACTCAAGATCCCGCTGCGAGTTGTATATATCTCCAAGATAATTCCCTAAACATATTTTCGGTAGATATAAAAACTTGAGTTTGACAATTTTATTGTAATACTGGTTTTAATCGTGTTGTATTGTGAATACATGGTTGATGTGAATTTGTTTTTTGTATAAAGTAAATCCTTTTTCCCGAAATGTTTGTTATTGATTCACCTTATCCCAACTTAGGTAATAAAAAATGGTGTAACTGAGGCCAAATTCACCACCTGAACGATGTCCCAAGGCCAGGTCAAAAAGACCATTGGCGCCCAACGTGGGGCGTGTACCCACAACCCTGAGATTAAGAGTCTCATGCTCGTTCAAATAGGACCATTACGAATGCAAAAACGGTCATTCGACGCGTTCTTGTAGTATCAAAGTAAAATAATTTTGAATTCAAGGTGGGAATAGCTGAAGAATAAGTAACGCTCCTAATTAACTAATGAACAATTGATACATGTCGCGATGACATGTAACAACATTAAAAAAAGCCGAATAAATAATGTTATTTTGCAATGAAAATATAATAAAGTAAAGAAAAAGATAAATAGAAATGTCTCCTAACTGAAATACGCGTCACAGGGTGGTGAAATAAGAATGCAAATTGCTGTATTTCGAAAATTATTCGTCGTAGAGACTTACGGTGAGAAAATATAACTGAAGTGGCCAGAAAATGACGGGGGAAAATATTGTCAGATTTCTAAGATGGTCGTTATGGGGCGTAACCACCATATTAAACTTTGAAAGTAATTTTTCACTGAAATCCATTTAGTAAATGTATAAAAAAATATCGTATATATTTTCTTATTATTATGCTCTTAAAAGGTAAGCCTTATTCTATTAATTTTTGTCTAACACGTTTTGACGTATCTATTAAAATAAAGTGGGGGGTGGTGATTAAATGTTTTTTATAAATAAACAGTTGTAACTCCTAAACGACTGAGCGGATTTTAACAAACTTGGTCTCGTTGGAAGACGCATTTACTATTACATCAAACTCATCTTAACTGTGATAAGTCTTAATGATGCCGTTAGAGCGCATTTTTTTATTTATTAGCAGAAAACTGCAAAATTCTCTTAAAAATTGAATGCAATAATATGAATTTCTTTTTCAGAAAAACGTCGTGAAATAACACCTAAATAGGCTAGAACAAAGGTATCCCGATATTTTATTCCTAGCCGAAAATATCGAGGAAAGAAAATTTAGTTATCATAAAATTTGAAGAAGACGCTACTACACCGGTAATTATTCTTATTTATTTATCTCAATCCATAGGTATTATAATATATGCAAGTAAGTGTAAGCTAGGCAGAATATAAAGAGTAGACCATGGAGATAAAACAAAGGCCTTAACTTGTCGCCAAATATTTAAATTATGCTAATAGAGGCAGTCTAATTTGAGTTTGTTGCACACAAGTAAGGCGTTAATACTATTAAAATGCCTTTAACAATTGATGAAGCTGTCGATATGATTGCTGTATATTTTGAATATATTCAAAATGCGACAGTTGCTCAATGAGTATACAGAGCCCGATATCCAAATAGGCGTTTACGCAATGCGAGATTTTTTCCTCATTTAGTGCGAAATTTGCATAATACTGACAGCTTTCGACCTCAGTTGCGAAGATACTCTACTAGAACAATGGAAGACAATATAGTTAATGTCTTTACATACGTGCAATTGAATCCCCATGTTAGTACGAGAGCAATGTGTCTCGCGTTGGGTATACTACTACTACTATTCTAAACATTTTTGAAGATCATTGGTAAGTTTTTATGTCACTAAAAATCCTACTTCACATATTTCACAATGTGTTTGTTAGTTGGAATTTTTAAACTGCACCCATATCATATCATCAAGCCTCAAATGTCGAAGACCGACGACTAGATTATTGTTATTGGATATTGGGCAAGATTAGGGAAAATAGAGAATATTTATTCGAAATTCTTTGTACGGATGAGGCCACTTTTAGAAGTGATGGAAACGTTCATTTGTCTGATATGCATTATTGGTGGAACAATAAACTTCACAGGTTATACGAGGTCCAGCGTCAATGCCATTGGAGTCTCAGTGTGTGGTGGGCCATCCTAGGCGGAACTATTATAGGTCCGTATTTTTTCGATCAACCACTAATTGGTGTCATGGTTTTCGGTTAAACTAATTGCCTATTTTATTAGAAGATGTGCCCTTGCAATTGCGGCAAAATATGTTTTTGCTAATAAAAGGCCTGCCTTGCACATTTTTCGAGAAATGTGCGAGAACATTTAGATCAAAGATATCACCAGGGGTGGATTGGACGAGTAAGCCTATTTTCGTGGCCACTCTGATCCCCAGACCTCACCTGTTTGGACTTCTATCTATGGGGTCGGTTAAAAGATATTGTTCACCTAACTCCACCAACAACGAGAGACGATATGAAAGTATGCATACAAGTAACCATTCGTAGTCTATCAAGAGCAGAAATTGAAGCTGCTGTGGTGTCCACGCATGAGCAGTTTCAACAATGTATTGAGTGCGACGGGAGACAGTTCGAGCATTTGAGGAGGCATTCGTTTTATTTCAGAATCTGTCCTCTTTTCTTCTTATGTTCCTACACGTTTTTTAACTATTTGAGCCAAGACTACATTTATTATTTAAAAATTATGAAATTATGAAATCTATCAATGAATCTTAAAAAAAGACAATTAAATAAGAATCATTACCGGTGTAATAGTGTCTTTTTCAAATTTTAAGATAAGTAAATCATCATGGTACGGTTGTCTGTAGCCTATTTAGATGTGAATTTACAAAATTTTTATGAAAAAAAGTCATATTATTGTATTTAGATTTTTAGAGAACTTTGCAGTTTTCTGTTATTATATCAAAAAACGCGCTCTAGCGGCATCGCTATGAATTAGACATATCACAGGAAAGATGGGTCTGATGGAAAAATAAATTCTTCTTTCAACGAGATCAACTTAGTTAAAATCCGGAGTTACAGTTATTTATTTAAAAAACATTCAGTCACCCCAGACCACTTTATTTTGATAGATACGTCCAAAATTACTCAAATAAAACTTACCTTTTTGGTACATTTATTAGGTGGATTTCAGTGAAAAAGTTTAATATGACGCCCCCTGGCGACCATCTTGGGAATCTGAAAATATTTTCCACGGTCTTGTGTAGCCCACTTTAGCAATATACTTTTTACCACAAATCTCTACGACGATTAGTTTCCGAGTTACAGCACTTTGCATTCTTATCTGACCATCTGATACTTTATTTATCCATTCAATTGTTAATTCATTCTTTCATATTGCCGGGGCGGCTAAATGTCTGTCGGCGATCCTGATTGTGTGTATATATTGCCGTATATTGACTTTGTAATGTGCTGTTGTACAAACTTGCTGGAGCCATATTGCATACTGTAACTAGGAAATTTCACACATGCCTGTCACCAACATGCAATTTTTAGCTGTGCTACGGTTCAGTCAAAGAAATGAGAATGCAACTGAAAAGTTGATTGTTAGTATGTGTTTTGACACAAACTAAACGATTGCGTAACTACGAGATTTTGTTTTGTGTTGTACATTCCCAAACGCATCCACGGCTAAGCGCTGACTACAGTTTTTTGTCGCGGTGACAAATTGTCACTTGCCACCTGGCCAGACGAGTACGCGCGCACTACGGTGACGAAACATGGCTAGACAAAAATTTCGAATGTCCGCTACAGTAGAGTGACGAGACGGAAAGTGCTGGCGCTTGACCATACCATATTATAGGAAGCGCGTTCCCTGGTAAAGTTTTTGTCACGTGCGGGTTGGTGTTCGGGGTGCATGTTGTGACGGTTTTGTATTGATGTCATAATAAAATGTTATCAATGCATTTTGAAGATTTTGTAAACAATGAACTGTTGATAGAAGGAATGGAAAAAAGGCTATTGTTAAATAATAAGGCCCTGAAATAATACTTGGACATTCTAAAATCATTTCAAAATGTATTATTGAATTGATGCAATTCCGTGTATAAAGTATGAAAATTGCCTTCCATGCCGCTCATTATGGTATGTACCCAATAACGTTTTTAGTTTCACTTTCGCCGTATTTCCAACGCGCATAATACAGTAAGGTCTTCAAAATTCATCACGATGAAATTGCAAATTTGCTACTGAACAAAAAAACTCTAGTCAACACAGCTTAAGCTCACTTGTGATGAAAATCTTTCTTATAGAATGATCGCTTTTCGCCACTTGATGTCTGGATAGGCAATGTAAGGTCCTATCATTTGCAAAACTTCATTAAAACTTGTTACACTAGTTCGATAATAATTGAAAAACTTTTTGGGATGCGTTTGTAAATCTTCACACTTTGTGAAATTGTTTCTTTAA
The DNA here is from genome assembly GCA_963921935.1 of Galeruca laticollis. NCBI lineage: Eukaryota > Metazoa > Arthropoda > Insecta > Coleoptera > Chrysomelidae > Galeruca > Galeruca laticollis. The sequence continues at coordinate 49,061,545 of OY998183.1, read as the reverse complement.
CACACATTGTGACGTGATTGGTTGAACCCAATATTTGTTATTTCTTCCTATTCTCTTCCATCTGTTGACCTCAAAAGCACACACTGCTTCTAACTTGTTAATATATATGTTGAAATAGACCAATTATTGCACGTGAGCTTCCACCTGGAGAACGAGCGATTTTAGTGTGTGTGTCAGCGCATTTAAAGCGTCCGTGATCGAACTATTGCACAACTTAAATATTGCATCTCGGCGACTGGTCTAAGGGCTAGTGCATACATATCTACAGTATCTAATTGAACAACTGTTTTGTTGTGAATCAACAGTTTATGGGAATATATTGAAGTGCACATACTGTCTCGAGAAAAAGCTGCATCGATCTGCTTTAGATTAAAAAGTTGGACTACTATTGATCAAACGCTCAATTTGTATTGCATTGTATTGAAGTGTGCATACTATCGACTAAACAATGTCTAAAGAGTCGATTCGTGTTTGTCATAAAGCATTGTTTGTAGAACCTTAGCTCGAGCATTCTTGAAAGAAGCCTGGTAATTTTGTTAGGAAATAGAAAAATTCTGGGTAGGCCCTAAATCTGATTATGGCCAATTTTTTAATTCGGTTTTGCTTTTTAGCTGCTATATAGTTCGTTTTGTCGGTAAATTGTCGAGCTAAAATTATCCCCATTTATTAGTAAGTTTTTATTATATTGTAGGGAATGTTGGCAAGCAAGCTATATTTCTTTATCATTATTAACATTTCAGAATAACAAATTAACAGATAGTGTTAGTTAGTTACAAATGTTTTATTTTGATGTAACCAATTTGCTACACTGGAGTAGCTTATATTTTTTCTTGTTAATTTCTGCAACAAAATTTCAACCCATAGCAATTTTAAAGAGAGGAAAAAAGACCATTTAAATGATTTTTGGGATAGCTACTGTCACCTGAATGAGTTTAAATAGGTTTTTAAACAAATAATATTTATTAGAAAAAATTTACAGAAAATTAAAATACTGGTCCAAATTAAAAAATAAAAAATTTAGTCGAACTTAATTATCTTATCTGTACGAAACAGAACAACAAAACGGTGTTGCCATGGAGTATATAAGTGTGATACACGGTATACGTCATTTAAAGTCAATTCATATTATTCTATACATTTTCCTAAGCCTGCTTGCAGTATCGTTAAAAATTATTTAAACATCTGCCAATGTACATATTAAAACATGTTCAATATGCGCAGAATGTTACTGAAGAACTTATCTGTTCAATACATTTTCATGGAGAAAATGGTTCAACAGAAGCAAATCCAAATCCTCTAGGGTATCAAGAATTTCAACAAATTGATAAATTAATTAACTGCATTAATATAATATTTAGCAGTATATAATAATTTTTATATTGTGAACTATTTTCATGAGTAATATATACGCGTAACCTTATGATTAAAAAAGTAATGTGTGTAATCAAAATTTTTGAATTATAATATTACTAATAACATTCGTTATCAACCTGGATAATAATTTTAGAGATTCTACATGTGCTAATAATGAATTGCCATAGTTATTGAGATGAAATTGTTCTAGTTATTAAAGTACCAAGGGCGTTATCAGCGAAATAACGCAAGAGGCCGACGGTTTGCATCCCGCGTGTCTTCGGCCCGAGGGATGTCGTCGGCCGTAGCCGTAAATTTTCTATATTAAGTTGTATAGACGAAAGCGAATGTACAAAGCGAAAGTACTCTCGTTTTTTGGCTTGTATGGACACGCATACTTACACAAAGGTAAATACTTTGTAGATTTAGCAAAGCACATCAACTGTCACGGCAAATGAAATGATTGACGTGCGGAGGTCGGATCCTGGTGACATTCATTTTTCAGGGAAGTTTCAAAATTGTGCATTTAATTCAAAATAAATATTTAAATGTGTGACTTTTATTTGCGGGCGTTATGGAAAATAACGCCCGTTGGTACCAAAACTTTCGTTGCAAAGTTAGAGAGCGTTATTAGCCATTTAACGTTAACTAAATTACATGTGATTACTGTGTTATGAATAAGGATGACATACAATAATTATTCATGTAATTTTATTGCCTGCCAATCTCAGTTTGTTCGGTATCATGATTTGCGACCCGGTAAAAATGTAAAATCAATTTTGACAACTGCAATGTAATAGTTGACAAGTAAAAATATATGCTGCTGTTGATTTTCAATAAATTTGTACTTAATTTAAACCCGTTAGAAAAGTATCAACAACAAACAATAACACAATTTTTTTGTCTTTTTTGGAAAACCCATGGCACTTTAATCACCTTTAATACAGCACAGTCAATAATTTGTTCTAATTATGGATTTGTTTTGAGCTACCGCTCTTTCAACATGGCGGCTATACTTTCGCTTATCATGTGATGAAAAGGACTATTTAAGGATGATTTTTTTACGTTCCAATATATTATTTTAGAATTAGAAATTGACTTGTCTCCGGATTTTCGAGAAAAACGCACAATAATGGAGCTACTGAATTTATTTCATTTTGCTGTTCCACATTGCATAGTATCGATCCAAATGGTATAAAAAATGAAATGTTTTTCATGAAATTTTCAGTTTTTTCATCAAAAGTCTAAATTGCATTCTCCCTTGACTTAATAAGTTCTTTGTAAGTTGAACTAGTTATTCTGGGCGTTGAATCAATCAGCAACATCTCTGACTTTTGAAATTAAGTAAATAAGTTGTAAAACTATCCATGAATATTAGTCTTTCTGGTGCTTTTGTTGTGCTGCATAACATACCATATTTTCAAGGAAGAAATTTCTATTAACACGTTCTTGTGAGAGTAAGGAAAAACACGATAAATGAAAGCAGAAAAATTGACATACTGGTCTCTACGTATACTCTTTCTTTATAGGTCTCATTGCTGGATACTCTACTTTCGCTCCTAACATCTCTTGTTTCACCGCTGCACTGTATGGCTAGCCAAACATAGAATAAAAGTACGCCAAGGATACGTAGATTGAATTGTATGTTACAAAAGTGGAACAAGTCAATACGAGCGAAAAACACACTGTGTCTATTACGGTGAGCTCAAGAGTAGAAACATTTTTATTTTTAGTTTTAGCAAAATATGTCCTCTCAAGTTGAATATACAATACATACCAATTAAGGTGATCTTCCAATCTTGTTACGTTTTTCATTTTTAACCAACTCATATAGTAACAAACTATAATTTTTCTTCTTTTAAATAGTATAAAATCGTGTAATTTTTGGTAATGCTGATTCATAGATATTAAGTCTATGTTTTCATATTTACTGTACAGTTTTTAACAAAACCTTATGTACAATACCTAACACATATTCCCTAGTAACAAAATTGAATTTCAACCTAAGCTGCTTTAATTTTTTGGGTTTTAACAGGAACGCACTCATCCACGGAAGTAAAACCGTTTGTCACGTGGCCATTCTCAATTTGTCCATTTTGTAAGCCATTATTGTTAACTCCATTAGTTAATACTTTTTGATCTAACTTCGATTTCTTATTTTTCATGTAGCTATTCACGTAGAAGCAGCCGAAAAGGTAAAGGAAGTAAGCAGCTTGAGTAGCGAGAAGGACATTCAAAACTTTTGGGTACTCGCAAGGTTTGAACAGTACTTGGAAGTTGTGCCAAAAAACGATGCAGAACTGAATCTGGAAAAAAAACATTTCATTATACTGAAAAAAATAGGATAATTAAAATAAAGTCTAGCATTTTGAAAAATGTTATTATGTAAAATATCAAAACGTACAGCAGGTTTAGGACAGTGCCGAAGCCTTTGAAAATGGTAAAAAGTGAAAAACAAATTAAAACAGGATGATACCCATGGGAAAAATGAGAAAAAAACAAAAATAAAATAAATAACGGGATATTTGAGGTCGGGAAGTGGAAGAGGGTGAGATTTTGATGGTGGAAAAAGGATTATCACGATCTCCGGCAAAATTAATAGTCCCTTCGAAAAAAAGTTGGACGGCAAAGTTGTAGGTAATAATAGTATGATTACGTATATTACTGGCAACGTCTATTGACAGTTGCTAAGTGGTTGCTAGGGAAGCCGTGCGATTTACTTTACAGCCGTTCGTTTTGTTTTACCGTGCGTAATAGACGTCATACATTGATTGCGGACTGTGTGTTTTTGACTACTTACAGGGGTGGTCGTAGGTAATAGTATATTACGTAACGTGTAAGAAGCATTTTACGCACGAACGGAAAAGTTACGCCCTGCGTTCGCTACGCTCGTACTACAAAATTTTATATACCTACGAGTTGGAAATGGGTCATTTCATGTAAATTGTACACTATACTTTTTCTGCGACCATCTGAATCATAAATAAATCTATAATATTTTTCTTAACAATTTTTATTATTAACTTCACTGCAGTCATGGTTTAGAGAATTTTTCTCTGAAATTATTAAGTCGGGTTCTTAAGTCGATGAACGAACCATATTTTTTTTTCTTTTTGTACATGTACCTACCTACGTCGTGAAACAAATAACGTTTAAAATTTTGAAATTTTGATAACTCGGAAATAAAAATACCTTATGCAGAAAAAATCGTTATAATTCACCTGCGGAAGAAGTTATCAACGACCGTGTCTCTTTAAAGAAGTAATATCACCTCCTGCATCTATCAGGATAGTGAGCGAAGTCCTTCTAAAGCAATGGCTAGTTTATATATCGGGATCAGCATGCCAATGTTAAATCATCCTCACTATCGCTACCCATTTTTATAAATTTTTTTTTGCAATTCCGAGACTAAAGTGTTCACTCTACTCTCACATGTTAGAAACTAAAAAAGTGTCACTATTAAACCCAAGGGATATAAAGTGACAGTTAAAATCGCAAGGGATTTAAAGTACAAATAAAAACGTACATTCTCGATGTCTATTCATGCATTGAAAAGTTTGTCCTCGATGCCCAGCCAAGTTTTATAAAAATCCCTCCTCAATGCTTAGCCAAGCATCTTAGAAGTCCATCCTCGATGCCCAGCCATGTTTCGTAAAAGTCCATCCTAAGTAGTATTTATTTTCATTAAATATGTATGTAGAAATACCATAATTGCAAAAAATAACGTATACACCTCTCGATTAAAGTGACATTAATCCCTTATAATTTCGTTGTTCTGTGTCATTTGATTTGTCAGTCAGCCGCCAGGCATCTTCCGTCGTGTTATGAATATTATTAAAATATAATACCTATAACTTGTTCATTCCTGCGGGTGAAGAAAAATAATAGTAAGCACCTCGTGGTAAAAACGTCTTTAGTCACTCGTTTCTCAAGGCACTCGTTACGCTTTGCTATACTCGTGTCTAGTAAAGCTCGTGACTAAAGTAACCTTTTAGACACTTTTTACTTAATATACTATTGCGAGTAATTAAGTGTAAATTTTTATAAACAGCTCAAAATTTTACATAATGATTAAAAAGAAATTGTGGAATTCGAGTTTTTTTGTTTTTTTTTCTTTTTCTTAGAAAATTTGCCGTAGTACTGGTAATTTTTTATACCATCAGAAAGGAGATATTTCAACGAACAAAAAGCCCACTGATTTTTTTCAAAACGCAGATATTTTGGGAGAAAATTTTCAATTGAAAATGAGTGTACTTTGTCGATATTAAATCAAATCAAGGGGAAAAAATCAATTTTTTTTATCAAAAAAAGTACAGTGGGTTCGGAACATAAGGAGGTAAGATTTCACCAATTTTCGTGAAATTTTTTTATATGAGATAAAAATAAAAAACCAAAAATCGATTTTCGGGATTTTTCTCATCAATTTTGAGGTTATTTGAAAAAAGTGTGAATACATGTAAACCTTTTTATTACCTACAACTTTAATTGTTAACTTTTTCTGATAGGACTTGTAATTTTGCCTGAAATCGTGAAAAACCGTTTTCCTCCCTTAGAATTTCACATCCTTCCACTTCCTGATCTCAAATCGCCCGTAAATAATTTTTGTTATATTTTCTGACTTTCCGAAGGCTATCTATCATTCAATTCTAAATTTTTTTGGTAATAAAAATTATCGATCCTGACCTAGTTTTCAAACGGGATGATCAACAACTAACAGACGATGTTTTTACAATCAAAATCGTTGCGGGAAAGCAGATACAACGCAACAGTCAAATTTTAATGTCACGGCAAAAACTCTCGAATCAAGAGAAGTAGAGAAAATCACTCGAGCAAGCTCTCGTAATTTTTTCACTCTCTTGATTCTCGATATCGTGCCATGACAATAAAACTTTCATACAGTTAAACATGTATTTATCGATAAAAAAAGCTCTTATCTATTTATCCCCAATAATATGTGGCATACATATTAGGGAGTAAGTGAGGTAAATGATTAAAATTTCACTCCAATCGGATTAGGATAATCTAAGTTTTGGCCCACCAACTTTAATAATGAGTAGAAGCTCCGGGATTTCTCATGCATTCCCTAATGCAGTTAGGCGTACTCATAATCAGGTGATCAATAGCATCCTGGGGTATATCATTCCATGTCACCTCCATCACATGTCGAAGAACTCTCATAGTTTGAGTAGGACGCTGTACATTTCTCAACCTACTACCGATTCTGTCTCACACATGTTCACTTGGGAACAAATTCGGGGATCTGGGAGTCCAGGTACGAGATGAATTTGAGTCTGGTGGAAGTAGTCCAAGGTTTGTATGGCTAAATATGTGGCTGAGGGTTATCTTGCTGTTAAGTTGGATTTTGATGTATCCAGAGGTGAGAATCAGATGAGGCTCCAATATTTCTTGAATGTATCGATCCACACTAGTCGTTCTTGGCAATACTGAAATTGATTTTCTCGACGTTTCAGAGTTAAAGGTAACACCAACTGAGGTATGAAAAGAGTCGAATTCTTCTTATTCGTCTATACATAATTCGAATTCCAAGGAGCTTCCATGTTCTGCCAATCACTGCATTGCTATTACCCTTGTCGATGGGAAACGAACTCTTAAAGCTAATAATCTTTGGCGACCACTTTAGCCCCCTGTTCTCCTGCTTTTTATTAAGACTTTCATAATAAGCATGTATGTGAAATAATTTTGAAATAAAATAATATTAAGTGGGTGTTCGAGTATCTATGTCACTGAGTATACGTTATTTTAGCATACAAATAAAAAGTAGGTCTCGGTGGCCAGTGTTGCAGGAGATAGAGGAGTTTTGAATGAAAAAGCTGGGAATTTATATCCTCTACAACAATCAATTATTAGGATTTTAAGCAGAGTGAACGTCTAAAAATCCTGTACTTATGGTAAATACCCTCAAATTTCCAATATTTATTGCCAGGGTCAGAATATAATGGTTTATAATGATAATTATTACTGAGAATATATTTACATAATTGGATCGACCTAGATTGTTTTATTGTAGTTAATTATCAAAACCATAGATTGTGAAAACTACTTTACATAATAATATCTATTTACTCTTCACAAATGCGAATAGAAGTGACGGATTCATTTTGCTAATCATATATATAAATATATATATATGTATATATATATATATATATATACACATATGTCCAAAAGTTTGGAATACGTACAAATAATATATCTACGCCTATGGTGGTTGAAAAACTGTTGTTGATATTTATTCTAGAGCGTTTTTAAATTAAAATTATCAAAAATTTGATTCGTTTTTGGAGCAATTTGCTCACATTAAACTGATTTTGGTATTTACACATTATTTCAGTTCTTGTTTAAATTTCATTCGAGCCGTTTAAAAATGCCTAGAAACATGATATCTCATTTCAACTGATCTAGAGTAATTGCATTGTTACAACAGGGGTTTATTCAAAGTGATATCGCCAATGTCATTGGCGTCACTCAGAGTGCTGTATCGAAAATTCGAAAAAAATTCCAAGACACAAATGACGTGAAGGAACGCCCCAGAAGTGGCAGAAATTGATGTACAACAGCAGCACAAGACCGGCAGATAACATTGATAGCTCGAAGAAATCGTCTGGAATCTAAAAGTGATATATCCAGAGGAATTGTTAGGCTTGAAGGACTGAATATTTCACGGCAAACGATAACACGCAGCCTAAATGCAGTAAATTTGTATCGTAGAAGACCCTTACGTGTTCCCAAACTAACCTATAAACACAAAATTGTAAGGTTGCAATGGGCTCGACAAATGGTGCATCATGGTCCTAACTGGAATAACGTAATGTTCTCTAATGAATCAAAAATTGGCTTGGTTTCTGATTCGCGAAGAACACTAGTTTGAAGGGCCTCAGGACGACAAGCCCGACTAGAAATAGCCCAACCGCGTGTCCCATTTGAAGGTGGGAGTATTATGGTTTGTGGTAGTGTTATGAGTGGCACACGGACGCCTCTACTGATTCTGGAGAGAAGAGTCACTGGTGCTGTATACATCGAGGATGTCTTAAATCCTGTCATGCGTCTATTCCGAGGGGCAGTAGGTGATAGATTTGTGTTTATGCATGACATCACACCTCCGCATCGAACAGCAGCAGTACAACATTTTGTGGAAGAAAAAGGAATATCCACAATAAAGTGGCCCTCGAATTCCCCTGACATGAACGTCATTGAACATGCCTGGGACATTCTCAAAACACGCATTAAGAAGCGAAACAATCCCCCTATTACACTGCGAGAACTAAAAGATGCTGCTCGTGAAGAATGGGAGAGAATTCCGCAAGCCAAGCTCAACCATTTAATCGACAGCATGCCAAATCGCCTACAGTCATACATACAGGCCAATGGAGCAACTACTGATTATTAATTTTATAAAAAAATATTTTTTTCTATACTTATTTAATTTTAAATGTCAGTGGTACATTGTGAATTTTTCACTCCAAAAGAATAAATCATTTTTTTGCATATTGTTTACCTGTCTTTGAGATTTATTTAGTATTGGTGGGAGTTGTAGCAAAATGATGTTTAATTATTCAGAAATTTTTTTATAAAAAAATAAAAAAAAGTTGAAATATTCCAATATCCCAAACTTTTGGACATATGTGTGTGTATATATATATATATATATATATATATATATATATATATATATATACACAAATTGAAAAATATCTTATTGGGGATTGCAGCATAAGAGGAAAAATACACTCTATTCAATTCTCCAAGCTTTCGTAAATCTTTATTTACATCATCAGGGAACTACAATAAGGAAAGAAAAACATAAATTATAAAAAGTGTTCATAAAAACATTTCTACAACTTACATTGATCGAGATTGCATCATTGATCTTGAACACAGCAAAAGTGCACAACAGAAAATCATTAAAGAAATAGGTCCAGTCGGCAATACATTTGCCTATTACTGGTAAACATTTTTATTTAAAACATTATTAAAAAGTAAAAAGTTTAAAAACATTTAAAATCGAGAATCCACACACCCACGCGGACTTGTGAGAATAATGGCGGAAACTAAAAATGTCAGGTTAAGTACACCAATCATCATTACTAAATGAATGAAGAGAATCGATCTTAGCAATGACGCGAGACACTGAAACAATCGAATTGAAACTTTCAAGAGAATACAAGGGTGGTACCAAAATTATGGAAATGTATTTGAGTTATCACTCCAATGAAAAAATTATTTTAATCACGAGAATTAATATGTGATTATTCATGTTATTAATTATTACAAGCAGTTATACGTTCAGTTCACAAACACTGGCCATCCATTAGTACAGTGTGTAATATTGATATTGACATGTTCACTGAGTTGATTGAATTCCTGTTCAGTTCTACCTGCTTTTCTTTTAATAATAAATTTTACAAACAGACTCTTTTGGTACTCCTATGGGTGCTAGTATTTCTCCGATATTAGCGTGATATGTAATGGATGATCTGTTGAACGTGGTCCTTCCGGTACTTCCTTTCAATGTACCTTTCATCAAGAAATATGTAGATGATATAATCCTAGCTTGCCCTGTGGACTCCACCGAAGATCTCCTTTTCACCTTTAATAGCTATGATCCTTACATTCAGTTTACTATCGAAACAGAAAACGCTAACATGGCTGTCCCTTTTTTAGATACTTTATGGACTAGGTCTCCTGATAATGTGATTATAATTGATTGGTATAGAAAACAAAGTAGCTCTGGGAGATATCTCAACTACAATTCTTACCATAAATTTAGCATAAAGGTTAACTTGGTTAAACAAATGACAGCTAGACTTATGAACCTCTCTGACCCTGTATTTAGAAATAAGAATCGTAATATTCTCTTTAATTTGTTCCTTGACAATTCCTATCCAAAACAGTTACTGAGAAATATCATCTTCAACACGTCTTCTGTTTTGTCACAAACCTCAATACATTCAATTGACGCAGCAGGTGCAACTGAGTTGGATCCTCTCTCATCCTCCAGAACGATTCCTTCCGTTTAAACGGTTTCTCTGCCTTATATAAAGGAAATTACGCCCAGACTTGCTAGAATTTTTTCACAATACTTACAGAATGTTAGGTTTGCCTCTAGGAGTTCCTTGATTGTTAAGTCAATTTATAGTCCTTTGAAAGACAAGATACCTGTTGTGGATTGTAGTAATGTTGTTTATAAGCTTTGTTGTAACAGTTGTGGTCTATCATATATTGGTCAAACTTCCCAAAAAATTTCAAGCCGTGTATCCCTCCATGAAAGTGATATAAGGTTACATCCTGAAAGATGTTCTCTGGCTAATCATGTCTCCTCGTTGGATCATGTCATTGATTTTTAGGGAGTTAAAATCCTTTCTCGTGAGAGAAGTTATAATAAAAGACTGTTTTTGGAAATGGCTTTCATCTTCCAGGAAGAAGGTTGTATGAATAGGAAGACTGACATTCAGAATTTGAGTAATCTCTACTCCCTCCTCCTAACGCTTGATAAGCACAATTGTCTCCATATTAATAACAATAATAATAATAATAATGATAATATGAATTATTCTCACTAGTTTTCTACTTGTGGCATCATGGTAGGTGTTCCCCCTTTTTAGTAGGTGTTCCCCCATTATTATTAGTTCCATAATAAAATTTATAATAATAATTAATAACATGAATAATCACATATTAATTCTCGTGATTAAAATAATTTTTTCATTGGAGTGATAACTCAAATACATTTCCATAATTTTGGTACCACCCTTGTATTCTCTTGAAAGTTTCAATTCGATTGTTCCAGTGTCTCGCGTCATTGCAAAGATCGATTCTTTTCATTCATTTAGTAATGATGATTGGTGTACTTAACCTAACATTTTTAGTTTCCGCCATTATTCTCACAAGTCCGCGTGGGTGTGTGGATTCTCGATTTTAAATGTTTTTAAACTTTTTACTTTTTAATAATGTTTTAAATAAAAATGTTTACCAGTAATAGGCAAATGTATTGCCGACTGGACCTATTTCTTTAATGACTTTCTGTTGTGCACTTTTCCTGTGTTCAAGATCAATGATGCAATCTCGATCAATGTAAGTTGTAGAAATGTTTTTATGAACACTTTTTATAATTTATGTTTTTCTTTCCTTATTGTAGTTCCCTGATGATGTAAATAAAGATTTACGAAAGCTTGGAGAATTGAATAGAGTGTATTTTTCCTCTTATGCTGCAATCCCCAATAAGATATTTTTCAATTTGTGTTCTAATTGATCAGCAACGATCACGGCGTTTTTCGCTTTTCAGCTATATATATATATATATATATATATATATATATATATATATATATATATATATATATATATATATATATATATATATATATATATATATATATATATATATATATATATATATATATATAACAAAAGTATTGGTACGTTTGACTGATGAATATTAACAAAATATGTTCATCAAGAACTGGGTGTAGCAGTCAACAGTGGGGCTGGTGAGAAATCAAACAATTTTATTATTCATCAAGCTTTCAACCCTTGTTTGGGGTCTTCCTCAGGATGACTACAAATATTATATATTTAAAAACAATACGTTACAAAACATAGTCGTACTTACTGGTATAGTCGATCTGACAATCCATTTTAGTAAGTACGACTATGTTTTGTAACGTATTGTTTTTAAATATATAATATTTGTAGTCATCCTGAGGAAGACCCCAAACAAGGGTTGAAAGCTTGATGAATAATAAAATTGTTTGATTTCTCACCAGCCCCACTGTTGACTGCTACACCCAGTTCTTGATGAACATATTTTGTTTATATGTATATATATATATATATATATATATATACATATAGATTCAAAAGTTTTGCATCACCCTATATCTCTGTAAGTAATCTTTTCTTCGTCAAGAATAGACTGGATACTAATTAAATGATTAGTTTCAAGTAAAAAAAACACCAAAGGTTTTTGTACAAATATTTTTTTGCAAGAAATACATGTTTACAATTTTTTTGTTGGGGTCTACATTTTTGGTACGATCATTTTTCTAGCAAAGGCAGTTGAATTTTATGAATTTGACTGCCAACATGCATCGTCAAGTGATAAATGACATTGATCGTGCCAGAATAATAGGTTTAATTGAAGAAAGCAAATCTCAAAGGTTCGTGGCTAATCGAGTTGGTAGATAGCAAAGTATCTCGTACATGGAATCGCTATTTCCAGACCAAGTCTTTCCGTGACAGACCTAGGAGTGGTAGAAGGCATGTTACCAATGAACGGCAAAACCGCTATATCCATTTGTCGATCCGGAGAAACCCAACCCTGGCATTACCAGCACTCCGAAGAGATATGAGACATGCCTTGGAAATTCCAGTATCGTTCTCTACATTACGGAGACGAATACTTTCGACAGGATTGAGGTGTCGTCGACTAATAAGAGAACCCATACCACTACCTACGCACAGACCCGTCTACAATGGGCCGAAGAGCACGCAGCCTTGCCCGAAGAATTTTGGAATTCTGTGTTATTTTCTGATGAGACAAGAATTTGTTTGGTACATGATAGCCATCGAATACGTGTGTGGGGAGAGCCAACGAGAACAGCCCAGCTCTCCCATGCCCGCCATGTGCTGCCCTTTAGAGGAGGAAGTACAATGTTTTGGGCTGGGATTATGTGCAACGACCGCACATAATTAATCCATGTTCAGGGAACAATGACTGGTGATAGAAAACTCAGGGAGAGATTCTACATCCTCACGTGAGGCTATGGCGGGCAGCTGTTCGTTTTTATAAACGATAACGCCCGTTCTCATCGCACCAGAGCTGTAAATGAGTATCTAGAAACCGAAGGCATCAATCATTTGGACTGGCCCGCTTTATCGCCTGATATGAATCCAATAGAACATGCTTGGGACATTCTTTCCAGGGCAGTAGCAGAACGCAGAAATCCACCCAGGAGTGTACAAGAGATTGTTCATGCTGCTCAGGAGGAATGGCGGAATATCCCGCAACAGCATATCAGAAATCTGGTTAATAGTGTGGCTGCAGGCGTCTCCAAGCCTGCATATATTCTAGAGGTGGAAATATTCGTATCAATTATTTTTCCAAAAAAGTCACCAATTTTAAATTTAATTTTCTTGCAAAAATACTCTTATATTTAAAACTTGTGTATTAGAGGATAATAGAATTTTTGCAAAAAATCTTGATGTTTTTTTTTAACATAAAACTAATCAATTAATTATTCTCCAATCCATTTTAATGAAGAAATAAATACTTTATGAGATATTGGGTGACGCAAAACTTTTGAATCTATGTACATATATATATATATATATATATATATATATATATATATATTCATATTTGTAATCAATAAGCCAATTTTTTATATTTGACAATAATGTTTACTATTCACTTTCAAACTGTATTACGGTTCTTCAAAGCCAAGTTTGGCATTTTTCACGCAAACAATAGAAAATATATTTAAAGTCAGCCTTTTGTCTTCCTTTTATGTTATAAAAAACTAGTAAGCTGTGTTTTATTCTAAGCAATATTTGAAATATCAATGTTATGTCTAGTTGTTGATATTTTCCATGATGCTTCGCCAATTTAATTACTACATACATTCCACGTGTGGCCTCCGAAGGTGAAGGTATTATTTTCGTTCGAGTGTTCATTATCGTTGTCAACACAAGTGATTAGTTTTTTTGTGTCAAATAGTTGCTGGCCCATATTAGTATGTTTCTATTTACACTGTTTGATACTTGAAATTAATTCTTTCATAGGCCAGTTGCTTGGTCTATATAACTTATCAAATATTTTGGCATGGTAAAGTTGTTGAGAGTATAATAAATTGTACGAATTCATGCTTCCTCAATACGGGATCTCATATCCCCACCTAAATATCGCTTTTGGTACATTTTCTGCCATTGACCTAAGCATTTGTGATCCCCTAACTTAACCTGACAAACTGCTGATGATCTATGTGATAGCAATCATTATCTCATAATTACACGTTACAACTCAAATGAACAAGCTCACGTGAGATGTTATTGGCGCCTAAAGAAAGCGAAATGGCCGGAGTTCTCTCTGGAGGCCGAATCTCTCCTTCATGAATTAACTGCCACGAATAATATTGATGATTCTATTAAGCTTTTCTCGAATGCCATCATTACAGCAACATTCACTCACATTGGCAAAACCACTTATGCCCGTACCTATAGTCAGGACTTGAGATTGGTCTCGAGCTTGAGACAGGGTCTGTATACTGTAAACCAATCTTGGGCAGAACGTAAGATTACAGCGCTTGCGTGACTTGAGACATGTCCAAGTAGGGTAGAGACCAACCTTGAGTACGACTTGCATGTCTTTGGTTTTTATCGACGGCATTCGTTTAAGAAATTTGTCAACTGTCTTTCATATTATGCTCAACTTTTATAAACATGGAAAAAAGGGTTAGGTTTATAACAAATTTACATTTTTAGAGTGTTATTAAAAGAAATGGATATTGAAAATTTGGAAGAGTTTTTAGAGTTTATAGACATTTTTGAGGAAATGCCAGATATTCGCTTACCAAAACGGTATATTCGAGATGCGGCAAATCTTATATGGAATTCTATAGTGAGAATTGCACAAATCAAAAACCACGCCAAATTTCAAAAAACCATATATCCAACTGAATCAAAGGAACAAAACAAAGAACAGGTCAGGCATAGAAAAATGATATATTTCTGTACATACTTTTTCTATGAGATCAGGTCAAAGACAGGAAAATAATATAAAATTTTGAACAGTCCTTAAAAAGCTGACAGCGTGAATATATTAAAATCAGTAGAATTTTGGTAGTGAAACAAACGTTACCAAAATAGCGAAGCCGGATCTCAACTTGCCCGAGAATTCACGGGACTATAGTACAGCGGCAAAACTTGAGACGAAGTCTGACTTGGCGAAGCATGTCTCAAGTGGGAGATTGAGTTGAGACTATAGGTACGGCCATTATATCCTCCGTCACAAAATAATTCCTTGGTGGAACCCTGAATGCAAACAAGTAGTGCGACAATCCAAAACTGCCCTTAACATTTTTCGCAAATACAAACTCCTGAAAACGTAGTGGTGTAATAGAAAATCGAAATTTATGTTTCATATAGACACCTAGTATTTTATGAAATTATATTCATTTTATATATATATATATATATATATAGGTGGGGATAACGGGGATTTCAGTCCAAGGAATCAACGCCACGATCTTTTATTTACAAAATGCCGCCAAGCTTTCGTGTCCTTTTGACACTTCTTCAGGGCACTATAATACATATACAAATATAAATATGATTCAAAAATAGAGAAATAAATATAAGTACTTACATGTAAAATATTTTAAGTAAATTCAATATAAATAATCATTAAAAAATTTGTAAATGTAAAAATAAATATAATTATAATATACTTGATGTCATATTTCACATAAGACAAATCGATACATAATTTGTTTGTTCGTTACTTAGTTATTTTAATTTTTTTAGGTTACTTTATAATTATTTAATGAAGTTTGAATTTGAGGTTAGATTATAACCTTATAAAATGACTTTGACAGATAATTTGTTTTTGACGTTAATAGAAAAGGAAATAAGGTTAGATTATAACCTGTGAAAATGACTT
The DNA here is from genome assembly GCA_963921935.1 of Galeruca laticollis. Lineage (NCBI taxonomy): Eukaryota > Metazoa > Arthropoda > Insecta > Coleoptera > Chrysomelidae > Galeruca > Galeruca laticollis. The sequence goes on along the minus strand of OY998183.1, from coordinate 49,045,515 downwards.
TGACCAATAATTTCTTATATTTTGACTTTAATAGAAGTGAATTTAATTTTTATGAAATAATCATATAAATAATGAAAAATTATCTATTTTGTTCAATATTCAAAAGGTAGCTATAAATATTACTAAGATTTTCAATGTCACTTTTCTTATTCATACTATTATTTGCCTTGTTGATTTCAACCATTTCAAGAAAATATCTTTTAGACATATTTTGTTCAGTATGTAGAACTTTAGCTTCATTAAATAACATTTTATGGCCTGTTTCGATGGAATGCTGTGTTAATGCACATGATTTTTTGTTAAGTTTTATATCACTTTTATGAGATGTGATGCGATTAGTCAAATTTCTAGAGCTGGTACCGATGTAGTTAAGATCACAGTTATTGCATTTTATTTCATAGACTACATTTGATTTTTTTAAGTCAGGTGTAGAATCTTTCAATTTACTATTTAAATTTCCAATCGTTTTTATATTTTTCTGTGTTATCTTTATATTAGTTTCATTTTTGAAAAGTTTTATTATGTTCTTTGATAAATTTTCAATATTTGGAATTGATAGGTAATTAATATTTTCTACATTTGTATTCCTATCTGTTTCATTGCTAGAGATATTATCATGAATAGTTCTATCAGAAATATTGTTGAAAAGAATTCTATTTAGAAGTGATTTAGGATAAGAATTTTCTAATAAGATATCACGTAAAATTCTTAAATTTTTTGGTTTTAAAGAAGGGTGAACTAGTTTTTCAATTCTATTTTTTAAACAAATAATGAGATTAATTTTCATTTTCTTTGTATGAAAAGAATGATAGTTTATATACCTTCCTGAATTTGTTGGTTTTATATATAAACTGTTTTTGACTAATTTTTTCTTGAGCTCTATTCTTTCTTGATATTTTTTATTTGTTTTGGATGGTGTCCTTGTGCAAAATATCTACTCTGTAGATCTTTTCATTCTCCCATCGTCTGTGGAATAGTCGCCACTTTCCATTTGTTTAGCAACTTTGATGTGTTCTCAGTTAGCGTAAAAAGCTAGTCCACCTCGACGGTTCAGAGGCTTTCGCTGTTATCCAACCTTCGCCTTCCAATTTTCTGCACAATCCGGCAACATCGGTAGGAATTCCAACCTGAATCGCCGGCTAATTGCTACTATAAGGACACTGATATCCAATAACAAGTTTTATATATGCTTCGTTTATTCCTGTGTAATATTTTGTCAGTTTTTAACTATCCAATAATTTTTATTTACTGGGTTTTCACTGTGTAGCACCGCAATATGTTTTATATCACTTTTATACAATCATACTACTTTAATTCGCAGTTTTTTGAGATTTTTATGGTCATAACTTAAAATATGTATTTACCAATTTGTGCTACGTTGCCCACAATTTGCATTTAATGTTTTGTAATCCTTATGTCGGATGCTGCAACGTCAGTTGTGCCAATACAATTTCGAAAACATTTTTTAAATACTTTATTAACAATAAGAATTTATAATTTTGGTTCTACAAACTACTTAATGTGTTCACAAGTGTGCTAGACAGACAATATGCCAATTGATAAGTCAACATGTAATTTATTTAAATTTATGCATTTATACTAGAATGTCCACATACATTTTATGAGCTTTCAGAAATATATTTTCAATCTGCTTACTTACCATTTGGAGTTTGGTAACATATTTTTTCCACCACAGGTATGGTTGGTATTGTGGACCCAGTGAAGAAAGAAAGTAATAGGCGTACATAATAACGTGGATAAAACAATTTATGAGTCCCAAAAGGGTTCCATGACCACCTGGAATGAAGAAAACAATTAAAAATGAACAGTTTTGGAGACTAAAACTAACTTTTCCGCATCTGTGGTCCTGAACAATAATTCTATCATAAAAGTGTTACTTGCATACACTTCGGGGGATGTATCGTGCTAACAAACCGAAATTCCTCCAAAAATAACCAAAAATTCAGTATATCTGGATTTATAGGACCCGCTGTACTCGCTCTAGTCAACTTAAATCAATAGGGTACATCTGTGAGATACCTTGAACAATATTCAACCATAAAATTGATCAATCTTATACTCCCTGGAGGCTGTATCGTGCTAACAAACTGAAAATTCTCGAAAAATGACAAAAATTTGATACTTCAAGTACTATAGCACCCGTTGTACTGGCTTTAAAGAACTGAATATCAATAGGGTCCATCTTCGAGACGCTCTGAATAATATCCAATCATTAAATTGGCAACTTGTATATACTCCAGACGGTGTATCGTGCAAACAAACTGAAACTTCTCCAAAAATGACGAAAATATCGTACTTAAAGTACTGTACCGCCTGTTGTGTTGGCCATACATCAGGTTGAAACTGAGAGGTTATGCCAAAAGTATTAAAGCAGTGAGAAAGCTGCTACCTCGCATTCTTACAATGCCTTTAATGCCAAACCTGCTTATCCTAATCGTAAACAAGCCACTATTCTGGTTGGCAACGGAGCTAAAAGTAATGGATATCCTTTTCAAGCAGCTAAGCCTAGGAATGATGATTTTGAACACTTTCATGCTACCAACCTGGAGCATAACCCAAATGTAGCTGATTTGAAGAATTACCTTATACAGTTTTCTCCTGGTGTAGAAGTTTTCAAGCTAAACCGTTCCGATTCTGCCTCTTACTCGTCTTTCAAGATATCAGTTCCCGCTAGTGAGTGCGATGCTATTCTAGTTAGTGATATTTGGTCCTCGGGGGTTTCAATCAATAATTTGTTTCCGCCAAGAAAATTTCATGGTGGAAACCAGTGATTGTGAAGTTCCTATTGTACCATATTTTAGTCAGGTATCCTCAGCATGCTCTGTTTTCCGTATTAATTTTCAAAGTATTTCAAATAAAGCCGATGACTTACATATTTTTCTTGAAGAAACATCAAAGTTTAAAATTTTATGTATATTGGAACATTGGCTAAATGCTAATACTTTATCCTTTTTCAAGTTAAAAAACTATAATCTTGTATCTTCATTTTGCCGTGGAGATAAATCTCACGGAGGTGTAGCTATTTTTTCACGTTTTGATTTTTACCTTAAATCAGTTGATATTTCTGCATTTTGTCGACCTGTTCACGCAGAGTTTTGTTGTGCTTGCATTCCTGGTTCTAGTTCTTGCATTGTTACGGTTTACCGGTCGTCGTGTGCTGGTAATATTGATATTTTCAAAACCCAGATTAACGGTTTGTTTGATTTTCTTAATCTTAAATTTAAAGTTCTTGTCTTTCTTGGCGATTTCAATATTGACCTAAATGGAGATACAGGGCATGCTCGTGACTTGAACAATATTTTTAATTTATACGGCCTGAGGCATTACATTGACGTACCAACACGTGTTACGTTCAACACTGGCCCATGTCTGGATAACATTGTTACAAATATTTGCCTTGAGTTGTTTGAAACAGGTGTGTGCGAACCATTGGTATCTGATCATTTGGGAATTTTCATATCTATTTTAAAGGTTCCCTACTTGGTCTCGGGGAATCAACGGGTGATTCAGGTGTTGAATGATGTCACATTGAACAGTTTTGCCCGGGGTTTGGCTGCGGTCGACTGGACTAGTCTTAATGCTGCGTCTATGGATTCTAATCAAATCGCTCAAACATTGTTGGGCATCCAAAAATAACGAAAATATCGTACTTAAAATACTGTACCGCCTGTTGAATTGGCTCTGTTGAGCTGAAAATCAATAGGGTTCATCAGTGAGACGTCCTGAATAATATTCACTCATAAAATTGGTGACTTGTTGAACTCCGGAGGCTGTATCATGCTAATAAACTGAAATTTCTCAAAAAATGACAAAATGTCGTACTTCAAGTACCATAGCACCCGTTGTACTGGCTCTGGTGAGCTGAAAATCAATAGGGATCATCTCTGACTTGTCCTTAACAATATGCCATCATAAACTTGGTGACTTATGGCACTCCGGAGGCTGTATCGTGCTAACAAAACATGTAAGGAAAAGTGGCCGACGACAACGATGACGACGACATACACACAGAATTTTTTTTCTAAAACCCGTTTTGTCGTGTTGTTGTTGATGGAAAACTTGAAAATAACTCAAAAAATTTTTCAAAATCCCAACTTTTTCTGGGGTAAACCAATACTTTTCTCGCATATTAAATAGGTTGGGCGGAAAAGTGAAATGTAATAAGTATTTCTTTATCAGCTTTCTAGAGGCTCTATATATCGTTATATAATATGATATTACTTAATTGAAGCCATTTAATTGTCAGCGTGGTATTTATTATTTCAATTTTCCACTTACAGGTTTAACCCGAGAGCTACTAGCCCTACGAGGTCCACCTTGTACTAACCAAAGAGAGGCAAAAAGACGTTTAGGTGGTGATGGCACATCATAATACACCTAGAAAAGTTTTCTATATGAAAACTGCAATAAAATATGTATCCTAGGCGTAAGCAAATATTAAATTTGTCAGGTCAAAATTAGAGCTTTGATTCTTATAAACATTACCTTCCTACCGATTTACAGGGCGTTATATTCTCAGAATTTTTTCATAATGTTCCAATTTTTGAGGTATTTAGATTAAATTTGAAATGAAGGTTACGTTTTAAACCTTATATCTGTTGGAATATGAAAGCAAAATTTTTGCTCTTATATTTAAATGAATATGCCCCAAGAGATCCCAAAACGCAGTTTTCAAGAATCATAGGAATTTTTCTCCATTCAAGTGACTATTGAAAAAATAAGGACCTATAACGTGATTCTCTATGATCCTACCAAACAAATTTATGGACCATCGATTCAGACGGTCCAAAGTATGGAAAAAGTGACTATTTTCAGTATGATAATAGTGAAAGTTATGACGATTCACTAGACCATTATCGTGAAATGTTGATTCATCTGTGGATAACACAAATTTGAAAAAGTCTTCTTTCTCTAGAACCCATAAGCCAAAGCCTATTCTGTGGTAAGAGTCAACGCCGTATAATAATGATGCAGCTGAATATGAAACGGATGGTATTTGTGCTTTCTGAGAATCGTAGAAACACTGGATTCACTTATTCGTATATGTCTGGCAATTTTTCCGGTGCTTGTGTTCGGATTTTAAACTACTGATCCTAAGAACAAAAATTCATTTTCTTTGTTAGTGTTAACTGTCATCGTCTTCTGTTGCTTCGTGAAAGCAACACTACTTGTAGCACGAAAGCTTGCCAGCATCGTTTCAAAACTTATATTCTGCGGATGGTTTCGTACAGGAAACTTTTGTGCATATACCCTTGACGCCTATGGTTGAAATGATGTCAATTTTTCCTTGAAGAGAATATTGCTTCAACTTTATAATTTTACCACAAAGTATTACCGTTGGAATAAAAACAAAGAAAACTGAAATAATATACATGAACTAAACAATATTGTAAGTAAAATGACAGGCTCAGACATAAACAATGGTTCTGTTTGTTATGTTTGGCAGATCTGTCAAGAATTGATAGCAGGCACCTTCATGAAACATTACTAATGAGAAAAATATATATTTATTCGAAAAGGTTTCCGCGGTTAGTATTATCATTGGGTAATTTTGCCCTTGGTTTGTAGCAGTTATGTTTCTAATTATATTCGTATAGTTTCTCATTATCTCTGTTATTTAATTATATTTCTTCCATCTGTTGTGTAATCCATTTTTTGTTTTCCTTCTTTTGAAAAGCAATGTGGCTTCTTGTCTATCTTTTCTGTATTAATTACGATCACTTCCATCATTTCTTCTTATTTGACTGTAGCATGCTTTTTTTGTTAAACTTTAAGCCCTTCTTTGAGATGAGTATGTAGCCTATTCGGTTATCATCATTTCTTCCTGCCATTATCCATGTTATATTGTGTTTTCTTCTATGTTTAAATTTTGTGCTTGCTATATGTGTGTTTGTTAAACAGAGTCTGGTTCCATTTTCGTTTGTTTTATCATGGATATTTTCTTTACCTGCTACATTTTCATTGTATTCCACGTTTCTTATTTTGGTATTAAAATCTCCTATTATCATAAGTATGTCATTTCTTGGGAATTCTTCAGTGAATTGTTCGATTTTCTCATGGAATGCAATCTTGTCGTCGTCTCTGGCTTCACTTTTTTGTGCATATATTATTTATATATTTGCTTGTTTGTTTTCTAGCCTTATATATGACATATTCCTATTTATTACTTTGCCTCTCAGCTTTCTACTCACCATAATTGCTGTTCCGTTCCTTCCTTGTCTCTTTTCTCCAGAATAGTATAGCATGAAGTTCTCTTTTTCTATGCTCCCCTCATTTTTCCATCCGATTTCCTGGATTGCCATGATGTCTGTTTTGTAATTTTCCATTTCTTTTCGTATTTCTTGCATTTTCCCCGTTCCTAGCATAGTTCTTACATTCAAGGTTGTTTGTTCTGTGTCTTTTCAATTTCATTTCTTTCATTCCTTTTGCCTCTTTCCTTTTCTTGATATTTACATTTTCTATGATAGATAGTAATTTTACTTCCACCTTGAATAATATCGCCGTTATTATCACTTTACTTTCTAGTCTATTCTTATGGTTGTTATAGTTTACTTTATCTTTATCCTTCTTACCAACTAAAATTACTAAAGTTTCTTCCTTCGTCGTTTCCTTTTTCGACCTCTTCTTTATTTATTCCTTTCCCCTTTTCTCCATTCTTGCTAGTTAATTGTCTTCTGTAATTCTAGCTCTCTTTGGGTTCTGTTCCATCGCCATATCTGTCCATCGATATTGACCTTGTTATATCCAATTTTCACATTTTGTCGTTCATCTGTTCTTCCCTTGCTCTTGTTCTAATATGTTTGTTTCTTTCACTTTCCATTCTAGTTTCATCTTTGCTTATATATATTTTTTCACCGGCTATATTCTTTAGGTTGTTCTTTCATCTCTATCTTTCTTCTCTTAACTCAATAAGGCAAGTTCTTTCTCCTATCTTCCTGACTAATTTTACTTGTACTCTAGTATTCATATGCTTTTCCATCAAATTTTTCACTGCTTGTTTTAGCACCTTTTTATCATCAGTCTCTTAGTCCTTGCATAATAACATTGTTTTTCCTTATTGGTTTCCCCATCTTTTCCAATCTTTCATCTATTGTCCTTATGTTTTTCTTTATTTCCTAGTTTTCTTTCTTCAGTTTAGCATTTTCTTCGTGAAGTATTTTGTTATTTTCTCTTATTTTGTTTAATTCCTCGCGGCATTCCTTCTGCCCTGTTTTTATTTGCTTGGATTTTTTTGAGTTCGGTTATCATTTCTATTGAATTATATTATGATTATATTAAAATGTGTGTTTGATATAAATTATGCATGTAAAATTATGGTTAATTATCATTAGAAGTGTAATAATATCATAAATAAATAGAGGTTCGAAGATGTCAAAATTTTTTGTTTCGACTCACAATTGCAGTTGTGAATGTAATTATTTGAAATACATTTTATTACAGAGAACATTTTGTTAATTTAAACTATAGTCAGAATGTCCCAAAACTTCACTCTCATACTTTTTGAAAGAAATATTTATTTTTCTTAGTATAGCGATTTTTGCATATAATCTCAGCATATTCTGCTGTACTTTTCGAAACCCATTTATCCAATGCTTTTCGGAGAAAGTTGTCGCTACTGTGTGTGTTTCTTCGGGGGTTGTGCTCTATAAAAATTGCGAAGCACATTGAAATAGAGAGCTATATTTATGCACTATTAATCTGGAAAAGCATTTAATTCAGTACCAATGAAGAGAAAATAGGGAAACAATAAAAACGCTGCAAGCAAGCCAAAACAAAAAAAGTACTAATGAGAGATGTGGAAATACGGAAGGGGATATTAGGATAAATATTGTCACGAAACATCACACTGATATAGTCCCCGAATCCGACTCTGCCTAAGTCATGTATGAAAGTTAAAATTTTGGCGGACGCGCAGGGATTTTTAGAACTGTTCACGATGTTTTGTGACTATCTTATCTAGACATTGTTTTTGTGACCAGTCTTATCTAGAAAATTCCAGGGAGGGCATTGTTTTTGTGTAAGCCGCAATATAGAATTATCTAGTAAAAAAGGCAGTTTATAAAGTGATCTCGAGAGATAAACAAGTGATCAAGTAAATAAATAGTAGTGAAGTGTTTATATAAATTAGTTTAAGTGCATATACTGTGTATATAATATAAATTAGTGAATGGTTTAGTAAATAAATAAATTAAGTGAGTATGTATGTATGAATTTATCCCACCCGTGGTAACAAAAACTTTTAAACAAATAAGAAAAAATCATAACATTGGTGTCAGAAGTGGGATAATATAAACAAATAGTTACGAAAAAATGGCCAAGAGACTAAGGGTCCTGAAAGTGACAGAACTAAAGGCAGAAATGGAAAATCGTGTGTTGGAAACGTCCGGTAAGAAGAGTGGATTAGTAGAAAGACTCAAAGTGGCACTGGTAAGTGACAGCTTGGATGCAGAGATATTTTTATTCAATGACAAAGCTTCCATCTTTACCTCGTCAATTTCTGCTAACATTTCTGCGGATATGGACAAGAAGATTATCTCAATGAAAAGCGATATTTCTGCTAACATAGACGTGAAAATTACAACAATGAAGAATTATATTTCTGCTAACATAGACAAGGTTTCTACTAATATGGACGAGAAGATTTCAACCATGAAGAATGATATTTTTGCTAATATGGACAAGATTTCTACTAATATGGACGAGAAGATTTCAACCATGAAGAACGAGATTTCAGCCATGAAGAACGATATTTCTGCCGATATCTTATCAATGAAAAACGACAAGCTGTTTTCCACCTTAGATCTGAAGCCTGGTTATTGGCAAGTAGGAATGGACACAGAAGACAAAGCGAAGACTGCTTTTACCACCGGATCTGGATTATGGCAATTCAACGTCATGCCATTCGGGACCAGGTCTGTAATGCGCCCGGGACATTTGAAAGACTCATGGAAAATGTATTGAGAGGGTTGTCTTGGAAGACATGCCTGGTCTATTTGGACGACATCGTAGTATTGGGGAAGACATTTGACGAACACCTGAAGAATTTGGAAGACGTATTCAAACGACTCCAAGCTGCCCAGCTCATGTTAAACCCGAAGAAATGTCAGCTTTTTCGATACCAAGTCAACTACCTGGTCATATAGTGAGCAATGAAGGAGTGGCGGGGGGTCCAGAGAAAATAGCTTCCATTCAGCAATGGCCACAATCAACCGACAAACATCAAATTAGGAGCTTCCATGGACTTTGTACATACCATAGAAGATTCATCAGGAAGTTTGGAGATATTGCCAAGTCCTTTACTCAACTCACTGAAGAAACAAGAGCTTTCCAATGGGACGAAGACTATGAATTGGATTTTGAAACCTTGAAGAGGCATTTAACCACGGCGCCGATATTAGGATATCCATTACAAGAGGGAGACTTTATTCTTGACACTGACGCAAGCAATGTAGGAATTGGAGGAGTGCTCTCACAGATCCGAGGAGGTCAGGAAAATGTGCTGGGATATTTCAGTAAAGTTCTCTTCGAACCAGAACGCGACTACTGCATCACAAGAAGAGAACTTTTGGCGTCCGTAGAACACTTTTACCAGTATCTCTATGGAAGGACTTTCTTAGTCTGGTCTGATCACGCAGCACTCAAGTGGTTAATGCAGTTCAAGAATCCCGAGGGCAATATTGCTAGCTGGATTGAACGATTTCAACATCGAACTTCGAGCTGGTGTGAGTCACCGAAATGTCGACTCCCTGTCCAGACGGCCATGCCCAATAGACTGCTCCCACTGCAACAAGGTGGAATCTAGGAAAGCTGCAGATTCAAGAACTACTGTAGTCAACGGAGAATGGTCACCCACCAGGATCAGAGAAGATCAGGAGAATGATCCTTACCTAAAGAAGATTCGGTAATGGAAGGAAGAAAATCGGCGACCGACCTGGCAAGAAGTGTCAAGATTTTCCACTGACACTGAAGGCATATTGGTCACAGTGGGATTCCCTTGTCCTGGAAGAAGGGCTGTTGAAAAGAGTCCTTGTAAACGATGATGGCTCCGAGATAAGAGAAGCCAAAGTACTGAGAAAGTTACACTACGGTTCATCGGTAGGTCATCTGGGAGTGAAGAAAACCCTTCGGCAAGTCCGTGAAACGTTTTATTGGATGAACAGCTCCGACGATGTGAACGACTATTGTAAGAAATGTACGACTTGTGCTACTAGTAATGGACCACATCTCTAGAGAAAGGCACCTATGAAACAATATAATGCTGGAAGTCCTTTCGAGAGAATTGCTTTAGACATCGCTGGACCATTTCCTATGACAAAAAACGGTGGTAGGGAGTAAATATATCCTGGTAGTAATGGATTATTTCGAAAAGTGGGTGGAAACGTATGCGATTCCCAATCAAGAGCCCACCTGTCGGGGATGTATTGATGTAATAAAGAGTTTATTAGCCCATATAGAGTGCCCTTGGAAGTACTCAGCGATCAAGGAAGAAATTTCGAGAGCCAGGTATTCTAGGAAATTTGTGATAAGATGGGAATGAAGAAGGCCAGGACAACAGCGTTGCATCCACAATCAGATGTAATGGTCGAAAGAATGAACAGGACCATTGGAAAATACCTGTCCAAAGCCACTAGAGAGATGGGAACCAGTGTCTTTCGCTATTCGCGTTGGCTTATCGATCGGCCATAAATGAGTCCACGGGTGAAACATCTGCAAAGGTCCTGTCTGGACGCGAAATGAGGCTCCCTTGTGACCTGGAGTTTGGCTGTCGGCCTGGCAAAGATTTAGCAGGAGAAGATTACGTGACCCAATTGAGAAGAAGGATGGACGATGTGCACGTATTGGTTCGAACTAAACTTCAAGTTGCCAGCGACAGAATGAGAAAAAATGTATGATACGCAAGCCACAGAAGGTGGTTTCAAAGAAGGGGACAAAGTATGGTTACACAACCCGACAAGGAGAAAAGGATTTTCTCTAATAATACAGTAATCATGGGAAGGTCCATACTTAATCAAGAAGAGGATCAACGACATCATCTATCGTATAAGCAAGATCCCCAATAGAAAACCGAGAGTAGTCCACCAAAACAGACTAGTGCCATTCGAAGGAGACCATGACAAAGGGGAAGGGGTTACCCATGTACAAGCGTCTGACCTAGCTTTCGAAGAATTTATGGGCGCATACGGAGGTACAGGGAAAGCTAAATACGGAGTCACTACAGAACAAAGACAAGTAACTAGTAACAAAAACGCACGAGAGCTGGAAACCGTCTTTCCAAAGAAGTTTTGACAATTAGATAAACTTGAAGATCAGATGCCAGCCTCTGGCAAGACACTGAAACTCAAACACAATTCTTCTACCTGGTAACTAGAAATGAATTTCCAAATCGATCCACCTACCGGGATGTGTGGGACGCGCTACGAAGGCTTCGAGATCATGGAATCCCACGTAGAGAAATTAGCAATGCCCAGGATATAAAGCAACCAGTTGGATTGGCGAGTCTTCAGGAACATGATAGAGAAGATCTTCCAGGACACCGGTGTCCACATATTAATTTGCAACTATACCCCTGGTTATCGGTACCCGTTGAAGACGGTGGCCCGTTATTTCCATAAGACCGGAAAATACAGACATGAGTAGAGTTGCCGATTTAAACATCCTGTTCCGGCTACACAGAAGTTCCAGGAGGAACTTCCTTTTAAGGAGGGGGTAATGTTACGAAACAGCACACTGGTGTAGTCCCTGAATCCGACTCTGTCTAAGCCATGTATGAAAGTTAAAATTTTGGCGGATGCGCAGGAATTTCTTAGAACTGGTTCGCGCCACCCTCTTGTTTTCGATAAAATTCGGCGCGCCGCTCATGAATTATCTTAATTAAATTTCAAAACTGAGTTTTTGTACATTTTGATAAAGGACTAGTTATTAATTCTGGTCATTAACGTTTTCGTTGAGGAACAGTTCGTTTCAACATAACTCTTTTAAAAATCTCTAATTGTAAAACCGCGAAATTAGTTAAAACCGCGACGTGTGTCAAGTTCCTTTATTTTGTTTCACTTTTATTCGCAAATATAGACATTGTAATAAACTTTAGTTAGTCACAAAGGCCAGGACTTTCCACTATGAAGTAAAAGATCGATTGTGGAAATTCATAGTGAACTGCAGACACCGGCTCATTGGTGAGTACATTAAATTGGAGATTATTGTATATGTTGTCGATTCGCCACCCTCTTATTTTCGATAAAATTTGGCGCGCCGCTCATGGATTATTTTCATTAAATTTCAAAACTGAGTTTTTGTATATTTTGATAAAGGACTAGTTTTTGATTCTGGTCATTAACTCTTTCGCTGAGGAACAAATCGTTCTGAAATAACTCTTTAATTCTCTCGTTGTTGAACCGCAAATCAGTTAAAACCGCGACGTGTGTCAAGTTCTTTTATTTTGTTTTAGCTTTTATTCGCAAATATAGACATTGTAATAAACTTTAGTTAGTGTCACAAAGGCCAGGACTTTCCACTATAAATTAAACGATCGATTGTGGAAATTCATAGTGAACTGCAGACATCGGCTCTTTGGTAAGTACTTTTAAATTGGAGTTTATTGTATATGTTGTCGATTCGCTAATCGCATAATTAACTGCAACTACAGACCATTGTTCTTTGAGCTAACATAACTGTTTACGATTTTTTGTGACTATCTTATCTAGACATTGTTTTTTTGACCAGTCTTATCTAGAAAATTCCATGGAGGCGATTGTTTTTGTGTAAGCCCCAATCTAGAATTATCTAGTAAGAAAGGCACCTATATAAAGAATAAACACCAGCGATAAGAGTCAGTCTATAAAGTGATCTCATGAGATAAACAAGTGAACAAGTAAATAAACAGTAGTGAAATGTTTATATGAATTAGTGAATAGTTTAGTAAATAAACAAATTAAGTGAGTGGACCTACCGTGTGTATGAATTTATTCCACCCGTGGTAATAAAAACTTTAAACAAATAAGAAAAAAACAGAAGAATATTAATAATACAGTTATGGTCGGAATTTTACAATTGGGTGGAAGGGGCAGGCAATAAACTTCTAGAGGAGGACGATAACTAAGATCAGGAATAGTTGAGAACTTATTAAATGCTGACGAAGTATCTCAAAAGAATATGATCTTACAACAATAAAAATGGTGATTCTGAGAAGAATTGAGAATACGAGAATAAAAGCTGGACTGAAGATGAATTTGTTAATAAACAGAGCTCTAGCAGTAGAGGGTGACCCGATATATTGAAATTTCCTCTATTCCCGGATATTCTAGTTGGTTTAATAATATACGATGTAGTATAATTCTGGGCGAACATGTAGAAATCTTACGGTAATGGTAATATTTCAGCCAGTTGAGTGAGAGTTTATAGAAAACTATTATTACTAAATATGTTGCGAGTTGTTAAAACTAAGATATCAATAATTTATAGAAGGACCCAAATGAACTCCCCCTAAAAACATAATAATCGATCGATGGTATCCAAAAACTGAAATTCTTTATTAGGGTTATCCTCTGTTAGGGAGTTCAGTGAAACCTATTATATTTTCACATTGACATGTGGTGGTACTTAACTTGAGTTTATACAGCAACTAGAATAACATAAAACAAAATCAAATATGAAAGTTGACCTTATGGAACTCCCTATAGCATTTATACAAGAACTAAAAAATGGGAAATAAAATAAAATAATACAGTTCGCCAACTTTTAGCTTTTCCATCTCATATTATTTGAAAATGCACCTGCGCAGTCGTGTGAGATTATTGATTGTTCGGTACGCATAACCCTACTTTTACCACGTATGTTTGTGGTTTGTAAATAATCAAGTTACGTAAAATGAAAACTGATGTGAAATTAACTGTCTCGACCCTTACTCCGTGGAATATGCTCATATTAGTGTTTTTGAATGAAACTCACGGTCTCTAGTTAAATTTACCGAAAACCAACACAGACTGATGTGACAATTCCATTCAATTCTAACCACCCTATGTCACACAGACTAGCAGCATATAATTCAATGATACATAGAGCTTTTTCAGTTCTTATGAACAAATGTAATTTTGATAGAGATATTATTACAACTAGACAAATAGCAACATCTAACGATTATCCATTAGATATGATAAACTAATTAGTAAAAAAGAAGAAAAAGTGGCATTACAACTAATATATCCTAAACAAGCTGATGAAATTAAAACTCATAAAACCATCACATATGTAGGAAATATTTCTAATAATATTTCAAAGATAATATCTTCAACAACGAATACAACAATTTCTGTTAAAACAGAAAGTAACGTTAGTACAAAATTGTTAAATGTGAAAACAAAAATACCACTATTAAAGATGTCAGGTATATATAAACTCAATTGTCCAGAATGTAGTGCTGTCTATTTGGGTCAGACCCTTAGAAATTTTGAAATACGATACAGTGAGCACTTACGAGCATACAGAATTAAACAACCAGATAAATCCCACTACGCAAAACATCTACTTGACACCAATCATTCGTTGACACCTAAACCAGAACTAGAAGTGCTGCGTATTTGTGAAAAGAAACAAGAACTGGATTTCCTTGAAGAACTGGAAATTAGAAGACGTTTAAGAAACCCACAATATTAAGTTGTCAATGAACAGTTGAATCTAGGGAGTTCTCCACTAATAAACTGTCTTCTTAAGTGATAATTGTAAAGATCAGCAGATATAGTTTTCCTGGTTTTCTATATCATTGCACAGTTATACTGATCTTAATTGGAAAATTTATATCCAGGATATCACCATAGGGCTAATAATATCTAAGCTTCAATATTTGTAATATCACATCTTCTTCTTTTTTCTATAAACATATATTAAGCCAATCACAAGTTAGGTTACTTCTTGGTCTAGCCAAAAATTAACTACTAAACATCAGGAAGGCATAAAATGGAATGTAACTTCTGTCATTCTGACGATGATATTGATTTATCGAAACAATTGTCAATTTTTTAGAATTTTCAATAACTTTTATTATATTGTGGAATTAACTAGAGACCGTGAGTTTCATTTAAAAACACTAAAAACTGATGCGCCTATAATTAAGTACCTAGGTCCAAACTTTCCATTTTCTTATTGAGTAAGTAAGCTGGTAAATGTGGCAAGCAGGAAGACTTTTTAAAGCTCCTGAAACGTTATTCTTTATGAATGATGCCAAGGATCCATTTATATAGACCAATCAATATTCCTTATATCATTTCAATTGTATGCGTAAACCGAATAAATTTTTTTATTACTCATTACTTTCTTTTTTACTTTGTTTTATTTGCACAATAAACTCAACTTTAATCTAGTAAGTTTGTTCTGGCGGTTTAATTATTTGTGTATTCTCATATGAAAATGAACTGCTGTCACTGATATGAGAATTGAAACTTTATATATTATGTGTGTGTGTGTGTGTGTGTGTATGGGAGAATGGCCTCAGACATAGTCTATTAGCCACAGAAAATTGAAAATGTTTAGAAGGTTGAAATATCAAAATGACTGTAAAGGAGTAAAGATATAAAAATGCTGATTACTGGGCATAAATCTAAGCATACATCTAAATAGACAATTCAGACTTATTTATGAAATCCACTATGGAATCAAGTACAGACTTCTCAGTATTTGCCAAAAGAGCATTTATATTTGTGTATAATATATTTAAAATAATAATTATTATTTTTTAGGTTCGGGTAAATATATCAAGTCTAGCATGAGTACTCCTGAATCTCTTTGAGTTTTGGCATAAAGCTTTTCCTATGTAATTTATTATTCTGTTTTATATAGATTAATAAAGAATTATTTGTTTTTGTCAATTATTTAAAGAAAAAAATATAGCTTGTCTAAATTTATGTTGAGACGCCTATTTTATCAATCCTATTCCTGTTTTTAGAAACGACACTTGAAATTAATGGAATAATTATCTCCTGTCATTAATATAGGGTATTGAAACGAAAATGGCGAACACTGTAATTATATATTATCAAAATTGTGATGGAAATTGGAAAAGAAATATATGTATCAGTACAAACAATTTTAAAATCGAAATAGTAGAACAAACAACTATAATCTAATAAACTCAATAAATTGGTACCTTTACGCAAATTTAAATTGTTTTGAATGGCCAAATCATGAAATTTTAAATTGGTTAATCAATAAAATGACGCACTAACCTTCACAGAACAATAGTTTCTTCTTGGCACCAACAATCTCCAATCTGCTATAACACCACGTTTGTGTTATTGTGTCTACTGCCTTTCCTACCGGTGGACTTCAATTAGACACCACTCCTACAGGTTCATCTTGAATTTTTCGTTCTTAATATACTTTACACTATTATTAATCTTCTCTTGTTTCACAATCTGTTTCTTTCTTTTAAATATCTTTTTAAATGATACTTTCTGATATCTTTTATGATTCTACAGCCTTTATTTTATTTATCTATTTTAATTACTGGTCTCCTGTTCCTTTATTCATCTTTCAAATCTTCTCAAATTATTTCAATAACTTCATTTTACTTATTTTCATACTTTTATTTTGATTATATGAGGACTAGACTCATATTTTCTTGAATTTTTCCAATTTTTCTTAGCATATGTCCTCCCTCAACAATATCACACCGCATACTACTGATCGCTTCCAAATCAACAAACTATTTTTTTCCCCGTTGCCATGGATAAAATTAATCATCTAACTAGATTTTTTTACAACTATCTACATATCCGAGGTCTTTTTATTTCATTTCATATATTTTTTTTAACTATATTAGGATATTTAATATTCTTTCCGTTTGCAAAATAATTTAATCTACTGAATTAAAACTCAACTTCTCTAACAACTATCCCTATTTATAAAAAAATGTATTACTTCTCCATTATCATATAAACAAATCTACAAACTAATTACTCTGAGATACATATGCAATCCTTTTCCATTTATTTTAGAATTTTTCTACAATTATAGTTCATTATAAACTCGACCGGAAATTTCTATTTAATTGAAATATTTGTGTGCTGTTTATCGTCATAACGCTTAATATACCCCTCAGAAACACATATAGTTCCATGCCACAAAATTCTGTTGCTAGCATTCCATGCTTTGAAAATAATTTTGACGTTTACATATTGTTGACAGTTCTCTGCGTCATAATAATAATAAAATTTTGAAAATGGTAATTTCGCTTCTAAATTCTGGTTAAATCGTATGTATTATAATGATCTAAATAATTGTATTCATTCTTTTAGGTTTTTCTTTGTTTTGGATAATCTCTATGAAGTATATGTCAAATTTACAACTGATTATTTTATCTTATGAGGATTTATAGCCTGATATATGAGTTGAACTATTTAATGAAGGGTTGACATCATGGTAAATATTTTGAATATTATTTTAGTATTTCAATATTTAATTCACTTTAACTTCATTCAAATATGATAAAAAACAAATGAACTTCTTACTTTATAAACATGAAAACCTCTCACATCAACATTTTTAAATTCTTATAGATGTTGTGATGAGTTCAAATCCCCTCAAATTCAAATTTAACAGATATAAGCCGTATTAATGGCTGCTTAAATTTCAAGCATATATCATTTCTACCAATGTCAATACAAATATTCATAAAGTTCGCCACAACAAAATACTTTCCCTCTTATTCACATTCATTCTCATATTCATAATTCAATACTTTTATTATACATTATATTATATACTCATGTCTCATATTCATTCATCATTTCATAAATTCTTATATAATTACCCCTTATTCTTGAATATTTACCCCAAATATCCCATATTTTCATTGACATTGAAAAATAATCTCCTGTTTTATCTCAAATGACACTTCCTATTTCCTTTCTTTTTTATCAAATGTTTGATTTTTCTAATCGTTCCCATTTATTAGAGCATTTATTGTATAATTAAAGGGTGTGAAAATCTATTTTCCAATTTCCTTTCCTTATAAATATTAAAAACAAATAATATTGAACAAAATAAAATTATCCCATATTATTTACAACCTTTAGTCTTGTCGTGATATACTCTGGACATTCTTGTTACTCAATTCTTCATTCGCTTTCTAAACTTCTTTCTCTTCTCTTCCCTTATTACCCGATTTTCCATTCGATTTCCAAATTTATTTTCCTTCTCTTCCCTTTATACTACGTTATCCAATTGTCTTCTTAAATTTTCCTCTAGTTGTCTTATTTTATTTTCTATCTTATTTTCTTCATTACAAAACCATAGTAATGGCATCCCACTTAACATACCCCTGGTTACTGATTTCATTTCCAGCAGATACCTAATATTTTTAACACTACTGCTCACAATTGTGATAAATACTTTGGCATGAATATGATTAATATTTCCGTCATACCTAATTGCTCCATCCACAAAATCTGCTGAGGGTACCACAACTGCCCTTGAATTCTATTCGAAACTTCCCCCTATTTTCATTTCCTCATTCATATCTCTCAGCTTCCTATTCATCTCGTCCATCTCCTTTTTAAAGTTGTTGTCTCATATCTCACCCTTTTTAGCACACATCCTGGTTTGTTTTTCTACTCTAACATCTAAGTCTTTAATTTCCCTGTCAACATTTTCTTTAAAATTCTGCATCACCTCCTCACTTACTTGTCCCTGCAATTTATTATAACCCACTTCTTTGGTTAACTTTTCATTTTGTTTTGTGACTTCTATCTAAATCACATTTGGTATATTTTCCTCAAGACGTTTTCCCAATTCTTGTACTACTTCTACCACATGCTTGTCTATCTCTTCCCTGAATTTAATGCCATTTTCTTGAATTTCCATCCGCAAATTCTCATTCTGGCCCTTCATATCTTCTTTCACCTTTTCAATCTGCTTTCTAAATTTCTCGTTCTGCTCCCTAAATTTCTTATTCTCATTCAAACTTTCCATTTTCACCTCATCAATTTTCTTTTCCAAGTTATTCATGTTCCCCTTTATATCATTCATATTCTCATTCATTTCTCCCCTCACACTATTCATATCTGCCCTATTTTCTTCAAATTTGTTATACCAGTCTCCCCTCATCCTGTCCATCTTCCCATTTAAATCTCTCCTCATACTAATTAAAAATTCCATTATTTGATCTTCTCTACTTTTCTTTCCTGTCTCTCTTGTCTCCTATCCTCTTGTTCTTTTTCTGCAATATCTCCCTGATTATCTCTAAAAGTTTGTTCTTGACAAATCTCCCTCTGAATGTTCTCTTTCCTGTTCCATATACTGCACTTAGAAATCACCCATACTATGTCCTCTTTCTTCATCTGAACTTCCTTCTGTACCTACCTGTTTTCCGTCCTTTAATGTCATCGTATCTACTTATATTTATTGCAGTAAAAAAAAATTCAATATTATTTATCTTCATACTCGGCCGAAAGTACTTTCTGCTTTGATTTGGACGCAGAAAGTCTAATATTTCTGCGTTGCTAGAGAAGCGCGCATATAAGTTGCTATAGTGGGCCGAAAGTTATTATTCGTGCACTGACACATGCACAATAGAATAGCTGTCGTCTACTGAGATACAGAAAGCATAACACTACTGCATTGCCTGAGACGCGCATACAATTTGCTACAGTGGATCGAATGTAGTTAATTCATGCACTGACACTGATACACGAGACGGTAGCTAGTCAATCGTTACCGCTCACTCGATTCATTTGGCCGGGTAAGAAGAAGAATAGAATACACTACACGGGCCAAGAGGAATCTCAAACTTTCGGCCTTTGTTGTGTAATATACTTTTGTAGTAATTTCATATTATAAAACTTAAGAAAATATGATATAATTGATGAGACATCCCGCGAGTTCTTTAACATTTCCAAACACTTACCTGGGAAAAAGGTAACTCCAACCCATGAGCAAATTGGCATAAGTGTATGGTGATAAAGGTGCAAGTACGTCACTTGGTTATATTTTTTACGTAAAATGAAAAATACTGTATCTAACAATTCCACTAATTTACAGATAAAGTAGAGGTAAACAGCTTTTGCCATCTGAAACAAACAATATAGATAATAAAATAGAACGAACGTTATCGTCAAAAAAATAAATTTTTGTGTTTAATTGTTTTAATGAGCCATTAAAAATAAGGTTAGAAGGAAATACGGCTAGCAACAGAATAATAATTAGTGACATAAGGGAGACGACGTAAACCAAAATATGTTGTTATCATTAATTGATCTTCAATTTACATTACTATTCATTTTCATTTTGAAAACCTGAACTCTTTTTTGTTAAATTAGAAATTGATTAACCACTTCCAGTATTAAAATGGCTTCGAATGCCTCAGTTGGTAAATGTGAAATGTTCTTAGACATGTGAAAAAAAACATGACATGCCGATTTTAGATAACACAATATATTTTAGGAAGAAATCAGTTTGGATTAGCAGAAAGCTTGATAATGGAACTGGCATAAGAAGATAAAGAAGAATAGAGAAATCATCAAGGAATGTCCTAAGAAACATTTAATGAGCTCCTGGTGACAGTTCGGGACCCTCTAAAGAAACAAGTTATCGTAATCCGTCAAGTACTCTCACCCAAAATTGAAAACACTTGCTTACGTGACCGGGTTTCTTTTGTATTTGTCACGCCATTAAAAAATCGGCTGTTTATCGCAAAATTGCTTTGAGACATCAATCTCAATCTCATTGTTTGCATTCCACTTTCCTCTGATTTACAAACCAGTAGATATTCTTTCTTGTACATATCGAGTTTAATCTTTTTAGGTTTGTTGAAACCCAAGAAATTATCGTGAAATATATCGTCAAGATTATAAAAAGGATAATAAAAATAAGATCCAACTGAAAATGTATTGTTTGGGAATAATTTCGTTTCTGATCCATTTTACGTTGAGATCGTAATTGGTCGGCACTTGTCTGGTCTGGGGCGAGGACTAATTGGACTTCGGACAGTCTCGCGCAGTTTACTCTAATACATCTCCCGTCTTTTTCTTATTAAACTGAACTGTCAAGTATTATTCGATGAAATGTGCTTTTGTGACTGTGTTCATTGAGGATTGGATTTTGTTTGTATTTGTATGTTTGTCACTAAACTTTTAACATGGATGATGAAAGTATTGGTGATTCGGAACCAAATGTTTTATGCTCAGATGACGATAACCTAATGGCGAATGAAAATAAATTGAAAAATATAAATTATTTAGGTATTGGGAGACAATAGAAGTTCAGTGGAATGACAAACTTTATATAAGCTCACGTACGTCTAGTAATATCCATTTGTTTTATAATACATTTGAATGCATTTCCATGGTGTCCTTGTTCCTATATTATCTCGGAAACGGCAGATTAGATTAGATCAAAGTTCTTCATTTATATTTAGTTTTTGGTTCCCTGTTAACAGTGGTTTAAGAAAATGAACAATATATATATATATATATATATATATATATATATATATATATATATATATATATATATATATATAAAAGATTGGAAGTCTTTGCTGACCAGTTAGGAAAAATTGGCAAAAACATTGGGGTAGCAGCAAATAAAAGTACACTCTTTATAATATTTCCAAGCTTTCGGAAACGTTTATTTCCATTATCAGGGAGCACTACAAAAAATCACAAAAACGTTACAACAACTAAATGCGACCAACACCACAATCCGCCAAGCCAAAACAACCCCGACCAATCGCAAAATCTCTCTCTCTCACAAAAAGCAGCGAAGTAGTCAAGCATGTTTCACCTCAACAAAAAGCACTGATGGCGACACAAACATGAACTGTCAGAAAAGGTCAAACTGTGACAAAATTTTACCCGACTATAATACTGAAATAATTATATTTAATAACAAAGCCAATACATTATATTGAAATTCTTTTGTAGTCGAAAAATTTTGAAGAATATTATCAATTATGTAAAAACAACTAGCTATTCAAGCACCACAAACTCTCATCTCTCACATAAGAGAGTGTATGTTGCAGGAATCAACCAGCTTAAAAAAATATATTCTATTTAAAATGTTTGAAGAATATTATCAATTATGTAAAAACAACTAGCTATTCAAGCACTACAAACTCTCATCTCTCACATAAGAGAGTGTATGTTGCAGGAATCAACCAGCTTAAAAAATATATTCTATTTAAAATATGTATGTGATAGAATTATTTCATTTTTGAATTTATCAAAGTAAACAAAAAACATTTATTGGGTATTATGGCACAATTCCAACCGTTTCAAAGCAAATTACGTCTATTATCAAAAAATTCCTTCATACTTACATTATGTTGAGATTAATAAAAATAGTTGTTATAACGCTGTGACACAAGAAACATGACAAAGTCGAAATTACTAAAAAGCTTAATAAAATTTATATTACATTTTAAAATATTATTTCCGCAAACTGAAACATTTCATACACAAACGGCAAATCCATCTATCACGTTATTATACGAAATTAGTTATAATTTTTTTCCTGTTAATGGTAGGTGCACATTCCAAAGCGACAAAAAACCACAACAGGTGGGGAATAAAATTGAATGTTATTATTAAAAAGATATTTTTATGATAAAATTGAAGAATTATGTAAATCCCGAATCATATTGAAATTTTGTTGTGTTCCAATATGATTCGGGATTTACATAATTCTTCAATTTTATCATAAAAATATCTTTTTAATAATAACATTCAATTTTATTCCCCCACGGTGTGTCTGTGTAAAAAATGTTACAGTCCGAATGATCGCAGAGTTTCCGTAGAGTACTTCCATTGACGTTGGGGTGTTTAGTGTAGCGATCCCACTGCGGATGTTTGCAGTTGAGATCTCCTAGAATTAATTATTTCCAGGCTGTATGTGCCAACAATTTTGATTTTATTATCGAAAAGTATAGGGATATGCTCAATTGAAGTATTATTTTCTTGCAGGAGTTTTACGCCTTTTTTGATTATTAATGCAATACCACCCCCTCTGACATCGTCGGGCAGTCTTGTTTAAATAAACGATATTCGGGGTTTCTGATGTTAAGTTTCTGGAACGTCTCGATTAGAAAGAATATGTCTGGTTTATGAATCTCGAGAAAGTGGATTTTGTTTAGTACACCTTGTACATTGCAAAAAAATATTTTGAGATTGTATCGTTTCTGAAAGCCAAGTTTTCCACCTACCTGTCTAGATATCATAGTTGTCTATATTAGCAACGAAATTGTTGTAAATTGTGAATTTATCAATTTTGTTCTCCGCTTGCATCATTTGTTGTATAAGATCTGTAATAGCTCTGGATACCTCGTCTAGATTGACCAAATTTTGCAATTCTTTGAATAAATTGTTTAGTTCAGTGGATTTATTTATTTCACTGCTATTTCCACTTGTTGTCGGTTTTGTTGGTATGTTTGTTGCATTTTGTGAAGTGGAGGTTTGAGGGATTGTGCGAGGGGCGTTTTTGGAAGGAAATCTAGGAAATTCTGTTTCATTGGCTTTATTTTGCCAGGGGTTGATTTTGGGAGGGGGTGCGGGAATGTATTTAGTGGGGGTAGGTTTGGTTTGTGTGTTTCTTCTCTCGTCGAGCCATATTTTTCTTTTGATGTATTCCGGGCAAATCTCCGCATTTGCCAGGTGGTCACTCTTACAGTTGGCACATTTGGCTGACAGGGTGCGCTCCTTGGTGCATTCGGGCATTAGAGATGTTGTCCTGCACATTTCAAGCATCTGGGTGCCCTATCGCAATTTGATGTTGCGTGGCCTCAGAGAAGGCAAATGTGGCATTGCATAATCGGTTTCGTCTGACGTCGATGTTCCCACTGGATTCTTGTATGCTCTAAGACTCTCACAGTTTTATTCAGATAGTGTAACTTTTGAGTCCGTTACCACTAGATAAAGTGGTCTGCCCTTCGTTGTCATGCGGAAAGCACCAGTAACTTTTATTTTGTGTATATTTATAAACTCATCCTT
The DNA here is from genome assembly GCA_963921935.1 of Galeruca laticollis. NCBI lineage: Eukaryota > Metazoa > Arthropoda > Insecta > Coleoptera > Chrysomelidae > Galeruca > Galeruca laticollis. The sequence goes on along the minus strand of OY998183.1, from coordinate 49,021,522 downwards.
AATTTCAGATATTTGCATCTCTCCTGTTAGTCCTCTGAGCACGAATGCGTGCGTCTTCTCTTCTTTCCTACTGTAAGTATGGAAGGGAAATTTTTCTTGTCTTAGTGTTTTTTTTAGATTTTCAAAATCACGTACATCTTTTGCGAATATAATTATAGAATTAGCGGTGTATTTTAATTCGAAGTTATGTTTCAATTCTACTTTTAACACCCCAACCATTTCTTTGTGTCCCTGAACGTTACCATCAATAACGATGGGCGGGCAGGGGGATGTGGTCATTTCTTTGTCAATGTTGTTGTTTGTATTTTTTCTTTTTTTTCACTTTCTGGTTGACTGTATCCTTTTCGGAACTGGATTGTGTTTCCTCAAACTTCCAGAATCTTTTTTTTTCTTTTTTTGTGTTTTGTTTAGGGGGTTGTTCGTTTTCAGATGATTCAGATGAGGTATTACATTTGTTATTCGTCTCTGTTATTTGATTTTTTTGTGTGCTTCGTTTGATAATGTTATTTAGTGTGACAAATTTGCGTGGCTTCAGCTTCAGCTTTAGGTCTTCGCTATTAGTGTTTAATTTTCTTGCAGTAATGGTTTTGTTTTTGTTTAGCATTGCATATTGTGAAGTGAAGTTGTCTTCTGTGAGGGTTGTAACTTTCCCCTCCTCCAATTCAACTTCTTGAGCCCAGGATGTATTCGCCGGTCCATGTATTTGTACTTGTACTGTCGTGAATTTTTTGTGTTCGTCTTTGTTATTGTGCGTGGAGTCACTTGACTGATCCTAAATCGTGTCCTCTTCCATATTAACTATTTTTTATTTTTGTTTGAAATTAGTCTTATTTGGGGGATCGATGTTCTATTTCCGTTTATTCCTCTGTATGAGGGTACAGATAGTTCTGAGCTGACTTCGTGTGCTTCTACGAGAAAATTTGAATATTTTTGAGTTTGTTTTATACACCTTTTTCTTGTTTCCTATACTCTTCTCTCCATTTACTTTTAGTGTCACTTTCTATAACCTTTTATTTATATTCTAGACACTTTTTTTCGTTCGTATTGTTGGTGAGTGATATAGGCACTCATTAGATATATTAAATTTATGTGCACTTGTTAATTGCGTGTCTATAGAATTGTCTAATTTGTCCCCTTTGAGAGTCTCTCCATCAATGTACACTAGTTGTAAATAATTTTTGTTCTTATTTTTAAGTTCTAAAGTTTTATTTTTATTTCTGTTTATTTCGTCAGTATATTTGAGTATTTTAGAATTGTCCTCGACCCCCGCTTTCACCGGCTTTCGCGTCACTTTTTTTGATTAGTGTAGTTTTTTATGAACTTTAAATTTTGACGTACCTTTTTTCTTGTATTTTGGGAATGTTTGAACGGAAACTAATGGTTTAACACGCACTAATTCGTTTTTAAGTTTTCACTGTCGAGAAGTTCGGGCTTAATTACATTAAGGCTTTGAATTTTGGCTTTTAGCCTACGGGAGACACGATTTAAATAAATTTTGATTTGTGTGAGTCTTGTAATGTGACCGATATTCTGGTGGTATTTACATTGTTGTCAGATCTTTCCCTTTTCCAGAAATATAATGAACTTTGTTATTTCGAATGGAGCACCCTATATTTCATGTTTGTTTTGAGATCTTTAAGAAATGCTGAATATTTTTATGTAATGTTCCCTATATCTAATTACCATGATTTCGGAGTTATAGCTACATTTACAATATCTCCGCAGAAGGTAAAATAATACATTAAGATGGCAATGACTGCAACAATAACAACTATGACGTTTTAATAAACTAAAGAAGAATTGAGCAGTCAGGGATGTTACAAAATATATTGTAAATTTTCAAAAATCTCATGGGTTGTTTTATTAAAGTAGGTAAATGGACAATATTGTGAGCATCTGCTGTAATCGCCTTTAACTCTCTAATTTGCTTACTATTCAAATGTGTACCTTGTTTCAACATGATACAAACTTCTGATTTCTCTTCAGTTGTTGCGGGTTTTCTGGGGCATACGAATTTTACAATATATTTTTTATAATAAACGTGCAAAAATGTTTTTTATAACATAAGTGCAATTATGTATTTTTGTGCTTACATATTTATTAATGTTGGTAACTCTCACATATCCCAGTGACAGTTGACAATTTTTTTAACTTTGAATGTTTACTAAATTACCAACACGTTGTTCGGAATTCATGAATATCGAACGAAGCAGCACTTCGCAATATTGCTAATACTGCAGTTAGTGATTTACTACCTGTAAAATCTAAACAAAAATATGAACGGTTTTTAAAGTGATGTTTAGAAAACAATGTGAAACATTACACAGAAAATGTTCAATCCGTTATAAATGTCAGTCTGTCAGCCATAAGTTGAATAGTGCAACTGTATTATAAAAAGATATCAAAAACGAAGCTGGAATGATTATTTTTTGTAATTCGCGTATAAAAGAGACTTCATTATAACATTGTTTAGAGTGCTACAACGAAATCTCTTTGAACACTTTTTTAGTAATTTTTAGTGCTATACAGTTGGTTATTGTATGTATTGTTATTTGACTTTAACCGTAACTTAAAAGAAATTATAAAATGGTCTGGCGTAGTGCTAGCTAGCAAATTAATAAAATGAGAATGAATGGTCTTGAAGGTAAATTGGAACAAATTATAATTTGAAAATTTTAATAAATAAAGTGCGCTAACGTTTATTCATCAATGATTATTTTATGTATCATCAATACATAGGTAGGTATACAGAATGTTCAAGTTTTGGGATAAATCACGAGATACCTAAGGTGAATGTGCTTATTATCGGCCATGTCCCAATCATCGGTCACTTTGCTTGATATTTCCGTCATAATAAGAAATTCAGTCGAATTTCACACAAACAAATATAATTTGCCATTGAATTCGACATTCCGTTATCTATTGCACTACGCATGCTTGTCTTCGAATACCCTCAGACCATTTGCGTTAACAAAATCAGTTGCATTGTAAACGTCGTAGTGTGCAGTATCGATTTTGTTAGTCAGGTGAGCTAGTGAAACGATTCATTTCTTGAACTCGATGCTATACGAAAAGGACTCGTTTTATCACAGTATTTCATATATGTTATTTGAAATCATCATCATTCAGTTGAAAAATTATACTGAAAGTGCTTTTTTTATGAAATATTGGGTGGCCGATATTAGGCACACGAATTTGTAATCTGTACCAGCTATCATCATACCGGTCGGTGATTGGAACAATGTATCATTAATGGACATCTTGTTAGAACTTCATTATCATAAACAATTTAATTATATAATTTAAGCCAATACGTTCGTTTATTTATCTTTTTCGTGGGACCAGTTATCGACATACCAATTTCCAAATAATAAGTTCAATAAACTGATATCAAATCACCGCACGATAAAACGGACAAATCTATGCCGATAATTGGGACATAGTTGATTTCACCAATTTTTTTTTAATATCAATAGATGCTTTGGTGAAAAATATGTACAATATGGTGCGAAGATAGATGAGTTTCATGTAATATTCCGCATGAAGATTATTTGGTACCCTTCTATTTCAGGTTCAATATGTCAAAACGGTTGAAATATTCAGAAAAAAACTTGCTGGATGCTATGGAGGAAACAAAAAGTGGAATGTCCATTCGAAAAGCAAGCATTACATTCAATGTTCCCAGAAGTACTCTGATGGATAAGTTAGGAGGTAGAGTTCCCATTGAAGGAAGAATTGGACCGAGTACTATTTTGAGTTCTTAGGAAGATGGCTACTTGGTCAAGTGGGTAATGAGCTGCTCAAAAGCAGGATTTCAAGTTACGAAAACACATGTGATTGATAGTGTTCAGCTTCTGATGAGAGAACTGAAAAGAGAAAATCCATTTCCCGATGATAGACCTTCACGACATTGGCATGAGGCATTCATGAAGACACACCCAGAAATTGTTCATCGAGTTTCCCAAAATTTATCAGGTCAACGATCTAATGTAAGTGACGTGAAAATCAGACAATGGTTCAAGGAAGTTTCCGATTATTTGGGAGAAAAGTAAGACCAGCATCGATGATCCTAGAGATTCAAAGGGAGAAAAAGTTTTTACCGAAAGAGGACAAAAAACAGTTAATAATGTAGCCTTCAATGATGAGAAGGAGTGCTTAACGACACTGGTTATGTGCAATGCTGCAGGTGAACTACCACCTCCCTTAGTAATGTTTTCCTATAAAATAATCCCAAACAATATAACGCAAAAATTTCTCAAAACTTGGCCAATCGGCAAGTCAGAAAATGGTTGGATGACTGGAGAGTCATTTTCTTTTCTTCCCCTTCTTGACAAAAAACAAAATAGAACTACCAATTATTTTATATGTAAATGGTCATACATCTCTCCTATCACTATGCAGCTAAGTAACTTCAGTTTGGAAAATGGAATCATTTTTACAAGCCTTTATCCTAATTCCACCCACATTCTCCAGCCTCTGGATGTTGCTTTTTTTTCATCCTTTAAAAATGGAGTCGAGGAAACAAATCACATGGAACATCTAGGAGCCAAATTGTCCAAAGAAGATTTTGCACCAATGCTCAAAAAAACCTTTGATAATATGATGGACAGCATAATCAAAAATGGCTTCATTTCATCCCAAACAATGAATATGAGGAGGAATTCGTTTTTAAAACGATGACCAAAAGCGGCTCTAACTGGAGATGGCCAAATAAGAACGACATCATTTATTATCGAAGGGATGAAAATTTCAAAACCAAAAGTACTGAATAAAAGAGGTGCGTATGAAATTTCGGAAATGAAAAATCAAAATATTCGTTACTACTATTGTGTGCCAAAGAGTTTTCATAGATTGTGTTTTATTATTAAATAATTTATTGAAAAGCGTCTTTTATTTTCGATGTCATGAAAAAAACGGACGATAGTTGGGACGTAAGTATGCCGGTGACTAGGACATAATGTTTTAGGAGTGGTCGATACTAGGGACAAATGTGTTTTATCATATTAATTTTTGAATACTTCAGTTTCTTTCAATTATAAAATTGATTTCTTATAACGTACCTTTCAATAAATAGTTGATTAATTTCACAAATATCATCATGTGAGAAAAGACCAAGACACAACATTTGCACAGGTTTTTGAAGTTGACGAATGTTCTTAAGCGGCCGATAATTGGGACACTTACCTCATGTAAAGATATACTAAAGAAATTATTCTGATCATAATATAATATAAATAAAGACTCAAGAATATTCATCCTCTATTCGCTTAAATGAAAGTTTGCTTACAATTGTTTGATCATAATATGTATATCAAAAATGCTAAGTAAAACCGGCTGTGATCTGACCAATCAGAAATCTACGAAATTGCCAACGTAAATTCAAATCACTCCTCCTAGTTTAAAAACAGGGATAATGTAATTCTATTTTATTTAAAAAGTTCATTAAATGCTCATTATAAATAATATTGTATAAACCGTTTGTCAAAATGACCTTTTGTAGTACGTGTGCGGCTTTGCGCAACTCACCGCTTTTACTGCACCTGTTTCGTTAAACTTTTTTGATAAATTATGGACCATATACCATGTTATGAGATTCTTGTTAGGATATATAATATATATATATATATATATATATATATATATATATATATATATATATATATATGTATATATATATATATATATATATATATATATATATATATATATATATGTAATAATTAAAGATTGTTCGAATTAAACTAGTTTATTCAATCACTGCCATTTTATGTATTTTAACTTCGGCGGGGAGATGTTGCAAATATAGGTATAACTCAGAAATTATGGCGATTAGGTATAGGGAACATTATGTGAAAAATATTCAGCGTTTCTTAAGGATTTCAAAGACAAAATAAAATACAGGGTGATTCATTTGAAATAACAAAGTTCATTATATATCCTGAAGAACGAAATATCTGATAACAATGTAAATACTGCCATACTATTGGTAATATAACGAAACCCTTACAAATCAAAATTTATAAGAATCGTGCTACCCGTTTCTGAGATAACTGAGGCGTTTTCTACTAAAAACTCACTCTGTATTTGTGATAGAGTCGCAACACTTCAAAGATAATCATTTCAGACCATTTAATGATGATTATTTTATTACATCATACAACAAACGTGAAAGCAACGAGTGGTGGGGGCGTCCAAGGTAAGGGTATTTCTACTGGCGATTATTTTTAAAATAACAAATTTCATTTTATTCGGCGATCCATTCGCGTAAATGTAAAAGGGTATCTCAAGTTTTCTCTCGACCCTATCACCGGTTTCATTTAATTAGTCACACGACTCTACATACGATTATTCCTGACGCTTTGTCAATTTGGTGTAATTTATTTTTATCTTCTTAATATTTTTATTTTAAACTCGTTTAAGAAACCATTGTCGGTTAATTTATTTTCTCAGCCAGGAGGGCATGAATACCTAACATATACACATAAGAGCTACACCTAAAATTGTTCCTCAACACACCCCTCAACTGACGTAACCCTATAACACACAAGACCTCTCATTACCAACGACAACTGGTAGCAGCGGAGGCCGAAGCCAACTCTTTCGGATATTTCTTTCAGGAGCCGTCGACTACTATTTCTCACGAAATCGTGGGTGGTGACAGCTAGCTACGCTGCCTTCTCGGTCCATTAGGGACATTTTGACAGTAGAGTTTTTTTTTCTGTTATTATAGTGAAAATATCCTAGGTGTTACATTTGGTGACAGTGTTTTTTTTTTAGAATTATAGCGGAATCTCCTCGAGGATATTACATAATGTAAGTACAGCATATCTTCTTGCTAATGCTAGAGAAAATCTTACTGACAGGCAGATAAAGTATTTGTATGATAAGTGGCGTTTCTCTCGGTACGGTAGTCGAGAAAAAAAAGTATGATAGAAGTTCTCAAGAACAGGAAGACCTTGTTGCAGAAATCTGGCGGTGCACTAGTCTTACAAGAAAATCCTTTTATTGCAGTTGTTGGTACTCCAATAATGCGACGCGCGTTTCTACAAGATTTTCCACTGAAATGGTTTTCGTGGACTCCAGCGGATCTTGCGATCAGACAAATACTTGTGTCACGTTTCTATTCACTTCAAGCAAAACAGGGACCGTTCCTATCGCGTGTATTCTTCACACAGCCCAAACTGAAGCGAATTATACTTTAGCTATTGCGTCTGCCACTGAAGCTATCGAAGTAGAAAATAGAAAGTTCGATCCAAAAGTGTTTATGACTGATGACAGTGCATTCGAGCGCAAAGCGTTATCAGCTGTATTTCCGAACTCCATGTTACTCCTGTGTACATTCCACCTTTCTGGAGATGGCTCTGGCAAACTGACCATAACGTGAAAAAGGAGGACAGAAGAACAGTGATGGAAATGTTTAGTAACATTCTTCACGCTCCAACATTAGAAGATTCAGAAGAGAATTATGATTTCTTGATGAGTAATAAGATAGTACAAAGTAACAAAGTATTATATGATCATCTCGAGAAATTGTGGGTCCGTAGAAAAGAATTGGTGTATTTCGTGCAGAAATAATACAATAACAAGAGGTAACAACACTAATAACTACACTGAACCTTCAATTAGGATTTTTAAAGATATAGTTTTGCAAAGGTGCAAGGTTTTCAACTCTTGTGAACTGGTTGATTTTATTATCAATGTGTTCGAAAACTACTATAAGCGAAAATTCTTGGAATTTCCAAAATCAAGAAGAGATAAACCCCAAATTGATTATAGAAATATGTGTGTTAGAGCAAAAGAAATTAAAATTATTTATAAAGGGACAAAACAATTTTCCATGTTGCATCTGAAAAAGACTCCAATTTATTTTATACAGTGAATGCAAAAATTGCTTTTTGTGATTGTCCATCAGGCACAGGTGGCAAATTCTGTAAGCACCTATGCGCAATAGAACAAAAATTTGGTATATTATTTAAAACGTCTCCAGTTCTAAGCGCTCATGACAGAATACAATTAACCAAATTAGCTGTTGGGCATTCAGCACCAGAGGAATTTCATAAAAATATGGATTCAAACACAACGGATCTTGAGAACTTTGAAAACTCAGTTCAATCAATTAATTCTGTTCCTGCTGAAGTAGACTTAGCAACAGATATAGATTTACAAGTTAACGCCAAAGAGAGTGAAAGCCGATTTAAAAAAGAAATTATAAGAATGCGCTGTGAATTTGATAGCATAACAAGTACGCTCGAAGGCAATCAAAGCCCAGAAGCTACTTTATTACCATTAAGTTTATTACACTGATTAACAGCCTGAAAACCCCTTCCCAAATTTTAAACTTTTTGGAAGCTAAAAGTCGATAGTGCGGGAGAAATCTATAAAAAATCGAGTCCAGCCAACGTCAATTTCGCGACGTAAAAACAAAGCATTGCCTCAATCTGGTAGAACTCAAGCTGGCAGGTCTTCCCAAATTGAAAAACTAAAACGGAAGTACAGCCTTGGAAGCAACATTTCGCATAACCTACCAAATGCTAAGTTACATTGAACTGTATTTCGTTGTTTAATAAAAATAATAATCCATGCATATATGACTTTTATTGTAAGAATATCTACCATTTATCAGAAAGATGAAGGTAGGAAAGAATAGATTTTAAAATTTACGAAACAAACCTATACTGTTTAATAGGGTATTTCGCCACACTGTTTTCAATTAAATAACAAATAATTTAAATTCAGAATCATATGCCAAATTATTGAAAATAATATGAAAATGCAGTGTGGCGAAATGCCTAATTAAACACGTATAAATATGAACACGCCACAAAGACATATTATATATTTTATTGGCTCTGTATTACACTGGGATTGGCTTCTGCCACACAGCGTATTCATAAACAAAGCCACGAGTGATCCAGAGCGCCGCGCGGCCCTCGCGCTCTGTACTATACAGGCTTTTTCCTTTACGCTATTGGGTGTCTGATTAAGAGAGGTAGCACGCTGCATTTCAGAAACTATTTATCGTACTACTTACAAACGCGCATACGAGAAACTGCTGGAAATTATTTTCAAGTTTTCTATTTCACCGCTTGAGGATGTAGTACACAATAATAATACAAATACATTATTTGCCTATAATAAATGTACCGTTATAGTACCACAAAATATAAATATTCGTAATCATTAGATCATTTTACGTAACTTTGTTCCAGTACTTTATCCTCGTAAAATCACTCGTAGGGGTGAGTGGGAAAGCCGACTCAATAAAACTGTTATAACTTTTGTTCGCTTTATGAATTTTGATAAACTTAGTATAATTTGAATGGGAATTTAATGACTAATAAAGTATTGTATAACTGCTTTATTACATTGGCTTTAACAGTCGTTAGGTGGCGGTGATTGAACAATTGTTTTGTTTTCAACTTTCTTGAGAATCTTCAAATGCGATTCAATATTTTTCACTCATCTGCTTGAGAGGGGATGGAATTTAAAAAGTATGGTAAAAATCGCATCTATATATTTATTCTAAGCGACGGTACGATAAAATATAGGTATACTAGGAGATCGAGTTTTATACTTAACTAAATTTTGAAGATTGTACATGATGTATTAGGCGTCCAGTTGTGATACACGGTTGACAACTTAAATATAAAATTAATGTAGAATGAATTTATGAACTTGTAACGGTTAGTAATTTAAAAATAGGCAATGCCTTAATCAAATGGCGAAGCTTATGATATTTTTAAAGTATATTTTAAATGTTTTGAGAATGCTCCGATTGCTGCAAGAAAATATGCATTAAGATATCCCTTGCGATAACATTTTTGCAGAAGAGTATTTGAAAGTTTGGTAAAACGTTTAAAACAAACTGTGTCTGGTCAACCTAAAAGAAATTCTATACGACAGCGAAGAAACCATACAGAAAAAGATTATAAAAATATTTTAGGATTCATTGCTGTATATCCACAAGTTAGTGAAGAAAACTAGCTTGCGAGTCAATAATTTGTAGGTGTTGTGTTCACTCTATTTTAAAAAGAAATCGTTTTCATCCGTATCGCTAATCTCTTCATAAATGATTGAAATCTCTAGAGCCTACAAGAGCCATGGGTGTATAGAGGTCATGTGCGAGGTCTGAGTACACCCGTGCGTAGTCTTTTCTATGCTGTGGGTGCACTTAACCAGAGAGTATGCATTTCAACACATAATAGTGTTAATACAATACTGATAAGGGAACTATGTTCCAGAGATATAATAGCGATGATGCTACTAAACTCTTTACGTTGTGCACCAATAACGATGTGCCACTAGTTTTCTATAGTATTAGAGAGAAGAATTAACTAGTTTAACCTTAGGTGTAAGTATCACCGAACCTAGACACAGAACAGTTTAAAATGATCTGTCGCCAGATCAAGATATAAGTTGAGCGACACTAGGTTTCCATTGTTTAGTTGAACCTAGAAACAATATCATAATGATAGCCTGTTCATGCCTAGGCATTTACTGTATAAATAATTGATTTTAATACTAGCAGTGTGTATAATATTAGGGATTTAGGGAGTTAAGAAAATAAGCAAGTGAATATGAAAATTGTATTACAATGTACTAATCTCCATTGACAATGAGATGATAAATATATTTTAATCAGAATGAATATAAGTAAGTAAAATTAGTATTGGTTAGTACCTACACGATTTATAAATTCAATTATAATAGATTTGGCACAAAAACCAAGATGGTCATCTCAAAAACTAAGTGATACAAATGTATTGAATTGATTTTATTACTACTTGTTGAATGAAAACTTCGATTGATACAAAATGCAGAGTTGGAACATCGAATCCACACAAAATAAATAATGGTACTTAGATTCTTATTGTCCCACAGAGGGACTCCATCGGAATGTGATTGAGGTACCAAAAAAACCCTAGAAACATCAAAAGCTATGCTGTAGAGATACTCAATGATATTCTATCTAAATCTGAGCTAACATCCCACTAATATTAAGCCATATAGACGCCTTATAAAAGCCTTACGAAATCCTTACGAAAGCCTGGCAAAAACCGCTGTAGAAAGATCTGGCCCAGTTTTAAATCTCGATGTCAATTACAATAGTAAAAATTAGTGGATTTCCTACAGCGGCTCGTATTTGAAGCTCGAACGCCTCAACAGCTTCCCTTCGAAAAACCAACTCTTCCGTTTGGAGATTGTCGAACAGCGCTGAATATTCGAACGTCTACTGACAGATAACAGTAGTGACTATTCCACCATCAAATCGGAACTATACTTTGCTGTATAAGAAACTAACTAACCTCCCGGCGGAGATTAATGAGTGAAACGTGAAACTTAAGGTTTCAGTGAGGGTGGATTTCTCTGGAGGGAACAGTGCGGGACGTAGTATAGTCGTATGCTCTGCTTACCCGCCCTTCGATTCACTCGAATTACCGCCTACTAAGGAGCTTCGCAAGACGGTGGACTACTGCACGGTTAGGCAGTTGCTTCTCCTTATCGGCTGTGATGCCAATGCGCACCACACTATGTGGAACAGCACGGGTATCAATGGAAGGGGGGAGGCCTTGCTTGACTATCTGGGCACCACTGATCTTCAGCTACTCAACCGTGGGACAAAGCCGACTTTCCGGAATTTGATTCGGACTGAAGTTCGGAATGTGACGCTTGCGTCAAGTACCATGGTAAGTATGGTGAAAGACTGGCATGTTAATGATGACCCGTCATTGTCGGATCACAGTTACATATGTTCCAGTTACAATACAGTTGTTGAAGAACAATCAGTATAGGGATCTGAGGACCACCAATTGGGAACGCTATAAACTGGAACTCACGAGGAGGCTCGACAGATTTCCTAGGAGTCTCGGTAATAAAGATTAAATTAATTGAGCCTTAGCGGAGCTGTGTTCGATTATTGTCTCGTCATATGAAGAGAATTGCGCAGTGAAAACGAGGAAAGAGGGTAAGGGCCACAAATGGTGGAACAACTCTTTTATCGCGCTGCGGAAACAAACCGGGCAACTATTTAATAAGGCCAGGAAGACCGAGTCGGATCTGGATTGGGAGCAATACCGCCAGAAACGAAATGAGTATAAGAGCGCCGTTAGACAGGCTCGGAGATATGTCTGGCGGGCCTTCTGCGAGGATATCGTATTGGTACCTCAAATGTCAAGACCGCGTCGAATCTTAACAAAGCTCTTGGCTGTCTGGAAATCGCACCGGGTGTTTTCTCGGAAACACGGGGGGATACCCTACAGCATTTATTAGAGACTCACTTTCCCGGCTGTAAAGTAGTCGAGCAGGAGAGCTCTGGCATGGGATGTGTGGAAACACAACGACCATGTAGGAGGAACTATCTCCTAGCAAAGGAAATAGTTACCTATGAACGGAGTACTTGGGCAATTCGTATATTTAAACCCTATAAATCTCCGAAGAAGGATCAAATCTATCCAGCTCTGCTTCAGCAGGGCTGGGAGGCTATTGGTCCAATCTTAGTGCATACCCTTCGGGCCTGCTTGGTAAGCAGATATACAGGGTGTCCCAAGTTATCATTTACAGGCAATATCTCGCTTAAATTAAAAGATAATACAATAAAATTGACTGTCTCGACCCTTACTTCGTGGAATATGCTCATATTAGTGTTTTTAAATGAAACTCAAGGACAATTTAGAAAGAAAGATCTTTGAAAGTAATATTTCGAAAAATATTTTATTTTGGTATAGATATGTAGATGACATATTAACTTGTTTTATGGGTAGTGAACGACAATTAGATGTATTTTTCAACCACATCAATAATTTACACCCGAAAATTAAATATACATTAGAAATTGAAGAAAATAACTCAATCAATTTTCTTGATTTAAAAATTCAAAGAGTTAATAATGTACTTGATTATTCAATTTACCGAAAACCAACACAAACTGATGTAACAATTCCATTCAATTCTAACCACCCTGTGTCTCACAGACTAGCAGCATATAATTGAATGATACATAGAGCTTTTTCAGTTCCTATGAACAAATGTAATTTTGATAGAGAGATGAATACAATTAGACAAATAGCAACATCCAACGGTGATCCATTAGATATGATAAATAAGCTAATTAGTAAAAAAAAGGAAAAAGTGGCATTACAACTAATATTTCCTAAACAAGCTGATGAAATATAAACTTATAAAACCATCACATATGCAGGAAATATTTCTAATGAAATTTCAAATATAATATCTTCAGCAACGAATACACAACAATTTCTTTTAAAACAGAAAGTAACGTTAGTAAAAAATTGTTAAATGTAAGAACAAAAATACCACTATTAAAGAAGTCAGGTATATATAAACTCAAATGTCCAGAATGTAATGCTGTCTATTTGGGTCAGACCCTTAGGAATTTTGAAATACGATACAGTGAGCACTTACGAGCATACAGATTAAAACAACCAGACAAATCCCTCTACGCAAAACATCTACTTGACACCAATCATTCATTGACACCTAACACAGAACTAGAAGTACTGCATATTTGTGAAAAGAAACAATAACTGGATTTCCTTGAAGAACTGGAAATAAGAAAACATTTAAGAAACCCACAATATGAAGTTATCAATGAACAGTTAAATCTAGGGAATTCTCCACTAATAAACTGTCTTCTTAAGTGATAATTGTAAAGTTCAGCAGATATAGTTTTCCTGGTTTTCTATATCATTGCACAGCTATACTGATCTTAATTGGTAAAATGATATCCAGGATATCACCATAGGGCTAATAATATCTAAGCTTCAATATTTGTAATATCACATCTTCTTTTTTTTTCTATAAACATATATCTAGCAAATCACAAGTTAGGTTACTTCTTGGTCTAGCCAAAAATAACTACTAAACATCAGGTAGGCATAAAATGAAATGTAGCTTCTGTCATTCTGACGATGATATTGATTTATCGAAACAATTGTCAATTTTTTAGAATTTTCAATAACTTGTATCATATTGTGGAATTAACTAGAGACCTTGAGTTTCATTTAAAAACACTGATAATACAATACTTTAAACACTGTTATGAATGACATCAAAATTCCTTCCTAATGATATATCAGAAACTTTATTTCCACTTAACGGACTTTTGGCAGTCACCCCTCACCTTCGATTTTAAAATGGTACCCCCTGAATATTTTCATTGAAAATTGCTTGTCACTCTATTTGGAATACAACGATGTAACATACTTGTTGGTTTTTCATTATTAGCACAATAATTTTCTAATTCCTAAATTAAAAAAAAATACAAATAATGAAGGAAAAATTATAGTAAGTCTTCAAAATTATTTTCCGCAGATTCCATACAAGCATCAAAATGTCTTAAAACTTCCTCTTGTGTACGCATCCTGAATCATAGCTGGTGTAATACTACGACATCCCTCACGAATGCGTTATTTAAGATCATCTAAAGGTACAGGCTGTGTTCGATATACTAATTCTTTAACATTTTCCCAGAAAAGAGTCCAGTGGCGTTACATCGGGCAAGCGGGGAGCCCAAGCTATAGATCCGTAAGTACCTATCATCTGTTGCGAAAAAACTGATTGAGATACTCCGCAACAATGCCTGCATTATGAGGTGGAGCACCGTCCTGTTGCCAGATCATTGTATTTCGCCCTGCCAAAGGAATGTCTACCGTAAGTTAATTTGTTTTCAAGAAAATCTTAATACCTGTGTCCAGCCAATATGCCCCGTAAAGGTATGGCCCAATCTAATAACCATTCAATAACCCACACCATATATTTATACCCCAAACTGTTTGAAAACGAGTTGAACGAAGCCAGTGATGATTTTCGTTCGACCAATAATGGGCATTGTGTGTATTAACTACACCATTGTTGTGAAAGCGGCTTTCATCACTCCAGGATATTTGATTTAATGGTGAGGGATTGTCGACAATTATAACATCGATTAGAGATATGAATTGTAATCTTCTGTCGAGAGCAGTAGGGCTCAGCCCTTGACCTAAATGTGGTTTAAATGGGTGATATTTGCGTTGCTTCAAAATCCTCTGTATTGTGCTCTTGCTTATTCTCAGTTCTTCAGCTATGTTTCTAATAGAAGTATGATGATTGATACCAACATACGCAACTACATTAATTAGATTATCATCATTTCTCATTGGATATCGGTGCGGTGTACGGTTTTTGATTGGGAACGAACCGCTGCGCAACTTCCGTTCCAGTTTAGGAAACACCATGTGTGATACCTGAGGACGTTGAGGAAAACGTTCTTGGTATTAACGGGATACTCGTCGTACATTTTTCCAGCATTCACCATAAACCAATAGCATATCAATGTACTCGTCTGGACTGAGTTTAAATAGCATTGTGCTTATAACAAGATTAATAATTTTGAATTCAAATTTGTGGATAGTATAAAAGTTTAATCCGTCGATTAACTACAACACCTTAGGTACTGTTCGCAAATAATTGTCGTTCTACACTTGTTATTATTAACTGGCATTAATTTTTTGACATGAAAAGTATCAGTTTTTTTAAACAAAAGATTAATCTACGTTTTTTAAAAAAAGTGGCGGAACCAATAAGGATAATTAGGTAAAGCAAAATATCATGAAATGTAATTTTTTTTGGTTCTAATAATAAAAAACCAACAAGTATGTTACATCTTTGTATTATAAATAGAGTGAGAAGCAAGTTTTCACGAAAATATACAGGGGGTACCATTTTGAAAAAGAAAGTGAGAGGTGGATGCCAAAGGACTGTTAAGTGAAATAAAGTTCCGATACTTCATTAGGAAGGAACTTTGATGCCATTCATAATAGTTTTCACAGTATTGGCTTATATTTTAAATTAAGCGAGATATTGCCTGTAAACGATAACTTGTGACATCTTGTGACATCTGAGCAATGAAGACAAGTGGAAGTTTTCTTTATCCCAAGCCCGGTCGTACTGCATACAACGTGGCTAAGTCTTTTAGACCCATCGGCCTAACATCTTCCGTGTTGAAAACACTGGAGAGGTTGGTTTATCGGTATATGAGGGAAATTTTTGGGCTTAGGCATCCTTTACACAACAATCAGCATGCGTTCCGGTTTGGCAAGTCTACAGAAAGTTCCTTACACCAACAGGCGACTCACACGTAATGGGCCTGTAGTAGAGCCATTGGTTCGAAATGGGGACTAACCCCTAAGACCATTTTATGGTTCTAGAAAGTGATCATGCTGCCTATGCTCACGTATGTGGCTCTGGTCTGATGGTCGAGGGTAACATTGGCCACGGCGAGATCGCAACTGGCATGCCTCCAAAGGGTGGTCATTTTGGGGGCAACTGACTGCATGTAGACTACATCAACTGCTGCGTTGGAGGTGATTCTTTGACGTCGGCCTCTTCACCATGTGATCAAGGCTGAGGCCGGGAGGACAATCTTGCGCTTAAAAAGCTGTGCGTAGGTACTCCTTCGAAACCCCCTATAGGGTGAAGATCCGAAATAGAGAATGCTGGGAGAGAGAAGGAAATCCACAACCTTATGGGATCGTCTGGTACACAGATGGCTCATGCACCACTGATGGGACGGGGACTGGGATTCACTCTAGGAACCCAAAGACACAGGTCTGTGTTCCTTTGGGAAAGAGGATATCTGCATATCAGACTGATGTAAATGTAGGAATTTCCCATAAATTCCTACAATGGATCTTAATTTAACATTAAGACAAAGGTTCGAAGTTTAAATCTCCGCGCCCTTTATTTATGATCACGGATCCAATTGGTACCTTCTGTGCCACTAGCCGAAAAATTACCGCCAACGAAAGGCAGTCAGTAGTCTTGGCTCACCTCTTGTGACGATATGATCAAGTGTTGATTCATTGGTTTAAATACATACCTAATTTCGTTTATCAATTTAATGTAACTGCAACAAATGAGAGTGTAAATATGACGTGAAGTGCTTTTCCGACATTGGTCGGTGAATTTCTGTATTGTAAGTACTATTTTTATTAAAAATTATTGTTTGAATTCGCATGGTCGCCTAGACCGGTTCAACGGTAGTTTAGCGCTGTTGCCGTATCCAATACTAAAGTTTGGTACTTCGTTCTTGTAAGAATTCAAATAGAGGGATTGTGAGTGAGCCGTATTTTTATTACTCCTTTATTCTCAACGACAATTTCAGCGTTCCCGTCAACAAAAGGTTGGCGAGTCTTCTTGTTTTAAAATACTCAAAAACATGTCGGGAAGGAAAGGATCAACCAACTAAACTTAGAGGAACCAGCCAAATATCGCTAAGGCGAATTTCCCTTCTCGTACATAGTTTTTATTGGTCCTTCGAGCCGGATATAGTCTGTCAATTTGACATATCCATTTTTGCCTCTGCAGCAACTTGATATATCCATTTCCGCCTTTGCGGCAATTTGATTTCTTGGGTCTGTCTGAACCCTATTCTTCTTTTCTCTAATAAACATTCCAAAAAGTTGTTCATTAGACTCTCGTGAGGGCTGAGAAACTGTAAAAAATAAATACTGAAACAGTGATATGTATATAAGTGCGATTTGATTGCTCGGGAAATTAAAGACAGTCCGGCAACAGCGCGCGAAGCGAGTTCTGAATCTAGAATGGTCAACTGCTGGCCGTTTTTACTTCAACGACACCTCGCTCAAGGGGGGTGTATAGGATTAGGAGCCGGTTTGGAAGTGTTTATAAACAGCATATTTTGAAGAAACTAGTGTTTATTTACATGTCGGGTTTTTGTTACCTCAATAATACATGGTATAATAAATACATCGTTAAGTTTGAGGATATTTAATTAATGTATTAGTTATATTTAGGTACATTTTCTTGCACTGTTAAAAATAATTTACAGTTTTCTCAATGTTTGATATTTTGTTTATTAATCTCAATATTAATTAGCAATGTGCGTTTATATGCATTTTTAGTACACTGTGAAAAATAAATCACAGTATTTTCTTCATTATTACTTTGGATATTTAATTAGTGTATTTAGTTATATCTAGGTACACTTTCTTACACTGTTAAAAGTAATTTACAGTTTTCTAAATATTAGATATTTTGTTTATCAATTATCTATGTGCGTTTATATGCATTTTTAGTACACTGTGAAAAATAAATCACAGTATTTTCTTCATTATTACTTTGGATATTTAATTAGTGTATTTAGTTATAAGTAGGTACATTTTCCTACACTGTTAAAAATAATTTACAGTTTGCTCAATAGTAGATACTTTGTTTAATATTGATTATCTTTTTGCGTTTACATGCAATTTTAGTACCCTGTGAAAAATAAATCACAGTATTTTCTTCATTATTACTTTGAATATTTAATTAGTGTATTTAGTTATATCTAGGTACATTTTCTTACACTGTTAAAAATAATTTACAGTTTTCTCAATGTTTGATATTTTGTTTATTAATCTCAATATTAATTAGCAATGTGCGTTTATATGCATTTTTAGTACACTGTGAAGAATAAATCACAGTATTTTCTTCATTATTACTTTGAATATTTAATTTGTGTATTTAGTTATAAGTAGGTACATTTTCTTACACTGTTAAAAATAATCTACAGTTTTTTTTTCAATGTTTGATATTTTGTTTATTAATCTCAATATTGATTATCTATTTGCGTTTACATGCATTCTAGTACACTGTGAAAAATAATTCACTGTAATTTCTTCTTTATTATTTTGAATATTAATACCGTATTTGGTTATAAGTAGGTACATTTTCCTACACTGTTAAAAATAATTTACAATTTTCTCAATATCAGATATTTTGATTATGTATCTCAATATTGTTTATCTTTTTTCGTTCACGTGCAATTTTAGTACACTGTGAAAAATAAATCACAGTATTTTCTTCATTATTACTTTGAATATTTAATTAGTGTATTTAGTTATAAGTAGGTACATTTTCTTACACTGTTAAAAGTAATTTACAGTTTCCTAAATATTAGATATTTTGTTTATCAATTATCAATGTGCGTTTATATGCATTTTTAGTACACTGTGAAAAATAAATCACAGTATTTTCTTCATTATTACTTTGGATATTTAATTAGTGTATTTAGTTATATTTAGGTACATTTTCTTACACTGTTAAAAATAATTTACAGTTTTCTCAATGTTTGATATTTTGTTTATTAATCTCAATATTGATTATCTATTTGCGTTTACATGCATTCTAGTACACTGTGAAAAATAATTCACTGTAATTTCTTCTTTATTATTTTGAATATTAATACCGTATTTGGTTATAAGTAGGTTATAAGTAGGTAGGTATTTTCTTACAATGTTAAACTAATTTTCAGTAATTTGCATGCTATTGAAATACTTATCGCATTGATTGGAAAAGCTCTTTGTCTATTCGGTTATTCCATATATTGTAAAAATTTACTCGCTACTTTAGAAGCTTATTTTAATTCAGGTGGAGTTCAACTTTGATTGGTTACACTTTGATTCAATCATGTCGCTAAATCACTTGAAAAATAAAAGAGGGGGTTTCAAATCGCAATTATCTCGAATTGAAACATTTGTGTCGGAGCTGACTGGCTCCGAAGAGGTCTATATACTTAAAGCCAAACTTAAAAGCATATCTGGTCACTATGACAATTATCAAAAAGTCCAATTGGAAATCGTTTCATTATCTAACCCGGACGACGACAACTACTCTTCCGACGATGAGGCCGAGAACGTTGTCGCCGACCGTTTTGAAAGTTGTATTGCTATGCTTGAACTTCTAATAGAAAATAAGCAAAAAGAATCACTCAATTTAAATACTAGGCCAAACGATGTATCTAATGTCGTGTTACCTAAAATTAACATTAAACCTTTCTCAGGGGCTGCATCAGAGTGGCCATCCTTTATCGACCTGTTCACAGCATTGGTACTTAATAATAATAATTTAAAGTCGGAGGGTGAAAAGTTTTATTACCTTAAAGGGCTGTTACGTGGACCACCTTTGGAAATGATTGAGTCCTTAAGCGTAACAAATCAAAATTTGAATATTGCCTTAAACATTCTTAAAAAGGCATATGACGATAAATATAAATTACTGTATTCTTTGTACCAAACTTTGGTGGATCAAAAACCTGTCTTGAAAAGTACTTCGGTCGAGTTGCGCGAATTTCAGATATCGACGCGTAAGACATTTGATTTGATTAAAAATATGAATTTATCGCCGGAAGTAAATTTTGAGTCATTAATAATATTTTTAATGGAGCAAAAACTTGATTTTAATTCAAGACGAGCCTTCGAAAGTGAGCGCAAGCCAGAGCTTATCCCTACAGCTGAATATTTCTTTGATTTTCTACAGCAACGCCAATCAATGTTAGAAAATTTAAATCTTTTTGAAACCAACACTAAGGGTAAATTCAACCCCAAGTCTAATAATGTTTGTAAAAATAGGGTGACATTGGTATCTAGTTTAAGTTCTTCGCAACAGTACCATTCTAGTTCTTCTCGGGTTAATAGACCGAGCTGTCTTCATTGTTCAGACCCCTCTCATCTTATATACGGTTGTTCCAAATTTATGTCCTTATCACCTCAAGAGAGGTATCAGATAGTCAAAGCTAAAAAACTTTGTGTAAATTGCCTGAATAGTACCCATAGTACTACCGATTGTAAATCCCTTAGGAGATGTGCAACTTGCAATAAGTCTCATCATAGTTACTTACATTTTGACAGTCAGAACAGATTGCCAAACAACTCTAACAATCGTAATAATCCTAGAGCCTCCTCTTTCGGAAGCCCCAATGTAACCTCTCTATCCAATGTAAATAATCACCCCTCTCCTATTAATGTACATAATAATACGTCCCCAGATCAAATTAATAGATCTAATTTCATAAATACCAGTTCTGCATCACCTAATCAATCACCTGAACCTCCGGAGTCAGTGAGATATCAAACTGCTTTGACTGCCATGTCAGCAAAAGACAGTATTGTACTATTGCCTACGGCTTTAGTGAATGTTAACGGTTTCAATGGTCGGTGTTTGGTTGGACGAGTTCTTCTTGATTCCGCTAGTCAAATGAGCGTTATTAACCGTGCCTTTGTACAAAAATTGAATTTAGTCTCTCGAAAACAAACTCTTAATATTTCCGGATTAGGTAGCAATAACTACACCTATAGTAGAGAAGTGGTAGATATCACATTTAATTCTCAAATTGCACCTTACAGTACTTTCACTATATCTTGCTCGGTCATAGATAAAATAACAAATAGTTTACCACAATCTTCTATCTCACCTTCTAATTTTAAAATTCCATCCCATATAAAACTTGAGCTAGCTGACCCTTTATTCTTTGAATCCGGTCCAATAGATCTTCTTATTGGCTGTGATTTATATCATTACCTGCTTAAGGGGACCGTACTTAAAACGGATCCTTATTCTCCTTCCTTTATAGATACTCACCTGGGATATGTTATCGCGGGTCCTATCCCTTTGAGAAATGCTAACTCCTTCCAGCATAAACCTAAGTCTGCTTATTCCTTTTTGACGGTTTATAATGATCAAGACTATCAATATTCTGACCTCCAAAGGACAATGGAGAAATTCTGGGAGCTTGAGGAAATTCCCGAATGTCCATCACAAGATCCCAGCGAGGAATATGTTGAACAACTATTTCGGGATACAACCGTTATCCTACCATCGGGGCGGTATCAGGTAGATATGCCTCTACTCGCAAATCAGAATAAAAAACTAGGCCAGTCATTCGGTATAGCCATCCAACGATTCTCTTCTCTTGAAAGAAAATTCAATGCTAATCCTACCCTTTTCTCTGAATATAAAAAAGTAATTTCAGAATATCTAACACTCAATCATGCTCAAGTCATTCCTCTGTCTTTCTATAACACTGTGTCTAATGATTTCAAGTATTTTATACCCCATAGGGCGGTGATACGTGAGGAAAGCGCATCCACCAAACTTCGGATCGTGTTCGATTTTTCGGCTAAAACCGATTCAGGTTTCTCTCTTAATGATTTAACGTCGAAGGGATACCAAGTTCAGGATAACCTATTCGACATTTTGTGCAGATTTAGATGCTATAAATATGTCCTGTGTGCTGACATCAAAATGATGTATAGATTCATAGATATCAATCCCATGCAACGCTATCTCCAAAACATACTGTGGAGGGATAACCCCACGAAACCCCTTCAATGTATCCAATTATCTAGGCTTAGTTTCGGACAGAACTGTGCCCCTTTCTTGGCCACCCGAGTCTTGAAAGACATTGCCTTAAATAGTCCCGATTGTCCAAATGCGCAGCAGGCTATTCTTCATCAAACTTACATGGATGATATCTTAACTGGAACCAATAAGGAAATGGACTTATCGGCTCTTTATGCCGAATTGACCAATATGCTTGGAAAACATGAGTTCCAACTTCACAAATGGCAATCAAATTCATTCAAGTTTTTACAGTCAATCGATGAATTACCTAACGCTGAATTGGATCGTAGTTTTGACGATTCGTCAAGCAAAATTCTAGGACTAAAATGGAATCCTGCGTCTGATATTTTACACATCCAAACTGCCAAGTTGGCTGATTGTTCTCATATAACGAAACGAAGGATATTAAGTACCGTCGCCAGTACATTTGACCCTCTTGGGTTAGTAAACAATCTGACCGTGTTTGGCAAACTGTTAATGCAATCGGTCTGGAAATCCCAGATAGGGTGGGATGTTCCCATTTCCGATACATCCATAATTACTCAGTTTAATAAATTCCTTTCTTTATTAACTGAAGCTGCTCACCTCCGAGTACCCAGATACCTATTTAACCAAAAAATTATTACTTCGTGTTCTCTCCACGGGTTTTGCGATGCCAGTCAAAAGGCATACGGAGGGTGTCTCTATTTAGTAGCGATCTACGCTGATAATTCTAGATCCTCTCGCCTAATTTCTGCTAAATCTCGTGTGAATCCTTTGAAAATTACTTTAACTATTCCCAAGTTAGAGCTGTGTGCAATGGAGCTATTGTCCACTTTAGCTCGCAGAATAGTTCAGATTCTGTGCATTTCTCTTCACATCTCTTCCATAAATTTATGGTCCGACTCTCAAGTCGCTCTCAGTTGGGTGAAACGGTCTTCTAATGATTTTTCTCCCTTTGTAGCTCGGCGTGTCCTAACCATTCAAAACAATAGTAAAGATTTTATATGGCGACATGTCAAATCCGATTTAAACCCAGCCGATTTACTTTCTCGTGGTAAATTCTCATCTGATGTCTGGATTTTTTGGTTCGAGGGTCCTCGATTTCTACTTGAATCTAAAGATTTTGATTCTATGGATTCTTTCGAACCTATTGACGACTTGCCTGAAGTCAAAAAGGTCAACCTTGCTATAGTCAACAGCGACTTAAACTTTTGGGAACCTATATTTTTCCGATTCTCAAAATTTATAACCTTAAATAGGGTTATAGCCCATATATTCAAATTTATAAACCTATCGAGGAGAAAATTCAGAGACGTTGGTTCGTTATCTGTTGACGATCTCCGCATTGCCCATGATTTTATAATCAAACAAATTCAACATAAACACTTCTTCAACGAAATTCGTTGTTTAAAAACTAACGTTCTGATTGGAAATAAAGACTTAATTCCATTGAACATTTTCTTGGATAATGACGGCCTTCTAAGAGTGGGTGGCCGATTACAATTTGCTACTTTACCTTTCAATCAAAAATTTCCCTTGCTGTTACCACAAAATGATCATGTTGTTGATTTGCTAATAATACGGGAACATCGCCGTCTTGGCCATGGTGGAGCCCAAAATGTGTTAGGAAATTTAAGGCTACAGTACTGGCCCTTGAATGGCACTCGTCTTGTCAAGAAATTGATAAAAAGCTGCATCACCTGTTTTAGATTTAATGCCCAGTTCGCCTCTCAAATAATGTCCCCGTTACCCCTTGACCGAGTGCAAAAATCTCGCCCCTTTTCCAAAACTGGCATCGATTTTGCTGGACCTGTACAAATTAAATCTTCGCGCTTAAGAAAAGCCCCAATACAAAAGGCCTACATTGCCATATTCATATGCATGGTGACAAAGGCGATCCATATCGAATTAGTAAGTGATCTCTCTACCGATGCATTTATCGCCACTCTTAAAAGATTTCTCAGTCGTAGAGGGAATCCTCAGACTATCTATACTGATAATGGTTCCAACTTTGTTGGAGCAAGGAATCAATTACGAGAACTCTCCATTTTTCTCAAATCTTCCGAAAGTATCAATAAGATACAGTCTTTTCTTTCAACTACAGAAATTAGTTGGAAGTTTATTCCTCCGCGGTCACCGCACTGGGGTGGCTTATGGGAAGCGGCTGTGAAAAGCGCCAAATCCCACCTCACCAAAATAATTGGCAATTCGTGCCTTACCTTCGAGGAACTCTCCACGGTTCTGAGTCAGATCGAAGCTATCTTGAACAGCAGACCAATATACCCGATGTCAAATGATCCTACCGATCTATCTCCTTTGACACCAGGTCATTTTTTGATCGGAGCACCTTTAACCGCTTATCCCGATCGCGATCTATCTACCATCCCTGTAAACAGATTAACTTTTTGGGAACAATGTACTAAGATGAACCAAGAATTCTGGAAGAGGTGGAGCACCGATTATCTGCATCGACTGCAGCATCGACCTAAGTGGTGTAAAGCCTCAAACAATCTTCAGCTTAATCAGCTTGTACTAGTGCAATCGGAGGACCGTCCTCCTTTGAATTGGCCCCTTGCCAGGGTAGTTCCAGTAGTGGAACTACTAACTGGCAAAGACGGCAATGTTCGTGCCGCACGTGTAAGAACTGTGGATGGAGTTTATATTCGTCCTATTACTAAGTTAGCTCCTCTACCATGTATGGACTGAGTTCTATCTACATTTGGAGTAGAACGTATTTTTTTTTTCTTTCTTTTTTCTTTTTCTTTTCTCCTTCCTTCTTGCTTAAAATTTGGATTTTGCTCCTAAACTGTTCCTCTCATTTTTGCCCCGGCCCCCAGTATGTAGGAATTTCCCATAAATTCCTACAATGGATCTTAATTTAACATTAAGACAAAGGTTCGAAGTTTAAATCTCCGCGCCCTTTATTTATGATCACGGATCCAATTGGTACCTTCTGTGCCACTAGCCGAAAAATTACCGCCAACGAAAGGCAGTCAGTAGTCTTGGCTCACCTCTTGTGACGATATGATCAAGTGTTGATTCATTGGTTTAAATACATACCTAATTTCGTTTATCAATTTAATGTAACTGCAACAAATGAGAGTGTAAATATGACGTGAAGTGCTTTTCCGACATTGGTCGGTGAATTTCTGTATTGTAAGTACTATTTTTATTAAAAATTATTGTTTGAATTCGCATGGTCGCCTAGACCGGTTCAACGGTAGTTTAGCGCTGTTGCCGTATCCAATACTAAAGTTTGGTACTTCGTTCTTGTAAGAATTCAAATAGAGGGATTGTGAGTGAGCCGTATTTTTATTACTCCTTTATTCTCAACGACAATTTCAGCGTTCCCGTCAACAAAAGGTTGGCGAGTCTTCTTGTTTTAAAATACTCAAAAACATGTCGGGAAGGAAAGGATCAACCAACTAAACTTAGAGGAACCAGCCAAATATCGCTAAGGCGAATTTCCCTTCTCGTACAGTAAACGCTATCTTAGAATGTGTTCAGACAAACCTAGACAGAGGTTATGTAGACCGACACATAACCATATACACCAACAGTCAAGCAGCCATCATGTCCCTGAGTGGATATACCATCAACTCAGGGCTTGATGCTGAATGTCGAGAACGGCTTGCTAACCTAGCAAGGTGGAACGTAGTGTGGCTAGAATGCATTCCGGCCCACTCTGGTTTTGAGGGTAATGAAAGGGCGGATACATTGGCTGTGGAGGGGGCAGCAGCTCCCTTCAACGGCCCGGACTCGATCATGGGCCTTACAAAATAAGCAATCAATAGGGAAGCGAGGAACTGGTTGAGAAACCAACACCTCGCCCACTGGAACGCTCTACAGGGTCTAAGGCAGTCCAAGCTCCTACTGAGGGTATGGACACGCTAGGGCAGCTGTAGAACTACCAAGGAGTAGATTAACAAAGATAGCAGGACTCTTAACGGTGCACTGCTGTCTGAGGAAACACCTCCCTAACTTAGGTTTAGAGGAAAGTCACAAATGTAGCTTGGCTGACGAAACGTCGGTCCATGTCCTCTTTGTGTGTCCACATTGGGATGTATTACGCAGGCGAATCTTCGGAGTCCCTGCCCCCATGGGGACACGTGCTGACACCCACTAAAGAGGCTTGAGTCCTTCATTGAAGGACTTGGTTTAAGGGATGCTTAAGTAGCAGGAATGGCACAATGGGCCCACCCGTGGCCTCAGTGCCGGAACCTTGGCTTGAGCTTGATCGGCGGAGGTTCGCCTGAATCTGTTAGAAGTAATACGAAATTATTTATTGGTTATTGTAACAATGACAATTAGTTTGTAATAATCCTATTTTTATGTTTACCTATTTTTTCTCGTATATTCGCTTAGAAAATAATTGAGATGCGATTTTTACCGTTTTATTCTTGATTTCATCCTCTTCAATGAAAATGATTGAAGAAATATTGCATCGCATTCAAAGATTCCCAATGAAAGTGGAAAATATAACAGTTGTTCAATCACCGTCGTTAAAACCACTGGTTGAAACGATCATTTAAAATTTTCTCTTCCAAATGATACTGTTTGTCAAAATCCATAAAGCGGAACAAAAGTTATAACATTTTTATTGAGTCAGCTTTCCCACTCACCCTTACTCTTCATTTTACAAGGTAGAGAAAAAAGTACTGGAGCAAATTTTTGTGGTACTATACCTGTACATTTGTTACAGACAAATGATGTTTTTTTGTTGGTATTGTGAACTACGCCCTCTAGCGGTAGAGTAGAAAACTTGGAAATACTTTCCAGCTGTATGCGAGTTTGTAGTACAGATTTTTTTCTGTAAGCAGTACGATTAATAGTTTCTAAGATACAGCGGGTTACCTCTCTTATTCTTTGAATTGATAACCACATATATATACAGGTTTATCTATGTCACACTACTATATAGAGAACCAAATACTATGATCGTCTTATAATTACTAACAAAATGGATGATGTTTGTCAAGTTTTCAAATGAAATATAATTTAATGCCTATTGGTTTACACAGTCTTATATTAAATGTTAAAAATTGGTTTTTTGTTGATAAACATTGAAAAGCTGAATTATATTCTCGTTGAAATGATAAGACTCAAATTATTTAGTGTTAAGTGGGATTACACATATCAAAACTGAATCTCTTACCCTCATTCCTTTTTCACCTGGTACAAGTGGTTGACAGGTATAATTATAGTCTGTTGCCCATCCTGCTGCTAGACCCTGAAATTTGAAGCAGTGATTTGACTTGAATATATCATATAATCGACTAAAGTAAAGTACGAGCTCAATCTCAAGATGATTTTGAATCTGATTAATTCAATTATGAAAGGAATAATCCAAAAACATTCAACTCAAGATAGAGTAGAGGAGGGCCGGCAACAGTGGCCATGCGGAAACAGTGGTCACCTCTCAGAGTTTTCCACTGTAATCTGTTTAAAGCGCAGTCGTATAGAAGGTAGACATCCTCTTGTACGTCTCACTGCCGGATACAGTTTGATTCTCGGTAGTTCCTCATTAACGTTCGTAACTGAAGGTACATGTACGACAACACGTTGCAATAACTTTGGTAAGTAGCTATAGTTTTAAATCAATATTTAACGATTTAAAATTCTGGAAAACTTGTTTTGTGAAGTAAGCCATGTATATTCAAGGAATAGTTTTTCACTATTAAAGTTTATAACAATAATTTTAGAAAAGGATTTTTAAATAAATATTGAAACATGTGCTTTCGGCGACAGTGGCCACCTGTTTGTGAGGGAACACTGGCCACCACTTGTTTAACCAAACTTTGAGTGGCCACTGTTTCCCACAATCATTTTTTAATTTTTTTCAGACACAGAAATGGGGAAAGCCCGTTCGTGTGGCAATACACCAGAAATTGACATGAAGAACGCACTTTATGAGGTAATAGAGATAGGTTTGTCCTTCAAAAGTGTGTCAGAGAAATATAAAATTCCACGCACAACATTGAGGCGCCACAGAGATAAATTCAAACACAATCTTGAACAAATCGACTCCAGCGACCGATTCTTAGAAGGAGCACCAAGACACACCCAATTATGACGTTAACCAGATATTTGACAGGAATGAGGAGCAAACTTCAACTAGCTATCTGCGAACGATGGCAAAGCTTCACCATGGTCTTACACCCAAACATGTCAAAACCATGGCATATGAATTAGCTATTTTACACAAAAAGAAAATACCTTCGTCTTGGTCGAAGAATATGTGCGCTGGAAAAGATTGGTTTATAGAATTTATGAGACGTAACAAAACTGTATCAATACGCATCGCCGAGGCTACGTCTCTTGGTCGCGCTATGGGTTTCAACAAACCCGTTGTTCAAACATTCTTTTCCAACTTAAAAATTTCATATGAAAAACATAATTTCAACCCAAGTCAAGTCTATAATGTAGATGAAACGGCCCTGACAACAGTCCAAGGGTCTAATAAAATTATAGCCACGGAAGGGTAGAAACAGGTGGGACAGATAACATAAGAGGAACACTAGTGACCATGGTGGGAGCTATCAACGCTCTTAGAAATAGTGTTTCCCCCATGCTAATTTTCCCTCGAAAAAACTTTAAACATCACATGACCAATAATGCTCCTCCGAGCACCAAAGGCGTCGTCTCACAAACCGGTTGAATAACAAGTGAGCTTTTTAAGGATTGGATGGAGCATTTCATATTTTATGACAAACTAAAAAGTGATACACTAGCCCTGGTAATGGACATCCACGAGACCCATTCAAACCTTGATGTTATTAGATGTGCAAAAGACAATAATGTTACATTATTAACTCTTCCCCCACACACCAGTCATCAGTTGCAACCACTCGATAAATGTGTGTATGGTCCACTGGAGAGTCATTACAATAACGAGTGCCAAAAATGGCTTCTAAATAATCCCGTTCGTCGAATTACAATCTACGACATATCTGGATCCTGTCCAAAGCATATCCAGAATCAATTTCTCCAAAAAACTGCATCTCAGCTTTCAAAAGTACATGCATATATCCATTCAATGATGAAATATTCGACGGCTCTATATTTCTACCAGCAAGTGTAACAGATGTTCCAGATATGACAAGACCGGAGACTTCTACTCAAGATCTATCAACCCTACGGAGAGCAGATGCATCAGAATCAATTCAAGATCAATTTTAACCACAGATAACATGTCCTTCCGAAATAAGAAGCCCGAGTCCAGCCACACTATATTTTTCCCCAGAAGCTGTTATTCCTTATCCTAGATCAACTACGCACACCACTTGGAGAAAGGCCAGAAATAAAAAGAGCACAGAGGTTCTAACAGATACGCCAGTGTTCCAGATGCTTCAAGAAGAAATGCCTTTAAAGCAGGCTAAAAAAGTATCTACTGTGAAAAGACAAGTACTATAGAATAAGGACATTGATGCAAAGATTCCCAAGAACAAAAAAAATGAAATATCTCAAGAAGAATCGTCAGACGAAGATGGCAATATTTCATATGCTTCCTCTACGTTGACTTTGACGAAAACGATGTTAGCTTTGAGATTAGTAAGGGAAATTCACCCAGATGAAGAATTCAGTATTTCTTTTTTAAGGAACAATAATTCAAGATTCAGTTTTCCCGTTGCACCTGATGTATCCTGCATACAAAAAAGTGACATTGTCATGAAACTACCTAAGCCAACAAATACGGGTGGAACAATAAGAATGTCTCATTCGTATCAATTATCTGTTGATTTATCTTTATATAACGTTCTTTAGTTTTTTATTTGTAATTTTTAGTTAAAATTAAGATTTAGTTGGGTTCAGATTTATTGTTTATTATGATTATGACTAAAACTCGTGTTGTGTTAGATTTGTTCTTTTTGTGTATAATAAAAGAAATACTGCATATAAGTGTAGTTTTTGGTGGTGTCCGCTGTATACCCCATTGGTGGCCACTCTATCCTATATAGAGGGTACATTGCTCACTTTTTTGTTAAAAATAAAAATCAATGAGGAGGAACATTCTTTTTATGTTTCCAAAATTTTGATAGGCTATATTGTCGCTCTCAAGCCTTTGTTTGATTATACAAAGTTGAAAGGATAAATATCAATTAACCACTGACATAGAGTTATTTCTGCAAAAGGTTGGTCACTGTTGCCGGTTCTCCCCTACCTAAGATACGAATAGCTGTTTTTTCGAAAAGTTTTTAGTTTTTTCTGAGAGTTTTTTGTAAGGTACTTGGTGAAGAAAAGTGTATTGGCTAAGTGCATAGTGTGCCACAAAGTGGAAATTACCGGTGCGAACCAAACATTTCACAGGTTAGGGATAATATATTTGACGCCATTTTGTTTTTATTCATGGGCGTACACATACTGTAGAGAAAAATAAAAAATATTCAATAGAGGGAAGGAATGTATTATTCCCCCTAATAAAATATGTAAACAATTTGCTACAAAATAGAAACATTACAAAAATTATATTTTATTAGCTTTTTGCTGAAAAATTTACACTTGTAGACTCTTGTCGACCTGTTTTATCAACTTGAGAATTTTAACTATATACGGCCTTTCTATATTGGATTTAATCACTTTAGTTTAGAGGAATACAAGCGGTTATTTATGGAATATACACAATATAAATCAGATTTCTTTATATACTTTACCAGCATATAGAGATAAGCTAGACTTTTTCATTTCAATTTGTTCAAATTTGACCTCTCTTATGCAATTATTTGATATTGTGAGATCAATAAATTCTATTCTGTTCTATATATTCTCGGTGTTACATATCATTACTGGAAGTTTGAATAATAGAGTAGTTGAAACAAATGTAATACTAGATGCCTGGCTATCTCATACAGAACTATCAGCGATTAATAAAAATGGTTGGTTACTGTTTTAGTCTGATAGTCGCTCTAAAGGTGTTGCGATATTTGGCAATATGAAAACTGTAGACTGTAGATTCAATATGCAAAATTTGACGCTGTTGAGTTGGTAAACGAGAATTGTGTTTTAATTTGCGTCTATAGGTCTTCGATTTTAATTTACTGACTTTTTTCAACTAAATATAAATATATTAGTCTCACTATACATTTGAACCTATCTCTATATAAATAAAATATTGTACAACTTTTATCCAAATATTTTTCCGGATGATCTATATACTTCTCTATACCTTATATTCTTAATTCCTGATACAAATTCACCTTTACATATTAATAACGAGCCGCTCATGGCAACCACATGTTCAAGATCGAGTAAGTGAGAAAATATTGATGTGGAGCCCAGTGCAACGTTGCCAGTATAAATGACTTTCTTTCCAAGCCTAACGATTGATCGTGTTTACTATGGATTTATGAATGACGCACTTTTAAGTGAATGTTTTTGGAAAGATAACATAAAGTATTAGTATAAGAAATTCAGCGAAAAGATGATCACCAGTTAATTCTGCAATGATGGCACTCTAATTCAACAAGTTTTGTAGATCAACTCTAGCTTTTCTATTGTAAATACAAAACCAACATTAATTATTAATTTCCTGAGATATTTATATACAATTATTATTAGTACAAATTGATGAGGGCTTCTATTATGCCCAAAAAAATACTTTTCAAAAGAAATACCTCCTAGTAGTCAACAAACAAATAAGAGGACGAAGAAATTACGATTAAGCTCTAAAAGTTATCAAATAAGTTACACTGATGTAGTCTATTTTTAAATATGTTGACACTTGTTGCTGAGACAGTTTCACTGTCCAAATCATTCCAAATAATGAAAATTCTGTTTGGTACAAAGCTTTGTCTCGATCTAACCGTAAAACTTTCCTTTTTTAACTTAAACTGGTGTCCTCGAAGTCTAGTATCCGTATTTAGGATGAAAACTGTATTTAGATCACCAAAACAATATTTAAGAATTTGAAAGGCCACAATGAGGTCGCATCGTAACCTACGCAGCTCAAACGTGGTAAGATTTGCCATGTATAATATTTCTTCATATGAAGGTTTTACAGGTCCAAAAGCAACTCTGATAGCCTTCCGGGTACCAGACTGGGCCGGCGTATTCAAGGATAGGTCTGACGTAAGTTGCATACAATTTCCAGAAGCTCTGAATGGATACTTTTGAGAAGCATTTCCTAATAATATAAAGTCTGGTATTTGCACGTTTGCATACTGAGAGCACATGATCGGACCACGATAGTTCACTATTCACGATAACACCCAGGTGATTATGAGAGGTCACTGTGATTAGAATTTGACCGTCAATAAAATAATCTAAATGTAGATTGTTTCTACCAACGTGAAGCACTACACATTTTTCAGTGTTCAATGGAAGTAACCATTCCGAAGACCACTGATGTATTGACATTGGGTCGTTTTGAATAGATACATGAGTTGTGATGGGATTGTCATATATTTTTGAGTTGTCGGCATATTGCGATATTTTGCTGAAAACGTGATACGGTAAGTAGCTAGTGTACACTGTAAACAAAAGTGGGTCTAAAACTGAGCACTGCGGAACTCCACTTTTAACTGGTCTTTTATGAGAAAAGGAGTCACCAACTCGAACCTTGTAGAAACGATCGGTCAACAAGTTTTCAATCCATTGTTTTAAGTTTCCTCTAATACCGGAATGTTCTAACTTGTACATGAGTCTTCGCTTGGGAACCCGGTCGAAAACCTTGAAAAAATCTAAATACATTATATCAATAGGTTCTCTATTATTCAAGAATGGTGTCCAGTCATTCACACAATGAAGTAAGTTGGTAAGTGTTGACCACCCTGGAATAAATCCGTGTTGTTGTTTTGGAATAATATGTTGTTCGAAGAGGAAATCCATCATAGTCTCGGAAATTATGGATTCCATTACTTTACTGACGACGGATAATAAACTTATTGGGCGATAATTGTGACTATCGAGATTATTGCCCTTCTCAAAAAGGGGGGAGACAGAAGCTAGTTTCCAACTAGAAGGCAGAGAGCTGTTTGTGAAGGACGATTGCATTATTAAGCATAGCGGAGTAGCGAGAGTGTCGGAACATATTGTAAGAAGGTAGGGTGTCAGACCATATAAGCCAGGTAAGGTGTTAGTATGCAGGTTTAGCAAATGGTGTTTGATTTTATCATTTGTGAACAGAATATTGTAAAGAGTGGCGAAGAGACGGGGGATATGATGTCAGGCATATTGTCATTAGGAACTTCGTTTGTAAAAACTTTTGGGAATGTCTGTGAGAGTGTTTCGGAAGTCTCTTTATTCGACGAGCAAAGGCTACCGTCATCTTTTAGAAGCAGAGGAATAGCGACTTTAGATGATAGTGAGGAACGTATGTACTTAAAAACTTTTTTTGAGTTTCCGCTGGCTATAATTGATTCTTCAAAGTTGTGTCTGAGATTATCAAGTAGTACTTTGACGCAATTAGAAAAATTGCGATGGTTACTGAAGATATTTATGAGATGTTTGAACCACAACATATTAAGGAGCAAAGCCCTGATTTCCTATCACGGTGTAATGAGAAACTGGAATGCTGCTTGTTGCCTAGCAAACTGGAAAAAAACATGAGTAATACAGTTATATTATAAGACAAGAAAGAAGGTTCTGGCAATCAGTACATAACGTGAGCATGTACCTATTGTAACTTATTTTCTATGTTAGAGCGATTTATTACTAGAAAACTTCACAATGACGTCCAGATCTTTTCGGATTATCTCGGGCGACAATTCTCAATTAACGTAGTGAATGCAAATAATACCTCTTAGAGTTGCCGTAAAGGCTGCTAGGATTGACGATGTTAGAACTTTATTGGAAAAACATTTTGGGCTTGACTGGCAATCAAGGAATAGTGACCAGTGATGCAAACGAGGCAAAAGAGGAAAATGACTTTTGCGAACGCTCACACAAACAAAGAAATAGGGTTAAGGATTTAAAATAAGTTTGTTTGTTTAACTTTTTGTTAAGCTTTTTTATGTATTAGTTTAGTTTATTATTGAAATGAAAGTATTCTGAACTGGTCTGACTGAAGTTTAATTAAAATGAAAGAATCGTTTAAAATCAGAACATTCGGACAGTCACTTCATAGCCACAAGTCAATTACTAGAGGAAATGATTACTTGGAGCAATACAAAGTCTTTACCAATCAGAAGTTGTATTGGTATTATTGTACCGGGTGATCAGTTAAGGGTAGCGAGCGGCCATATCTCATAACATATTGGTCGTATAGATTTAGAAAAAAAATCATGATAAAAGTCGCCAAGAGAAATTGCTGAAAATTATTTTCGAGTTTGTCAAACGTCCGCTAGAGGCCGTAACAACCAACACTAAGTAGAAAAATGGGATTTTTATAGAATTTTGCCTAATGAAAGTATATCGATGATATTATTTTCATATTTACTGACTATTCACTTACACTTTTTGACAAAAATGTTTTGTTCTATCTATCAAAATAAAGCGGTGGGGGAGGTTCAATTGTTTTTTTAAACAAACCAAGATTTCTCCCAAATTTGGGCTCATATGAAAGAGCATAATTTACACTACAAAACGCTCACTTGGTTTTGACTTTTTGACTTTCGTCTTCGCCGCTAGATGGCGTTAACTGTAATGGTAGCAAATTTTTGAGTTTTTTAAAAAAAACCAATGTAATGGTATATTCCTTTTTACATATTTTGAAAGAGGATACAATACTCTAAAATTTAATAAAAAAAATTAATCATCTACCTGTTTTTGAACCGTTGATATTGAACAAAATATAATTTTATTACATTGGAAAATGCCACGCTACTGCTTTTTATCAAAATAAAAATCATTTTCGTAATCAATTATTAGTTTCTAACAAAAAGAACCCCATGACTTTTTTTCGTTAGACGAACGGTTTTGGATTGAAAAAATAAGATATGTTTACATACTGTTGAAACTAACATCGCATTTAAGCGAAGCAGGCCATGATCTATATTAAGAAAGAAAACACCAAATTGTCAATCACGCTGATATCCATTTTGACAGTTCCTGCTATTAAAATCTAATTCAATGTTATGTAAAAAGTATTTTTACAACAAATCATGCCTTTTGAGAATGAAGAAGCCTTTGATATGTTGAGAATTTATTTTCAATGTTTTGAAAATGCGGCGGTTGCTTCTAGGCAGTATGCACTGCGTTATCCCCTCCGAAGACGGCATTCGAGAATGGTTTTTCATCGTTTAGCCTTACGTTTGAGGCAACATGGCCAAGCGCAACCAACTCCAACTTTGAGAAGAAATCGTAGAGTAAGAAGAGAAGATAACATTATAAATGTATTGGGTTATATTCATGCAGACCTCCATTTAAGGATAAGAGAGATCTCCAGATATTTAGGAATATCCTATGGTTCAGTGCAAAAAAATTTAATGGATTTTAAAATGCATCCATATCACGTCGTGATTCATCAATCCTTAATTGAGACTGACTTTGAACGTAGGCTCGATTACTACTACGGGCTTAGAGATTTCATTAGGGAAAACCGTCATATTTTGTCACAAATATTATGGACAGATGAATAATCTTTTTGCAGTGATGGCAGGGTAAATCTTCATAACATGCATTACTGGTCGGACACTAATCCACACTGGCTACGTGAAGATTATCAGCAGGGTCGATGGAGCGTCAACGTCTGGTGCGGTGTTAATGGTGCTATTATCGGTCCGCACATACTTAATGGCAATCTAACCGGTGACATGTATTTAAACTTTTTATTGAATGATTTACAAGGACTCTTAGAAAATGTGCCTTTAGAAGTAAGAAGAAACATGCGGTTCCAACAAGACGGATGCCCGGCACCTTATTCTCGAAATGTGCAAGATTTTTTGAACAGGCATTTTCCTTACCGTTGGATTGGTAGAGGCAGTCTATTTTTCTGGCCACCACGGTCCCCCGATTTAACCTGCCTTGATTTTTATCTGTGGGGCCGAAAAAAGGATTTGTTGTATAAAACTCGACCAACTACTCGAGAAGACATAATAGTCCGAATTCCAAACGCCTTGAGTAATGTACCAAGAACGGAAATTGAGGCAGTTGTCAACTCCACCCAGAATAGATTGGACCAGTGCATTCAAAATAATTGACAACATATTGAACATTAACGACAAAACTATTAATTTATTTTTAACGTTTATTTTTAAAGTTCTGTGTTCTTGTTTTTAGTGTTATTGCTCCTGCTGTTGTTGGACAGTTTTATTAGGATTTTTTTTCCAAATATGTAAATTAGTATGTTTCGAGATATGTAAATTAATTTGATTTTTTTAATCCAAAACCGTTTGTCTAACGAAAAAAAGTCAGAAGGTTCTTTTTGTTAGCAACTAATAAGTGATTACGAAAATTATGTTTATTTTGATAAAAGCAGTGGCGTGCCATTTTTTAATGTAATAAAATTATATTTTGTTCAATATCAACGGTTCAAAAAAAGGTAGATGATTAATTCTTCTCATTAAATTTTAGAAAAATGTATCCTCTTTTGAAATATGTAAAAATGAATATACCATTACATTTGGTTTTTTTGAAAACTCAAAAATTTGCTACCATTTCAGTTAACGCCATCTAGGGGCGAAGACGAAGGTGAAAAAGTCAAAACCAAGTAAGCGTTTTGTAGTATAAATTATGCTGTTTAATATGAGCCCAAATTTGTTAAAATCGGTCAGGCGAAACGGGAGAAATTTTGGTTGGTTTAAAAAACAATTGAACCTCCCCACCGTTTTATTTTGATAGATAGAACAAAACACTTTAGTCAAAAAGTGTAGGTGAATAGTCAGTAAATATGAAAATAATATCATCGATATACTTTCATTAGGCAAAATTCTATAAAAATCCCATTTTTCTACTTAGTGTTAGTTGTTACGCCCTCTAGCGGACGTTTTCTAAATCCATACGACCAATAAATATCTTATGAGATATGGCCGCTCGCTACCCTGAATTGATCACCCGGTACAAAAGAAGACGTAACAAAAGTGAAAAAATCAACTGAATGTACTTATATTCTATTTAGTCGAAAGCTTTTATTTATATTAGATTTATGATGTATGATCAAAATTTTGAGCTTTAGAATCCTGTGCATGAATTACTCCTCTTTTTCCAAGAAGGACTTTTTTAAATTATCCTGTTATAGTTTTTTAACATACCTCGTAGAATAAATATACACTAGCAAATACTTGTAGTAAATTGTATATTTGGATGGTTTTCTTCAATTCAAATGGCTTCTTGTTTTTCATCAACTTAGGTCCGACCTTTGTGCAAAAATACACATAGGAAACTAGAATAACTAACAAATGTCCAAGTTGACCCGTGAGGAACCAATCCCTTGTTCTCGGATCTGAAAATCAAAACAAATGTTTCAACTATAAAAAAATTGGTAAGACAGAATATTATAGAAAAAATGAGACTACATAAGAAATATATGTATATGATGGCAGTAAAACTTTGCGCCATGTACACGTCTCAAGTCTCAAGAATAAAATTTCCATTTAATAAACAATTAAATTACCTAATCAAATCACAAAAATTTTTGAAATCATGTAAAATACCATGTCGTAAATTAAATTTATCCACCTTTTTCTATTTTCAATTGATACTTACAATGAAACATTCTTCCAAATAATTCTCAATTTATTGACTGAAATTTATTCAGATAAAATTTTTATATATACATAGTTATTTTCCAACTAATTTTAAGCTGATCTAAAAAATCATTTGGAAATAAAAAAATTTATAAGACTTAGCCCAATTTTTGGTATAAGGCAGCAAAAATTGGGCCAAGTCTTATAATTTTGTTTACTGCCAAATGATTTTTTAGATCAGCTTAAAATTAGTTGGAAAATACTATGTATATATAAAAATTTTATGTGAATAAATTTCAGTCAATAAATTGAGAATTATTTGGAAGAATGTTTCTTTGTAAGTATCAATTGAAAATAGAAAAATGTGGATAAATTTAATATACGACATGGTAATTTACGTGATTTCAAAAAATTTTGTGATTTAAATTTGATTAGGTAATTTCATTGTTTAATAAATGGAAATTTCATTCTTGAGACTTGAGACGTGTACATGGCGCAAAGTTTTACTGACATCCGTAGATGGCAGTTTTGGTAGTATTTCATTTATTTTTGTAGTTTAATCTTTTAATTCGTTCTGTTGTTCATGTAGTGATTCGTTTTTTCTACACTATCTTCAAAATATTTTCTTCAATTTTTCGATTATTGTTTAAGCCAACTAGGTAAAGTGTGTCCAGTCTTTTTTTGATAATATACATATACATTGTTATGTATTTTTATTGAGCGTTCCGTAAATGAGAGCCAATTGATACATACAATTTGATATAACTGTTTATGTTGATGAATATAAAATGAAATCTAGTTTTTTCAAGCAAATATATAGTTAATTTGTTGCAGTTTTTTTAATTTTGTTATTGTTGATCTATTTTATGGTCGCCAGAACTGGAATGGTCAGAAACCAACACCAATTCAATTTTTTATTCTTTGTAAATACCTCAAAAATGTGTCCGGCACGAAACGCTCGTCAGTAACAGGAATCTGATAGGGATACTTGAAGAATACAAAAAGTCTGACATAAACCATTAAATGAATTATAGAAAATTTATCGTGGTTAATAATGTTGCTTGTTATGGAATTAGAAAGAAGTAATTAAGTTCTTATGATGGTATATAAAATTCTTTGCATAATTTTCATAAGTAAATTAGACTGTAACTTTTGTTATACGCAAATTGAAAAAAAATGTAATTTATGATGGTCGTAGAAAAAGTATAGTGTACACTTTGCATGAAATGACCCATTTCCAACCCGTAGGTATATCAAATTTTGTATTACTCGCTACGCCCGTACTACAAAATTGCATATACTATAACGCATTTGGTGAACAATTTTGGTTTAAATCCCGAACAAGAAGATTTATTCAAATATATGATCAATATTTTTCATGAAATTTTTTACTATTTAAGGCGTAAACAATGTCCCGTATATAAATTCGCATCTAGTAATTTTAAATATTCAGCAATTATTTTTGCCTGATTACCAATGTTGTTAATTCCGACTACTTTCTTCGAACATCTTCCTTTTTGGTAATTAACAAAAAATTGTTCTATATCTGGTGGTCTAAGCAGAATATATTTTTTGGAGACCTCGTAAAACATGAAAATTTTATGAAACTTACTATTTATAATACAAATATCAGCCATAAAAATAAACGCATGAAGCGGGGATTGAACCAAATATATTCTCTTCTGTATTCAGTTAGATACATATGTTAACAGACTGATCCATCACAAACTCATATGAAATCGACGCAATTTGAGGTAACTTGAAATGTCAATCTTACTTTTAATATTTATCATTGTTCTTTACATAGAATATGTTGTCCAAAGGGTTGAGAGCTTGTTTTTACTCGATATTTCATTCATATAAGCAGTGATAACATGTTCTGATAATATTTCAACTCCGTTTACCAGAGTTCAATCCATGAACTTTTTGTAACAAAATTCATATTTACTTTTCGATTTTTGGGGTGATGATGTATGTTTGCAGCTAAACGAATATCTGATGGAGTAATATTTATTGATTTTTAATTCATCACTGGAATCACTCATTTTACTAAAATATTTTTCTTCAAAACTAAAGAAATATTTTGCCAAGTTATCTTGACGTTACATTGAAATTGAGAAAAAAGAAGAGTTGACGGGTACTAAGTGCAAATGCTGATTGGAGGATTTCATATACATTCTAGGATGTAAATGAAATCATATGCGTTCAGTTAACCGCAATGGCCTACATTTACATTCTGTAAATTGTGCAGAAAATGGATAATATACATGTGGGTGTAGAAAAAAAATGTGAACAGTCTCGTTGAATATTAATTTATTATTTGTAATTTTGAAAACATAACCCAAACTTCTCAATCATGCATTATAAAATGCAAAGCGCATGCGGGTCAATTTCTACCGATGCGCGAACTGGGTTAAATGGTTGGACTATTAGTAAAAACTATCGCTAGCATCTGAACGATCTGACTATTAACCAGATCTAAGGATCTGATCGCATAAAACGCGCCCGACGTAGCATCGAAATGGACCCTTACATTTGACATAACCAAATGACATTTGTATTGTAACGTCAATTGACGCTGTTGTGAGGACGATACAATTCGATGATTTTAGTAACGGTGCTCGAGAACATAATTTTAGGAACTATTCGCAAATAGAGCATTCACAGGCTTGCGTATGCATGAGGTTGGGAACGACGTCAAGAATAACGCCCCGATTCGATATTCAGGACATCAGTGCGGATTAAACTCAATCATCAACCACCACACCTGCAAGAAATGAATCACCGGTGGCGCCATTGATTCTCTTTCCGAAATATCGAAACCACACATGACCAACGTTCAACTTTAGAAATATTTTTACAAAAGTTACAACTTTTATTTTTTAGAATTGAATATCTTCTTAATAAATACATGGAAAATTATCATTGATGCTGCAACTGGAAGATCATATATGAATTATATGGCAAATGTATGCATAGTTTGCCCGTAGATAATATAGTTTTCAAATCATTAAAGATATAGAATTGCGGGGAGAGGAAAAAGACGAAATTTTCCTTATAAGAGTGTCTGTCGTCTAGCGCAAAAATATATAAAAGAGGGCGGAGTCGAGACGTGACATGGAGCGAGTGACGGGCAGTCACTCTTGATTGTGTCAAATTATTTCCAAATTCTTGTGTTAAATTCAATGTAAGTGAACAATATTTATATGTTAATATTTTGTTATGATTATTATGCGTTTAAACAGTCATCT
The DNA here is from genome assembly GCA_963921935.1 of Galeruca laticollis. Taxonomy (NCBI): domain Eukaryota; kingdom Metazoa; phylum Arthropoda; class Insecta; order Coleoptera; family Chrysomelidae; genus Galeruca; species Galeruca laticollis. The sequence goes on along the minus strand of OY998183.1, from coordinate 48,980,550 downwards.
AACATTACACTTATTAATGTGGAAGAGGCAATATACATTAAAATATTTCCTGATATTTATTAATATCAAACTGGGAAGATTGCGTACATATATAAAACAGAGTACATAAAAATCCAAAACATAATACTAGTTGATACTACTATTAAAACTATAATAAGATCATAACAACCTTATTGCAGTTTGCAAAGAAACGGAATTTTATAAAGATATCAAATTGGGAAATGGAACTAGTTTTGTCCCAAATTTCAATTAAAGTATTTTTGTGAGTTACTTATTTCTTAATTCTCTATTTTGTTAACAATTAACGAGTTCTCGAACAGACTCTTTTTAGATACGTACACAAAAAGGGAGCTGTGAAATGCCTCGGTAGAATTCTTTTTACGGAGGAAATATAAAGAGCAGCTACACGACTATTTAACGTAATGAAAAAACAGTTTCTATTTGAGAAAGGAATACCAAAATAAAGCGAGGATATGAAAAAGAGACAGAGAATTCTAAAACAATAAAAATCTGGACATAAATAATAATAAGAACGGAAAATAAGCTGGACAGACGACGTAAAGGTGGCAGAGAAAGAATGAGGTGAGAGAGGGCACAGACACAGAGCTATGGAAAAAGGAGCCCAGTAGCAATTCCGTATTGGATAGTTGCACAGTGGATCGATAAAACAGAAGAATGGCAAGTTATATCACTTGACTAACTTAACCCTTTAGATGTTCTTTGATATCAATTCTATATTAACAGACCTAGCAATATCCATGACCTAATGACCTAATCAAATCGGAAATGCAGACCATAGCACCGCTGTGCTACAGAATATAATTAAGAATTAACAATTTAACTCTGTTCATTCAACAATAGGGGGCTTAGATAAAATCTTGTATGTTACGTCATATTGGTATTCAATAGCACTTGCCTGGATGCAAAATTCTAGATGAGTGTTATACAATAGTTAAGGGAGTACGTGCAATTGCATTTAAAACGCTCCCTTAAAGGGATTGTAGAAAGGAATTTTGTCGCGAAGGTCGTTAACCCTGCAGTAGTCGCGCCTAAATTTTGGCGTCGAACGGTCGCGCGCGGACTCACATTCCGCATATTCAACATGTCGAATTCTCTGTTTTTGAAAGGACCTATATGCCACGAACAACAACAAAATTAGGTATTTGGTGATTTTATTTTATATGAACTGTAAATACGCTTAGTTAATATAAAACAAGACACTAAAAATAACAACAAAACGCAACCACAAACTTTGATTATAAATATATGCTACAAACAACAACAAAATCAGTTATTTGGTGATTTTGTTTTGTATAAACTGTAAATATGCTTAGTTAGTATAAAACAAGATACTAAAAATCGCAACCACAAACTTCGATTATAAATTAAAGTTAATATTTCACTTCGCAATCTGGGTATATAAATGAAGAATGTTCCAAGCAAATGAATCTATGACAATCTACACAGGAGTAACAAGAAGGTCTGTTCTTCTTACGATCACATAATGAACATATACCTCGTTGATTAGCAGCTTGCGGTAGAGCCTCAGCTGCTTCTATGCCATAAATATCCATGATTCGCTGGCTCATTGATCTTGGAATATTCTGATGTACGCGTCGACGGGCGTGACCCTCCACTAACTGAAAGGATAACGTTTGAAGAAATTGTCTTCTCTCCATATTCACATGGTTATTCATTGAGTAGATAACAAAGGAGTTGATCCCAGCAACATTTAGCATTGAGTAATTTATGACCATCGGCCACCTCCAAGTATTTCTGGCACAATTATATGTTGCGCATAATTGATCTACCAAGTCAACTCCGCATTTTGTTGCGTTATAATCCTCTATAATTTCGGGTTTATTTGTATTTTGGTCTATTTTGTCGTCTAAGTGCATGCTGGAGACAAGAAGAACATTTTTATTTTTTTTTTAGGTATATAAGACACTAATGTGCAGTTGTAACGGAATCCGAACATACTCGACAAAACTGGACGTCCTTCAGGATTCACAAATTCCTTCGGTAACTCTCTCTTATTTTTTCGTATTGTTCCCAAAAGCGTTAACTTGAAATCGTTGTAAAGGTTGTTCAGCAGATCCATACTTGTGAACCAGTTGTCTAGAGTCACATTTCTACTTGTTCCTTTTATTCGTTGGCACAGCCTTTTAACAACGTCCTTTGGTGAATTGCTTTAACTGAAAGGTCCATCTGGTTGCTTGCCTAGATATACTTCCATATTACAAGTATAGAATGTTTTGGCATCTGCCATGGCAAAAATTTTAATCCCATATTTGTTGGACTTACTAGGAATATATTGTCGGAAGCTGCATCTTCCTCGAATCCTTCCAGTTTTTCGTCAATAGTTACATCTTCAAATGGTGTGTAGGCACTTTTGCACTGATTTACAAACCTGTCAAACACTTCTCTTATGGGTGCTAATTTGTCAACTTTCTCAGTTCTTGTTTTCGAATCATCGAATCGTAAGTGCACAAGAATAAACCGAAATCTCTAGATGGACATGGTAAGTCGGAATATTTCTACTCCAGTGCCATTCTTATTCCACAGATCCTCAGTATTTAGTCGATGCCAAATAGAGCAAACCAAAAAGAGCTTGAATTTCAACAATATCCGTTTCCTTTGCGTCTCTATCCCGTTCGTAGTTTCCTTTGATTGACTGTATGTGTTGATTGGTCCAAGCTACTATCGAATTCAATGTTTTTTCAGGAAAAAGTGTTTCCAAATTTCAATTTCTGATTTCAGTTCTTTCGCAGTTCCTTTAACACCTGGAAGGTGTTTGATTAAATTTTCTGCCCTGGTTCGAATTATCTGGTTTGGAACGTGTTTGGCCCACTCAGTACCATATTTTCCTATAAACGTAGGCCCATCAACTACCATGGAGTCTTCAGAATCAGAAATTTCTTGCTCCGTATCTGTATGAGTCATTTATCTCCAAGTAATCTGCTTCTTCCTCATCATCACTGCCATCATATTCCACTGCTAAGTCCTCAGTATCCTCATTTAGACAATCTTCCATTAGTTTTGATAACCGAGCCTGCTCTTCCTCAAAGGACATCTGAAACAGAACATAACTCCATATGAATGTACAGAAAACATGTTTTATAAAACATGCACAGGGATAGTTTTGGATGAATAAATTATCGACCATATAAAAAGCTAGTGTCTGGATGGGATCGATAGAATTGAATACAATATACATAATCTAACTATATCTAAAGTACATATGTGGAAATAACAGCATTTTGGTGAAAAAACAAAATATATACTCACATCTGCTCAGAATGCACACCAAAATATATTCAAAAAAACTAATACGTGAACGGTCGCGCGCGGACTAACTCTCCACAAATTGAGTACTTCACTATAGCACGTTCAAATAACGACTAACTTTTCTGCCTGCCGGTTCTCGGGTGCCTCGGAACTAAATAGGAAGGTACTGAGAAATTTCATGTGAGTGAGCACTGAAAATGTTACATAAGGTTTGCAACATCTACTTATTCTAGCATACTCTTCCTAAGCACATTACCATAATACAAAATTTAACGTTTCAAAATTTTCTAAATTGTTCCTATATCTTGTTGCAATTTTACCATTGATCAAAAAATCGTCTACAACAATATGTGCTGGTTTTTTCTGGATTCTTCTCAGGTTCTTTAATTTCTTTCTCTTCAAATTTTATATACAGAACATTTCAATAAAAACTATCCCCTCTCTACAAATCGGAAGCCGTCACTTATATGAAAAAAATTCAAGTATACAAAAATTCGTTAAGAATCATATAAAGGAGGATGTTGCCACGCACCTAATTGACGGGAAAAAAAATGATTGTGAAGTTAAAGGAAATATTAATGGAAATGAAAGAAATATGAAAAATAGAAAATAATAGTTAAGCTGATAGATCGTAGCGAAGTGAGCATGCAATTATGCCGAGCTATTCCAAATGTCGGAGAGTAGATATGGGTTAAGATTAAAATGGCGCCACTGTTTTATTTTCGCTGAGCCAAAACAGAGGCTCTCCTTGTTGTACTGGAACTCCCTATCAGTTAACGTAGTATATAAAAAAATATGTACATTTAAGTAAAATATTTGTATTATTATTGAAAAAAAATCAATAATAATAAGCTCTAAGCAACTAAGAGCAGAGGCCTGGTAGTGAACAAATAAAACAACAGAATTGAACTCTGAGATTGATCTATTTAACTGAACACATAATATGTACGAGTTTACAGAGATGTTAGAATCAAAATATATAGACAGAATAATAAAGGTAACACCAAAAAAATCAACAATATCTGGACGTAGCCCGGTAGTAATAATAGCTGGGAGCTGGTGAAACGTAACGATGTAGCTGTATTTGAAACAGAAGTTACTTGTGATAGTCCCCTTGGCTTTTACAAAGAACTTGTAGCCCGTACTCAAAAAACGTCTAGCCCGTACTCAAAAAAACTTGTTGCCCGTACTCAAAAACTTGTAGCTCGTACTCAAAAACTTGTAGCCCGTACTCCAAAAAACTCCTGGGATGGTTTATAGGGGTTTCAAAGAAATGTGTAGTCGGTGGTCTCAAAATCCTGAGTTTCAGGTAAATCTTCTGGTATTCAACCAAAGAACGAGATCAGATCTAGCCAACCAAGAAGAATCCTTCGAAGAAAAAGCCCCAAAATCCACAAAATGGTAACAGAATACGAGGTATTAAATCTCCAATCAGCCAAACACAATTCTCGTAGTGAAGAGCAATTAAAACTCTCTTCAAATTTCGTTCTCATAGACACCAATAAAAATAAATCAAATGAATAGACATTAGACGGCAAAAACTAATCCGCTTGGTAAATAACGAAAGTGGAGAAATGAAAGCGAAGGCCTGTAAACACGCATAATTTCAAAATAATAGATTATAATTTCCTTTATTATAAAACCCTACATTTTACCGAATTAATTCAAAGAAAAATTTGTTTTTTATCAAAACACAATGCTTTTGCCTGTATGCAACTAACATAAAACGAATCATTATATAGATATTTCAATTATAAAGGTTAAATCACGATTTAGTTGAAAGAGTTGCAGAAGTGATCTGGGCATAATCACAGTCAGTTGTGGGTAAATTAACCAGATATTTTACTTGAATATATCGGGATTAAACTAAAATAATAAGAATTATAATTTATGAATACGGGGGGCTCGAACATGTTTAATGGTAAAATCAAACCGTGACAATGTTTTTTGCTGATGTACTCGTTATAACTTTAACCCCCTCCTCCCTGTGGTCAACTCTCCCATTTTTTCAATAGAACACCCTGTATAGTTCCAAATTTTTAGATTCTCCTCTGAAAGAGGAGTCCAGAAATATCTAATACGTAAAGTGAAAAGTATATCATTTGGGAGTTACGGGTAATTTCAATTTCCTAATAGAGAAAGTTTAATTATTATTGTAACGATCAGAAAATGTTTTGTTTAAATACTGTCGTACCGCGCGAGTGTAATGTGGAGGTACCTAATTTTTTTGGAACGCCAGCAAAACTTCTGACATGTTATCTAGTATATGTGTTATTTCGGGATCAATAGCTTCTCTGAGTAATTGTAGATAAGACTCGTCATTTTAATTTCACTCAACAAAAAATTGTCCAACAATGTTATGATCACCTAGAATACCACACAAGACGTTCAATTTTTGTTGTGTATGAGTAAGAAACTCTCGCATTACTTGTTCAATACTTCTTTTAAATGGCCGAAAACCACGACAAAAATTTTTATTTCGAAGAACGGTCACTGAAAACAAATTTAACTACTTCCTCGTTTTTTTTGTATAAAAATACAAATGAGTAAAACTTTTAATACAGAAATTATATCGACTTATTTTATTGTCAGGTCATTGAACAAGTTTTTGCTGCTACGAAAGGTAGCCAAGGAAGGCTTTCCCATATTAAAAAAAACTCAGGCAGGAAGTAATGCTGACACTGATGTGCCCACTAAAAAACAAAAGAACGTCCAGTATCCGTATGGATCAATTCGATAAAACTGTGCTTAGAAGGTGCATCATAAATTATCACATATCCGAGAAAAAAGTACCCAGGTTAAGAAATGCAGATAGTTATGGCTTCGCCAATCTCTGGGAAAACTAATTCATTCTGCGAGTTTTCAATGGACCAACATGGAAAACAACAGAAGTTTGTTAATGGAACGTCACGAAATCAGATATTTACGCCTACTATATTTGAGAAACATAAAAAAGTGCAGAGAACAGAAGAAACCTACCATTTATATGGATGAAGCATACATTCATTCATGTCACACGCACCTTAAAGGATGAAGCGACAAGAGTAACGAAGGATTAGGAAAACCCGTTTTGAAAGGTGATGATTGTGCATGCATGAAGTGAAAATGGTTTTGCACCTAATGCTGGTATTATGTGGAACTCCCAGTTAAAAACAGGAGATTATCATAATGAAATGGTGTATGAAAATTATGAGGAGTGGGTACAAGAGAAATCCAAACCTACCAAAAAATGCTGTTGTGGTAATTAATAACGCCACATATCACAATGTTCTAAATGAAAAATTACCTGCGACTGCTTGGACTGAACAACAATTAAACAACTGAATTTCTGAAAGAAACATATATTATAGTGAACAAATGTTAAAACCGGATCTTAATAACGTTGCAAAAATGCACAAACCGCAATATAAAACTTATAAAATTGATGAATTGTTTATTCGACATGGATTGCAAGTTTTAAGGCTACCCCCCCCCCTTATCACCCGGACTTAAATCGGATCGAAAGTGTTTGGGCGGCACTTGAAGAATACGTGGCCAAAAGAAATGTTACCGAAATTAGCTGCCTCGACCCTTAGTTTGTGGAATCTACTCATATTAGTGTTTCAAATGAAACTTACTGTTCCTAGCTAACTCCACAATATATTGAAAAAATGTTAGAAATTCTAAGAAATTGACAATTGTTTCGATATAACCTAAATATCATCGTCAGAATGACAGAAGTTACATTTCATTTGATGCCTACCTGATGTTTAATTATTTTTTAGGCTAGTCCAAGAAGTGGATTGTGATTGACTTTATATATGTTAATAGAGAAAAGAAGATATGATATTACAAATATTAAAGCTTAGATAATATTAGACCTATAGGGATATCCTGGATATCATCTTTCCCAATTATGATCAGTATAACTGTGCTGATCTTTACAATTATCACTCAAGAAGACAGTTTAAACAACTGTGCAATAATATAGAAAACCAGGAAAACTATATCTGCTGATCTTTATGATTATCATTTGAGAAGACAGTCTAAAAGTGGAGAACTCCCTAAATTCATCTGTTCATTGACGACTTCATATTGTGGGTGTCTTAAGTGTCTTCTAATTTCCAATTCTTCAAGGAAATCCAGTTCTTGATTCTTATCAAAAATATGTAGTACTTTTAGTTCTGTGTTAGGTGTCAATGAATGATTGGTGTCAAGTAGATCTCTGGCGTAGTGAGATTTAGCTGGTTGTTTTAATATGTATGCTCGTAAGTGTCCATTGTATCGTATTTCAAAATTTCTGGACATTTAAGTTTATATATACCAGATTTCTTCAATTGTGATATTTTTGTTTTAATATTTAATAATTTTGTACTTATGTTACTTTCCGTTGCAAAAGAAATCGTTGTATTTGTTGCCAAAGATATTATCTTTGAAATATTTTTAGAAATATTTCCTGCATATGTAATGGTTTCATAAGTTTTTATTTCTTTAGTTTGTTTAGGAAATATTAGTTGTAATGCCACTTTTTCCTCTTTTTTATTAATTAGGTTATTTATCATATGTAATGGGTAGCCGTTGGATGTTGCTATTTGTTTAATTGTGTTAATCTCTCTATCAAAATTAAATTTGTTCATAGGAACTGAAAATGCTTTATGTATCATTGAATTATATGCCGCTAGTTTATGTGACATGGGATGATTGGAACTATATGGAATAGGTTTACGGTAAATCGAATAATCAAGTACATTATTAACTCCATGAATTTTTAAATCAAGAAAATTGATTGAATTATTTTCTTCAACTTCCAATGTAAATTTAATTTATTTTTTGGTGTAAATTATTATTGTGGATGAAAAATATATCTAGTTCTCGTTCACTACCCATAAAACAAGTTAATATGTCAGCTACATACCTATACCAAAGATTTTTCTTTGTAAATTCTCTATAAAAACGTTTGCCAGAATTGGCGATATAAGGCTTCCCGTTGATAAACCTTCATTTTGAATATATATCTTATTATAAAAAGTCAAATGATTCTGATCAATACATACATCAAATAAATTAAGTATATCCGATATTATTCTTAGACTTATATTTTTATCTTCTAGGAACTTTCTTACAAGTACCAGAAATTCTTTAGGAGGAAGTTTAGTGAACATATTGATAACATCAAATGAAATTAGCTTAAAGTGATCTTGCAAGTTGAATGCTTTTAATTTTTTGATTAGTTCTATTGAATTTTCTAATTGAACATTTAGATGTATATCCGTAACTATGAAGCATACTGTTAAGCTTCTTTACCAATATATTATTAGTAGTATTACCATAAGAAAATACAGGTCTAATTGGTTTCGTTATTTAATGTAATTCAACGGTTCCATATAATTGTTGAGAATGAGGATTCTTATTTATGATGGACCTCTTTTCGTAATCACTGAAACGATAATTTGAATTATTAACAATATCTCTAAAATTATTAGAAAACTTTTTTGTTGGGTCTACTCTTGGCATTCCCTTTGTCAGATTTTGCAGCTGTTAGGTTATTTTCTTCTACTTCCTTTTTTATTGAATTTAAAACTGTTATGTCATTTTTTGTTCGATGGTTCAATATTTTTGATTGAATTGGCAATTTTTAGTTTCTCATAAAGAAAATTATTTGAATTAGATTTTGAAGCTATTTCTGACTCTGTAGCCATTATATGCTTAATATTATTAGTAAATTTTGGTGGTATGCTGTACTTTAAGCCTTTATTTAAAAATTCTATTTCACTCTCTGTAAAATTAGTGTCTGAAAGGTTTTCAAATCGTCGTGCAAAATGTGTTAGTATGTAAGTACCTACAGTTTCATGATGTTTATATTATTTAATTCTATGTTATGTGTATTCAAATTTCTGTAGATTTTGTTCTTGTTTCTTAAATTTCTTGTACTTCATCGTGCTGACACTTTCTCTGATTTTGTCATCTAAACTGTCAAATTCTACTGGATATAGTTGGAACGTGAGTTCAGAATTTACAACTTTTATGTAGTTGTCTAAGGAGTCCTTTATTTTAAAAGAATTTTTTACATCCTTCTTTAAGCCAAACTCGTTGAGCACATTTTATAGCGTTTTGTGCTTGAGGTGTTTTAGTATGGCATTTTATAAAAAAAAAGATATCCTTGAAAGTAATATTTCAAAAAATGTTTTATTTTGGTATTGATATGTGGATGACATCTTAGCGTACTTTATGGGTAGTGAACAACAATTAGATATATTTTTCAACCACATTAATAATTTACAGCCAAAATTTAAATTCACATTAGAAGTTGAAGAAAATAGTTCAATCAATTTTCTTGATTTAAAAATTCAAAAAGTTAATAATGTACTTGATTATTCGATTTACCGAAAACCAACACACACTGATGTGACTATTCCATATAGTTGCAATCATCCCATGTCACATAAACTAGCGGCATATGATTCAATGGTGTATAGAGCATTTTCAGTTCCTATGAACAAATGTAATTTTGATAGATTGATTAACACAATTAAACAAATAGCAACATCCAACGGTTACCCATTACATATAATGAATAAACTAATTAATAAAAAAGAGGAGAAATTGGCATTACAACTAACATTTCCTTAACAAACTATAGAAATGAGAACTTATAAAACCATTACATATGCAGAAAATATTTCTAATAATATTTCCAAGATAATATCTTTAGCAACAAATACAACGATTTCTTTTAAAACAGAAAGTACAAAATTGTTAGATGTTAACAACAAAAATATCACCATTAAAGAAATCTGGTATATATAAACCTAAATGTCCAGAATGTAATGCTGTTTATTTGGGTCAGACCCTTAGACATTTTGAAATACGATACATTGAACACTAACAAGCATACAGATTGAAACAACCAGACAAATCCCACTACGCCAGACATCTACTTGACACCAATCATTCATTGATATATGACACAGAATAAGAAATACTACATATTTATGATAAGGAAAAAGGACTGGATTTCCTTGAATAATTGGAAATTAGAAGACACTTAAGAAACCCACAATATGAAGTCGTCAATGAACAGATGAATCTAGGGAATTCTCCACTTTTAGACTGTCTTCTCAAATGATAATCATAAAGATCAGCAGATATAGTTTTCCTGGTTTTCTATATTATTGCACAGTTGTACTGATCTTAATTGGGAAAAATTATATCCAAGATATCCCCATAAGGCTAATAATATCTAAGCTTTATTATTTGTAATATCATATCTTCTTTTTTTTATTAACATATATTAAGTCAAACACATGGTAGGTCACTTCTTAGACTAGCCAAAAATAATTAAACATCAGGTAGGCATAAAATGAAATGTAACTTCTGTCATTCTGACGATGATATTCAGGTAATATCGAAACAATTGTCAATATTTTAGAATTTTTAACATTTTTACAATATATTGTGGAGCTAGAAACAGTAAGTTTCATTCAAAACACGAAATGTTACCTTCAATTTTACAAAAGTTAAAGAGTTCTGTAATGAATTATTTGACACATTTTCTGCAAATGATTGGAAAGTTAGATGTGACCATGTTAAAGAAATTGAAGATGAATTTATGAACATTGAACCACTTTCAGATAATGTTGTAGATAGTATTATTATTAATGTGGTCGAAGACGGGGATAGCGAGGATGATGAAGTTGATATAGGAAGTGGTTTTGAAGAATCATTTGTAGATGCACATAATTATTTTACTGTTGATGATCCCTTTTATATCTAAAACATATTGTTCATTATACAGTGCGTCCATAAAGTAACGCATAAATTCATTATTAGCTAAATAAACAATAATATTAAAAATTCCTGAAACAGGTCAATTTTTGATTTTAATTTACTGTTTTTTCAAATTATAATGTTGTTTACAGGGTGAACCATCTTCGTGTGATGACGTCATCGCCATTTTTTTTAAGTGGAACAACCCAATTTTTTTTCGATTTCCGGATTTCCCTTGATGAGCTGATTCCAAAAATGTATAACACTTTCTTTCAAATTGGTACAGGGTGGAGGAAAATAAAAAAAATTACATTACCTACAAAATAAGAAATAAAAGAATAAACGTAATAAACACATTAAATGAAATTACGTATTTACTTACTACTACTTTAAACACCCCGTATAATTTTTAACATTGTATTTAACAGCTTAGTGATCCAAGCCCCTCGACTAAAATTTTTATTGTTTGAAATTTTGTTCTGTCATTTTTTATCATTTGCCGGTAAAAACTGTCAACAACGTTAAAGTACATTTCTGTTATTGCTAACTCTGTAAACAAGGTACGTTTATGTGAAAACTATCTACAAAGAAATTTATCATATCATAATTTTGCAACTTCTTCAACAAAATGCGGTTAACCGAAAGTGAGAGGATTGAAATATTAATGATGATTGGTATTGGCGATAGGATGCGGAGTCAACAAGAGGTATGCAGATTATTTCATGAGATGCACCCAGATCGTGAACCCATTTCACAATCTACTGTAAGCAGAATAGAGCAAAAATACAGAGAATTAGGACATGTGAGGGATGCACCAAAGCCCGGTAGAACAAAAATTAATGAAAATATTCAAGAAGACATAATTTTGTCGGCAATAGAAAATCCACACTGCACAGTGCGAGGATTATCTAGGGATTTAGGTATTGGAAAGTCTTCAGTAGCAAACATTTTTAAAAAGGTAAAATACCATCCTTATAAAGTACGACTTATCCATGAATTGTCTGAAGACGATTTTGACCGAAGAACTGACTTCTGCGAGTATATGATGAACCAAAATAATTTCACTGACAACGTTTTATTTTCGGACGAGGCAACGTTTTATTTGAACGGGCATGTTAATAGGCAAAACACCCGTTATTGGTCTGATGAAAATCCACACTGGATACAAGAATGCCATACGCAAAGACCACAAAAAATCAACGTATGGGCTGGTATTGTGAGAAATACAATTATTGGTCTATATTTTTTTGACGAAAAATTAACAGGAGCATTGTATCTGGATTTCCTACAAAATACAATGATTCCTGATCTGATCCAGCTTTTTCCTGATATTCAAATACCCAACAATCTAGACCGTGGAATTTGGTTTCAACAGGATGGTGCACCGCCACATTTCGCTGTAACTGTGCGCGAGTTTTTAAACAGGACCTTTCCACAACGGTGGATAGGAAGAAGGGGAACAGTGGAATGGCCCGCTAGATCCCCTGATCTTACCCCATTAGACTTTTTTTTATGGGGTTATTCAAAATCTAAAGTCTATACTAACAGACCTGACAATATCCGTGATCTAAAAGACCGAATCAGGCAAGAAATGCAGAACATAACACCCGCTATGCTACAAAATGTTAAAGAAGAATGTAATGTCCGTTTCTGTCATTGTCTAGCAGTCAATGGAGAACAATTTGAACATTTATTGTAAATTTCTTTTGTTTCTTTTTGGTAGTAAATCACAGTAATTTCATAATTATGTAATTACAATTTTTGTATTTTTTTCCACCCTGTACCAATTTGAAACGAAGTGTTATACATTTTTGGAATCAGCTCATCAAGGGAAATCCGAAAATCGAAAAAAAATTGGGATGTTCCACTTAAAAAAAATGGCGATGACGTCATCACACGAAGATGGTTCACCCTGTAAATAACATTATAATTTAAAAAAACAGTAAATTAAAATCAAAAATTGACCTGTTTCAGGAATTTTTAATATTATTGTTTATTTAGCTAATAATGAATTTATGCGTTACTTTATGGACGCAGTGTAGTGTTTGTTTGAAGGTGGTATGACTGAATACATTAAACGCAACAAATGTAAATATGTGTTACAAAATTGTACATATTAGAGACGAATTCTGCTAGGGTAATATAATATTTGTAGCGCATCTGTACATAGTTCTAAATAAACAATAATTGACGGCACCCAAAACCATGATTTACATCACTTAAAATAAAGGGTAATTATAGAATTCCCCTTATGGTTTTTGAAGCAATAAATAATTATATCTGTACAAGAGAAACCCCAATTTTCGTAGAAAGATCTAATGGTTATTATTTCGTCATTCATTTAATTAATAATAAGTAACACGATACTGTTATTTTTTTTTGTAAACTTGATTTTATATAGCATTATACATGTGCCACAATTTAATATATTTAAATCCGAATTCAAAATATTGTGTTACCCTCATACGTATTAGCAGTATCACAACCTTTAAAACTTTGCATGCGGAATGTACGTCGCTTGCTCTCACGGTAACTGCATTTACAACGTTGTCAAGTTGTATGGCTTTCTGGCGCATCGTCAAATGCCAAAATTAATTTGCCAACCTATACGTAGTTATGTGTGGCAGTTTTTCTAGGATGAGCAACAATAAACTGTCTAGCTATGGCTCTTGCAGATTGGTTATTTGCGTAATATTAATATACAATTTCAATTCTTTTTGCAAAGTATTATACACCATTTTTACGGTTGATGTACTAGTTACGTCCAAATGTTACTACTCCTAAGGTATACTAGGCTTCCTCCTTAAAACTCTATTCACAAAACGTCATACAACATTTTCTCGGTCACAATGATTTGTTCTTTGTTTTTCGTTTCCAGTACCTCCCAAATGATATACTTCTCACTTCAAGTATTAGATATTTTTGGAATCGCCTTTCAGATGAGAGTCTAAAAGAGCGGAAACATATATTAATAAAATGGGAGAGGTGACCACAGAACCAAAGGGAGGAGGGGATTGAAGTTATTACCAGTACATAGGAGCAGAAAGACGTTTTGCTGATACGTTTCAATTTTGTGGTTGTGCAAATTAAGTTACAGGAACTTGAAAATATAATTCGTCATGCAATATTAACCATCATTTTGACCTACCATGTATATTAGGAAATCCAGTGGCATCTATATTGGGAATAATTTATAATTCTGTACAGCCATAAACATTATTACCTTTCCTAATTAACTATACGTCAAGTATTTATTTTATTTTTGTGGAGCATGTCCCCGTGGTGTTACTCCGAACGCACTACCCCTGATACATATCTTTGTAACGCGATTCTCCGTAATGTGTCTATGCATATATTATTCTGTGATATATACTTGTTGGATATCTCAGCTCTTATTGGTTATTGGAAGCTTTGACATCTCGAGAGCATTCTGATTGGCTGGCTGGTTTGACACGAGAGTTTTTGATTTTGCCTGTGAATATACTGGACATTCATCGTTCGCTGGGTATATCGGAGTGAATGTGGTTGAATTCATGTCACCATTTTCGGATGAAATAATTGAATATTTCACCTTATGTTAAGGGATGACCGATTGGTGATACACATTTCCCGGGTATCGTTAGATATTTTTGGAGTTGTTTGGACAGTATAGACCTGTGGAAATACCCTTTTTTTGGGATCAGAATATTCAACCGACAGGTGGTTTTTTAATGCTGTCATTCCAGTTGATTCTGTACATTGTACATGAAAACCAATCTTGCAGAGGGTATATTGTTTCAGTAGGCCTTTATCACAGTACCTAGGGTAATAACACCTTCAGCCCTATATATTCGGAACTCAAACTGGCCATTTGGTAAGAAATATTACAGTTTTTTTATATAAAGATGAATATTCTAGTAATTTTAAAGCGTTTTATCTTTGGATAATGTATTTTGTTTGTTGATTGGAGGTCAACTGGTTTTATAGTTTAGGTAATCAGTTCATAGGTATTGACTTCATATGAACTCGTGTCTTGTTTTTTGTCAAATGTAAAAAGATTATAGTTAATATGTTAAGCTCGATTAGTATTATAATTTATTGTTGGTCAAACATGAAATATAGAATTTTCTAGTTAACTTTTGTCAGCAAAATTAAGTAATATCAATATTAGTTGGTTAATCTTTATGGTTAATAGAAGTCTTGCTCTTATGAGATTAGTAGATATTTCAGTTTAGAGATCAGTAATAGAGATTACTCATATCGGATATATGACTTCTAGAGGGAGTTAATCGATTAGGGTGTAAAGTTTAGATTGATATTTCGTTTTGACCATTGAGACTGAAAGAAACTGTATAGAGTATTAATATATTTCTCATTTTAGGGTTCTCTTTCCTTCTCTTCTCTTTCTTTTCTTCTCTTCTTTTCGTTCGTCAATCTTCACTATTCTGGATTTGGTTTTGGATTTCATTTTATGGGACAACGTTGAGTCAGAACAACAAACTTATATGGGGGAAAATTTGGATTGTTGCTGAAGAGTACAATATTGGATCTTATAGCATTCTATAGAAGTAGTAGTTGGTAGCCACCACTGGCAACCATCAAGACACAGTGGATTTCACGCAAGTTTTAAACTTTGGTTTATGTAAAATACCTTTTTGCGCATAACATTTGTTTATATCCGTCAGTGTAGGTTGTAGATAACTTTTTTTATTACCGTAAGCCACTTGTGGTATGCAGTTTACGATACTTGTGTTGATCAAGTATTACAAATACTCTGATCAACATACACTATTCAATTAAACCTGTTTCACCATTTATACTCACATTGTGGATTGGTGAAAACTACACCCACTGTTGTTAAATTTGTAAACGTTACTGTGGCTATTCAATTTTAACATTCTGAGTTATTTGAGTTGGTGGTAGTGAGCGTATGAGCTCATATGATATTGCGCCATATTGTATTTTTAATATTTACTTTCAAAGTTTCACATTTGATTGCATAAACGTTATTTTGTGCCATAGATACGTATGGTATATTGTATTGATTTAACCATATATTGTATTTGGAACTCAAGTATATAGTTTCCTCATTCTACCGGCTAATCGAGTACTCGTTTGAGAAATTTCATTTGTGTGTAGGTACTGGTTTGTAAATATTTATACCCAACGAACAATCCAGGCTGTAACATAGGATTTCAATCGGGGGGAATTATAGGATTTTACCAGGGGGGTTTCATAGGATTTTACCAGGGGGGTTTCATAGGATTTTACCAGGGGGGTTTCATAGGATTTTACTAGTGGGGTTTCATAGGATTTCACCAGAGGGGTTTCATAGGATTTTACCAGGGGGGTCTATAGGATTTTACTTGAGGGGAATTAAGGATTTTACTTAGGGAATATATAGGATCTTAACCCAGGGATTTATAGGATTTTAAAGTACCATTGGGTACTAGTGGGTACAGCCTGTCAACCTTTTTTTGTGCAAATTGAAGTAGGATTGAGTTACTACTGGGGAGGGATACATTAGTTTTAAAGGTACGGGATATATATTTTTGGCTTGGGATACTTGTATATATATATATATATATATATATATATATATATATATATATATATATATATACATATATTTGTACATAATTTAATCAAGCGGGAATTTCACTTACCTATGATAATTTGTGTTTATGACTTATGAGTCATTTTGGACACCTGGGGGAATTTATTGTAATTTTGTGGTACCCTTGTATGTACTATTTGTAATAGTAGTACATTGTAAGATCGCTTGATATACTAGGCCAATTCATTAAACTTAGACTTGGGTAAGTGACATCTGACTTTTATTTCTCCACCTATTTGGTAGTCTTAGGGTGGGAAAAACTTGTGTAGGTAGTTGTCGGGAGGCAAGATTGCCTGGCGCCCTTTTACATTTATTTAGTCTGTGAACAACGGACCCCCCCGTCTCCGCAAGAGTTAGAGGCAACGCCTAGAAGCGCACAGTATGCACCGAGTTTTAGGTTCATAGATCTCAGAGTGAATAACGGTAGGTGGCACCGCTTTATATGATTTTTGAAGAATTTCTGTATTTTTTTCCAAAAGTGACGGCTTCCGATTTGTAGAGGGTGTATAATTTTCAACCAAGAGTAACTAGGGTCAGCATTATATCCATAAACTCATAAATTCAATTGTTTAAAATGATGTCTCAACTCCTTAAGCTAGATGTGCCGCGACGAAAAATTGATGATATACGGAGTCATCGACATTATATTTGAACTTGGTCAGTTGTCTTGAATAATCATGAAACAACAGCAAAAACTACGATTTCTTCTTCGTGCCATTACAATACTTCCTTTTCTGACATTGTATGTACATACACATTATCACAAACTTGAATGGCCTGAACATATATATTTTTAATGACCGTAATATCTCAATTTCTCATGTTTTCATTTTCAGAAATAAAATTACTTGCTTATAGTGGTAACGTGTCGGTTTATTTGATTCAAACCTTTTTTTTTATTATGCCTCATTAGAGGCGCGTCTACTACTGTTAAGTAGACGAGCCTCTACTGACGTATATTAAAAAAAAAGGTTTGAATCAAATAAACCGAAACGTTACCACTATAAGTGAGTAATTTTATTTCTTTCTGAAACCCATGACAATATAAGGAATTAAATAAGCTTGTTTCGGGAATTTTATGTTTTACGACTAATACCCCTTTACGCACACGCCAAATGGTGTGACGTTAAACTTTTTTAATGTTTGTGTCTACTCAAGCTGATTGGAATTTCTAATCGCAACATGACAATTAACAAAAATGTTCAATTTAGTTCAGTTACAAATTAGTTTTTCATTGTCTTTCGGTAATATCTCAAACTTATCAGGTTTATTAAGTAAATTAAGAAGATACTAGTCTTTTAAAAAACATATGAATAACCGTAATCGAAAGCAATTTTACCTTATTATTTACGTTGCAACAAACACTATTGTTTATTAGACAAAACAACTTGTAAATCGCGCTGATGATATTGCATTATGTAGAATGACGTATAGCATTATACTTTCAACCAAAAATGAATTAACTTGCCCTTTTGCTCTTTATATCATATTTATTATTTGAATTTCAATGAAGCTACGTATAAAGAATATTCATCAAAAATCCCCTAGTTGTTTCTAACGCGTAGAACCAACATTATCAATATTTTCAAGGAATCCTATTTTAGCAATGATGCAGTTGATAATATGCCATATTGATAGTATAACTTTTTCTCCAGAAATTTCCCCGCTTGTATTTTAGAGTCAATATGTCCATGTGACACATGAAAAATTTATGTACATTCAACACCTGCTCAGTTAATCAATTTCATATCAACGAGACAGAATCGTTTATTCTCTACTAGTCTGGTTCACAAGTCTCACTTTCCTCAGAACCTAAACCGGACCACTGAAAATTATGATTTTGGTCTCATTCGATTCGGAATGGCATCTAGTAGAACATTCATGTTGCAAGAGGGGCTGAAAAAGAATGTAAAGTTATAAGCAATAAAGTAAAATATAAAATGAGGGTTTGGTTTTTTTTTAAATATTTCAGAAACTATTTGCAATAATCGAAATTTGAAAAAGGATCCTTGAAGAACAGGAAAACTGCTAAAAATAAGTCCTTCCTTCCGGAACTGTACCGATAATCCTTATAACTTTAATTTACCGGCGAAAAGGTAAAAACGCGTGGTTCGGCTGCCGCGCGCATCTCCCCAATCTGTCATATGAACTAAAAAAATTATTTCAACTGATTAAATATTAATATTAAGGAATAAAAAAATTTGGGTACTAAGTAGACATATGAATAAATAATAATCCGTAAAAAAACGTTTTATCACAATTATTTTTTTTAACAAAATCAATTTTATTTATATTTAAACGGATACAATGTATATATGAATATATAAATAAATTTTACAGAACAGAAAAAAAACAAATAAGACATTGATTCACAATTTAATTAGTTAATTTTCACCATTTTGTTGTTAACATAAAAACGCTGACTATTTCAAAACAAGAAATCTAGAATTTTTGTTGTTGTTTTGGAAATAATCTTAAAAGGGTTTAGAAGAGATCCCCGTTGGAAAAATTAAAAAATTTTGATTTTTCACTAACAACGAAAGGCATTAAAAAATTAATTATATAAATGGAGCCATCAGGAATTTTTTTTTCCAATTATTGTTAATATTTTGTTTTCTTGTTGATGAAAGCCATATGACAATATTTTTTTTTTAATTTTAACTAACATTATTTAAATAATTGTTATAAACAAATGCATTGTTTATAAGATTTTTTAAAACTTTTTTTTGGAATTTCATCCTTGATGGAAATAATGATTTTAAAAAAAAATCTTTTCCCAAATAATTTTTTTTCATAACAAAAAACGCACTTGTTAATTAACAATTCTTTTTGTTATTAAATATTAATATTAAGGAAGCATTTTTTTAGAATCATTATTTATTATGTTCTTTCGTATTATAAGGAAAATAATTTTTTTATTAATTTTTCATTTGTTTATTAAACAAATAATTTGTTAGAAACAAATGCATTTATACGAAATATTTTTTCAAATACTAACAAATATTACAAAAACAACCATATATAATTTTTCATATGATTTTTTATATAATTTTTAAATATTTTGGACTTTTAGTTTCCTTTTTGTATTTACTTATTGTTATTAAAATAACTTATAAACTATTAAAGATACGACAAAACCAAGTCAA
This sequence comes from Galeruca laticollis, assembly GCA_963921935.1. Lineage (NCBI taxonomy): Eukaryota > Metazoa > Arthropoda > Insecta > Coleoptera > Chrysomelidae > Galeruca > Galeruca laticollis. Next base: position 48,960,774 of record OY998183.1, on the reverse strand, counting down.
GACTTTTATGTTCGTTTTTAATTATTAAACAAATTGAGCTCTGGAACGAACCTTTAACTCAATTGCATATTAAAATTAATAAAAAAATTATTGTTTTTATAATACGAAGAACATAATAAATAATAATTTAAAAAAAATGGTTCCTCAATATTAATATTTAGTAACAAAAAAAATTGTTAATTAACAAGTGCGTTTTCTGTTAATAAAAATTTTTTTAATCAAGGATGAAATTCCAAAAAAAAAAAATTTTCAAAAATCTTATAATCAATGCATTTGTTTATAGCAATAATTTGAATAATGTTAGTTGAAAATAAGAAAAAATATTGTCAATAAGAAATTTTTTAATGCATTTCATTGTTAATAAAAAAGTGAAAAATCAAAATTTTTGAATTTTTCCATCGGGGATCTCTTCTAAACCCTTTTAAGATCAGCTCCAAAAAAACCAAATGAAATCTAGATTTCTTGTTTTGAAATAATCAGCGTTTTATGTTAACAATGAAATGGTGAAAATTAACTAATTAACAAAAGCATAATAATTAAAAAAATTGTGATGAAAATTTTTTTACGGATTATTGTTTATTCATATGTCTAGTTGGAACCCAAATTTTTTTATTCCTTAATATTAATATTTAATAAGTTAAAATAATTTTCTTAGTTCATGTGTCAGACTGGGGCGATGCGCGCGGCAGCCGAACCCCGCGTTTTTACCGTTATTTTCGCCGCTAAATTAAAATTACAAGGATTGTCGGTACAGTTCCGGGAGGTAAGACTTTTTTTTTAGGAAATTTCCTGCTCTTTAAGGATCTTTTTTCAAATTTCGATTATTTTAAACGTTTTTGAAATATTTCTAAAAAACCAAACCCTTATTTTTTATTTTACTTCATTGTTTATAACTTATGCATTTTTTTCAGCCCCTCTTGCAATATTGATAGAATGTTCTAGATGCCATTCCGAATCGAATGAGACCAAAATCATAATTTTCGGGGGTCCGGTTAAGGTTCTGAGGAAAATGGGACTTGTGAACCAGACTATATTCTATGAAAATAGTTCCATAATCTATACTTCTAACCATTAATCAAATGGATATAAAATTGAGAAATAAACAGTAAGGACACAGCAAAACATATACTTTGTAAAGCAGTTTGTTTTTTGATCCTCCATACCTTCAGGCGTTCTTGCAATGCCTGACAAGGTTTTTAATTTCTTAAATTACGTGGCTCACTTCCATCTTTCGCCCTTAAATCCTGGAACAACAATCGTCAAGTTATAGTCATTATATCCGTCGATATTCTGGAAAGAGTTGAACGAAACTTCAAGGTAGATTAACGCAGTGTATTGACAATAACGGACACCGCATATCTGATATCCTATTTGATACTACTTGAACATAATCTTTACATGTTGCACTAGATATCGGTCAGATAATAAAATTAACAGCTGCATAATTTTTTCTTTGATCGATTTTCAAAATAAGCAAGTTGATCTCCTCCATCTCGTACTTGCACGATTTAAATAACCATTATTAAGTCTGAACCTCCGAAGACGACGCTAAATGTTCCTGTTTGCATGTGGAATTATGAGTGAGAATATCTTATGATTTCCCATACGTTTTACTAAATTATATCCACAGCAACAACAGCAACTTATAAACAAGGGTTTTAATGGAAACACGGTGTACGTTTTGTTGAAAAGCAGATGTTCATTAAGGATTAATATTAGATCTCGCCCAGATTCTGTCTGCACGTAAATCATTTTAGAATATGGCCTCAAATGAACTGTTACAAGAGCCCCATGTTCACTTTCGTAAGTCTTCCAGTAACATCGCATTTACTTCAAAATCGAGTGTTTCGTGAATTCTAATACAAGACAGTAGACATGTTGCGCGATTTTTCTTTCCGAGACGTTTGTTGTATTTGGTAGCCCCGTATATGGTTGAACAACGTAGATGCTGACAGCGGCCATCATTATTTATTTACATATTCAGTCTGATGTTAACTGTTGAATTATAAAGATAGTAATAATAAAATATTATTGTTCAATTAAGTTTTTTGAAAGTAGTTGTATTAAAGTAATAAAGTTGTTTTTTAAAAATAAGTTCTCAATACGGAGACTTGTAAGTCGTGTCTATTGACCAATCCCCGTCTATGGGCCTGTTGAGAGACCAACAATCGTAGGTCGAAAGTCTCCCGATCGTAATGGGAGACCATATGCAACGTTAGACATGTTGCACAGCATTTTGACAGTGTGGACGTCATTCGAAGTCTAGAGGAGAGATACGTGTCAGTTTTTATCCAGTTACCGAGTCGCGTGGTTAAGCTGTTTAAAGTTATTTTCCCAATTTTCAACGGCTGTTTCGAAAACATGTGGTACATAAGGCTTGTAGAATAGAAATGATCGAAGATCCGATATCATTCCTTCCGCTGAAGAATTCTTTGAATTTCTAAATAAAAGACTTAGACTCAGAAAATTTAAATATTTTTGATTCCAATACTTCTAAGCTCAATTCTAGACGAATGGCCGAAAAATAAGGTATCGTTAGTCGCTAGTGTAAATCACCCTCCACAACAACCGTTTAGCGCTCGTTCAAATTGTTTCTATTGCAAAGACCCGCGCCATTCTATTTATGGATGTTCCAAATTTATATCTTCAAATCCCAACGACCGGTATCAGTTTATCAAATCTGGAAAATCATACATAAATTGTCTGAGTGTCACACACATTCAACCGGAATGCAAATCTTTGAAAAGATGCTCTACTTGTGGGAAATCACATCAATCTTATCTTCATTTTGATAATCAATCGAGGTCAGTAAACATGCCTCAAAATCATAATCCTTCAGTTAATGTTCAAGGTCGGAACGTGACCTCTCACTTTAGGACAAATAAAACTGAATATCAATAATCAAATGTACGAATTTTTCTGAAGTGGTAGAAGCAGATTCGAAGGAATCGATCATTTGGTCTGTTATTTGGATAGACTACGCATACAGGATGTACCCAAATATAGTTCATAATTAAACTACATACATTGGGGCTAGAAATAATTCGAGAAATGTGCATAGGAAAAGTTTCAGTAAGTTATAGTTGAGAAATTTTTTTCAAACACACAAAAGTTGGAACGTTTGTAGCATAATGGAAAAAAGGCCGTATTTCGGTAAAAACTGATATTTATAAAAACCACTAAGGGACTAGAAATTTGTTTAAATAATGTGCACGGATAACGTAATGGATTGTGCAACAATCATAATTAAATTGTAACTTACAATAAAACTTGTGAGGTGTTCAAGGAATCTCAGCTCTCATAAAAATTTTACTGAGTATAATGATTGTGTCATTTTTAACCCATTAGTGCATGAAGTTATAAAGTATTCTATTTTTTGGATTTTTTCAATGCAATATTTTAAAACACATATAAAAGTAGGTAAAAAAATGTAAAAATAAATTTAGTATTTTTTATTACCCCAATTTTAAATGTCCCTCTAAAGGGACTCCATGCAAACTGAACATAAAAAACAAGTGCAAACTGAAAAGTATTAAAACATAAATTATAAATAACTTTAATTAGTATGATAACCTTCAAAGCAAAATTTAGGATGAAGTCCACAATCACATTTTACACAAATAAAATTTGATTTTTTCTTGCACACTTGGCACCTTCTGTCCGTTTCATTATTGCGAACCATGTGGCCTATGTTGTCAAATTTAGAAGCAACGGGATGTGGTAGTGTAGTTTTTCCTCGGCTTGGTTTTTTGCTATATGTTTGAAGGGAACTAAGTGCTATATATCTGCGAAACACTAGTAGTGAGGCACAGTTAGGATTACTTGGCATCATTTTTTTCATCAAAATCCATGAATTTGACACACTGGCATCTAACAAGTACGACACTATTGGCCAATACCATTTTCTTTGTCGCATTCTGGTTCTATATACTGCAATAAGTCCATCCATTATATCGACCCCACCCATATTTTTATTATAATTTGCAATAATTTGCGGTTGTGTAATTTGCTTTTCACTTTTGGAGTCCTTGCACCACCTAGAAGTTGTTACAATATCATTAGATTCGAAATTTGTTACTACAGTGACAACTTTATTATCCTTCCATGGCACAAAAGTGACATTTTCGCATGACATAAAGTAACATGTTCCCCTTGGTTTGTCTTTCCAAAATTTTACATCAGGAAATGGGCATTTTTCTGTTCGGTCCTGTCTCACAGTTCCAGTGGCGCATATATTGTTTTCAGACAAGTGCTGTAATAAGCGTAAGCTCGTAAAATAATTATCGAAAAAAATTTTATGTCCATTATCGGCAGGAACTTCTGCTTTCTGAAGCAGTGACATCACCACATCTCCTCCAAGTCCAAAAACCTTTTCTGAGTTTTATTTTCCAGTGTAAATCTCAAAGTTAATCATATACCCATTACTATTACAAATTGCCCAATTTTTGTAACCAAAACGTATAGGTTTTCCCTTTATATACTGTTTGGCGTAATGTTTGCCATAATATGGAATCATGCTTTCGTCAATTGATAAAGCTTCTTCTAATCCACCATGTCGTTTAAATTTTCATTGAGTGCATCTATTAGTGGACGAATTTTGTAAAGTCTGTCACTTGTATCAATTTTAGTATTGTCATTGAAGTGCATATGACGTAACAAAGTTTCAAATCTATTCAAGCGCATACTGTTAGATAACATTTTTGGCACATCTTCTGTTGAATGCCAGTACATTCTTTTGTGAGGGTAATTACAATATCCAGATAACAGGATTCCACCCAATAAAACGAAAAACTCATCCTTTTTGAACTGCAAATCCCTATTTTTTTGTTGTGCAAATAGATTTGTTTCTTCTACAATCTTAGATGTAAGATTTTCATCAAAAAATAAAAGGAAAAAATCTACAGGTGTCTGGGCAGATTCAGCTTCTGAAGAAGACTCTTTAGGTACAAAAATTCGATTTGCTGAAAAATCAGGAGCAGCGCCTGTCCAACTATGAAGCTTCTTTTTTGGACCTGACTGACTGGTGGTGTCATTGGATAAATCATGAGTTTCAGGATGAGCAAATAGTAGTTGTTCTGGTAAAGATTCCTGTATGTCATCCAGATTATTTTCTTCTTGAGATATTTCACAATTTTGTTTTAGTATACCACGACATAAATGATTTATGTCACCAATATGTTCATCATCCGATTTGTCGCTGTCTTCCTCTGTGTCTGCTCCATGGTCAACAGGCGGTTCTATATATATGTTTGCATTTCGTTGATCCGCATCTTCTTCCAGTGAAGATATAAGCTCGTAAAGGGGCAAACTGCAAAACAAAATATTTATCAATAAGGTCCAGAGTGCATAGAGGCCCTTATAGGGAACGACAAAAAAAACAAGGCTTACTGTCTCAAATAAAAAATATTTTGTTTGCAGAAAAATACAGTTATGATACTAAACCTTATAATTATGCATAGTTAAAAATTTAAAAGAGTAGCTCTACCATAATCCAAGATAAAAAATTGAAACTTACCCGCTCTTCCTAGTCGAGTAAAACGCGGGATCCATTATCACATAAAATAGACAAACAACCTCACACCTCTGCTAATTTATAAAGACTGACTGTATGTGGTCTTAAATCGAGTAACAAGCGCGATCACACTTCGAAAGTAAGGTTAGGAAGATGTAGACTTCGTAAAATAATAGCGTCCCCTTTAGAGGGACTCGACGCACTAATGGGTTAATCTGAAAAATGATCTAGTCATTAAAAATCCGTTTGTCAATTTTCACTATATATGTCAAACAACTCGAAATATTCTAAAAAATCAATGTTCATTTGTTACCTGATGAAATCTTCATTATTTTTACAAAAATAAATCTATTGAGGATATCTGTGTGGTCTAAGCAGGCCCGTATTGGCCAGGTCCGCGATCGCGGAGGGCCCCCGGGTTGAGAGGTCCCAGAAGGGTCCCCCACATAACGTACAAATAAAAGTTTTTGGATTGTTAGAAATTATTTTGTGCACTTGGTAATATCTTTTATACATTTTCCAAAAGTAGATCACGTCCAAGAACTGTTTCTTTGATGATATTTAATATCGAAACAATTGTCAATTTTTTAGAATTTTCTAAATTTTTTCAATATATTGTGGAATTGGCTAGAAACAGTGAGTTTAATTTGGAACAGTAAGTTTAATTTGAAACAGTAAGTTTAATTTGAAACAGTAATGTTCCTATCTCGCCGTTTATACGAGTTACTGTGTTGTGGGTTGAGTTACGTTGTTGTGTATAATGAATGCATCGTCTGCGCAGTGACGTGTGTCCAGCAGACATCTGCTCTATCAGATTAGCTGATCACAAGTGCATATCGTTCTTCACCTCTTTTCTCTCATACATTTGATAACATCCACCCCACACCATTGTTTTCAAGTCACTACAAGTCGATTTTATGCGATGCGGTTTGCTAAATTTTCAGCACAGTTTAGTTCAGTTAAATGCTGAGTCGTTGAGAGTTGCATTCTGGTACAGTGTTTGATTAATTAATATTACGAACGGAACAAAATCAATCCCAGCCTCGCTGTCCCAACAGGCTAGCCACCCTGAAAAAAACCAAGAAACTGCTCCAATTACACTGGGATAAACCCCAGTGCTCTACGACCATTCCACGGACACCAAAATCATAATAGAAATCCTAACTATCACTATTATGAATGCCATTCACAACCAATAATAACGGAAATCCTCCGTCACCGAATACCTTCATTTTATTGACACAACTGTACTATAACCAATATAGGCAGACGTGCTCAATACGCTTTCACTCACATCAGGAGTGAAAGCAATGCCAATTGAGGCGTTGCTTACAAAGCAGCCATAGTCCAAAAATTCGAAATTCCCGGTTAATATTGACATTTATAATATCGAGTCCGATCGATCGATTGGTGAACATGGTTTCTGCAAAAAGATCCGTAGTCCGAAATTATAGTACAGGAAAGATTCGGTAGTTCTACAAAATCAACCATAGTTCAATCGAGTTTCTACAAAAACAACCATAATCCTTGACAATGGCTGTTTTGGAGAAACGCGTGAAAGCAGAATTAGTTATTAAGAAAAAGAAAATTAGCGGTGTTCTGCATATAAATCATATGGGAAAAACAGTACCTGCTAGACGTACAGGTCCAGATTGTAGGTAGGTGTAAAATGTAAAAAAATGTGTCATCCTGAAGTATTAACAGGTTTCCTATTGGAACTGTCTGTGGGTATGGTGTACACACTAGATGTAAATTGAGTGAATGCAAACGACGAGTACTCAGTGTGTATGTGTTTATTAATCTGCAGCTAAGCGCTTTCGGCTATTGGGCCATTTTTAAAGCTGTCCTATAAATTAAAATGTTCGTGAAATTTTGTAAAAATAATTTAAAAAGTTGAACTTACGTCATTAAAAAGGAGATCCAAAACAGGTGTCAAAAACATCCAGTTAACAAAAAAGAAACAATGCACAAAGTTTAATCATTGTTACGATGATGTCATTAAAATAAAAACATTAAAATAACCCTGTTAAGAGGGTTTACAATTATAATTCACATGATGGAAATTCCCATTCAGAAGGGTAAACTGAATGATAACCGATGACAAGTTTGACGTTGAAAATACGGTGGCTAATAAGCCAGCGTGCCGTAAAAACAAATGTATGACAATACAACATATTTGTGTGATGAACATTGAATCAAATGTATGATTGATAAGATGAAAAAATTCATAAAGTGAACTGTAAATTGTAGGAAACCCTGTATATTACATTTATTTTCAAATTTGAAAAATGAAGTTAAAGATGTGATAAAACAAAAAATTGAAAAAACTCTATTCAAATTCAAATTCCCAACATTCATCTACTTTAGATGAATAGGAAAATCCCCTTCCACCCTTGATTGTATACTGAAAATTGAATTAGGGGTTGGATCCATTACCCAGCCAGTCAGGAACAAGCATAGTAACCTAAACGTGTGAAATGCAAGATAATATAAATTAAAAAACACTTAGTTGTAAATACATCCATGGAGGAGTTTACATAATCTAGTGACGAAGGTGGAAAAGTACGCTGGCAAGGTGGACCCAACAACTGATGGCCTCACATATGAATTAGATGTAAATGGTGTAGTGATTGTGACCCAATGAACCAAACTATGTCCCATACATATCCCGGCGTTAAGAACACAATGTGATTATTGAATTTAGGTTAGTTGTTACACACCTAGACCCATACTAGGCATGTACAAGAAGAGAAGAATTCATAGGAGTATGTTAAGAGTGAAAGGGTAGGACAGAATTTGATAAGAGCTGCAAGATAAAGAACTTGCTGATGAACCCAACTATGACCCATACATAGCTAGGTTACACGGGAACAATGTGGTTAAGAAATTTTTGATAGGTATGACAAACCTAGATCCATACTAGGCATGTACAGTGAGAAACGGGGTGGGAGTGTAAAGAGAAGAAAGAGATGGTGTGTAGTTATAACAAAACTAGATCCATACTAGGCATGTAGAGAAGAGAAGAAACCAAGTGAAATTAAAAAGGGAAGAAAGGGTGGCAGCCATGCCATGGCTGCGACAAACCTAGAACTAGAACTGTCACGAACCAGGCATGCGCAGGAGAAGAAGAAAATATGGAAAAGTGGAAAGGATGGTGATTTGCTCAAATTTATAAGATAGCTTATATGCTTAACCAAACTATGACCCATACATAGCCTGGTGTCCGACGTACATTCTGGTAATCTAGAACCAGTTCCAAGAACAAACCCAGATCCATACTAGGCATGTCTCAGATAAGATCCATGAGGGGGGGGGTTTGTATTCCTATTATTATAAATTTGGTTATTTATTAGTAAGGCAAACTATGACCCATACATAGCTTGGTGACTAGCCACCAATCTGTTTGAGAGATGATTGTAGAACTACCCGAAAGAATAAACCTAGACCCGTACTAGGCATATCCATGCATAGTTCTAAGAGTGGAAAGAAAATTATTGTTAAGAAGATACTATGAATTGGTTGTTGGATGGAGAGTGGAAGTTTCTAGGTGTCTGAGACACAGTGTGTAATGCAGTGATAGATGTGGTGCAAATGTGAGAGGTGAATAAGGTTGAGCAAACTTAAAATAGAAGAAAGAAGAAATAGAGGTAAATAATGAATAGAAGATAGGAAAGACTCTTTCATTCGCCTTTTACGAATCAGCCGAGTGTTGGGCGAAATATTCTTGGACCGGATTCATATTGTTTTTGCAGATTCTCCCGTTTTAAATGTTTCACGACTGTCAACAAGAATACGCACTACGCGTTATTCGAACAGCCTAACTCGATGTTGTCAAAGGACGAACAAGATGCCCATTTGTTTGGTTTAATTTCCTTGAGGCCTCCACAGAGTCGTAGACCGAGAGTTGTACGTAATAATGAAAGTGGCATTGATTCAAATGTACAATAACATTGATAGGATGACACCATTTAACAACAATGCTGTGTATTCTTACAAGGTTAGGGCGAACTGTAATGAACACCCAGTATGATTCAAGCATCTTTGATGTCACAAAATCAAGAATATGAAGATTACAAAATAACCTCCTAGTGCAAGAGAAGTCACCAAATTATCGAAGAGGGAAACATATCAGTAGGTTTAAAAAAAAACACCCGCCCCTGAATTAATTAATTCGCATATTCAATCATTCGAAGCTCGGCAGTCACATTATTCCCGAAGAAAAAATCTCAATCGTTTGTACCTACCTAAAACCTTATCGAATAAATCCTTGTATAAAATGTTTTTAGAAAAATATAAGATCAATGTCTCTTATAAAACTTACTGGACAGTTTTCACTTCGTCGTTCAATATTAATTTCGGTCTACTTACATCTGATAATTGCACCGTTTGTGATCGATCACTGTTAAAGCTAATTTCAAGTGCTGACTTAGAATAACGTCAAAGTATTGAAACAGAAAGAAATTTTCATCTATGTAAGAGAGATAAGTTTTACGAGATGAAAAGACAATGCACACTTAAAGCGCAGCAGGGGCTTATTACATGCATAACTTTGGATTACATTCCAAATTTACCTTTGCCACATATTCAAACTGTTGATGTTTTTTTGCAAGTCACGTCTATGACGAAACCGTTGGGAAAAATGCCAAAAATAATGTAAAATCGTTGCTATTATATTATTTTAGTTGCGTAGATATACTCAATGAAGATCCACTGATGTTTAGTGACGGGTGCCCAGGACAAAACAAAAATTAATTAATGATTAGGTTTCTTTATGCAGTAGTTCACATTTGAAGCTTTTTAAAACCATCACATACTATTTTCCAATACGAAGACAATCTCGAGTACCAAACGATCAAGGCTTCAGTTTGAATTAGGCCAAGAAGAGAAGAAATATGGCAGAAGTTCAGTTGGACTAGGACCGCTTAATATTGGCAGCTATAGAATAGCATTCTCCCCTCAATTTGGTCAAAATCAAGTAGGAAAACTTTTTTAATTTAGCTGAAGACTTAAAGCCATCTTTCATGCCAAGGCCACCGATGAAAATAAAACAAGCTAGAGTCATTAAAATAACTGCCCATATGGACAACATGCAAACAAAGTGTCGGAAATACCACCTTTTCTTCATATCCTTATCTTGATATAATTTCACTTTTAGATACTTTGTGTTAGAAATTTTAGACAACGAGGTTGGTTTTCTCACATTTCTTTTATTCTCCGAATATATCTGAATCAAGTGTAAGTAAACCTTCATCTACTTTGGCAGATAACCACGAACTTCCAAATCATACAAATTTGAATGCAAATCATACCAGTGGTCAAGTATTTCTCCAGACGTTTGTTCGGACTTTCATTGACACAGGATCACAACGTTCATATATTTTGAAATCAACTGTGTCATTTCTTGGTTCGCGAGTCAAAAGTTCAGAGACTCTGGTGCATCGTTTATTTGGAGGAAAAGAGATTATAGTTGACATAACTGTTATGATGTTAGTATTTCTGTTGATAACTTCTGATACACTTTTGAAGTATTAGATCAAGATAATATTTGTAACAACGTTAAGCCTCTTTTTAATGGGCCTTGGATATGCGAACAAATATAATATCGCTACTTCTGATAAAAATAATGAAGATCCCATTGAACTTTTGTTAGGTGCAGACGTTGCAGGAATTTTATATATTGGAAACAAACATACTTTAGATTGTGGGTTGGTAGCAATTGAAACACACATTGGATGAACTGTTATGGGAAAAGTAAGTTGTCAAATTTCACATTGGAATTTATCAACTTCTGCTTTGTCTTTATTTGCGAGTGCCTCTATCACAGACTTATGGGAATTGGACGTTTTGAGCATTCAGGATCCCGTTGAACAAAAAGCTAAGAAAGAAAGAGCTTTTGCCGCAGAGGAGCTATTTTTAGATACTATTACTGTAGATAAGGAAGGACGTTATGAAGTAAGGTTGCGATGGATAAATGGGCATAATCCGCTTCCGACCAATTACAAAGTTGCACAAAAAAGATTACAAAACACTTTGCGGAAACTGGAAAAAAATAAATTGCGTATAAGGTATAACGACGTTTTCAAAGAATAGGAAAGTTTAAATATTATTGAAAAGGTAGAGCCAAACACACAGTGCGGACATTTTTGACCACACCGTCCTGTTTTAAAAGAAGGTTCTACAACGGCTGTAAGACCAGTTTTTGATGCATCGTGTCGAGAAAAGGACAATCCTTCATTGAACCATTGTCTTGAAAAAGGGCCAAACATGATTGGATTAATTCCTTCGTTGTTTGTTCGGTTCAGACAATTCAGGTACGGTGTGATTTATGACATAAAAAAGGCGTTTCTACAAATAAACATTAATTCAAATGACAGAAAATTTTTTAAATTCCTTTGGGTAGATGAAAATGATTTGGAAATTGCATATAGGCATAGAAGAGTGTTAACTGCATTACGTTTTTACTTGGTTCCACTATAGAGTATCACTTATCCCAGTGTTTGGCAGAAATTTCAGAAGACCTATCTTTTACAGCATCTACAGTGATAGAATTGTCAAAAAGTTTTTATGTAGACAATTGTGTAACCAGTCTTTCTAGTTCTGAAGAACTTGGGGAGTTTATTAAGGAAGCTGTCTATGTGATGGCCAAAGGCCAATTTAATTTACGAGGGTGGGAGTATTCCCATGAAAATTGTACCCAGGATCATAAGATATCTGTGCTAGGTCTATTGTGGTATCCTGGACTTGACATATTGGCAATAAATGCTGATTTTCTTGTAGAGGAAATGAAAGACATATCTGTAACGAAACGTCGTCTACTGTCGATAGCTCAAAAAGTATTTGATCCAATTGGATTCACAGCTCCAGTCACTATTTTCCCTAAGCTTTTGTTGCAGCAGTTGTGGGAGAAGAGGATTCTATGGGATGTTCCAGTAGATAAAGAGGTTGCTGATATTTTTAGGGCATAGTTGTCTGATTTATCTGATATATTCAAAATAAGAATACCTTGATGGATTTCAATTTCCAAAACTGTCGTAGACTTAGGTCTAAGTCTAAGCTTATGCAGCTGTAGTTTTTTGTCGACTGGAAGCAGCTAAAGAAAATTCAATTCAATCACTTGCTGCAAAGTCTACAGTCGCTCCAATTAAAAAATTATCAATTCCCATATTAGAGTTGTTGGGGGTCAATATTGCTGCTAGAGTTTATAATCAGGTTGCAGGAAGTTTGGAGTTTGACTGTGAAGCATTTTTTTGGAACGATTCATCAACTGTAATTTCTTGGATATAACGCGAAGAGCAATGGGCAACATTTGTTTTTAATAGAGTTCGTGAAATCCGAAAATTAACTTCTTCCTCAGAATGGTACCACCTTCCTGGAATTTAGAACCCCGCAGATTTGCCTTCAGGAGGATGTTCTGCAAAACAGTAGTAAAATTTCAAATGGTGGGAGGGTCCTAAGTGGTTGTACCAGAAGAAAGAAAATTGGCCTATTGAAGAGATGAATTTTAATAAGATGGAAATTGCCACTGAACGAAGAAAAAGACTAATAACAACATTAACTATTGTTGAACCATTTGATTTTTGGAAACTTGAAAAATTTTGTAAATTCTCGAAGATGATTGCTTTGGTTTTTAGATTTATACACAATATGCGTCATCCTAACGCAAAAAAGGTAGGTTTGACTACAGTTAATGATTGGCAGATTGCAGGAAATGTTATATTGAAGATAATACAAATGAAGCATTTTTCTGGTCCTGATGACAAAAGCATAATATGTTTGAGTCCATTTTATAATGAATCTGGAGTGTTACGTCTGAAGTCTAGAATTTCCAATAAAAATGATACTAGAGATTTTCGTTACCCCTTTCTATTGCCAGCCAAGAACGCGACTGTGGATATTTTAATAATGGAAACACATCAAAACTTGTGTCATGTAGAAGTACAAGGTCTTTTGGCACAATTGCGTGAGAAGTATGGGATCATTGGCGGAAGACGTACGATACGAAAAGTGTTGAAAACATGTATGATATGCAATCGATTTAATTCGAAAGCTAATGAAGTAGAATCGCCGCCTTTGCCTGTAGATCGAATGCGAGATATTAGTTGTAGATTTTTCTGGGCCCCTCTTTCTTAGATTAGGAGAAAAAGCATGGGCATGCCTATTTACATGCACGGTTTACCGTGCAATCCATCTTGAGTTGACACTGTCTTTGCCCACTCACAGTTTTCTACAAATTTTATGCCGATTCATAGCCAGAAGAGGCAGGCCCAAAATAATTTATAGTGATAATGCCATGACGTTTAAAGGTGCGGAATATGCATTTAATGTTTTGAACTGGTCTAAAACTTCGCAGGACCCTTCTACCCAACGAATCATTTGGCGTTTCAATCCTCCAACTGGGTCGTGGATTTTTTCAAAGACTGACTGGAATTGTGAAGAATCTGTTAAGACGAGTATTTGATCGTGCCAGTGTGTGTTATGAAGAAATGCTGACTATTATTTGTGCCTGTGAAGCTGTAGTTAATGCACGCCCTATAACATATCTTTCTAACGATCCCTGTGACATAAATGTTTACAACTTCTGGTCAATTTTTAGAAGTTCTATAGAATTATGGAAAATTGATGCACATCATGATGCAACTGAAATTCAGTTTTCATTCGGCCCCTCAGTGGCAAATGTTTTTTCTGGCGAATTCCCGAACACGATGCAGGACAGCGCATATCGATCGGTACAAGAGGAAAAATCTAGATATTCTGCGTGATTTTGGTATAATGTGCCTGGTCTATAATGACGAAATTATTTGTATTTCTTTTTTGCATTGTCATATAAATCAAAAAGTGTGTTATTCACTTGTCACTTTCTTATTAAATAACAAGGTGTATTGTAGGAAATGCATTAATCTTTATTTTCCAAACACAATTAAAATTCCATAATATCACTCTTGAACTGCTTTAGCAAGGTTAACAACACCTTAGGAAATGTTGGTAGGTAGTGTTGATTTTTATGTAATTCTGAAAATATATTAATATACACTAGCCGAGATTTTCGGAATTGTAAATGAGTAGTGAAAGTATTTTGACGCTAACGGCTGTAATTATTAGTGAAACTCATTTAACCATGACATTATTGTATAAAAATTGTACAAAGTAAATTCTTAAGTGTAGAGTAATAGATTAAGTAGTAGTCATTATGAATCAAACAATTACAAAATTTGTGGTTTGTGCAAATATGTTAGTAATAGTCCGGGAGATAGCGTTGCAAATATAAAAGTCATAGTAAGCCGGCTGATGTTGACATCGATATGACTAATAAGTGAACCGACCATCAGCTGGCTGTAGGAAAAAAATTAAATAAATAATAGTACGCCAGCTGAAACTTTTTTCATGAGTCGTTAACATCATACTGACCAAAATCGTCAGCTGCATCGTGGAGGGGGGCTATGCGTTAGCTATTCGCATGAACTTGTATAGAAAATATGTGAAATAAAGTTATGCTGATTCTCACTATAGGTACGGTCGCGCTCTGCTCACGCTCCGGTCACGGTCATGTGAAATATTCTCGAATGAAAGAAAATAAACATTCACACTATTGCTAACGGCCAAGCTCCGCTCCAGTAACGATCAATCCGAAACACATTTCAGACGTTCAATACTGGACCTAACCCTACATGTACAGTTATGTCAATGCGTTTCGCTCTCAGTCCAGTCAGTATTAATTCATCGCTACTTGAGTTATAGAACTAAAAAATTCTATAAATAAATAAGAATATTATGGCACTGTGAATAAGATAGAAAATGCAAAGTTAGCATATACTTTAATATATATAGAAATGTGGTTTAAAATAGCGTTGGTATATTTGGTTAGTCGTTGAGATACTTTTGTTTCAACATCAAGCGCGGATTACAGAATCTACTATTTACGAAGAAAGAAAAAACCGGAGCTCTTCAAATCAATTGTAAGTGCCAAGTTTCCTTCTTTTTACTTCCCCATACCTTTTTAGAAGAGTAGGAGAGATACTTTTTCATTTTAAATATACTTGCTGCCGATTTATTTTATGAACGGATTGGAAAATTTATTGGAAACATTCAATAAATTAAATATTGAAGAAAATAATAAATCTAATAATACTTTTGAGAATTCATTTTCATCTTTGAATATAAACGCAATAGCTATAGCTACTGTAAAACCGTCAATTGGGAATTATTTAAATTAAAATTAGAAAATGTTAAACGATACGATGGTAACTGTAATACGTTAAACAAGTATATAATCAAGTGTGAAAAATTGATTGAGACATATGCAATATATGACAAAATATTAAGAAACCCTTGAAACAGTGTTTCTCAGATCTAAGAGATCTGGACTACATCGTGCAGGAACTAACACGAACAAGGCCACTTAAAAATGGAAATTTAATCGACTTCGGAACTAGACTTTAATTGTTAAAAAGCAAGAATATACAGAGAATCAGTAATGACTTTAGTCTTACAGAAAATGATAAAAGATGCAATATAAATTATTGTGATAAGACGGCACTGAACACCTTTGTTTCAGGATGTACCGGTGTCCTTAAAAACAATATACATTTGAAATAGCCCAACTCTTAAGAGGATGCGATGGCTTATGTCGAAGAATTTGAGAATTTTGAAAGATTATACGGTCATTTGAATGAGCCGAAATCCTTCAAAAATTCCAATGGCTATAAGTCACCAAATAATAATTTATATAATTATAATAATAATTAAAATCAGAATGATAATTATCCAAATTATTTTAGAAATAACTATAACCAAATAACCATAATTTTCAACAACGACAAAATTTTCCAAGCCAACCAATTAATATAAAACCACAACCACAACAACCTCTACATTTTCAGTTTTCAGGCCACGCCAAATACCTGTACATAGTTTACCTAGACCGGAACCTATGCCGACAACGTCGAGAAACTTTACGGATTCTCCAAGGAGAAATAATAATTTTATGAATAGAAATAATAATAATACAGGTAATAATAATAATGATAATACTAGAATCAGAAATATTAATAATAACTACTTCCAAAATAACAACAAAGATCATATTTCATATCAGAGGAATTATACAACAATGATTATGACAAAATGGAAGAAATAGAGGAAATAACCGGAACAGTTAATTCGTTGGAGGAATTCGAAAATTTCGTTCTTACACAGGAAAAGTATTCTAGAGAACAAAATCAAAATTTTCGGAAGGCTCATCAGAAAAGAAATCCGAGGTAGCAGAAATTAAAATTATTTCAAATAAACCTCTAGGATACATTGAAAAAATAAACCCAAAATAAAAATATCTTCCAGACAATAAAACATATAGAAACAATTCAATTAATAAAACACATGTAAGTAAAGTTAAACCTGCGATTGATTATTTATCAAGTATAAAACCAAATTATAATACAAATGAAATAGATTTTGTACCTGATTTGTCAAATTTATTTAATGTTGATAATGTTATGGAAAATAACGAAATTGAAAATAATGAAATAGATTTACTACCTGATTTACCAAAGTTGTTCGATATTGGAAATAGTGTAGAAAATAATAAAATTGTTGATAATGAAAATAATATTAATAAAATTTATATTTATGATATTCAATCGCTAAATAGAAGTATTGTATTGAATGACACTGATTTAAAAATAATAAGAAAAGCAAGGGAAAATAAAAATATACAAAGTATGCAAGAAGAAGTAAGTCAAGTTACCGGAAATGATATGGAAAATGGAAACTTAAACAAGGAGAGAAATAAGAAAATTGAAGAAAATGACAAAAAAATTAATGAGAAGATAAAGAAGAATAGAAACAAAAAAATTGTTGATGGTAATAAGAAAATTGAAGAAAATAAATGGAAATATACAGAATAATAGAAACAAGAAAATTGTTAATGAAAATAAGAAAATAGAAGAAGGTATCGAGAAAATAAATGAAAGTATGAAGAAGAATAGAAATACGAAAATATTTGATAAACATAAGAAAATAGAAAAAAGTTCCAAGAAAATAAGTGGAAACATAAAGAAGATTGGAAATAAGACTGCTGTTGACAGAAATACGGAGATAGATGAAAATAACGAAAACGTAAACAAGAGAAATGAAAAAAGAAGTATACAAGTAAATGAAAATGCAAAATCGTGACTATAAAATGAAAGGACAAGCAGATATTCAAGAACTGCAAGACTTCGTCAGAAAAAATTGGGAAAACTTTGCATTAAGGTGGTACTCAATACAAGAAGTCATCAAATGGTATAAAAAAATTGTATGTACATATGTAATTAGATGAATGATAGTAAATATAATAATAATAATAATAATTTTCAAAGCTAGAGATGAATAACAATAAGATAATTAAACGTAGAAATATATATATATATATATATATATATATATATATATATATATATATATATATATATATATCATAATAGTTTCCAAATAGTATGAAACATTCAATTTTCATTTAAAATTCTATTCATTTTGTTAAAATGTAAATTGATGATCTTGATTCAATGATTCAAAAAGAAATTGATTAATTACCAGATTTATCATATTTAAATAACAGAAAATATTCTAGAAAATGAAAGCAAAGAAAATGATAATAAGAAAATTAATATAATATCAGACATTCTAATAAAACCACCGAATGATTTTGTACCGATTTTTTAGATTTGAATTAATCCTTTTGATTTCGATGATCATTTAGTACTATCTCACTATATACAAAATCAGAAAGAATTCTGTTAGACAAACAAAATTTAGAGATAAAAAATTACCAAAATATAAGAAAGCAGTAATTATTAAAGATTGAAAAATAATTTTAGAAACTAATAGAAGAATTTATAAAAAAATATAATATAATTAATAAATCCAAAAGTGATTCTAGCAAATTATTACAGCAAAATGAAATTGATGATAATGGTAACCCTGTTCCTGGTTTTTCATAGCAAACGTAGAAACAAAGACATCCAAGTTACTAAAATAATAACTCTTATAGTACGATTTCTATTCTATTCATAGGTCAGTGATTTCAAATAAAAAAATTGTAGATATGATCAAGTATTTGCATACAATATTTGGAGAAGAACAAATTCCAAAATTTAATAATATTTTGACATACTATCTATTTTTGGGTTCCCAAGTAACTTTTTTCAAATCCAAGATAATTTTTGCTATCCATTTACCTATCCTGAAATCCAAAACTGCAGAGTTTTATCACTTATACCCCATCATTCAAAACCACAAAATATTTATCCCGTTACAACCTTATTTAGTAAAAACTCTGGAAGAAAGATTGCAAGATTCAAGTAGGAGAAGAAATATTTTCAACCAACATCCAAATAAGAAGAGGAAAATCAATAATATTGCCAAAATTAGATTCAAAATTTTTAGAAGTTCAAACATATAATTCACCAAACTTAATTCAAATAGATTTTGAAGGACTATATGAAATTAATAAAATTGCTAAAAATATAAAACCTATTCAAGAAATAAAAATTCAGCAACAACATACAACAATTGGATTATTTTCAATAATTTTAATTATTTTTATAAGTATAATAATATTTTGGTTCATACGAAAATTCCGAAAATGCAGAAGAAGAACAAGAAGAAACAAGAAAGAAGATATGAAAACAGGAGATATCAAGAAAGAAGACATTCAATTAGAAGAAACTAATTCTAAATCGAAAAACAACTCCATTATTTCTCGACCGTAGGGATGGAGGAGTTATAGAACTAGAAATTTCTATAAATGAATAAGGATATCATGTTACTGTAAATAAGATGGGAAATGCAAAGTTAGCATATACTTCATTATATATAGAAATGTTGTTTAAAATAGGGTTGTTATATTTGGTTAGTCGTTGAGATATTTTTGATTCATCCTTAGCATTGTCGGTTCATTATTAGCTTTGTTAAATAAGGCTCTATAGGTACGGTCGCGCTCCACTCACGCTCCACTTTTGGACCGGTCACGTTCACATTACATTCATACTTATATGGCGTTCACGGTCTTGCTACGGTCAGTCTCAAGTCGTCAATAATTGAAGTCGGCTTCATGCAGTACTTAGTAAATAATAATATTGACATATTATCTAATCATTTAAAAAAACTTGAATAATTTATATAATTAAGGGAAAGTATTTAATCAATAGAATTTTAAAGAAATTAGTAAAATGGATCAATTGCTTATAAAATGTACAATAACTTTATTATTTACACAAATTATATTCAATATACGAATAATTTAGTATATTAATTATTACCTAGAAATTATTAATGTCGGAAACTGACATTAATTACATGTGCAATAAAATGTTACCATTCCCAGTACATTCAGGGACAGGTCCAGTCTCGACCGTCCTAAATTTCTTTCGGATTGATCGTGACTGGAGCGAGACTGGAGCGGAAATCGATCGTTACCGATAGTGTGAATGTTTATTTTGTTTTTCATTTAAGAAAATTTCACATGACCGTGAGCGGAGCGCGACAGTACCTATAGCGATAATCCTAAGTACGAATGTCATGTGAGCGTGACCGGACCAAGAGTGGAGCGTGAGCGGAGCGCGACCGTACTTTTAGTGAGCATCCAGCCTTTAGTACGCGTAGAATAAGAAGAAATTCGTTACAGCTCGAAAATGTTATTACCAATATCAAACAAAATATCCATCCCTTTTCAATGATTTAGAGAAATGTTTGTTGTATAATATTCCATCAGGTCAGACCATAAAAGCGAACATTGAACAATTTTTGTTCAATGTAGAGAATCGCGGAAATGACTACGTGAACAATTTTTTAACTAATGTTCTACATATGCAGAAAGATTTGAAAAGGCGATAAAAAAGAATAAAATTTTGACTTCTGTGGATGCAGTGCCAAGGAAAAATTGCAGTATCTGGAAAAATGATAGAAGTTCGCATGCAACGCGACTTATTAGAACAGTTGCTATTAATTTCTTTGGAGAAAACATCAAACATGGATAAAGTTTTGTCGTATCCGCTAACACCAGCTCCCTTGGCTATGTGTGACGCAGATGGTGTGATTTGTAAAACTGATAAATCCATTTTACTCAAATTGCTAGAAAAAGAAACTGATAACAACACACCACAAAGATGTGACGTACTTATTTATGATGGGTTGTTTATGTTCCATGCGTTGAAAGACGTTCCGTCTACTTTTGGGAATGTTCCGAAAAAGCTTATTCAAATGTTCACTAAACATTCTGTGCGTATTATTATAATCACATTCGTTCGTTATTTTTCGCCATCGATTAAAGAGGCAAGGTCAGAGGTTAACAAATTTGTATTATTGGCCCTGATCAAGTACGTCCAGCTAATTTTGCGAGAAGGAATTAAAAAACATTCATCTCGAAGCTGCCTTAGTGAAATTTCTTTGTGACGACTGGAAAAATTATTATATGGCTAGATACATAGGCAATGAAACAATATATGTTAATTACGCGTTTTGATACAAATATGAATCACAAAGTAATGATGTTTTAAGATTCGTCGATCATCGTTTATCTTGTCTAGCTCACGAAGTAGCTGATACTAAAATTGTATTCCACGTTTGTCAGGTCGATTTCGATGCTCACGTTACGATAAGATGCTCAGACGCGGATATTTGTATTATGATGCTCGACAATATGAATGTAATCCAAAACGATTTAAAAATAACAATGCACATTGGTTCCGGATATTCCCAAAGATTCGTTAATATTACGAAATTGTATGTAAAATTGGGAATAGATTTGTGCTGTCTTCCCGAGGGTACATGCCCTCACAGGCTGCGATTTCATCCCTGCATTTTACCGGAAAGGGAAAAACAAGCCTTTACAATTGTTGCGAAAATCTCAGGCATATATGCAAGCATTGGGCGATATTACAAATATCCCGAATTGTAGTTTAGACGAAGTCTTCATAACGATAGAAGAATTTGTTTGTCGCCTATACGGATTCAAAGTGATAAACGATGTCAACGCTACACGAGTTGCTACGTTTATAAAAAATTACCAAATTAATGAAAAGAACGATATGCTTAAGGGGAAAAACCGTATCGACGGGGCGATCTTGTCACCATGTAGATCGGAGTTACGCCAGCATTTACTGCGCACGTCGTACATACCGCACCTTTGGAGCCATGCTCACCTTCCAGACACTTCTCAATTATCTTCCACTGACTGGGGATGGAAAGAAAAATACGTCTTCAAATGGTTTGAGGGAGATCAAGTACCTCCATCAGTCACCAGTATAACGGATAACAGCAAAAGTATTGCCGGTATGTAATTTTTGAGCGTGTATATTTCTGGAAACCTAATTTTGATGATTAACGTATTCATTTACAGATGATGGCGAAGAAGATTGAGCTGAAGAAATCAGACAAGATGAAGAGAACGATCTACTAGAAGACAGCTCTGATGACAATTCATCAGAGAACGGTTACGATAGTGATACCATTGATAACGAATAATTCTTTTTTTATTTTACCTTCATATAAGTTCATTTTATTCCCATTTACACTCTGTATTATTCCGTATTATGCATTTCGTTAATATATATAAAATAATAAACGACAAAAACATAAAATGTTCGAATTGATCGAATAATCAGTATCTATACTGCGTCAGCTGACGGTCTTTCCACCGCTACACACGCAGCTAATCGTTGTTTCCGTACTGTTAATTATTTAAACAATCACGTAGTTGAATTTCAGCCGGAGTACTATACATTTATTTTACGTTTTTTTGCCAGTTCATGCGAGCAGCTGACGTATAGCCCCCCATCAACGATGCAGCTGACGATTTTTTTTCAGCTCAGATTGATGTCAACTATTTATGAAAATGGTTTCAGCCAGCATACTTTTACTTAATTTTTTTTACCACTTCCGCAACCTTCCAATCCTCCACCCACCGCGGGTGCGTCAGCTGATGCTTGGTTCACTCGTTAGTCATTCGAAATGTATTGAAAATTATGGCAATCAATCGGCGTAAAAACACTAGCTAAATTGCAACGCTACTTCCCGGACTATAATAATTGACAAATAATTACGTTTTACTGAAGAACTTCGATTAATCAAACTATCGGAACTGTTCGTCTTATTGAAATGTTTTGAAATAAGGCATATGTTTCATGAACCAAAATTTATTTTAGTTATAATGCGCAGTTTGTTGATGTTTTTTGGGTCAAAACAGCGGATTACACATTTCTCACAATCCCCTGAATATGTGTATAAACTGGAAGGGATTTACAAGTACAACATAGTGCACGTTGGATAATCTATGAATTAAAACAGAAATATGAGCATATAATCAGAAAAATTACTTTGAATCGGGCACTGTGTGACGTTAGGCTGGCGAAATATGATACATCACCCAAGTTGGGGTAATGGGTTTAAGCACAATGAGAACTGTTGGTCAGCACTGTATACCAAGTAGTTGTATATATATATATATATATATATATATATATATATATATTATTATAGTTTATTTTATATGGGAATTTAATTTGCCCTACGTTGGGCCGACATATTATTATGAATAGAATTGGGTGAGAAAATAGTTTAATTTGCCCGGTATGTTGAGGATTTAATATGTATGATAAACAGTTTATTTAACCAACATGAAAACTTCTCATCTCAGGGTAGAGTTCAAGTATTTTAAATAAAATGATTTTATAATTTTATATATGTTTGCGCCAAAGTTAATAAATGCTTTATATTTTTAAAAATAAATTTGTTAATCAGAATATGTTACTTTTTTAATGATTTCAAATTAAATACGGTCCTGTCCTACTTAAAAAATATCTGCATAGTTCAATCGATTTCATTCAGAGCTTCTTCCTGTGGTAAGTAGATGGTGCACAAATCACCAGATGAAATGATTAACTCAAGTAATTTAAAAAAACGTTCTTCAAAAGGAAAAACAATATTAAATTTAATGAAAATAAATACACTACACTTTTACAAGTGTTTTTTTTTTTAAGAAAATCAACTATCTAAAAGGATGACTCTTTCATACAAATCACACGCACTCTGGTGAGATATTATTATAATATTAAAATACAGTTATATAATTTCATAAACATTTGACTTTCAGAAAACGGCGAAATACACTCTTAACAGCGTCTATGCATCACAAAATTTTAGTTTTTTTTTTACAAATTAGTAAGTACGCTTGACCTCTTAATACATTAATAAATTAACTTGTACTACCTTATTTACTTCACGATTTCTGTTTGTTCCAGATTCTCCTCCTGGAAAACCTCCCTGTTGGCATTCTGCTTCTACCAAAACAGGAATCGATGCTGTATTTCTTTCAAAGTCCAAACAGCTCACACAAATTCCACTATTCAATGTTCTTCGAAAACTATTTTGGCTATTTTACTTCCACCAGACACAAGACACCATTTTATAAAATAAAATTCATGATTAGTGTTTTACAACATTCAACAATTCCTTTTTTTAATTATTAATATAAACTAAACTACTTACACTGATATCTCTTGTAAGTATAATGTATTTGTTTTAAATTCTATGGTCTAATTTTGTCTTCCAAATGATTTCAATTGATTTACTTTACCAAAAAAATTTGCTGCTCCAAAAATCTCTTCCCAAAAAGAAAACCTACTAGTCAATAGCCCCCATAATCAACAACTTTTTCACATTCTGATTTTTTTTTCGTTAGCAACACAGTTGTCGCCGATGTGATCTTTTTTAAATGTTTATTAACCAATCAAATTTGACTATTTATTTTATAACTCAAATTCTTCATTTCAACCAGTGAAATGTTCATCCATTATATCATGATATTATATTCTAAGGTTTTTAATTACTTAGACTTCCTATATTATTTTCATTCAATAATATTTCTTAGTATTGTTAAAATGACATTTTCTAACCTCTAAGTATGTATGTCAAATGAATATTCATAATGTTTTAATAGATGACAGCTGTTACCTTTTAATATGTATGCAAAATGAAAATTCGTTTTCTTTATAAGTCATGTTCTCTGAAATTCACATTATTTTATATTTTCCTGCTCTGTTATGTCTAAACATCTACACTATCTCATTTTAATGTCTTAATTAACAAATATTACGAGATTAGCTTGACTTTACAGAATAAAGCATTATTAGTTTCTTATTATGAACAAATTTTGATACTTGATCTCTTTGATAAAAGTTTCGTTAGGCAATTTATTTCATATAAATTGTTTATCACACCTATTCGCAATTATCCCTACATTATACAGTCTGTCCTTTCTGTATGTCTTCTCTATCGAATAGTGGATCGTACAGATTGTCTCCATTCAAATGTTTAAAAAAAATTTTTGACTTGAAAAAATTCTTTTAGATTACAATACATAATCTTAATTCTTCATTATTTTATATACAGGGTGTAGCATTATTTTTTCACAATAACATCCCCTAAATTTTGCGTTTATCAAATTTTTTATTCTAAGAAAAATTTTATGAACGCAAATTTTACTTCAAGTACTATATTCTAGGATTGTCTTTCAATTTTACTAATAATACATTTCTTTTTATTTCCGGTTGCTGTTACAAAGATGATTTTGGAATCCTGTGTTGCAGTATCCTCTTCAGTTAGTTTTAATTTATTTTCAATACCATAATTAAATATGTATACAAATTCTTATTTTATTTTTAGGTACATGTTTCATTTACAAGTTTCATCCAAAGGAATTAGTTTAAAAAATCATGTTATAAATCCATTTCTGAAAATTCTTTAATGTTCGTTATGCGACTTATTACTTCTACATTTCTCAGAGTCTCTTATATCGGTACTATTTATTAATTTATTTTTCTTGTGTTACATCTCTCTATAATACCATCCTTTAGCATATTTTGTATCTCTGAATCAACTTCTTTCCTATATTTATAAGGTATGGGATATGTTCTTATTCTGAAATTTTCTATTCCCTTAACTTCTATCTTATGTACATAGTTATTTGCCATTCTCATCTCTTTTTAACTAATCCTTTATACTTAATTATTAATTTCTTCACTTTCTCAGCATATTCCTTATTTCCACATACTAATTCCAATTCTTCCATTATTTCATCCCTCTCCATATTCCATAACTTCCTATTATCCTCTTCAAATTCCAATTCTTCCATATTTCCACTCCTCTTTATATTCCATAACTTCCTATTATCCTCTCCAAATTCCAATTCTTCCATATTTCCAATCCTTTCTATATTCCATAACTTCTTATTATCCTCTTCAACTTCCAATTCTTCTATATTTTCTTCTTCAAATTCAATTCTATTACCATTTAATTCAATCTCCATCTTTTCAAAATCAATTCTTGCTTTATATTTCGTTAATTCATCTATTCCTATAACTATGTCTGATTCTAGATTATCTACTAACAATAATTGCATCTCAACTTCTTTCCCATCCTTCAATTCAATCTTTTGTATTATAGACTTATTTACTTCACATAGCTTCTTTCCATTTGCTCCTATCAATGTAGTTTTTGGTATTTTAATTAATTTGTTTTCATAATTTTCAATGTTTTCTTCTATTAGTTTTGTTTTAATTATGGACGCTTCCGAACCTGTATCTATTAATAATTTTATTTCTTTTCCATTTAATTTCCCTTTAATATTTTTCAATTCCATTATTTCTCATAATTCTAAATCTTGCCCAAATTTTATATATTTCCTTGGATGTTTATATGTTATCACTCTCTCTTCTCTCCTTTGAATACTGTTCTCTGTAATTGTTATTTTTGTTGTTATTTTATTTGAAGTTTCTGTTATAGTTGTTTTTGTTTGCTATCGTTCTTATTATGGTTATTGTTATTTCCTAAATTGTTGTTATAATTGTTGTTTTTTTTGTTATAATATCCATTTGTATTATATCTGTTAATGTAAATATTTCTGTTTTTCATCATTATCTTTATATATCCTAATTTCTATCTATGTACAACATTATATTTACATATGTTTTTTTTTAACATTATTTGTTAATTATAAACTTCTTATTTACATGTTGTTTTTTATATTCCTTATCGACCTTTTACAATTCCTTATTCGTCTTCTAGATTCCGGTCCTATAATACAGCCTTATTATTCAATTTAATTTTCTTTTCCTAAATTTCGTTTTATCCTCTTCTCTTATTGTTTGATTCTCTTCTATTTGCTTCCTAAGTTTCTTTAAATTTTCCACTGTGTCTTTTTTTATTTTGTTATCCCCTATCTCATCAATTTCTCTCAATAGATTCATCAAAATTTGCGTTTCCAATTTCTTCATATTATTGTTTCTTCTTTTTATTATTTCATTTCCCATAATACTCTCACTTCCTATCATTTCATTTTTGATTGTCCTATTAAAAATTCTTGGATTAATTATCTTTATATTTCTGCTAAGTTTTAATCTCATTTCGAAATTTTCTGCATAAATTATTGTTTCTATATTCTGTCTTATGGTTTCTTCTATTTCTTCCTTGGTTTCTTGTAATATCTTATTCATTTCCTCTAATTTCCAATTAAGTTGTATCCCCCTATTTTTATTATTATTTCTTTTACCATATGTCACTATTCGTTTCAATATATTAACATCTGGGTCTGTTATTTTCCAATAAATCTCTTTTTCATAAATTTTCATAGCTTCCTCACTTCCTAGATTCTGTAAATTGCTATTTATCATTTCCTCATTTATTTGTCTTTGTATTTTAATAAATTCTATTTCTTCTGTTTCCTTCTCAACTTCTTCAAACTCCGTCACACTTTGTATTTTTACTTCGTCAATTTCCATTTTATTACTTAATTTTTGTTCTATAGTATCATCATTTCTATTTATATTTTCATTTTGTATCTTTACATCTATTTGAATCTCTCCTTTGAAATCCTTTTCATTCTCCTCCATTTTGTTAATTCTGTTATTCTGTGAATTGTCTATTTCTGTGGTTTTTTCAATCCCCTCTCCTCTTATTTCTTGTTTAGTGGATTCTGTTTTATTTTCTATGTATGTGTTTGATTTTTCCAATATCTTCTCAAAATGTCCCAATTTTTCATCCATCAATTTTATTATCAGTTCCTTAGTTTGTTTAATTTCTTCTTTGTTCTGGTCCATCTTAATATTCATTTCTTTTTTTAATTCTTCCTTATTTTGGTCCATTTTAATATTCATTTCTTTTTTTATTTCTTCCTTATTTATATTCATATCCTGTTTCATTTCTTCCCTATTTTGGTCCATTTTTTTCATCATCATTTGAAGCATACTCATCACGTCCATATCCTCTTTCTCTTTTGATTTTTGTTTGACCTCTTGTCCTGTTTCTTCTGACAACGGTACATCTTCTTCTTCCTGTCTTTGTTCTGCAATATCTTCTTCCGAATGTTCTCTCCCCTGTTCCAAATATTGTATCTGAAAATCTCCTCTACCATTACTCCTTTCTTCTCTTTCTTCATCAGACCTACTTTCGACTCCTACCTGCTTTCCGTCCCTTAATGTCATTTTCCTTTCCATTTTATGTATTTGAAATCTTTTAATACAGTAAAAAAAACTTATTTCAATGCTTTTTATTATTATTTACTAAATTTCTATATTAGCCCCACGTTGCGGTGACATTTTATTATAGTTTATTTTATATGGGAATTTAATTTGCCCTACGTTGGGCCGACATATTATTATGAATAGAATTGGGTGAGAAAATAGTTTAATTTGCCCGGTATGTTGAGGATTTAATATGTATGATAAACAGTTTATTTAACCAACATGAAAACTTCTCATCTCAGGGTAGAGTTCAAGTATTTTAAATAAAATGATTTTATAATTTTATATATGTTTGCGCCAAAGTTAATAAATGCTTTATATTTTTAAAAATAAATTTGTTAATCAGAATATGTTACTTTTTTAATGATTTCAAATTAAATACGGTCCTGTCCTACTTAAAAAATATCTGCATAGTTCAATCGATTTCATTCAGAGCTTCTTCCTGTGGTAAGTAGATGGTGCACAAATCACCAGATGAAATGATTAACTCAAGTAATTTAAAAAAACGTTCTTCAAAAGGAAAAACAATATTAAATTTAATGAAAATAAATACACTACACTTTTACAAGTGTTTTTTTTTTTAAGAAAATCAACTATCTAAAAGGATGACTCTTTCATACAAATCACACGCACTCTGGTGAGATATTATTATAATATTAAAATACAGTTATATAATTTCATAAACATTTGACTTTCAGAAAACGGCGAAATACACTCTTAACAGCGTCTATGCATCACAAAATTTTAGTTTTTTTTTTACAAATTAGTAAGTACGCTTGACCTCTTAATACATTAATAAATTAACTTGTACTACCTTATTTACTTCACGATTTCTGTTTGTTCCAGATTCTCCTCCTGGAAAACCTCCCTGTTGGCATTCTGCTTCTACCAAAACAGGAATCGATGCTGTATTTCTTTCAAAGTCCAAACAGCTCACACAAATTCCACTATTCAATGTTCTTCGAAAACTATTTTGGCTATTTTACTTCCACCAGACACAAGACACCATTTTATAAAATAAAATTCATGATTAGTGTTTTACAACATTCAACAATTCCTTTTTTTAATTATTAATATAAACTAAACTACTTACACTGATATCTCTTGTAAGTATAATGTATTTGTTTTAAATTCTATGGTCTAATTTTGTCTTCCAAATGATTTCAATTGATTTACTTTACCAAAAAAATTTGCTGCTCCAAAAATCTCTTCCCAAAAAGAAAACCTACTAGTCAATAGCCCCCATAATCAACAACTTTTTCACATTCTGATTTTTTTTTCGTTAGCAACACAGTTGTCGCCGATGTGATCTTTTTTAAATGTTTATTAACCAATCAAATTTGACTATTTATTTTATAACTCAAATTCTTCATTTCAACCAGTGAAATGTTCATCCATTATATCATGATATTATATTCTAAGGTTTTTAATTACTTAGACTTCCTATATTATTTTCATTCAATAATATTTCTTAGTATTGTTAAAATGACATTTCCTAACCTCTAAGTATGTATGTCAAATGAATATTCATAATGTTTTAATAGATGACAGCTGTTACCTTTTAATATGTATGCAAAATGAAAATTCGTTTTCTTTATAAGTCATGTTCTCTGAAATTCACATTATTTTATATTTTCCTGCTCTGTTATGTCTAAACATCTACACTATCTCATTTTAATGTCTTAATTAACAAATATTACGAGATTAGCTTGACTTTACAGAATAAAGCATTATTAGTTTCTTATTATGAACAAATTTTGATACTTGATCTCTTTGATAAAAGTTTCGTTAGGCAATTTATTTCATATAAATTGTTTATCACACCTATTCGCAATTATCCCTACATTATACAGTCTGTCCTTTCTGTATGTCTTCTCTATCGAATAGTGGATCGTACAGATTGTCTCCATTCAAATGTTTAAAAAAAATTTTTGACTTGAAAAAATTCTTTTAGATTACAATACATAATCTTAATTCTTCATTATTTTATATACAGGGTGTAGCATTATTTTTTCACAATAATATATATATATATATAATATATATATAATATATATATAATATATATATAATATATAAGAAGGTTGAAGAAAAAATAATACTTTTATATATATATATATATATATATATATATATAACAAGATGTACGAATAGTGCGTGACATATGAACAATAAGCAACGAATAGATTAGTGGTAACCGCAGACATGCATGTTTCTAGCTCATTAGCCGTCATCGGAACGGTACAACCAAGAAAAGATGTGAAACATGAGAGCAAAGGTGTTGAATGAAACATGAGAAAATATAACAGAATTCAGCAGGATAGTCAAACCCAACATTTGTGTCAGTAATATTAGAAGATCTCGAATATTCGAGACAACAACCAACATAGACACGGAGGTGCATATAACACTCCCGTCTAAAACTTCCGACCCAGATTAATGAAATAATAACAAGATGTACGAATAGTGCGTGACATATGAACAATAAGCAACGAATAGATTAGTGGATATTGCACGCAAATAGAAGAAGGGGCTACTGAAAAGAGTGGTAACCGCAGACATGCATGTTTCTAGCTCATTAGCCGTCATCGGTACGGTACAACCAAGAAAAGATGTGAAACATGAGAGCAAAGGTGTTGAATGAAACATGAGCAAAGGTGTTGAATGAAACATGAGAAAATATAACAGAATTCAGCAGGATAATCAAACACAACATTTGTGTCAGTAATATTAGAAGATCTGGGTCGGAAGTTTCAGACGGGAGTGTTATATGCACCTCCGTGTCTATGTTGGTTGTTGTCTCGAATATTCGAGATCTTCTAATATTACTGACACAAATGTTGTGTTTGACTTTCCTGCTGAATTCTGTTATATTTTCTCATGTTTCATTCAACACCTTTGCTCTCATGTTTCACATCTTTTCTTGGTTGTACCGTACCGATGACGGCTAATGAGCTAGAAACATGCATGTCTGCGGTTACCACTCTTTTCAGTAGCCCCTTCTTCTATTTGCGTGCAATACCCACTAATCTATTCGTTGCTTATTGTTCATATGTCACGCACTATTCGTACATCTTGTTATTATTTCATTAATCTGGGTCGGAAGTTTCAGACGGGAGTGTTATATGCACCTCCGTGTCTAGGTTGGTTGTTGTCTCGAATATTCGAGATCTTCTAATATTACGGACACAAATGTTGTGTTTGACTATCCTGCTGAATTCTGTTATATTTTCTCATGTTTCATTCAACACCTTTGCTCTCATGTTTCACATCTTTTCTTGGTTGTACCGTACCGATGACGGCTAATGAGCTAGAAACAGGCATGTCTGCGGTTACCACTCTTTTCAGTAGCCCCTTCTTCCATTTGCGTGCAATACCCACTAATCTATTCGTTGCTTATTATATATATATATATATATATATATATATATATATATATATATATATATACCTTTTATATATATCGTTATTCTTTTATTTTAATAGAATTTATAATTTAATTATACCAATTGTAGTCTTATTTTCAATATTAATCAAAAAAATTTGTTTCGTATTGCCCAGACTAGTATTTAACTTTGCTAGCTCTAGATGGTTTTTTTACTGTTATATAGCCACGACTGTATTAATTATTATTATAAAAAAATAACAAGCATGAATACAACTCTATCACAAGGTAGGGTTCAATTGCGCCATTCAAATTTACTTTAATTATTGTATCATGAAATTAAAATGAACAAATTGATGATTTCAGGAATTTTTTTTTAATATAGAAGTTTTTTAATAGAAAATGGGTATACATATACTATGTCCACGTAAATACACTTATTTTGTGATAATTAATAAGTTTGATTTTAAATGCATTCCTCAATTTGAGATAAAAGCCTAATGTATTTTAGAGATCTCGAATAAAATGTTCTAAAAGGTACCTTTTATTTTCTAACTTTCCGTGACTCTAAACTTCTTTCTGCTGCACCGTCCGAAAACTTTATTGACAAGCTCCTCTCAAATTTCACTCGCAATATCTCGATTTCTATCCCAGACATATATTCTTCAACTGGATACACAATAATCATCTATATTCTTATTATTATTACCAAATTGGTTTGAATTTCTTTGTTTGTTGAATGTAACCGATTTTTCTCGTCTTTATTATCGACATCAATTATAATATCACTTCCATCTTTTGCTTTTTCTAAATCCCACAGACTTTTTAAATTCCATCCATAATCAACATCGTTAAGGGTTGCTAGGGAAACTTTTTCTGTACAGTATGAATTGTATAAACATAGTGTCCTTTACGACGATTCTCCGTTCACATTACAATAATCCATTAACTTTTAAGACGTATACGAAGCATGAAAATAACATTTTAGTATTGTCACAACATCAAGTCATCGCATCAGAAAATTCGAATCATTGTTAATAATAAAATTATTGTGATGATCATGTTACAATGGAATTATAATAATCTTTTAGCTTTCAATGGACTGAAATAAAAATTTAATGAATATATATATATATATATATATATATATATAGATGAAGATTTTGTTTTGATAAATTGTTATGCATATAAATATTAACATAACGTATTTAACATTTATTAAAAATTCCTGAAATCTCTTGTATTAAATAACATATTTGTTAACTATATAGAAATGTGTCATGTATCAAATGTCTGTTTCTTCCTATATCATTTTAAATTCCGTTTCAATTTCGACGAATTGTTTTGAAATTACATTATCTATTAAGTTATTAGTGTTGATTTCCGTTGAATCTGAATCGGTTTTTTCAGTATTTTCGATTCTGACAGTTCAACGAGTATATCGTCTGTTTCAATATCTTCCGTGATGTTCTTCAGTATTGTTGTGAGGATTTTGTTTACTGTTAAAAATAATTATTATTAAATAGTATAATGTACAGTTTTTTATGACAATTTGTCTTTTCATTTATATTTAACAACAATTTCAAATTGTTAGAGTTCTTTATTTTATTTACTTTGTGATATTATTTCATTATAATATTAGTAATGTTTTAAATTATTCATGATAAGTGTTATTATTTATATTACACTGTAGTATGAAATTTTTGAATGTATAATTCGGGCGTCAGTTAGAACAAATTTTAATATTTTTATCTTTTCTTTCGCAAATTGGCATATTTCACAACTTCTAATTATATTTTTAATATTCGACAAATCGGTCTTACTAATGTAATTCTCTCTAAAAATGTATAATAATTTTTTTTCCACCGATATGGCCCGTATTTTATATGTAATTCCTGAGCAATTTTATTTGTTAGCTTTTTGGATATTACAAAAGGTTCAGAATTATTCATTTCTTTATAATACAAAACATATTTTACAATACTCTTTTGTTTTTGTTTATCTGTTAATAATTTTTGATCTTTTTTTATTTCTTCCGTAGAAAATGTTCCTCCTTCATATTTCATAATATTTATACCTACTCGAATATCCTGTTTTTTTATGAGATTATCCATTCTGGAAATTGCATCTGGTATAGTGTTTGAAATTCCACTAACATGTTTAATGTCGAAATTATATTCCATTAATAATAATGACAATCTATGTATTTTATTGTTTTTTAAAATAGTTGTTAGCGCTTGGTTATCGGTTTCTATTACAAATTTGTTTCCCGATAAATAAAATCTCAATTACTGTGAACAAAATTAAATGCTGGCTAATTCTAACTAACTAACACTATAATTCTTCTCAGCCTTTTTGGTTCGTCTTGAAACGAAAGCTATTGGTACTTCAACTTCATGTTGCACCTGAGTCAACACTCCAGCGAATCGATGTACAAAAGCATCAGTTTTCAGAGTAAATGTGCTTGTATAATCAGGATGATAAATTTTGGCATTTTCAGTGGAAGTGTTTTTTATATCACTAAAGGCTTCTTCTCTTCTGTTATCCCATTTCCACCTTCCATTTTTGCGCAGCAGTTCAATTAAAGAAATTTCCTTTTCAGTAAGATTCGGTACCAACCTCTTGAAATATTGAAAAGTACCAAGAAAACCTCTCATTGTTTTTAAATTTGTTGGTCTTTTGTAATATTCTACAACTTTTATCCTTTCCTCGTCAATATTCACTCCTTCAGAATCTTGTTTGTATCCTAAGTATAAAATTCGATCCTGGAAAAACTGAAATTTTTTTATAGTCAGCTTCAGTTCAGCATCATCTAATGCTTTTAAAATTATTTCAATATGTTTCAAATGATCTTCTTTGTTATTTGAAAAATCATTATATCGTCCACATAGTGTAGTGTAAAATGTTCATACTTATTTAAAATTTTATGTAATGCTTTTAATAATGCACTCGTAGATGTGTTTAATCCAAACGGTCTAACAGCAAAACAATATACTACTCTATCTATAATTAAACCTGTATAATCTCTACTATCTTCATGTACCAACCAAAAACTGTGTTTAGATCTAATTTTGCTTTTGAGATTTTTCCAAATATAGCTTCTATCGATAAGGGTGATTCATATTCAGGTATTGTACATGTAGAGCTTGTGGATTTTTTTACGGGCTATGACTCATACCGTCGCAGAATACAACTTCACGTTTTGGCTGTCGTCTACTAGATGTTTTAAAAACATCCGCATTCGAGTCCTACGAGCGTTTGGTAAAGATTGACGATGCACGTGTGCATACCAATTGAAGATATAAAATAGACAAATTGCGTTTTAGTTTTGAAAATTGAAGTTAGTTAGTCTATTTTACTTGGACGTTATTATTGTCGGAGACCTTCCAAGCTATAAGTGAAGTTTTTTATTTACAAGGAAGTAAGTTTTTAGAATAATTATTATTAGCAGTTACAAAAAAGCGCTAAATGCGTTTTCTTATCACCATTAAAATTGATTGATTGAAAAAAAAATTGGAAATTATTTAAACAAAAACGCATTACGGGTAGCGACCGTAACTGAGAGCTCCTTTAGTTTGCAACCAATTTGTAAGTTAGTTATTGTTATATTTTGAATTCAAGCAGCTGTTTACTGTATAGTAGAAATACCTATATACTTTAAAGAATGCGTTTTTACTGCATCCTCACTATGCCATATTGTTCAAAATAACTTTGATGAACGTTTGAAGAAACTGTAATCTAGTTAGTTTTGAAAATTGTGGCATGACCGAAACTAGTTAACAAATTTAAAAATTTTCGTGTAAAATAGAGTTTTTATAGTGTATCCTCAGCTCTGTGGTGTTGTTACTTTATCAGTTCGTTTTTTGCGTGACGATAGGTAAAGTTTCAGCTTTTATCATGTTTGTCATTTACTCGTTTTTTTAACAACATTGATAAGCTGCTGATAAGCGTTGTCCCGCGATTGAAGTGGCAGGAAATGATATTGTTGATAGGTTTTATTATTACAATAGATTAAAAGATGAACCAAGCTTTATCAAATAAGACATTAGAAAATGTCGCTGTCTCCCGGTCCAAATGATTTGGTAACCCGTTTGTTGCAGATACCATTCTGCAAACATGAGCAGTTCCAAGAAAATAATTCCTAGTCAACGTCGAGAAATTATCTGTAATGTTTTTACGTTTATAAAAAGCGAGATAGAACAACAAGCTCTAACAATTCCTCTGAGCAATCTACAAGAGAGAGTTGCTAAAGCTTGTGGAGTTGTCATTAATACTGTCAAAAGAATAATTAATGAGGGCAAGGAAAAATCACCTGCTACTCCCTTTAAATCACCAAGGAAAACCATAAACAAACCCTCAACTTCCAAGGGATCAGTTGATTAATTTGAGAAAGAAATAATTAGAAAAATCATTTACAACTATACAGCTATTCAGAAAAGGAGGCCTACTATGAAAAGGATATTTGAAGCTGTTAAAAATGAAGAGGGTATCAATTTCACAGGCAAAATTGATTCGTTTGGAAAATTAGTTAAAAAAATGGGATTCAGGTGGAGAAAAGCACAAGACAATAGAAAAGTGTTGATTAAAAAATTTGACATTCAATCTGAGCGGATTGAATATTTGAGAAAATTAAAAAATTATAAGCAGGAAGGTCGAAACACAATATATTGCGATGAAACTTACATTCACAGTTCCCATACGGTGCCAAAGACGTGTGACGATGGCAAGAATAAATGTTTAAATTTCCGGTATCTAAAGAAAGACGTTCCATCATCTTACATGCCGGAGGTGCATCAGGATTCGTACCCAATGCCTTAATCATATTCACATCGGGAAGTAAAACAGGCGACTACCATGACGAAATGAATTCTACAAATCTCACGCAATGGTTGAAAGATAAATTTATCCCTAATGCTCAACAAAAATGCGTTATAGTGATAGATAATGCGTCCTACCACAATGTACAGGTGGATCCTATTCCAAATTTTTCGTGGGAAAAAGCAGCGATGCAGCAATGACTAACGAAACGAGTTATTACATATGATGCCAATGCCTTT
The DNA here is from genome assembly GCA_963921935.1 of Galeruca laticollis. Taxonomy (NCBI): domain Eukaryota; kingdom Metazoa; phylum Arthropoda; class Insecta; order Coleoptera; family Chrysomelidae; genus Galeruca; species Galeruca laticollis. The sequence continues at coordinate 48,924,270 of OY998183.1, read as the reverse complement.
AAAGCTGAATTATTTGCATTAATTAAACGCATAAACCTACTTATACAAAATATATTGTTGATACGCTTCTAGCGGAACATGACATGTTAATACTACGTTTACCACCATACCATCCGGAGCTGAACCTTATTAAAAAAATTTGGGCACTGGTAAAGAATGAAGTAGCAGCCTGTAATGTCTCATTTAAACTACGATATATGCGACAGCTCACAGAAGAAAAATTTCAGCAAGTGACAATTCAAAACTGGCAAAACATTTGCGCCCATGTAGAGAAGGTTGAAGAAGCATATATGGCAAGAGAGCACATTATGGATGAGCTGCAAGAAATAGTAATACATCTTTGAGAAGATACTAGTGGAACTAAATCAGAACTGTGGTGACAGTGAAACCGATAACGATAATTTAGGTTGCCAACCATTACAATAATATTTTGAATTCCGTATTAAAAAAATTATGTCATTTTAACTTTTTGTGTAAGTACCTACTTGTAGTTTTCTTATTTACCTACTGAAAATGGATCTATGTATTGAATAATAATTTCCACCAAACCAATCTTCAACCCGACCAGTGTGAACTTTGACTAGGCTATTATAGTGAAGTAGTTGAGTCAATGTTTTCGGTTTCCACTTCAATAGTTTTGTGAGTTGTTGCCTGAAAGCGATGCGCAGATATATTCCAAGGTCATAGCCCTTAAGAAAATCCACAAGCTCTATTTAAATTAATTTCTGGCATCTAGGCATATCCTGATATCTCCGTCTTTCTTTTGAGCTATGACTATTGGCTTTATATATGACGTTTTACTATATTCTATTATTTTATCCTTCAAATGTTGTATATTTTCTTGTACTTTATTTGTTAATTTATATGGTATAGGGTATGTCTAACTTTTGGAATGTTCTATATTTTTATTAATTTTTATTTTGTGCACGCATTCGGCAGCTACTCTTGCTTCTTCTCTTATTAATCCTACATAACTTTCTAGCAATCTGCTCACATCATTTCTATTTTCCTTACTACACGTGAATTCCATTCCATTCATATTATATTTACTCATAATAATATGTTTTCCAACTGCATAAATCTTCGTCTCTTTGTCCGTCACTTTCCTTCTCTTTTAACTCATATAATATTTATTATTACTGGTGATTTCTTTATTTATTGTATAATTTATGCTTTTTAATTCATCCTGTTGCCTTTGTGCATCCTGTTCATTGCTACTAAATTCCATCTCTATACCAATAAATATCATTCATAGTTTATGATAGCATTGTTTTTTTCTAGTTTGTCATTTCCCAGGAGTATATCATATTCTATATTATCCAATATCAAAAGCTGCATATCAGTTATTGTATCATTCAATTGAAGTTTTATTATAACCGCCTTGTTTACCTCTGTCAATTTTTTTAATTGATACCAATTAAGTTGAATTTCGAATTTTAACTATATTTTGTTCTAAGTTTCCAATTTTTTTGATAAGTTTACCATTTATTAAAGACGATTGTGAACCTGAATCTACTATAATGATTACCTCTAATTGTTCTATTGCACCCTTTATGATAACTAAATCTAAATTGTTTTGTTCTAGATCTTCGACATCTCTTAAGAATTTCATTTGATGCATGTAGTTATACGTTTTGGTTATTACATCGTTTTTATTGAAAATCCTGGGTGTCTACCACTCAAGTAATGTCATTTCCTTGGGTTGATGTTGAGGGATACTGTTCATTTCTCTGTATTTCCCTTCTACCTTCAGATCCTTGTTCGTAATCATCTGTCCTCTCCTGCCTTCCCCTAGTCCTCCCAAAATTAACTATTCTTTCATTTTCTCTTTCGCCATTCCTGTTTTTGTGAATTTGTCTGTCTGAGTTATGTCTAGGTATATGTCTATTGTCGTGTCTATAGTTTGTGTAATTATTTCTATAATTGCCATTATCAATGTTTAGTCTGTAGAGCATTAGTAAAATTATTTCTTTGATTATTGTTAGTATGAGGATAATTATTTATGTGATTCTGTGAACGTTGTCCACCATAATTACCATAATTATTTAGGTTTATATTATTCCATGTCCTATTGTCTTGATTGAAATTCTGATTCTTTTGGTGATGTTGATAACTATTATGATTGTTGTAAAATATCTTAGAATATTGTCTAACATTATTGTTGAAGTTCTGACGATTTTGAAAATCGTTATTACTTTGGTTTAGATATCTAGTGTGATCGTTATTCCTCTCGATGCGACTTAGATAATCGTACAACTGTTCAAAACTTTGCATGTTTTGCATAGCTATAGTTTCCAAAAGTTGGCTCTTATAGTGCCTAGATATAAACATTACAATATCCGATTCCTGTAAACCCGGTTCTTGTGCTTGTGCATATAATTGGAGTGCATAATTTGTTAACTTGGTCAAATTTGCCAAAATAAAGTTTTCACGCACAATCAACTGATTGTTTTCACTCCAGAAGGTTCTAAGAAATGCGTCTTCAAATTCAGAAAATAATTTATACTGGCTTCTACACTAGCAAACCAAATCTGAGCTTGATTAAGTAAGTTGTTACGAATAACCTCTTCAACGTCACCAAAATTACTGAAATACTTTATCTTGTTTTTTAAACTTTTGAGAAAGACCACTACGTGTACTTTTTTATATTGCCATAAACATTTGTTCCTAAATCAATAGAAATATTTGGATTTACAAATTGAGGTGTATTTATTTTTTCTTCTAACTCTCTTCTTATTTTCTCCATCTCTATTTTGTATTGTTCTTCCAATTTCTTTTGATTGTCATATATTTGTGTTCTGATACCGTTAAGTTCTTCTTGGTCTACTTGACATACTTCGTCAACATAATTAAGCCTGCAGAAATGTGAATTTCTAACAAAAGAAGTTGTTTATCTTGGCCATAAAATAACTGATCATGGGATAGAGCCTGTCTTCCTCTAAAATTAAGTGCATTAAAAACTCTCCTGCTCCTAAAGATCAAAAAGGCGTTAAATCATCACTTGGCTTAGCTTCTTATTATAGACAATTTATACAAAATTTTTCAAAAAATGCTAAACCACTCACTAATTCATTGGAGAAGTGTCAAAATTTTATTTGTGCATCCCAATGTTGTCAACTAGCTTGTCAGGACTTAAAATCTAAACATATGAATCTCCCAGTATTGCAGTACCCGGATTTTACCAAACCATTCATTGTAACGTCCGACGCTTCGAGTTACGCTATTATCGAAACACTATCTCAATGAGAAATTTTTAAAGATAGATAGCGTTCGCTTCAAGAACGCTTAATTCGTCTGAGAAAAATGACTGTACCACCGAGAAAGAATTATTAACCATTGTTAGGCTTTGTCATCACTTCCATCCATATCATTTCGGAAATAAATTTTTTGTTGTTAGCGACCATAAAAGTTTACTCTATTTACACAAACATAAAGACCACAGTTCTAGATTATTGAAATTTAAACTTATGTATCTATCTTCTTTCGGCCTGAAAAACGCCACATTACCTCCTAAGCATAAAATATACTATTATTAAAAAGAAAGATAATTATGCTACAGATAATGCACTGAATACTAGAAAATAATCAACTAGGTCCTAGGTATCAGTTATCCCACTCCCCTCATCAATCTAGATAATCGATTAGACTAAATAAAAATTAAACAGTTCTTATCTTAAGCATAATACACTGGCGAGCAAAAAATTGAGGTCACCTGAAAATCCTCATGTTCTTTGAAATTTTACGTTTTCAGATCGTATTCGCAAACTGTACATCAATGCATGTGCTTTTGTAAGCTGAATGTGATACTCTATACTAAAGAAAAATGCATTTTTCTCTTGGATTTCATGATTTATTCTGAAAAAGCAACAAATTAACATTTTGGGTTAAATTCAACATTTTGTTGTCAGGGAAAATATGTGTATTCCCTCATCTTACATTGATGACTGCTTGAAGTCGGCGCGGCATACTTTGGATTAAGTTGCGGATCGCATTCTGGTCGATGTTATCACATTCCTGCAACAGCATTATTCTCATCTCCTGGACAGTTCTTGGTGCTGGTGTGTGTCTGCGGATCAGTCGTCCCAACTCGTCCCAGACATGTTCTATGAGATTCGTGTCTGGGCTGCGGGCTGGCCAGTCAAACCGCCTAATTTCTACCTCATCTAGATACTCCCTGACAATTCTGGCTGTATGTAGTCTCACATTATCATACATAAAAATGCTACGTTTCCCCATAGTCACCATGAAAGACATAACATGGTGTTCGAGCACTTCCGTAATGTACCTGTGAGAGGTTAGGGAGCCATTTTCTATGAAGACCAACTCTGTACGAGCTTGTTAAGTGATTCACGCCCAAACCATAACTGACCCACCACCAAATAGAAGACGCATATCTTTTCCCAGGTCTTTCCACACTCATCGACGTCCATCTGACCCAGTGAGGCAAAAACGCGACTCATCTGAGAACAATATCCAGCTCCAGTAATCATCATTCTAACGAACGTGATCTCTGGCAAATGTCAATCATGCAATCCGATGCTGGCGTTGCAACGGGGGACCTGTAGCCATTCTTCTGCATGACAGTCTAGAAGCATGAAGTCTTCTTCTCACGGTCCATTTACTAACGTTGACATTTCTCACTTCTTCCAACTGATTTCGCAGTGAAACCGCAGTAGTTGTCCTATTCCGCACACTTGTGGACACCAAAAAACGGTAATCTCGTTGAGTGGTAACTCTTTTTCGCCTAGACCCTGGTCTTCTAGTGATCAGGACAGTCTCCACAAAGCGCTGGTACATCCTTTGCACACCACAATGACTAGCACCAACAATTCTTGCAGTTTCACGTTGCCCCCGACCATCTTGTAACAGCGCAACAATTGTTGCCACAACAATCGGATCTAAAGGCATTATGGGCCTGTTAAATCACTACACTTTGCAATTTCAGGTTTTACACAAAGAATCAACAGTAAACTGAAAAACAGGCAAGGGAAATGTGAATGTTCAATTAGCGCAAAGGAACATTTTTCATGAAAGTCTTACTTTAGAAATCGAATGGCATCTGATGACAGCTGTCAAGTCTCGGAAAAAAATTGCTTTAACGCCTACTAATACTATTATGTCCTTATCAATATAGACGCTAAAATTATTCGCAATTTCTGAAGTGACATCAATTTTTTGCTCGCCAGTGTATTATCTGCATAACATAATTCTATTACTTTTCTTTTCCAGTATCCGTCTCATATTACTATTCAAAAACCTCGCGTGAAATGGTGAAATGTATCAAACATATTGATATATGGACAATAATTTCACCGAATCAATTAATATTTCATTATGTGGAAGTTATGCTTGCTTCAAAATATAAGAAATAATGGACTCGTCACTTCATTAATTGTATATACATTTTTTTAAACTTAAACACTGTCTCTAAAATCCATTTTATTCCAAAGGATGTTACCATAATGATAGTTAATTATTTCAAGCTGCTGACAGCGTTTGCGTTTTAGAAATAAATATATACAAATCTTTATAACGAAATGTAATTATTCTAATAATATAATGTAATTTCACTGTATTTTAATGAGATATTAGACAATTGCTTGGTATTACAAAGCCTTCCTGTATTATTAAATTCAATAAAGATCACTTAAAGCATTTAGACACATCCACTGTTTGGTAATAAAATAAAAAAGCCATAAGAAGGGTCTTGTCATTGGTTTAACATTTTGTTGCAATTGTTTAGATTGGCATTTAGAAACGGTTTTCCAGTCGGTAAAACGAAGCTTTAAATAAACGGTTTTAAAGATTAAAACTTTTCTGCACTTATACATGTTGGATACACCTTATATATATATATAGGTGTATCCAACATGAACAAAAAAAAATAAGAGTTTTGTTTATTTTCGATGAATGCATTAAAAAGACGGTGTTCTACTTTAGGTTTTGTCCTTGTGCTTGTTGGTATTAACTTTAGTGATTATGTATTCCAATAAAAGCCATCGTAATATTAGACACTTTGATGGTGAATGTTATAGTATTTGGAAATTTCGATTAAGAGAAATACTCGCAGAAGATGGCGCATTAAAAGTGATTGACGAGGATTGACAATGATAGGTATCGTTACCAAAGAAGCACGAGCCCACTAAATCATTAAAAGACTATATTTTGCCAATGGAAGAAAAAGCCTAGCAACACAGTTATCAGTTCAAAAGAAAATGTTAAGCTTAAAAGTTAAAGGTGATATGAAATTAGCAAAACATTTCCTAGTTTTTGATGAACTAATAATTGAACTATTAGCTGCTGGAGGAAATTTAACTGAAATATCGTAAATAGCTCACCTCCTGCTCACCCTACCATCATCCTATGACGGTATAGTAACTGCAATTCATACATTAACTGATAATTTGAGCCTTGCATTTACAAAAACCAAATTACTCGACTACGAAACAAAATTACAAAACGAACGTAGTGACACCAATAGTAAAGTATTACATGTAGAACCGCAACAAACTAAAAAGTTCTTTACAGCAAATAAATATAAGCACCGTAACCAAAAGGCTGTATTTTCAAACCAAACTAGTAAAAGATATTATCCAAATCAAGGACATAGAAAATCAACAAGACAGTTTTAAATGAAACTTAGTGTTTCTAGATAATTCCACAATATATTTAAAAAATGTTAAAAATTCTAAGAAATTTGTTATGATATTAAATATCATCGACAGAATGACAGAAGTTACTGTTACGATATTTCCGCTAACATGGACAAACTTTCTGCCGATATCTTATTAATGAAAAATGACATTGCCGCTGACATGGAAAATAAAATGTCATCTCTTAGATCGGATATTGAGGATAAAATCACAACGAGCGACGAGAAAATGGAGAACAAAATGACAACTATGGACAAAAAAATCAAGGAATTAGAGAGTTAGATAACAGATTTAAGAACACAAGACACGCCAGCAGAACAAAATATGGTCGAAGTCTGCAAGCCAGAAACACACCCCAAGTTAGAAGACTAGTTTTACCCGAGTCAACGCCTCAACGTTCGATGGAAATATGTCGTGGACCAATTATGTGAAACAACTTGAAGCAACCGCTAGAGTATATAATTGGTCCAATAAAGAGAAGGCAGTGAACTTAACTATCGCGCTTCGGGGTGATGCCTTAGATGTACTACAGACGATAACACTTGAAGAAACGGATTACTTCGAGCAGCTCAAGAAGAGGCTGGACATGCGATACGGTCACGAGCATTTGGAATATTTGTACAGATTCCAGCTGGAGAACCGAAGGCGAAAACGTGACGAAACCCTTCAAAAGTATGACCACGATATGGAGAAGACGCTTCGATTAGCCCATCCTAGAACATTGGTCGATCCATTGACTGCTGCTCTTGAATATGAAGTAGCCACGATGGCTGCGGGGTACAACAAAGATAGGACCATGCAGGACGAAGGCGACGATGACAGACTTGACCAGATCGTCAACTTGTTGAAAGGTATGGTAGACAAGAAGCCGAAGAAAATCAGATGTTGTAATTGTGGCGAGCTAGAGCATGCTCGCAGTTCGTATAAGAGTCCTATGACTCCTGAAAACCAAGAATCTCATAAATGCAAAGCAGCCACGCGGTACAACAAAGGCAGAACTATGCAGGAAGAAGATGACGATGACAAACTTGACCAGATCATCAACTTGTTGAAAGGTATGGCAGACAAGAAGCCGAAGAAGATCAAGTGCCGGAAGTGTGGCGAGCTAGAGCACGTACGCAGTCCGTCTAAGCGCCCCAAGACTCCTGCAACCCAAGAACTCCAGTCACAGGGGAAATCAGACAGAGGTGAACATCGAGCTGATGGGAATCACCAAAAAGCCGACTGTCTAGACATACGGTCGTGCCCTGTAGACTATTCTCAATGCAACAAGTCGAAATCTAAGGAAGTTGCAGTTTCAAGAACTACAGTAGTCTACGAAGATTGGTCACCCACCAGGATCAGAGAAGATCAGGAGAATGATACTTGCCTAAAGAAGATTCGGCAGTGGAAGGAAGAAAATCGGCGACCTACCTGACAAGAAGTGTCAAGACTTTCACCGAAACTCTAGGCGTATTGGGCTCAGTGGGACTTCCTTGTCCTGGAAGAAGGGCTGTGGAAAAGAGTCCTTGAAAACGATTATGGTTCCGAAATGAGGAGACAGCTAGTTATCTCTAGAACGAGAGTAGCTGAGGTACTGAAGAAGTTACACGACAGTCTATCGGGAGGTCATCTGGGAGTGAAGACAATCCTTCAGCAAGTCTGTGAAAGGTTTTATTGGATAAACAGCTCCGACGATGTGAAGGACTGGTATAAGAAATGTACGACTTGTGCTACGAGTAATGGACCACATCGCTAGAGAAAGGCACCTATGAAACAGTATAATGTTGGAAGCGCTTCCGAAAGAATTGCTTTAGACATCGCTGAATCATTTCCGACGACAGACAATGGTGATAAATACATCCTGGTTATAATGGATTATTTCACAAAGTGGGTGGAAATTTACGCGATCCCGAATCAAGAGGCCACAACTGTCGCGGATGTATTAGATGATTGGAACTATAAGGAATGGTCACATGAGTGTGTGTTGGTCCCCTGTAAATTGAATAATCAAGTACATACCAATATAAAGTGCAGACAGTGTGAACGCAAAAACCATACAATAAAAAAACTGTTATTTATACAAGAAAAATCAGTATAAAGGTGAAGAACATCGTGAACGTACTTTACAAACAATTCGTACTGAACGACATAGTGAAAACGGTTTGGACTTCATTGTGGAAAATACAGCTCTTTATGCAAATGCATCAGAAAAACATTGAACATTTATATTAGACTAGGGTGCTACGGACCATACGGTGATCAAAGCGAATTTGTTTCCAACATTCAAGCAGTTGGACAATCCAATCAAAATTTCAGTTGCGAAAGTTGTTGTCTCAATTACATCAATGTTAAAAGGAACCATCAACGTTACAAGTGAAAATGGCATTACTGGTATTCTGGCCCTTTATGTAGCGGACATCACAAACAACCTTCTTTCAGTACGTCGTATCAAATAATCTGGTATGACAGTTAATTCTAATAAAAATGTTTCTATGACTATTAAAAAGGGTAACGGAACAATAATAAATGGTAAAGGCCAAAATAATTTAACAACAGTTACTCTAACATATACCGATTCTTGAAGAAATTCAAATCTACCTACTAATAATCTATCAAGGTCCCAGTGTTGCCAAATAATAGAAATAATAGGAAGCCAATCTGTGTGTGATCTCGATGCATTGGGGCTGCTCTATATGCATATGATGTACTGAAACAGAGTGGTAACCGCGGACATGCATGTTTTTGGCTCAGTTGCCTCTTCAGCGCGGTATAACCAAATAAGGATATGAAATTTGGGAGCAAAGATGTTAATCGAAACATGGGAAAACACAAAACAACGGATTTCAGCAGGGAAACCAAACGCTCATTTATGCCTTCAATCGGAAGATCTTCCAATTGAAGGCACAAATGAGCGTTTAGTTTCGCTGGGATATATATATATATATATATATATATATATATATATATATATATATATATATATATAAGGCGGATAAGTCTTTGCTGACTGTTAGAAATAAAACTGGTGAATATTGGGGAAGTGCAGCAAGAAAAAGGAAAAGTGTAGTATTAGCGGAAAATTTCCCAGCTTTCGAGGATGATTATCCTCATCACAGGGGAGACTAAAATGAGAAAAAAAACAACAGTTGAATACTGTGGTCAAAGAAAGAAGAAAATAGTAATGAAATTCACAACCACGTGTGTACTTACCTCCGAAGTGAGGTTAGACTCCATCAAGTTGTAATAATTTGAACTACAGATTAAGAATTGTGTAATAATTGAGCAGAAATGAGATTAACATTGAACAACCAAGTCATCATGACTATAAAAAGTAACAATGCAGCACCATTTTGTAAACTGAAATAATTAAATTCATCGTCAAGCGTTGTTATATTGAACGCCGGTAAGGAAATGTTATGCTTTTCCCTCTAAATGGCATGTAACAATAGACAACCAATGTTACCAACAGTCCAAAATCAGAGAAATGTGGGACAATGTACCCACTTTTACAATAGCCTCTGTTGCAGTGCCAACACAATGAGATTAGCAAGAAGATGTATAAGAAGAGAGAGAGAGAGAGAGAGAGAGAGAGAGAGGGGGAGAGAGAGAGAGAAGGGAACGCTCTCCATTGTGTGTGAAGAAAGGATGACAATATTGGTGTATGTAGGGAGCATAACTCCAATAAAACTGACACAGTGGTGGAGAAGAAACAGAAAACAGCACAATAATAATAATAATAATAATAATAATAATAATAATAATAATAATAATAATAATAATAATAATAATAATAATAATAATAATAATAGTAGTATAATAACAAAATATAATATAATAATTAAGTAAACTTGTATTATCTGAATGTATTTACCAACACCAATATACTCGAATTTTAGGATTTTATTAAGTTAAAGGAATAAGGGTGGTACTGTTAGGAGCAATATGGTTGTTGTAAGCGACCGGGAGAGTACAGTTAGCATCCAAGGACAACAAGAAGGAATAAATCTCACTCAAGTGGTCAATGTCTGTTTTTTTTATCAATAACATTACTGTATTGTGCAATAAAAGCCATTTCTAAGAATAATATTTCAGTTTTGTTAGACTCAGTCGCCCACACCTTCACAGCCTCATAATTCATCTGATGATCAAGGTAATTAACATGATATGCTAACGCGTACCGCTCTGGGTATAATCTGCAGTCGCTCTTGTGTGAGACAATACGGCTCAACAGGGAACTTAAAGTCTGTCCGACATACTGTTTATCGCAGTCTCTACATGGAATACTATATACAACATTAGTTAGTGAGGTCAATGGACTCTTATCTTATACTCTAGTGAGAATTCACGAGAGCTTCAGCCGCGGTTGTTCGCTAGACTACAACTGGATATTGTATTGATCCAAGAGCCATGGATCAACAAAGGAGGCCAAATCAAAGGTTTGGCATGCAAGGATTTCAAATTGATTTATGATCAAAGACAAGTATCTCCGCGTGCCTGTGTAATCATAAGAAATAACATAAAATATAATTGTGTTTCAGAATACGTGTCACGAAATCTTGTTCCAATCATGGTTCACCTGAACATTGGGGGTATCGACCGAGACATCGTCATTGTCTCTGCCTACTCCGCTGGATACGGGCCGATGACACCGCCAGAAGAAGTACAAGAGCTAGTGAGACACTGCAATAGCAGATGGCTGCCAATTACAATTGGTTGTGATGCCAACGCACACAATACCGTGTGGGGAAGCACTAATAACAACGCAAAAGGGGAGTGTTTATTAGAATATCTCTTAGCAAATAACCTTGAGACCTTAAATGTGGGGACAACCCCCACCTTTGTCACGAGAGCAAGAGAAGAGGTCCTGGATGTAACAATTGTCAATGTTGCTCCTAGGAAAAATGTTAAAGATTGGAGGGTGATGATCGAGCCATCACCTTCCGACCATAGGATCATCGAATTTAGGATAGAGAGAAATACTACCTCGATTCCTACAATCCGAAATCCTAGAAATACTGATTGGTCTCTTTACAAGACCAATCTGAAGGACAATTTGGAACAAGTCGAAGTGAATGGGGTAAATCACCCGCACTACGACCTGGAACAAAGAGTCGAACAGATCAGTGAGGCAATAATAGAAGCTTTTCATTCCCGTTACCCACTGTCAAAAGCTCGTTCAGAAAAGGACGCTCCTTGGTGGAATTAAAACCTGTCAAACCTCAGAAAAGAGGTCCGTCGGCTCTTTAATAGAACCAAAGTGACGGTAATTGGCAGAGGTACACTCAGAAGCTTACGTACAATAAAGGAAGGCCAAAAGGCTTAATTTTCAAGCCTTTTGTGAGAAGATCAATTCCACTCACACAGCGGCTCGACTACAAAAGGTCATGGCAATTGGGGGAACTAACCCCACAATGTCGCTGAAAAAACCAGACAGATCATACACGTAAGGTGAAGAGGAACGATCGATTCTTCTTCTTAGAACCCACTTTCCGGGTAGTGAACTAGCAACAAGCACTGAAATAGCAATGCATTACACCAAAAAATCCCGCAAGGAAGATTGGGACATTGCTACATACTTCCAGGAATAGACTGGCAAATTTGATTGCAAAAACAAAATAAAATTATTACAAAATCTGTATTGAAAATGATGCGAATTATTTTAAAACAATATGGGCTAACGTTGAATAAATACCTGGCAAAAAGCAGAAATCAGCAAAAATAGATTTCCTGAAAAACAAGAAGGGAGAAAATTTAACTGACGTTAAGGATATAGCAAATGAATTTAAGAATCAATTTGTGAACATGGGTCCGACATTAGCACAAAAAATAAATTGAAATCCAATCGTCACTTCTCATACATATAATGTTGATTATTTTGATTTCTGAGGTTGGAATAATGTACGAACTGTTTCTCTGTAAATAACAAAGATTTTTATTATTATATACAATATTTACAATTAGATACATGATATAGAATATTAATCCTACCTGTAAATAACAAAGAAACAACATTCAAAGTTATTATTCACTAGGATTGTTCTCACATTACGTACAATATTTAATCTCATTGACATGTGCCAATTTAATGACATGACATATATTAAGACATCGACTTAATTACGCGCGCAATTGAATTGGACTGAAGATATTCCTTACATATAGTTTACTTAACTCTATACAATTAACTTATACTGATGTCACTAAGATTGTAGACATTATAGAACAACTAAAAAATAAAAAATCGGTTGGTAGCGACGGGATAGGTGTAGATTTTATAAAGTACATTGCTGAGCACATTTCTAATCCGTTGAAATATATTATAAATATGAGTATTAATACTGAATATTGGTCAAAGCAATTTAAAGAAGCAGTGTTCTGTCCCATTTATAAAAAAGGCAATAAAGCAATAACGGCCAATTATACACACATATCTTTAATATCTCATTCAACTATAATATTCGAAAAAGTTAATAAAAAAAGATTGAACAATTTTAATGATAAGTACAAATGTATCTCAATGAAACTATTAGGATTCAGAGAAAATATAACTACTGAGGATGCGATATTGGAATTAACTGAGAAAGTACACAATTCACTCGAAACAGGTACCTCTTGTCTTTGTGTTTTTATTGACCTTAGTAAAACCTTTGTCACAGTTGACCATTCTCTCCTGCTCAAATCGTAAGGAGCAAACGGGATAAGAGTTAATTGTCTAAAACTTTACAATAGTTATCTTACTAACATAAAACAACTGGTCAAAATCGAAAACGAATTAAGTACCAAGAAAATAATTAAATGTGGAGTCCCACAGGGTACCTTAGGGGGACCACTTTTATTTAACCTTTATATAAATAAATTATTTAGTCTAAACACGACAGGAGAAATTATAGGTGATGCAGATGACACCGTAATATTTTATGAGGCGGAAACCTGGGAACAACTAAAAACGAAAGTTGAAACCGACTTAATGTTTGTAAAGGACTGGTTCGATTATAAGCTTTTGACAATAAATTTAGAAAAGACTACATTCTTACCATTCAGTTGCAACGCTTCTAATAGCGCTCCCTATCAAAAAATAACTTTTGCAAATAATGAAATAGAGGGTACAACAAATATTCAAATCACAAAGAAAGTGCTTCAAAATTGTATTTGGTGCTAAATGTGTAACTTTGAAACAATTAAAAAAATCACCTAATTCATCTTATATGGAAAAACATGTCTTTCATCTATTTAACGGCTTCTATTTCTGTTCTATAATTCACATTTGCTCAAGAGATTGTGTGATTTCCTATTGTTTTTTCTTCTACACAACATTTAAAATGAATTAACTCACCTGTATGGGTTTTCATAAAGTGGTTGTATCCTTCCATGAAATTGAATAGTCCGAACATTTTCGATGAATTCCAATAACTGGAACAAAAAAATTTTGAAGTATTTCCAATCAACTAAGCAGAAGTTAATTGTCAAATATATAGCTTCATCAAATCATTGTGAAATAATCAGTTGCCAGTTGCCTTCTTTCAAATCAATTTGAAAAGAGGACCGAAATTTATATTCTCACATATGAATAGATGAATCAGATTAAACAATTAATTTTCAATGGAATTTTCATATCGAAACTCCTCCTGGATATCTTTTCCCACTTAAGACCAGTATAACTGTGCATTGATATAAGATACCAGGAAAACTATCTCTGCTGATATTACAATGGGGTGTTAAACCGATATCCGGTTTTCGGTATTTTATTAAAATATATTAGTACTAATTTTCAAAAATTGAATTAAAATTTTTTTGAACCGAATATTTCAAGAGAAAACTCGAAATTAGGAATTCCTAAATGTTTGCAACGTTCACTACAGATACGTCTCAAACCTAAATATGGCTTAGCCACTTTCTGATTATATTTTTCATGAACTGATAGCCAGCTAGAAAAAGGCCATTGGTATTTGAAGTTTGAAGAACTGTCGAAGTCGTAGTTTGTATTCGTTTTTTGTTTACAGCATAGAGAAATAATACTTTTTGTCTGTCTATGGTTTACAGTTTACACGAGCTTGACGTTTCAATATTACGAGAAAATAAAAGCATTGTGTTAATATTTTTTAGTTAAGTTTAGTTAGCTTTTCTAAACAATTATTTAAGTTGAAATAATGTCAATATCATATAAATCTTATTTTGTATCATACTGAGCGAATACAACAGTTAGAACGCCTCGTAAAAAGTTTGTAACCGTGCCTGCAGTAGAAATTGAACGAAAATTGTGGTTTGAGGCTGCTAGAAGAAAATATAAACAGATTATAACTAGTTACTATTGCTGTGAAGATCATTTTGATGCAGGTAATTACATATGTATTTGTAGAAAGTATCTAGATATTTAAATATGTTTCAGCCATATACGAAAGTTAAAATTATGGCGGATGCGCAGGAATTTCTTAGAACTGTTTACGATTGTGACTATCTTATCTAGACATTGTGTTTGTGACCAGTCTTATCTAGATAATGCCAGAAATCCAATTGTTTTTTTGTAAGCTGCAATCTAGAATTATCTAGTAAAAAGGGCGTCGAAATAGCGAACAGTAATGTGTTGATATAAAATAATTACGGTTGTGTGTATATAAATTAAATTTAAGTGAATAGTTAAGTGTATATAAATTAAGTGTTAGTGAGTAGTTTAGTGGTTAAATAAATTTTTAAGTAGCCATACCGTGTGTTTAAAGCTTATCCCACCCGTTTACTGTGTAAATAAATAGTAAAAACATAACAATATGTTCAAAATTAAGACACTGATGCAATTGCTGTAGTAGAATTTTTCAAGTCACTCATATCATTCTTTGTAGAGCTCAGACATCAGTTTGATCTGTAAGAAAACTAAGCACTTGATGTTTGTGAAAAAACAAAGTGTATGAGCATGACAAGAGACGTAGGACAACAAGAAAACTTCAAGATGGCGAAGTTTTCCTTTCTGTAAGAGACAATTTCAGATTAAATACATTTCTGCCGATAATTGATGAGGAGTTCATTAGAAAGTTTCGTGCCGTAATAAAACTTTCGGATCTCACAGCAGAAGAGCTTGAAGATGAGGTTAAGAACCTTCTTACTGTTTTTAAAAATGATTTGGAGCCGTCGATTTTTGATGAACTTGTCCATCTTAAATGACCCTTAGCAGCAAATAAAAAGCCGTCGTCTCTGTACAAGTGGCTCACAGGAAATAATTTGCAAGATATATATCCAAATGTAGAAATTTTACTGCGGATATTTATATGTACTCCAGTAACGAACGCATCTGCAGAGAGATAAGTAAAAAATAGCGGACCCCTTATTCTATATAATGCCTTGGATATTATTTTATACTAAGATAACGTGAATAAATATTAAACATAGCCAACTTTGTCAACTCATAGGGATCGCAGATTTTTTTGGGCAGGTGAGTTTCCACCAGTTACTCTCACTTATTAACACCTTCATTCTCTATTAGTATTTAATAACTACTATATACTTCATATACTTTAATAGTATAATTTTGTATTGCTGTGTTTTTTATATAGATGATGTTTATAACTGTTTAACTCAACTGTATTGTTTAAGGTCATTTTCCTGTTTAAAAAGGATCAAGCAGTACCACAGATCAAACATGACCCAAACGAAACTCAACTCTCTCGCTTTTCTCAGCATTGAAAATAACATAACCAATACATTGGATTTCACCAGTACAATTCAGTCGATTGCTTGGAGCAAAGCCGGAAAGAAGAAATTTTAAAATTGATTTTGAAACTAAATTTGATTTTCACTAGTAAATATATACAGTGTTGTTTATTAAATAGTGTGTTTTATTTTTCAACATGTTGTTTTAGTCAGTCGTCAATATCTGCTTACTTTAACTGCGAATATTTGCTTTTCATGTATTTTGGAATTTTAATCAGTGTGTTATTGTGAGATTAATACAAATTATTTTCTTGCAAAATAGTTATAGTCTGTTTCTTATTGACTGACAGCACGCGAAAAGGTCACAGATGCTAGTCAGATAGTAAAGCATAAGCGTCACAGTTCATCTAAGGAATTTATTTACTATTTAATTTTATAACCGATCTGATATATAAAGGTAATATAAATGTAAATTCGGTTAGTTAAAACAACTAACTGACCTTCATACATTTGTAGAGTACATACAGTAAAAACAATAAATTATTTTTGAAATAATCTTGTAACGCAACTATTCTGACTGAATGTTTCATAAATTATCTTGAGAATTTGAAGCAGGTCAATTCTTGGGAGACATATCAACAAATCATTTATCAATTCATTCTCCAGATAATTACTTTCTGATTTTCGAAATGTTGATAATAACATTTCCAAGAAACATTACAATAGGGTCCTACTAGGGATTGTCCCAATGACTACTTAGAAATTTTGCAGGTATATACGGTGAAACTTGGTCTCGCCCAAATTTGTATAATTTGTTTTGCTTAGAGTCGCTTATGTTCCATAAGTGTTAACTGTGTTGTGAAAAATGTCTTCAAGTTTTACCCCTGTAAAGTGTGATAGCGTGATAAGCTCATAAACGAAGACTGAAGTGTTAAATGTGCATGATGCTGTTGTACATCAAAAGCCGGCTGCTACTGTTAGATATATAGTTTCGACATTTTCCTATATGACAGGAGCTAGTGAATCTACTATTTACAGGCTTCTAAGAGAGAGGCAAAATGGAAATATATCACCACCTGAAAAGTCAACTGGAAAAAACCATTTGACCTTGATGAACATATGCAAAATACAATAAGACGAAAACTACATGAATTATATTTTAAAAAAGAGATCCCAACCCTTGACACAATTCTATGAATGGTGAAGGAGGACAAGAATTTGCGTGACATAGGGCGAAAAACTTTGTGGAAAATATCACCCAAATTAAATTTTACTTGGAAGAAGCAGAGTCGCAAATCAGTGCTAATCGACAACGAAGATATTAGTTATTTGTAAAACAAGCGTCACAATGACTCGTTTTGTAGTACGAGTGAAGTTTGCACAACGAACTGCGAAGCGGTGAGTTGTGCAAATCATGAGTACTACAGAAAGTCATTGTGGCACAAGATTTACACAATATTTTTTATAATTCGCGTTTATTTAATTATTTAAATAAAATATAATTTCATATAATCCCTGTTTTTAAACTAGGAGGTGTGGTTTGAATTTAAGTTGGCAATTTTGTACATTCCTAATTGGTCAGATCACAGATGGTTTTATTCAGCACTTCTGACTTTGACATATTATAACCGCATAATTTTGTAAATTGTAAACAAACTTTCATTTAAGCAAAAAGAGGATGATTATTTGTTTAAAAAAGAGCTTCTTTGTATATGCTCTTGGGATCTATTTATATTATATCATGAACAGAATTATTTCTGTAATCTTCACATAGATATCTGGTAATTTATCCCAAAAATCGAACGTTTTGTATACCTATATATTATTGGAAGTAGAAGAAGGTTGATGGGTGTATTTTCTCAAAAGCTGAAAGTGTGTAAATAAATTTTATTAAAAAATTTAAGCTAAGCGCTTTCGGCAAATAAACATGCTATCATCGGAGCTTTCGTCAATGGTAAAAAATACCTCTAAAAAAGGGAAACATTGAAAGGGGATCGGCATCACAGGCACAATAGTTAGATGTACCTTTTCACAAAATTAACAAATAAAATGAAACTAAAAACCCCTCTTTTATGGGGTGAAATTATTCACTCAGATCATTTTTATATTTTAAAGATGGAGGAACGAAGTATGCAAAATTCACTAGAATTCAAGTGTGTACATAGTCTTCAACAGTCTTCCATTAAAAATATATATTATTGATCCTATAGAATATAAAAATAAACAATTGACAAATCATTGATAAATGAACGTTAGCGTACTTTATTCGTTATTATTTTTAATATATAAATCATTCTAATTTACCTCTAGTATAATAATTTGCTAGCTAGAACAACGCTAGACCATTTTATTTATAATCTGTGTCAAGGTTAAAGTCAAATGTCAAATAAAAATATAACTAAATACAATAACCAACTGTACTCTAAAAATTACTTTTACAGTGTTCAAAGAGCTTCATTGTGACACTGTAAACAATGTTATAATGAAGTCTCTTTTATACGCGAATTATAAAAAATATGTTGGAGACGCCAGTATTTACGAGATATCCGAAAATACAGACAGGAGGGAAGACAAATCTATTATCTAGATGAGACATGGCTCAATGAAGGACATTCAGTAAAAAAAATATGGCAGGACAAAAGTATTCAAACCAGTCGTCAAGCTGTCATAGAAGGTTTATCTACTGGATTGAGAACTCCTATCGGTAAAGGTCGCCGACTGATAATAACGCATATTGGATGCAATTCAGGGTTCGTTGAAGGTGGTGTACTGGAGTTTCAGTCAACATCAACCAAAGACTATCATGAAGATATGACTGCAGATGTTTTTGAAGAGTATTTTACACAAATGGTCGAATTAATTCCAAATAATGCTGTAATCGTTATGGACAATGCCACTTATCATTCGCGATTAACAGAAAATCTTCCATCTACCTCTTGGAGAAAAGCTGATATTAGAAACTGGTTAATAGTGAAAGATATACCATTTGAAGATGATATGTTGAAAAGATAACTGTTGAAGGTTGCTTCAGATCACAAGCTACAATTTAAAAAGTTTGTTATTGATGAAATAGCCAAGAATCGTGGGATAACAGTGCTTCGTTCGCCGCCATACCATTGTGAATTAAATGCGATAGAGTTAATATGGGCCCAAATGAAAGGTAATGTAGCTAGACATAAGAAAACATTTAAAATGAAAGATGTTCGTCAACTCATGTAGTACTCATTGACAACCATAACTGAAGAGAACTGGAGAGATGCTATGAATCATGTAATCAAAGAGGCAGAGAAAATGTGGGTTTTAGGTTACCTCATAGAACAAGCTATAGAACCGATAGTGATCTCTCTCGACGAGTCTTCGGATGATTCTTGTATGGCATGCGAAGAGGATGATACTATAGATTGAATTTTATATTTCCTATAAATGGTATGTTTACTTTACTTAATATACATTAATTCATTGTCAATAAATTTGAATCATGAGAATTAAACTATATTTTCTTTAATAAATTTAATTTAATAAAAATGAAAATGTAACTTGTTAATAGGCCTACACGACTGAATTTTATTTCAACTGTAATGTTGACCGAATCTAATCAAATAAGCAAAATGAACTAATATCGTAATGTCCGCCACTGCCGCACTGTTTATCCTTTTGCTGGCATTGTTCAGTTTTATTACCATATTGTATTTTGAGCTGAAACAGGGATGTACAGATAACCAATACATACACTCACTTGTTTTGAATCAGAATTTTAGTATTTACTTGTAAAATTCTTAGGATCACTCTGTAAGAGATAATTTTCTATTTGAATATTTAATGAGGTTACTGTGCTGTCAGAAATTAAGAAATAGACTATAAAAATGTAATCAAAAGGACTGAAAATAAAAATGTGTTAATAGCTCAAATAACTCCAAAGAAGCTCTAAAACGAGGTTTACAGTTAAATTTGCCAAAAAAATTCCTCACTCTCCAGACCTCCAGGAAGGGGGAGTAATTTAGTACTTTGGCCTAGGGCGTAAATAGCTGCTAATCCGGACATGATTATACATTTATAATGTTTATGATTACAGTTGATATTTGGGGGACAATATTAATTCCAGTTAATTGTAGGTATTGTGTGCTTGTGAGTTGGGAATGTTAATTATAATAGGTGATGATCAAGGGGTGAAGAAACTTGTGCTCTTGACCTACATATGACTAAACCTTGTTTTGTTTTGTGTATAGAGATAAGTGGAGTGCGGTGATTGATAAATAATGGGATATTTCACCAACAAATGCATCTAATAATATTAGTTAATGGAATATTTGCATGTAAAATACATCTTATGGCAACTACATGCTATTGTTCCATTGGTTCACCCTTGATGAAAATACTTCGAGTGTGTATATGCTGCAATGCTAGAGAGTTTTGTAACTGTGAGCCTCGTCTTCAAACCGTACGGCGATAGCAAAACTAGGAACTGATTTAGCATTCCTATGGTGACATTCTCGTGAAAAGTGGGCTATTTCGAATTTTGTATTCTTCATGAAAAGACAAATTTCTATTTTTGTAATGCAACCCAAAAAAGATAGATTATACTTGTTGGCACGGAGTATTTTCTTAGTTTATTTATTTATTGTTTGTAATATGCCCGATATACATGAACAACTTTCACGACCAGCTTACATTATCTATATATTAGAAACTATTAACACGATTTTGATAAAAAAATGTTATGAATGCATAAAAGGTTACGGCAAATGTATTGAACATCTTTTGACAGACATGCCACTTCTGTTTATAGCGGAAGTGAACGACAACTTTGTTATTTTAAATATAACACACTGTATTATTATTAACTTTTCATATTCTGAATTAAATGTTAATGTCACCATGTATAGAATACTCTATATGAAAAATTGACACTCATCGAGATATTAATTTTTTTTTAATAAAAAATTGATATGTATAGAACTTTGTTGAAAATTATGTGTAAACGTCCCCAATACCCCGAAAAAAAAACATCTTGTCGGGTTGGTTGGTAATACGATCAAGGTAATTGCTGAGATGTCGAAAATTTCTTTTTTCATACAGGGTTGATGAAAAAGGCTGAAAATTTAAAGTTCAAAAATAGCAAACATCTTATTTTTTTTTAATGAAACAACCATATTTCTATTCTTTTACTTAATTCTAAGGCCAAAAATAAGGGCAGTTTATGTTGACTTCCTTATACGCAATCTCAACGTTTTCAAGATAGTAACATGTATTTAAAAATATTAATTATTGCAGCCCGATTATTGCGTAGGCGTAGACCGTGTCATTTATTCTTTTATTTTAGCAGGGCTGTGTTTACTATTCATAAGTAAATAGTATTTATTTGACGTCAATCGTACCGTACAGTGATATAAATGAGTCGTTTGGAATTAAACAAGGAAGATAATCTAAATTTACTTTTAATACGTGGTGAATGTGACAGAGTTGTTACTAGAACATGTGCTTTATTTGCTACAATCCAGATGGACTACGACCCACTCGCGACACAGCGAAGAAAATATTAAACAGGGAGGCCTCACGTTTTAGGAACCTGAAAACAGTTGGCACCCGTGACTTGCCACCAAATTGAGGACATTTTGTAAACAACAAATCTAAAGAACGCAGTGAAATTAAGTGTTGAAATTTTATCACAATACTTCCACCTTTGTCTTGGGGATCAGGTATTTTGGTCAAGTTTTATATTGGTATAAGAAAAATATAAGCCGTTAAGTGATAGTGTGATTTTGACAGTCATGACAATTTGTGCCCAGAAAATTGGATTCATGAATAATATGAAATCTTAAATTATTGTATTTTTTGAGATTTTTTGCACGCAATTTTTTGCAAACGAACAACTTTTTAGTTTAGTTAAACCGTTCCACCGTCTTGATGGATGGCGCTGTATTGAACTCCAATGACAGATGACGACGGTCAACTCATAGACAAATAATATTATTACTTTCTCTATGTGTCAAATGTTGTTATATGTTTTGTGTCCATAAAAATATCCCAAATTTATAATTTAGTGTGTATTGTATTTGTAAGTGATTATTATTAAATTTGTAGGCCAAGATTGCTTATAGGTGAGACGTGAGGAGGAGTCGAGTGGGGCACTAAGTGAGGACTGCGTTGCATTTACTATAAGACATAATCTGCTATGAGAGAAATGATTGGTTTATTAGATCATTGCGTGTTATCATCGTTTATTGCTGGATTGAAGCACTTCAGCTGTTTATAAGTTATAGAAGAAAATAAATATTTTTTCAAACCCCAAACTACACTACAAACCTTAAAAAGATTTTTTTTAAGTTGACCTAAGGGACTACCATTACTTGGAGGTTCATGGACGAAATTTTGAGCACTTGTTACACCCAAGTTCTTGTTATTAATGTACGTGTAATTACATTAAAGGATCACGGCCTACTTATAATAAGCAGCAATTCGGCAAAAATAACTGAAACTTCAATTTCATTCTAATTATTATCAATAACAGGCTTCACTCTCTTAACTCTTGCTTGACATTTACCAAATTGTGTTAAATTGTTTAATATTCCCTTCAATGTGTCACGAGTGGGTCGTGGTCGATCTGGATAATGTGTAGCAAATAAAGCACATATAAAGTTGCAAAGAACAGTTTCAAAAATTTAACATAAAAACATTATCCTTTTGGAGGGGTTTTGTATTAATACTGTACAAGAAAATCAAATATTGTTTCTTGTTGCGTCATGTTTCTTGAAATTATGTCAGTATATCACATTTACCTTAGGGACTGGGGCAATTGTGTTGAAACTTTACATTTTTGTAATAAATAACACATTTCTAACTATCGGCCTATTGTATTAAAATTCACTTCAAGCTCTCTGCATGTATTTTTTTGTAATTTATTTTATTGAAAAAATACAAAGAATTTCGAACTTTTAGAAACAATGTCATAACAAAGAAACAAAAACTAATAAAACTTAATACAAAACACTTCTAAATGTCTCGGAGTTAATGATGAATGTTAATTTTTTTTAAAGAAACTGGAAATTCGTACATTCCACGTCCATCAACGATAGGATTTGTTAGTATATTTACAAGATTTTGCTGAAGTATAGTGTCAACATCGGCATTTATTGGTCATTCGAATTTGTTTCCTTTCGATCGTGTGAATTTAACTATCCACCCATCATCCGTATGTTCTGATACAAGGCGTACGTAATGTTTGATTATTTTTGTTGTGCAATATTTTACCAACATCCAGCTTCCGACAGATACATTCATACTACCTGTTGAATTCAAATTCTCTTCATTCTTGTCGTCATCATTTGCGTCTTCTTCCTCCTCTACTTCTTCTTCCAAAAGTGTGTCCAGAAACTCGTCGGTGTTATCCGAATCCATTAATATTGGGGTAATCGAATGTTCGTCTTCGCTGCTACTCTTTGACATTGCCTCACGTTTATTTCGTTTTCTGGGTTTTCCCTTAGGTATCTTAATAATTTTTCTAGTTTTTTTTTTGTTGATTTTTCTCTTTAAAAACAACAGTAGCTTGTTGTGATGCCAAAATTTCAGATCCAGGGCATAACCGCTTTTTATTTTTCATTGGTGCATTCGGAAATTGCTTTACTATTGATAACAACAAATCTTCAAAAGTAAAGTTCTCCTCTTTTGATAGACCTGTACTTGATGAAGGTGTAATTGATTCGGTTTCGTCCACTCTCGCAGCAATATTTTTTCTTTCGTTAGGACTGACAGTTTCGCTTAAAGCAGCAGCCGTAGATTCCCTTCGTTGAGAAAACATTTCTTCTGTTTCGGTGGTTCCTTCAGTGGATACCATTACTCCATTACAGTTTTCGTGTATGGATGAACTGGGCCGTCCAATCGTCTTCCATTTGTTAAGCAGGTCTGGTGGAAAAGATGTTTCAGGGATGACGTTACGGTTAAAAGGAACAATTCCACCTTTTTTTAAACCATTAATAATTACGTCTGGGTGCCATGTTGTACTCAAAAACTGGGAAAATATGTGTTTTGGTTATTTGTGACCTACATGCTGCCGTTGCCAAATTAGTTTTCCATCCCGATTTAAAAACAGCCAGACCGAGTGGTTGTAAAGGGTGACTTGAATGCGGCGATAGCTTTAAAATTATATTCTGCTCTCGCATAGCCACTTCTAACGTCTCGATATTCATATGAGTGGGATGTCCATCGTAAATAATTAGTACAGGTCTGTCAGGGGGAAGTGACAGAATTATAGTGTTTATGAAGTAATTTTTGAAAACATCTTCTTCCATCAATTCCTTCTTTGTAGCTGCATAAACAGTACCCTCAAAATCGGTGTCTGGTGGAGCTATCCATTGATCCCATAAGTGTAGGCCTTCATAGATAATTAGTGGTGTAGCTTTTTGGCCAGCGGCACTACACATAAAAGCCATATTGGTATTTTCTTTCCCTGGAGAACTAGCTGTTCTTGACGAGGGTGCATTTACGAGTATACCTCCTACAACTTTAGTCTCCCTCGGATGAATACATAAGCTGCTTGAGTCCAAATTCCGGCTCCTGTCAGATTTGTCGTGAAGATTGTGTTGATCCATTATCCATTTTGATCAATCGAAATATTAATTAATTACAAAAGGATCAGTAGCCTTCTTGCGAGCATATTCCACGTTTTGTGGAACTTTTATACTTAATCTGTGTCGCTTTTTAAACCCCAGAAACCAATCTCCGCCTGGAACGCCATCCTTGACATTAGTTTCAATTTGGTTAGTCTTCACAAAGTTACTCACAATTTCTAAAACTTATTTCCTTGATAATCCATTTCCCCACTTCTCCATAGTTTTCAAACCATTGGCTAATCTAAACTAACTTGTCAGCAGTAGAAAATGACGTTGGACGTCCCTTAGTTGCTTTTTTGCCCCCCGTATACCTTTCACACGGGAATGTAGGGTCATATATGGTATTTTATATAACTTTGCAGCCTTATAAATTGATGTTCGGCCTGCTAAAACATCAGACATTGCACTGTTGACATCAGCTGTCGAATATTTTCCTTCATTAGAAGTTTTTCTTTTTTAGCAACGAACCATCATGGTTCGTTGCTAAAAAAGGAAAACTTGCTCAGCAACTACTTAAATTAACTATTTGAGAGATCCATTTATAATTCTGGGAAGTTATAGAGAAAAGTCGCCTAATTTCGGATAGGATCCTAATTTCGGATACCCCTGAATCTAGAAACTTACAAACTGCTTTGAACAGAAATCTTTATTTACAGGTCAGCAAAGACAAAAAGAACAACATATCGTACTAGTGAAGTGATCCGTCTACTTTTCAGGAGATGGCAGCACTATGTTTATTTCATGTCATTGTGAGTTTTTCCTGTCGCTGTCAGTTTGAGAGTAGTTTTCCTGTTTGAAAGCGTCTATAAAATTCGTTTTTTTTAAATAAGGTAAGACTAAACAATGTTAATTTTTTTTTGTTGCCGTATGTAAATACTAGAAGAAAAAAAAGTTATGTTGTCTTAACCTAAAATCTGAATAGGTTATTCCTAATTCCCTACAGCATAAAGGTGCTTAATTCGGGGAATCCGAAATTAGGATCTTATTTTTAGTGTTAAACTTCGTATACAAATAACAGTATATGATCAGTTTTTGATAATTGCAAACGGTTTCAAAACACGGTACAAGTATTTCAAGAGATTGGTTTCTGATTTGTATGCATCTAAACTAAACCCAAAATTATTCGGGGTAACAAATCACAATGCTTTTTGGAAAAACTTTTATTTTTAAAAACACAACGTTTTAACCACCCTTCTGTTTTTGTAAGTATAAAACAGTAAAGTGGTTGAAACGCTGGGTTTAAAAAGTTTTTCGAAAAAAGCAATGCGAATTTAACCCAAAATAATTATGTATTTAAATACGGTACGGTAAACATCTGGCAGTTTAATTTTTTTCTAGTACACAATGTTACGTGTGGCTATAAAACGCAAGCAGTGGGAACCTGAATGAATGATGCTTGCCATCAATGCAGTTCGAACAAAGGAAATGGACTATCTTAAGGCCTCCAAATTGTTTTCTGTTCCAAAGTCTACTTTGGAGGACTACGTAAAGCAAAAAGATTAAACTCCTGAGCAATTACTAGCTGGTCAGATCGATAGGAAGCCGGTACTTTCTGCGGAACTGGAAGCGGACTTAGTGGCATATTGCTTATAAATGGATAAGCGTTTTTTTGGATTGAGAACTGTTGACATTAAGAATCTCGCATACCAGTTAGCAATAAGGAATGGTCTGCGTCATCCATTTTCTAGACAAAAACTAACTGCTGGTAGAAAGTGGCTTAACACATTCGTCTCCGGTAACGCACGTCGCGCGTTGTTGTAAATTTCACCGTGTGCCACTAACGTACCTGGGGCGGTCCCCACCTATTTTTTCATATTTGCCTAATATGATGGTACCATGTTATGTGGAGTATTGGAAAGATAATGGTACATGAAATAAGGTGTAATTCGTTTCAGAGAATACTTGGTTTTCGTGTACGGCAATAACGATCGCGCGTTAATGTAAATATTACCCTATGCCAGTAAGGCAACTGGCGCGTTCCCAATTTGTTTAATCCGATTTTCCTAAAACGAAAATAGCCAGTCAGTAGCATGTTTATAATACTAATACAGGGTGCTCATTAATATTATGTTCTTATTTTAATGGCAGATTCTTGGTCTAATTTTGAGTCGAAAAGATTGGTTTTCGATATACAGGGTTGTAAAACTTGTATCACCTTATCATGTAAGTCTAAGGATCATCCACAAAAATAAGTACATAACAATAATCCACATCATCATCACTAGATATTCCTATAGTACTGATTGATATCAACTTAGATCTGCTCATTGCACTTTCTTAATCACATCTTCCTTTTGTTGACCGACAACAATGTTGAATAGCCAATAAAAAATCTCAAAACCTTTGTATTTACCATTTTTTCTAAAACACATTAACGCCGAGTAATTCTGCTGTTTCGAGTAGTTGGGATCACCGTGCATAGCGGGCCGTCAAGAAAAATAATAAAAATAAATAGGCGGCTGTGAAATATAAATGTTTAGAGTTGCTTTGCTACAAAAATTAAGAATGTCAGTGTCAGATTCACAGTTCAATAGAGATAAAGAATTTCTTATTCATTTATTTGATAATTCGAAGTTGCATGAATTTGACGGTTTCATTTGTCAGTTTTAAATTTGAAATGAATACCGACAGTACACCGTTAACGTCAAAAAAAGAAGGTTTGATGAGTACAATAAACCTAAAATGAGCAGAACTGAGTTTATATCAGTATTAGAGGATTCTAGTAATGATGAAGTGGGTAATATACATGATTCTGACTGGCAAAATGGAAGGGAAGATAGTGGTACTAATGGTAATTCTGAAGGTGAGGATTTATCTGGAATCCAGCAATTTTTTAAGGGAGATAATCAATATCAAAATGAAAATAAACAGCAGCTTCCACAAGCTAATGACTTTAGTTGTTCTGCACTGGTAATTTAACGCGATATAATACCATTTACAGCTCAACCTGGTTTCAGGATACATCCAAATGAAAATGGTCCTATAGATCGCTTCAACCTGGTAGCATATAGTGATATTTATGAACTTGTTATTTTAAACACAAATGACTATAGTTTTGTAATCCTTTCAAAAAGTGAAACAGAATCAAGTAGGATTTCTTTCTGGAAAGACTTAACTGTAGGTGAATATGGGAACAATAAAATGGCAGCCGTTTATTATACGAAAAGAGATATAAATAACAATTGACGATTAATCCTCAAAATTTGGTGACAAAAAAATTAGAAAAAATTAAGTTGCAAGTATGTATAGTTCTGAAGGCATATGTATTACCAAATGGAAAGATAAACGAGAAAAGCGCATGATATCTTCAGATGACTGCAACAAGATCTAAAAGAGGGATTGAATCCTAAAAAACTGAATTAATTGCAAAATACTATAAATATATAGTTGGTATTGACTTAGTGACCTAATTCTTAATTACTACATTTGTGAACATAAGTGTATACGGTGGTATAAGAAAATGGGGATACATATTTTTTAAATAATATTAAATAATGCACATTTCCTCTATAACAATGGAAACAAGAGAAATATGTGATTATACGATTTTTTACTTCTGTTTTTCGAAGTTCTTCAGGACCATCACCAAAATCTCCGCGTATGAGAACACCATCAGTTGGACATTTACCTCTGTATTGTCTAAAAGGTCTCAACAACAAAATAAAAAGAAGACGTTTTAAATATTGTTGGAACACCAGCAAAATACTAAAGGATTCAATTTTTTACTGTCCTCAGTGTTCAAATAAACCTGGTTTGTGTTAAAAGCATTGTTTTGAACCATTCCATGAGAACTTGCATAATTAAAATTTGTTATTCAGTGTTACGTTACTGTTGGATATATTTTTAATTGCTTGTATTCAATTTATTTGTTCCATTCATGTTCCACGCATTTCGAGTTTTTGTGCTTTTTTAAAAATAATTGTTACGTTTCGTAAAAAAATAAAATAAATGTAAAAACTATTATCGAAAATCGAAACGAGCCCAGTGCGGTGGCAGCACATGGAACATAATTTCAAACCATATGCCAACGCCGCGTCAAGCGCGGTCACTTTTTATTTTCATTATACACGAGAAAAAATTATAATCTATTTATCTCGATACAGTTTAACATTTAACAATGAAATATATTTTGCACAATTGATACTGGTAGGTGTTTAGATATTATTTGAAAATTATACCGGAGACGAATGTGTTAAAGGTTTCCTCCGACGCAATCCCAATCTATCTCTCAGAAAGCCTCACAGAGTCTCTAAAGCAAGAATGGAGGGGTTTACTCAGGAAAATGTTAAAAAATTTTACGACCTACTAGAAGCAAAAGTGGAATAACAACGGTTCAGTCCAAAAATTCGCGGGTTATAACTTTAAAAGGTAAAAGACAAGTTGGATCAGTCACTTCTGCAGAAAGAGGCGCCCTGGTAACTGTAGTTTTTTGCATGAATGCTGTTGGAGGATTTGTGCCTCCACTATTCGTATTTCCTCGCAAAAACATTAAGGCAGAATTGTTAGATGTTGCTACACACGGTTCACTTGCAACCTGTCATCCATCAGGCTAAATCCAACAGCTTATATTTACCCAGTGGTTGCAGCATTTTATATCATATGTAAAACCAGCACGTGAAGATCCTGTACTTCTTATTCTTAATGGGCACTACAGTCACACACGGGATATGGATGTGATTGAAGCAGGGCGTCAAAATTATGTTACGGTTTTATCTATACCACCGCATAGTTCACACAATATTCAACTGTTGGATGTATCATTCATGTCGCCATTCAAATCGTATTATTCCCAACTAATTGAGATGTAGATGAGGGAAAATCCAGGTCGAAATATTACCTCACATCAAATTTATAAATTGATGTGTCCGGCCTATTTAAAAAGTGCGACGGCAGAAATTTCGGTAAATGGGTTTCGTAAAACTGGGATATTCCCTTTTAACAGAAATAATTTTTATGAGCATGACTTTATTTTAGAACGGCAAAGAGAGAGAACACCACCACCAAATGTAATTCAAGACAACACGGAAACTGTATTGTTAGCTGATTTAGAAAATGTTCTTGAAACTACACCTCCAAAGCAAACACAGCAAAGGAAACAATCCTGGTAAGGGCTGAGGATATAAGTCCTTTACCTTCATGTGGTTCTACCTCTCAAGTTAAGCAAAAAAATTCGCGACAAGGTTTAAGTTGTATAATAACCAGCACACCCTATTAAAATTAACTACAGCAAAGTATTCGCGAGCACGAGAGAAAAAATGTTTAAATGGAAGAAAACCAAAATTGAGCGCAGAAGTCGGAAAACCAATTCAAGAGACTGATCCAACAAAAAAAAAAGTGAGAAATCTAGAATCAACAAAAAACCCAAAAAAACTAACACAGTTAAAAATAGAGGGAAGAAGAAATTGAGCAGTGACGAATCTTCAGATTCTGAAGGCGATGACCTTATCATGGATGATGATTGAAATTTAGATGCGGGCCATGAAGATGCAGACGCAGAATGTTTATTTTGATTGAATTTATGTTTTGGAGATACTCATGATGAATTATGAATCAGATGTATGCAATGTTCCAGATGGGCTCACGAGCAGTGTGCCAACAGTAACCATAAAAAAGACTACGTACCTATGTGATTTTTGTCTGGATATATAACCCATTTTGTTTTATATAAGTGGTGCCCCAATTTCATATAGAGTATCCGAAATTAGGTACCCAATATTTTTCCAACAGAAAATGTTTACTTTTGTTCAATATACACTTTTGTAAAAATAGAATGTTTTCACATACATATGTTTTCATTGTTAGACTTTTTTCTATAATATCCAGAGAGTTTCTTGACATAGATATAATTTAAAACAACTTACATTTTTCACAAATACCGGGTATTTAAAAAGTGGTATCCGTAATTAGGCGACTTTCCTCTACATACGGGGTAAATGTGATATACTATGACACATTTAGCCCCACTTGGAATAATACATTAACCCCAACAAAATCATTCCAAGGAGTAAATGTGTTTTAGCAACATTCCGAGGTTAGTTTTAATTATTTAATTAAATAACCAATATAATATGTTTTCCTAAATTACTATGAATTATTGAGTTAATAAAAATTAGATTAATACCCCTACTTACCGCAAAAATAATATATTATTGCACGAACGGGGTAAATGTCAAACAAAATTTGCATAAAAGCGAAATGCACTTTTCACTTATCAGTGCTCAACTGAAATCCAAGTTTGAGTTTCGACAGTTTCTTGTGGCGGCTCACTAGACTAGCCTATTTCGATCTCTGTCTAATAGGTGGCGCAAGCATATCTATTTAAATGACCATTTTTAAACTTCACCTTATATAATTTTCATTATTTAATTCTAAATGAGCCATTTCTTACACTGTACGATGTCATTGACTTCAAATAAAGACAAAACTATTTGATTATGACAGGTAAATATACAGCCCGCTAAAATGTAAGAATAAATAACACGACCTCCGTTTACGCAATAATAAGGCTGAAATAATTAATATTTTTAAAAACATGTTAATATCTTAAAAACGCTTAAGATTGCGTATAGGGAAGGGAACATTAACTGCCCTTATTTTCGGCTTTATAATTAAGTAAAAAAAATAAAGATATGGTGGTTTCATTTAAAAAATGAAGATCTTTGACATTTGTGAACTTGAACTTTTCATCTTCATTTTTCAACAGCCCTGTATAAAATAGAAGTTTTCGACATGTCACGAATTATCTTGATCGTCCTACCAATTCACCCGACAAGATGTTTTTTATTTGGGGAATTGGGGATGTTCACTCAAAATTTTCAATAAAAGTCTGCTCCAGTCAATTTTTAATCAAAAAATTAATATCTCGATAAGTATGAATTTTAGATATAGGGTATTCTACACAAAGTGCCCTTACAATTTAATGCAGTATCCGAAAAGTTATTAATATACAGGGTATTACATTTAAAATAACAAAGTCGTCGTTCACTTCCGGTTAACCGTGTGAGTGGTTTCTAGTATATAGAAAGTGTAAGCTCGTCGTGTAACAGCCTGTATATTTTTATTAACTAACGCTGCCACTAAAACCAGATAATAGTGAATAGATTTATACATGCGTCGCTTTGTCATCAAAGCACCGTTTAATGATCAAGTATAATGAGTAAATAAGTATCATTATTCATTCATTGTTTATCAAAACAATCAATAAATTAATTTTAATCCAAAATTAATTGGATGACCTGGATATTTTTGGAATATTATTTCGAACCGTAATCAATTTTTTCTTTGATAACCATAATCATTGCTTAGTTCGTAACGGGTAATCACGTAGGTAATAATATACGGGGTAGAACACATATATGTAGGTCCGAAATAAGTCGACTGAATGAAGTATCTACATGAGAAAACAGTACAAAAAATCGCGAGAAAACACATTAAAGAAAACACAGTCATAGGTTATACTAAGATGATGTGAAGCCCTGTCAGTGATATTGTGCCTCTATGAATGTCTATCAGGACTAAGTTTTTGGATGATAGCGGACGAATCGCCATCCTTCAGAACCCTTTCAATATTTGGATGATTTGAGGTTCGGATATAGGCATCCTCGGTCGTAGAGCTTTTAGATGGAAAACCTCCCCATTTCTTTTCCAGCTATTTATTTTTTAATCAGCTAGGTTATACAATTAAAAAGCTTATGTTTCCTTCCTTTCAACATACAATTAGCAAAAATATTTCTTCGGCGAGCTTTTTGTTATAAGATTATAATATGCTAAGGAATTTAGGTATTCTGCCTACTGAATTTTAAACCATATCTTTGAAGCTTCTGCAGTCAACCGATATTTTGCCAGATATTCAAATTACAAAAAAAAACTATTTCGTATATTTTCGGTTTGAATGCGTTAATACGTTGTGAACTCTATTCATCCAATTAGCATTCTATAAAAAGAACCACAGGAATCACTACTACGACTATATGGTTTTTCAATCTCTGATTGATTTTGATCGATTTCATAATTTGCCTTCATAATTTCTTGTCTTGCATTTGCACTTCTATATTCCTAGCATTCTCAGATTTTTCTTAATGACTTCCCTCTAGCAGATGCTGGAGCATCTTCGATTAGTTCTTCTTCCCACGCTTGTTTTAAGATAATCTCATCTATTTGTTTTCTCATGTCCAGCCCACTGCGAACGTTTATATTTGTAAATTGAGTGAATGAAAACGACGAATACTCAGTGTGTATTCATTTATTAATTTTCAACTAAGCGCTTTCGGCTATTAAGCCATTCTCAAAGCGTTTTCATTCACTCAATTTACATCTAGTGTGTACACCATATCAACAGACAGTTTATATTTGTGTCTCCAGCACATCCGTAAATTTTCCATAGGATCTTCCTTTCAAATATTTTCAAACATACATATTGACAGGAATCACACCGAAATTAAACGAAATGTGATGACTAATCTACAACTCTATTTTCTGAATTTGTGAAGAATGTCATAAAAGAGAGGTGGAGATATAATGAAATTTCATTATCTACTATACGTCACGTGATAATTAGTGTGTTCTATCCTAATTTTTTTACATTTTAACGATATGCACATCAAATTTTTATAATTATTACACTCGTCTATATCCACAAATAACTTTAAGTTTTCGGCTAATATTTATATATTTTAAGTCATATTTTATTCCAAATCCATATTTCCTTCATTTATTAGGAGAATTATTATGTCCTATGTCCACTCTATGGATATAGAATAAAGTGATATTATAGTTAAATAAAACTGGTGTGAAAAATTATATTAGGTCTGTTCCAACTGAAGTAAATACCGTTTTATTACCGTACAATCTCAGTAACGCAGCTAAGTTGATGTAAATTACACAGACTTATTATATTCACTAATCAGCAGGTCAACTGGGTTTGTTTCGTAATTGTACGGTTTTTGTGTTGGTTGGAACAGACCTACAGTTCTATATCCACTGCATATTAGAAGTCTAAATGCGGACTTGACTGGCGGTATGAAATTTTTTGGTGCTGATAGTCGTCCAAAAGTGCTCGTGAAACCAGGTCCGTGAAGTTAGCCCCCAAAGGTTTCATGATTTAACTAAATTCAAAGTCATCGGTTAGTGGATCGTTAGTGCCGCGTAGTGCTTCTATAAATTCCGTTAGTGCTTCCGTGATATGGAAGATATTGAATATTCATTTATTTCAAGGTCAGCCCCCAAACTATTTAGGATTAATTCCAAGTTACTGTCATTCGTTGGTGCACTTTAGTGCTTGAATTATTTTCGTTAGTGCTTTATTGGTTTTCGAAGTATTTGACTTCATATTTTCAAGGTCAGCCCCCAAAGTGTTTACGATTTATTTCAATTTAGTGTCATTCGTTATAGTGCTTCGTTAGCGCACTTTAGGGCTCCAATAATTTTCGCTAGTACTGTATTGGTTTTCGAAATATTTCATGTTCTTTTTTTGAGGTCACCCCTCAAAGTATTCACGATTCGATTAAATTTAGTATCATTCGTTAGTGCTCTTCAGTGCTTCAATAATTTTCGCTAGTACTTTATTGGTTTTCTAGATATTTCATGTTCTTTTTTTTGAGGTCAGCCCCCAAAGTATTCACGATTCGATTAAATTTAGTGTCATTCGTTAGTGCTTTTTAGTGCTTCGGTAATTTTCGTTAGTACTATTTTCGAAAGATTTGATATTAATTTATTGGCATTTCCGCGAAGTTAGCCCCCAAAATGTTCATGATTTAGTTACAGTTAGTGTTATTCGTTAGTGATTCAATAGTGCTTACTAGTACCTCTTAGTGCTTCTTAGTGCTTCCATAAATTTTGTTAGTGCTTTCTTGGTTTTCTAGTTATTAGCTATTATTTATTATTAATATCATCTTCTAAAATTGTTTACGGTTGATTCCAATAGCCCTCTTAGTTTATGACTTACAGGGCAATTTTGAAAATTTGTCATTCACGACGCCATCCTGTATTTCCGAATAATTCTACCAAAACGAAACGTCAATATCGTATATAGGGTGTTTCTTACATCGATAGAAGTGTAGCAGTCTTTAAACAAATATTACACGTTTTTTTCCAATACCTCTTCAAATATGCAATTTTGCAGGGTTGACATTATTTTAATGACTTAAAAAATTGATTATTTGTTGGAGAAATGTCACCAGTAAATATCTATTAATTTGTAATAAAACATATCAATGTCATCCAAGGAATGACGATCCTAGCTAAGACTTAAATTTACACAGACGATATAGAACTATAGGCAGAAGTAGAAAACTGGAAGGACCTCGCTAAAATTGAGAAAAGACCAAAACTGTCTTATTATGGCCAGCTTCGCCCAGAATCCTTCATATAACGGAAAATCGAAAGTTTAAAATTGCTCTACTATGTAATGCCAACAAACTGCTAAAAACCTATACATCAGAGAAAAAGCAATACATAATAAAAAATACTTGTCCATTCGATGCATTAACACAAATTATTACTTCAGCGTATTGCGACAGTCCTCAGTTCCTAAGATACGTACTTCGAAAAATAGAATTTATGTAAAAATATTCGAAACATTAATAAACTTTTTTGATGTTTATGTATTAGTAGATGGAACTTTAGAAATAAACTGCGCTGCTAATGTATGTTCATTTGAACTAATCATTGGTAAATGCGATACACCAGCTAGTGCAATCGAAAGTTTGTTCATATTGTAATATTCGTCATAAACATACCCAGTTTAATTTACCGGTAAACGTTGATATAATTTCTAACTCAATACCATCGCTTGAAGATTCCATTGAAAGTTCCGTTTTAACGAATATTAAATATAGAAAATGTAGCACTGAGTATAATATAGACCGTATTATACTCGTAGATAATGAAATATTTATAGAGCTTCCGGATATAAGTGTATATATAGGGGATTTTCCTTTGATACTTAATGTCAACAAAAAGAAGTTTACGTTTAGAGGAGCTGTTGTAATTTATATACCAGCTGCTAATGACCTTATTGGCCATTATGTAGCTGTGTGTAGAAGAAATTATGGATGTATTGGACTTTATAACGATCTGTCTGAAAAAGTAAAAAATGTGGATAAAGAAAGATCCTTTCCATTTCAACTCCTATCTTATGCTGTGTATTAGAGTTATCTGAAGTTATCAAACAAATATATTTTCTGCATAATAACCAAACCGCAGTTTTATGTCACTTATATACCTAGAGAGACCAATGCCATTATATAGATAACATATATCTCCATTATTATTGATTTTAGAGAAATGGTTAAATAAAGTTATAGCATTTTCACAGAACCTCTCGAAAATGAAATGAACAAAAACAACTGAGTATCGGAAGGGACAGTTTTTTGACAAGTGATAGTTTTTTCAAATGGAACACCCCCTATTTTTAAATTGTATCCGTTCTATTCGACTTAACCCGTGCACTGGAAATAACTGAAACTGAAATAATCTCGAAATATATTTTTTTGATAAATATTGAATATTTTCTCTACATTTTTATTTGTATGTGTGTACCTGTGACTATAAAAGAAACATTGCGCCTTATCAATATCCTTGGTAATTGATTGTTGTTTGGTTAATTGTTGATAGGTAGGTATAAAAGGAAAATGGCGGTTTCATATTCAAGTCATACCAAACATGAGTGATACCGGACGCCGAAGAAGTCAAAATTTCTTAATGAGAAGAACAAAATAATCCAATATTTTCATTTTCTTCCGTTGTTATAAATCGTTTTATCAAGAATGCCTAGTATATTGAAATATTTTAGTATCCGCCACTATCGAACTTGACAAATAATAAAAGTAGGTAGCATGTTATCAAAGTAGAGGCAAATATGTGGAAAATTGACAATATTTGTGATGATTTAATCGACCCTATTATTATTAATGTCAACAACGATTCTTCCTCTTCCGAGTCGGATATAGAATAAAATGTAAGTAATAAATGTATTCCAATAATTATTTCTTTTCATATTTTATTATATTATAATTTAAAACGTATTTTTTTCCCAAAATACACACCACTGCATTGCGTTATTGCTTATCTGCTAATCCTTTAACAATGAATAAACCCTAAACTTTGCTACAACTGAAACAAATACGGGGTCGATCTACCTGGTTTTTAGATTTACGGAAGAAATGTAATTTAAAGTAAGAGATTTATCAAAAATTTCATGGTGCTCCCTGTAAAGGTTTTGCATACTTAATTAGGGTTTATTACTCCTCGTACTTTTTGTACATACTATAAAAGGACAGTTACTCAATTGAGGTATTTGATTCATGAGTTGGCCCTTTCCTGTTCTTCTAGACACGCCAAAAATAATGGTTAATTGTCAACGGTAAAATGTATCTACTTATAAATGGAAATATTGATATATGCATTCAATTGAGATATGTGTAATTTTTTTCTTTGTGCATTATTGCAATGTAAATAATTTAAATTAATGATGAAAAAAGTTGAAGTTCGAACGAAATTAATGGAACTAAAGATATTCGATCCTGCAAAACTCATTGATTTACTAAAAAAACAAATACTTTTAAACCAACAAATCATTTAGGAATATAATTACTGAAGTAGGAAATAGCACTAACGAATGCATGACCTAATTTGAAATCAACCGTAAACAATTTTAGAAGCTGATATTAAAATAAATAATAGCAAATAACAAGAGATCCAAAAAAGCACTAACGAAATTTATGGAAGCACTAAAAAGCACTAACGAATCACTAACAAATGATACTAACTTTAACTAAATCGTGTACATTTTGGGGGCTAACTACACGGAAGTGCCAATAAATTAACATCAAATATATCGTAAAAGAAGATAGCACTAAGGAAAATTGATAAAGCACTAAAGTTCACTTACGAAGCACTAAAGAATGACACTAAATTTTATCGAATCGTGAATACTTTGGGGGCTGACCTCAAAAAAAGAACATGAAATATCTCGAAAACCAATAAAGTACTAGCGGAAATTATTGAAGCAATAAAGTGCACTAACGAAGCACTAATGAAAGACACCAATTTGGAATTAATCGTATACACTTTGGGGGCTGACCTTGAAAATACAAAGTCGGATATCTCGAAAACCAATAAAGCACTAAGGAAACTAATTGAAGCACTGAAGTGCACTAACGAATGACAGTAACTTGGAATTAATCCTTAATAGTTTGGGGGCTGACCTTGAAATAAATGAATATCCAATCTCTTCCATATCACGGAAGCACTAACGGAATTTATTGAAGCACTAAGCGGCACTAACGATCCACTAACCGACGACACTGAATTTAGTTGAATCATGAAACCTTTGGGGGCTAACTTCACGGACCTGGTTTCACGAGCACTTTTCGACGACTATCAGCACCAAACAATTTCATACCGCCAGTCAGGTCCGCATTTAGACTTCTAATATGCAGTGGATATAGAACTGTGGGTCTGTTCCAACCAAGACATAAACCGTACAATTACGATACAATAAAGTGCACTAACGAAGCACTAATGAATGACACCAATTTGGAATTAATCGTAGACACTTTGAAAATATAAAGTCAAATATCTCGAAAACCGATTAAGCACTAACGAAAATAATTGAAGCACTAAAGTGAGCTAACGAAGCACTAACGAATGACACTAATAGTGAGGAAGAAACTCATCCAGATTTAGTTTCTTCTGCTGATTAGTTCATTTTCACATTATAATTTTACTTCTCTAAAATTAACCTTACACAGAATTAGGTAGGTACTTGTTTCATTTGGAAGATGAAAAATATTAATTGCCCTTGTTTGATCGATCCAATTATAATAATTGGACATTGTAAATGTAAATCCCAACTTACAACAATATTTCTGACAATTACCTAGAACGCTTCAAAAGAATCTGCTTATGAAATTTGTGAAACTTTATGCTGTACATACGCTCGTAACAGTATTGCTAGTCAGTTGCTACTACGAAAAAGCTTACTGTTAATGAAGTTTGAACCTACCAGTGAATAACTTGAAACGGATTTCTTTTTATTTGATGAATTGATTCGAGAAATGACGCCAACAGGAGCTACTTTAGAAGAACTAGACATATCTCTTGAAATGAGGAACCTGTGGATGCCGCGTATGCTATCAATGTACAAAGAACCAAGTCTATGATTCCAAACATTTGGAAGACACTTCTCGTTTTGGCAGACATTACAACACTATGCCAAGTTCTAGTTTTTCAACAAAACTATTATGAAAATTATGTTCGAAGGTTCCTCTCATGATCACACTGTAGTATTACGTCCGCATGGCGTCCATGTATCGGTACCATTCTAGAAATTGATAAACCTCTCTTGGCATTCCCACTGCAACCCTAGTCCCTTGTCTTCAGTTTTAAATTTACATGCGGAGTGATCGGTTGCTCGCGTTTTGTAGGTACCGTAAAATTTTAACAATGCGAATTTCTGTAGATTCATCAGTAAGTTTTGCTTCTGATGCCAGTTCGGCGTCGGATTATGATGTTGTTAATAATAAGTATCCAATTAGAAAACGAAAACGAAGAAATGAATGTTTAAAACGACTTGGAAAAAGCGGAAAGCATCGAGTGCAGGCGGTAAGGCATCGCCCACGTGGACTAGATCGCCATCGTCGTTCAGGCAAAAGACAACGAGATAGATCATCATCTTTGTTGTGTGCATCTCTGTCGTCGTCGCCCTCTCCCATGGCGAAATACCGTCGTATTTATGTGCTTGTCGATAATGACTTGGAGGATAATGTTGAAAGTAAGTTTATTTTAGTTGTTTTATATTTTAGGAGCAAGTTTTTTGAGTTAGCTGTCTGAGGGAAAAATTCCTCTATTGATTTTGAGTAAAATCATCTAGAAAGTCTTTCAATATGACACATAAATAATTGTTCCACTGATATTGAGTGAAATCTTTGGACGGTCATGAATATGACCAGAAAATCATTAGCAATTGCTTAGTACTGAATCTTGGTCAATATTCCCGTACTTCTGTCATGATAATGAATATTGTTGGTTATCAGATTTTTATTGGATACGATTTTCTTAGAATATTAATGGGTATGTAATTTGTTTTAGATGTGCCATACTCGGTCATGAACAGGAAAGTGTTATTTGTGCATCCCCGCTTCATAAGGAACTTGCATTTCAGTGTGAGTTAATTCTTAAGAGGAGTATAAACGAAGATGAAATATGTTCTCTAATTAAGAACTATCATATGCCCCAAAATTGCCCATCGGCAACGCCCCCTAAGGTAAACTTGGAAGTTAAGGCAGCCATTAGTGAAGTGTCTCTTACAAGATATGAACGGCTGGAAAAAAACAGGTTCCGATGGAAACCAACTTAGCTGCCTCGGGAAAGGCTCTTTCTTTGTTGATAAATAGAGCTGAGTCATCAATCCAGACAGAAGATCAATTTTTAGAAGTCATTAAGGCCGTTAGTGACGGGGCAACATCATTAGCGGATATTTATCATAATCAATCTGTATCAAGAAAAAATCTAGTTAGTGTAAATCTTGACAAGAACATCAAGAGCTTGATTGACAATGCCTATTTAAATGGCTAGTTATTAGGAGCAAATCTGAGCAGGAGGTTGGAACAAGAATAACAATTAGTCAAATCGGGTGAGGATCTGAAATTTAAGGTAGCCGAACAAAAGAACTCAACCCGGGCTCCCAGGAAGTATGGGAGGTTACCAGCATCTCAGGAAGATATGGTATAGCTCACAGGTACGGTCGAGGACACAGAAATACCGGTCGTATGCAAGAAAGAAACGAGAGTTTCATCAAATCAAGAGGTTCTCGGAAAGGAACCGTCATCAACGTTATTGAATGCTAACAGCGAAGCACCAAGAGATGTACATTTTAAGGGAGGTCGTCTTTCAAAATGTTTCCATCAGTGGTGTAAAAATTACTAGAGACCCTTTCATGATTTCTTGGTTGAAGGGTTATAAAATCACGTTCCATAAAAAACCCAAACAAACATTTAATTAAGAAAAGGTTGTCTAGGTCAGACACGAAAGACAATCTTAATGACATAAAAAACTTAGTTAAAATTGGAGCAATTAGGAAATGCAATATTCATCAATTGTTTTGTTAGTACCAAAATAAAATGAAAAAAAGAGAATGATTTTAAACTTGACTTCCCTAAATAAATTTATTAAAGCTCTGCGGCCAAATTATTATATGTCATCCCTAGATTTAAAAGATGCATACTTTCTTGTCAAAGTTGATGGAACGCATAGGAAATATTTGAGGTATCAGTTCGAAAATAATATTTTCCAATATACTCCCATTTGGTTTGTGTACTGTTTTGAGGATTTTTACTAAGCTTTTATTGCAGATCAAGAGGTCATCTTTCTGTTGTATACCTCGATGATTTTCTTCTTTTAGGAGACACATATGAAAACTGTTTATTAAATATTAAGGCGACATTTGACATTTTGCAGAAACTTGGTTTCATAATAAATCTAAAAAATCTTGTCTTGTCCGAAACAAATGTTGTACCTTCCTTGGAATGGTATTTAATACTAGGGATATGATTATAGACGCTATCATATCCTTGAACGGGTAAACACGATTCAATCGTTTTCTAGATTTATATGTAAAGTAAATGCGCCATGCCTAGCAAAATACTCAGCTTTAAAATTATCTAAGGGGTCATACTTTTGAGTTTAAGCAAATTCCACAGTTTATCCTTGGTGGAAAACTAATATTTCATCTTCTTTCAATCCAATTATTTTATTTCGCAAATTTGAGTTGGAAATTTTCTCAGATGCTTCAAAAAAAGGGTGGCAAGGGTGGGTAACAAGCATAGTACTGATGGTATATGGAGAGGCGAGGAATTTTTTTTTTCATAATAATAAATTGGAATTAATGATGAGATTGTGATGTTTTGCTACCCGTTGATAGAACAACTGGAATTGCCTAAATTAATAAAATGGGAGGAGTAAAATTCCCTGAATTAAACCAGTTGGCACAAAAAATTTTGAATTGGTGTGAAAGAAGAAGCTTATTTGTAGTTGCAACTTATATTCAATCTGAAGACAATCGTCGCCTCAATCAGAAAAACCCGTGAGTCCACATTTTATCAAAATCGTTCTTTTCGCACCATCTCTGACATAATTAAGAAACCTACAGTTGAAGAAAATATCTTATCTCCAAAATGTTTCTGTAATTTACTATTCCTAAAATAGAATTTTTCGTAAGTCCTCGCCGTTGTCAAATATAAACGTAAACCCCGTATGTCCAAAATCAAACCGCCATTTGGATGTAAACAATAGACTTGCACTGTGTTTACCTCTCGATGTTGTGCGATTCTGGAAGTTAGATTTGATGAAAGTGTATAAATATGAACGGTAAGTACATGCAAACAAGTTCAACACATTTGTTTACTAAAAACTAATGGTTTTACACCCTCAATTGCCATTTTGCATTTGTCTTGGACGGGTTTTTCTAAAATACTAAATTTGCTCAGACATCATGATGCTGGGAATTTCTCGTTTTATGTATTTGTATAATCATAGAATTATCCATTATCAGCTATTCATGGCAATGGAATGCTATTGGAATAGGTTTTCATTTCCATTAAAAATTAGTTTTTTGAATCAAAAGACCCAAACAGATTCCTTTGCAGTGTTTGTTGTCACACAACTTAAAAATACGGAGATTAGACCATTTATTACTTTTTTTGGGTAAGAAAATAGCTTAATCTTAAAAAAAATGTATTATTTTAAGGATGGAGACCTTACAACTAAATATTTTTTCAGGATCGAGGTTCACGATGTTCGCTTCCATATCAAAATGGACGCAAATAATTATGTCGAATTGTGAACAACAAACCAATTAAGAGAGTTACAAGAGTGATATATTCATCGCCGATAATCAGAACAAACCGCAGCTAGAAAATATATTTGCTAACAATAATGGCTTTTTAAATGTATCAACAAATAACAAATTGCTGATACTAGATATTCCAGAAATTACTGATGGCCTTAAAGAAACTGAAGTACCTAATCTGACGAACTTAAACGCCGTCCCGCTTAGTGTTGAAAGAGAATGCCAAGGCTTGAATTACTCGCAGCTCATCTATTATCAAAATTAATAAACACGGTTAAGCGGTCTCTAGACGTTTCGATTTGTAAAACAGTATACTATAGTGACTCTACGATTGTCTTAGCTTGGCTAAGAATAAACCCTATTCAATTAAAAACATTTGTCGCGAATCGAGTTACTAAAATTACTAATTTAACGAATGTTGACGATTGGCAACATGTGACAAGCGAAAACAATCCCGCTGATTTGATTTCTCTCGGAACTGATTCTCGCACACTTACAGATTGTAATCTGTGGTGGATCGGCCCTACTTTTCTACGTAAAATTCAAGAGAATCTTAAAGATTTAAATTTACCGAATAAAGTTGACTTACCTGAACTTAAATCTAATCTAATTTCTTTGGTTTCAAGGAAAAACGAAAATTAATTTTCCAATGAGCTTTTTAAACGTTACTCCAGCTTTACCAAATTAATACGCGTGGTGGGGTATATTTATAGGTTCGTTAACGTTTTAAAATGGGGCAAAAGATTTAGTGACCTCAGTTTAACGACAGATGAGATGAAAATGGCTAAATCAAATTTGATCAAATTAGCGCAAAGAATTTAGCGCCATTTTTAGATTCTGACGGGATACTTCGTGTAGCTGGGCGCTTAAAAAATTCATTTCTAGATTATAACGCTAAACATCCAATTATCCTTCCTCGTAAGTTAAAGAACTTACCTTATTATAAAGGAACAGCATCTACGTAATCTTCACGCCGGGGCTCAAAATTTATTATCGATAATTCGTTTGCAGTATTGGCCAGTTCATGGCAAAAATTTAGTCAAAAAGGTAATTAAGCAATGTATCGTATGTTTTAAGATTAAACACAAACCGGCAGGGTATTTAATGGGGCAACTTCCTACATCTCGCGTTATACCAACTCGCCCTTTCAATCAGTGTGGTGTTGATTACGCGGGACCAATATTGGTCAGGGAGGGTACTTTGCGCAACAGTAAATTTGTAAAATCGTACATTTGCGTTTTTGTATGTTTCACGACACGTGCTGTTCATATCGAATTGGTTCTCGACCTAACAACAGACGGGTTTCTCAATGCTCTAAAGCGCTTCATATCACGTCGCGGAAAACCTTACATAATTCATTCCGATAACGGAGGTAACTTCCAAGGAGCCAATAATTATTTTGTAGAGCTATTTAATTTACTTAACAACAAAACTCATAATGAGAAAATACATGATTTTCTAGTAAACAATGAAATAAAGTGGAGTTTTATACCTGCAAGATCACCGCATATGGGGGGGCTTTGGGAAGCCGCTGTGAAATCTTTAAAATTTCATCTCAGACGCATTTTAGGGGAAAGTTTAGTTCGTTTCGATGAATTGCACACTATTTTGACACAGATCGAAGCTTGTCTCAATTCACGACCCCTTGTTCCTATTTCCCAAGATCCCAATGATTACCTTTCTTTGACCCCAGCGCA
Organism: Galeruca laticollis; assembly: GCA_963921935.1. Taxonomy (NCBI): domain Eukaryota; kingdom Metazoa; phylum Arthropoda; class Insecta; order Coleoptera; family Chrysomelidae; genus Galeruca; species Galeruca laticollis. The sequence goes on along the minus strand of OY998183.1, from coordinate 48,879,845 downwards.
TTTCCTAGTAGGAGAATCACTCTTAGCGATGCCACAAATTCCCGAAGACAATGTTAACTCGAATAGACTTACCAGATTTCACCGCATTCAACAGCTGTACCAGCAGTTTTGGAAGGCTTGGTCACGCGATTACCTTTCGTCTCTGCAGAAGCGGTCCAAATGGAAGAAAGATATAGCGAATCAATGCAAGGTTGATTCTCTCGTTATACTGGTAGAAGAGGATACACCTCCTTTGAGATGGCCGATGGCCAGAATTACGGAATTTCACCAGGGTAAAGACGGTGTCTCACGTGTGGTTAGTGTAAGATTATCTAGTGGAAAGATAGTGAAAAGAGCTATAAATAAAATATGTCCTTTACCAGACATTGAATCTGAACTTTAGTTTACAGCTTATTTTAATTTTTTATGTATTTGTTCTGTAAGCTGTTTTTTATTGTTAATTTAATTATTTGAGGCAAAAGAAAAATTAGGTAACTTTTGTTACATCTATATTATATGATATTTAATACATAAATATTCTCTAGATATTATCCCACTTTTACATATATATTACATAGTAATTTGGAAATATTTGAGATATAATTTATAATATGTATTTCTTATATCATTATTGTTCTCTAGCTGTGCCGGCCTTTGTCAGTATTCAATACATAAATATTATCTAGTTGTGACTTCAGTTTTATATAACTGTCACTTTTATATTTCAAGAAATATGTAACATATATGTATTCAATATGTTTTTGTGTTTGCTGGGTAGTGCTTCGTTAGCGCACTTTAGGGCTCTAATAATTTTCGCTAGTACTGTATTGGTTTTCTAGATATTTCATGTTCTTTTTTTTGAGGTCAGCCCCCAAAGTATTCACGATTCGATTAAATTTAGTGTCATTCGTTAGTGCTTTTTAGTGCTTCGGTAATTTTCGTTAGTACTATTTTCGAAAGATTTGATATTAATTTATTGACATTTCCGCGAAGTTAGCCCCCAAAATGTTCATGATTTAGTTACAGTTAGTGTTATTCGTTAGTGATTCAATAGTGCTTACTAGTACCTCTTAGTGCTTCTTAGTGCTTCCATAAATTTTGTTAGTGCTTCCTTGGTTTTCTAGTTATTAGCTATTATTTATTATTAATATCATCTTCTAAAATTGTTTACGGTTGATTCCAATAGCCCTCTTAGTTTATGACTTACAGGGCAATTTTGAAAATTTGTCATTTACGACGCCATCCTGTATTTCCGAATAATTCTACCAAAACGAAACGTCAATATCGTATATAGGGTGTTTCTTACATCGATAGAAGTGTAGCAGTCTTTAAACAAATATTACACGTTTTTTTCCAATACCTCTTCAAATATGCAATTTTGCAGGGTTGACATTATTTTAATGACTTAAAAAATTGATTATTTGTTGGAGAAATGTCACCAGTAAAGATCAATTAATTTGTAATAAAACATATCAATGTCATCCAAGGAATGACGATCCTAGCTAAGACTTAAATTTACACAGACGATATAGAACTATAGGCAGAAGTAGAAAACTGGAAGGACCTCGCTAAAATTGAGAAAAGACCAAAACTGTCTTATTATGGCCAGCTTCGCCCAGAATCCTTCATATAACCGAAAATCGAAAGGTTAAAATTGCTCTACTATGTAATGCCAACAAACTGCTAAAAACCTATACATCAGAGAAAGAGCAATACATAATAAAAAATACTTGTCCATTCGATGCATTAGCACAAATTATTACTTCAGCGTATTGCGACAGTCCTCAGTTCCTAAGATACGTACTTCGAAAAATAGAATTTATGTAAAAATATTCGAAACATTAATAAACTTTTTTGATGTTTATGTATTAGTAGATGGAACTTTAGAAATAAACTGCGCTGCTAATGTATGTTCATTTCTCGAACTAATCATTGGTAAATGCGATACACCAGCTAGTGCAATTGAAAGTTTTTTCATATTGTAATATTCGTCATAAACATACCCAGTTTAATTTACCGGTAAACGTTGACACAATTTCTAACTCAATACCATCGCTTGAAGATTCCATTGAAAGTTCCGTTTTAACGAATATTAAATATAGAAAATGTAGCACTGAGTATAATATAGACCGTATTATACTCGTAGATAATGAAATATTTATAGGGCTTCCGGATATAAGTGTATATGTAAGGGATTTTCCTTTGATACTTAATGTCAACAAAAAGAAGTTTACGTTTAGAGGAGCTGTTGTATTTTATATACCAGCTTCTAATGACCTTATTGGCCATTATGTAGCTGTGTGTAGAAGAAATTATGGATGTATTGGACTTTATAACGATCTGTCTGAAAAAGTAAAAAATGTGGATAAAGAAAGATCCTTTCCATTTCAACTCCTATTTTATGCTGTGTATTAGAGTTATCTGAAGTTATCAAACAAATATATTTTCTGCATAATAACCAAACCGCAGTTTTATGTCACTTATATACCTAGAGAGACCAATGCTATTATATAGATAACATATATCTCCATTATTATTGATTTTAGAGAAATGGTTAAATAAAGTTATAGCATTTTCACAGAACCTCTCGAAAATGAAATGAACAAAAACAACTGAGTATCGGAAGGGACAGTTTTTTGACAAGTGATAGTTTTTTCAAATGGAACACCCCCTATTTTTCAATTGTATCCGTTCTATTCGACTTAACCCGTGCACTGGAAATAACTGAAACTGAAATAATCTCCAAATATATTTTTTTGATAAATATTGAATATTTTCTCTACATTTTTATTGGCATGTGTGTACCTGTGACTATAAAAGAAACATTGCGCCTTATCAATATCCTTGGTAATTGATTGTTGTTTGGTTAATTGTTGATAGGTAGGTATAAAAGGAAAATGGCGGTTTCATATTCAAGTCATACCAAACATGAGTGATACCGGGCGCCGAAAAAGTCAAAATTTCTTAATCAGAAGAACAAAATAATCCAATATTTTCATTTTCTTCCGTTGTTATAAATCGTTTTATCAAGAATGCCTAGTATATTGAAATATTTTAGTATCCGCCACTATCGAACTTGACAAATAATAAAAGTAGGTAGCATGTTATCAAAGTAGAGGCAAATATGTGGAAAATTGACAATATTTGTGATGATTTAATCGACCCTATTATTATTAATGTCAACAACGATTCTTCCTCTTCCGAGTCGGATATAGAATAAAATGTAAGTAATAAATGTATTCCAATAATTATTTCTTTTCATTTTTTATTATATTATAATTTAAAACGTATTTTTTTCCCAAAATACACACCACTGCATTGCGTTATTGCTTATCTGCTAATCCTTTAACAATGAATAAACCCTAAACTTTGCTACAACTGAAACAAATACGGGGTCGATCTACCTGGTTTTTAGATTTACGGAAGAAATGTAATTTAAAGTAAGAGATTTATCAAAAATTTCATGGTGCTCCCTGTAAAGGTTTTGCATACTTAATTAGGGTTTATTACTCCTCGTACTTTTTGTACATACTATAAAAGGACAGTTACTCAATTGAGGTATTTGATTCATGAGTTGGCCCTTTCCTGTTCTTCTAGACACGCCAAAAATAATGGTTAATTGTCAACGGTAAAATGTATCTACTTATAAATGGAAATATTGATATATGCATTCAATTGAGATATGTGTAATTTTTTTCTTTGTGCATTATTGCAATGTAAATAATTCAAATTAATGATGAAAAAAGTTGAAGTTCGAACGAAATTAATGGAACTAAAGATATTCGATCCTGCAAAACTCATTGATTTACTAAAAAAACAAATACTTTTAAACCAACAAATCATTTAGGAATATAATTATTGAAGTAGGAAATAGCACTAACGAATGCATGACCTAATTTGAAATCAACCGTAAACAATTTTAGAAGCTGATATTAAAATAAATAATAGCAAATAACAAGAAATCCAAAAAAGCACTAACGAAATTTATGGAAGCACTAAAAAGCACTAACGAATCACTAACAAATGATACTAACTTTAACTAAATCGTGTACATTTTGGGGGCTAACTACACGGAAGTGCCAATAAATTAATATCAAATATATCGTAAAAGAAGATAGCACTAAGGAAAATTAATAAAGTACTAAAGTTCACTAACAAAGCACTAAAGAATGACACTAAATTTAATCGAATCGTGAATACTTTGGGGGCTGACCTCAGAAAAAGAACATGAAATATCTCGAAAACCAATAAAGTACTAGCGAAAATTATTGAAGCAATAAAGTGCACTAACGAAGCACTAATGGAAGACACCAATTTGGAATTAATCGTATACACTTTGGGGGCTGACCTTGAAAATACAAAGTCGGATATCTCGAAAACCAATAAAGCACTAAGGAAACTAATTGAAGCACTGAAGTGCACTAACGAATGACAGTAACTTGGAATTAATCCTTAATAGTTTGGGGGCTGACCTTGAAATAAATGAATATCCAATCTCTTCCATATCACGAAAGCACTAACGGAATTTATAGAAGCACTAAGCGGCACTAACGATCCACTAACCGACGACACTGAATTTAGTTGAATCATGAAACCTTTGGGGGCTAACTTCACGGACCTAGTTTCACGAGCACTTTTCGACGACTATCAGCACCAAACAATTTCATACCGCCAGTCAGGTCCGCATTTAGACTTCTAATATGCAGTGGATATAGAACTGTGGGTCTGTTCCAACCAACACAAAAACCGTACAATTACGATACAATAAAGTGCACTAACGAAGCACTAATGAATGACACCAATTTGGAATTAATCGTAGACACTTTGAAAATATAAATCCAAATATCTCGAAAACCGATTAAGCACTAACGAAAATAATTGAAGCACTAAAGTGAGCTAACGAAGCACTAACGAATGACACTAATAGTGAGGAAGAAACTCATCCAGATTTAGTTTCTTCTGCTGATTAGTTCATTTTCACATTATAATACATTATTTTACTTCTCTAAAATTAACCTTACACAGAATTAGGTAGGTACTTGTTTCATTTGGAAGATGAAAAATATTAATTGCCCTTGTTTGATCGATCCAATTATAATAATTGGACATTGTAAATGTAAATCCCAACCCACAACAATATTTCTGACAATTACCTAGAACGCTTCAAAAGAGTCTGCTTTTGAAATTTGTGAAACTTTATGCTGTACATACGCTCGTAACAGTATTGCTAGTCAGTTGCTACTATAAAAAAGCTTACTGTTAATGAAGTTTGAACCTACCAGTGAATAACTTGAAACGGATTTCTTTTTATTTGATGAATTGATTCGAGAAATGACGCCAACAGGAGCTACTTTAGAAGAACTAGACATATCTCTTAAAATGAGGAACCTGTGGATGCCGCGTATGCTATCAATGTACAAAGAACCAAGTCTATGATTCCAAACATTTGGAAGACACTTCTCGTTTTGGCAGACATTACAACACTATGCCAAGTTCTAGTTTTTCAACAAAACTATTATGAAAATTATGTTCGAAGGTTCCTCTCATGATCACACTGTAGTATTACGTCCGCATGGCGTCTATGTATCGGTACCATTCTAGAAATTGATAAACCTCTCTTGGCATTCCCACTGCAACCCTAGTCCCTTGTCTTCAGTTTTAAATTTACATGCGGAGTGATCGGTTGCTCGCGTTTTGTAGGTACCGTAAAATTTTAACAATGCGAATTTCTGTAGATTCATCAGTAAGTTTTGCTTCTGATGCCAGTTCGGCGTCGGATTATGATGTTGTTAATAATAAGTATCCAATTAGAAAACGAAAACGAAGAAATGAATGTTTAAAACGACTTGGAAAAAGCGGAAAGCATCGAGTGCAGGCGGTAAGGCATCGCCCACGTGGACTAGATCGCCATCGTCGTTCAGGCAAAAGACAACGAGATAGATCATCATCTTTGTTGTGTGCATCTCTGTCGTCGTCGCCCTCTCCCATGGCGAAATACCGTCGTATTTATGTGCTTGTCGATAATGACTCGGAGGATAATGTTGAAAGTAAGTTTATTTTAGTTGTTTTATATTTTAGGAGCAAGTTTTTTGAGTTAGCTGTCTGAGGGAAAAATTCCTCTATTGATTTTGAGTAAAATCATCTAGAAAGTCTTTCAATATGACACATAAATAATTGTTCCACTGATATTGAGTGAAATTTTTGGACGGTCATGAATATGACCAGAAAATCATTAGCAATTGCTTAGTACTGAATCTTGGTCAATATTCCCGTACTTCTGTCATGATAATGAATATTGTTGGTTATCAGATTTTTATTGGATACGATTTTCTTAGAATATTAATGGGTATGTAATTTGTTTTAGATGTGCCATACTCGGTCATGAACAGGAAAGTGTTATTTGTGCATCCCCGCTTCATAAGGAACTTGCATTTCAGTGTGAGTTCATTCTTAAGAGGAGTATAAACGAAGATGAAATATGTTCTCTAATTAAGAACTATCATATGCCCCAAAATTGCCCATCGGCAACGCCCCCTAAGGTAAACTTGGAAGTTAAGGCAGCCATTAGTGAAGTGTCTCTTACAAGATATGAACGGCTGGAAAAAAACAGGTTCCGATGGAAACCAACTTAGCTGCCTCGGGAAAGGTTCTTTCTTTGTTGATAAATAGAGCTGAGTCATCAATCCAGACAGAAGATCAATTTTTAGAAGTCATTGAGGCCGTTAGTGACGGGGCAACATCATTAGCGGATATTTATCATAATCAATCTGTATCAAGAAAAAATCTAGTTAGTGTAAATCTTGACAAGAACATCAAGAGCTTGATTGACAATGCCTATTTAAATGGCTGGTTATTAGGAGCAAATCTGAGCAGGAGGTTGGAACAAGAATAACAATTAGTCAAATCGGGTGAGGATCTGAAATTTAAGGTAGCCAAACAAAAGAACTCAACCCGGGCTCCCAGGAAGTATGGAAGGTTACCAGCATCTCAGGAAGATATGGTATAGTTCACAGGTACGGTCGAGGACACAGAAATACCGGTCGTATGCAAGAAAGAAGCGAGAGTTTCATCAAATCAAGAGGTTCTCGGAAAGGAACCGTCATCAACGTTATTGAATGCTAACAGCGAAGCACCAAGAGATGTACATTTTAAGGGAGGTCGTCTTTCAAAATGTTTTCATCAGTGGTGTAAAAATTACTAGAGACCCTTTCATGATTTCTTGGTTGAAGGGTTATAAAATCACGTTCCATAAAAAACCCAAACAAACATTTAATTAAGGAAAGGTTGTCTAGGTCAGACACGAAAGACAATCTTAATGACATAAAAAACTTAGTTAAAATTGGAGCAATTAGGAAATGCAATATTCATCAATTGTTTTGTTAGTACCAAAATAAAATGAAAAAAAGAGAATGATTTTAAACTTGACTTCCCTAAATAAATTTATTAAAGCTCTGCGGCCAAATTATTATATGTCATCCCTAGATTTAAAAGATGCATACTTTCTTGTCAAAGTTGATGGAACGCATAGGAAATATTTGAGGTATCAGTTCGAAAATAATATTTTCCAATATACTCCCATTTGGTTTGTGTACTGTTTTGAGGATTTTTACTAAGCTTTTATTGCAGATCAAGAGGTCATCTTTCTGTTGTATACCTCGATGATTTTCTTCTTTTAGGAGACACATATGAAAACTGTTTATTAAATATTAAGGCGACATTTGACATTTTGCAGAAACTTGGTTTCATAATAAATCTAAAAAATCTTGTCTTGTCCGAAACAAATGTTGTACCTTCCTTGGGGTGGTATTTATTACTAGGGATATGATTATAGACGCTATCATATCCTTGAACGGGTAAACACGATTCAATCGTTTTCTAGATTTATATGTAAAGTAAATGCGCCATGCCTAGCAAAATACTCAGCTTTAAAATTATCTAAGGGGTCATACTTTTGAGTTTAAGCAAATTCCACAGTTTATCCTTGGTGGAAAACTAATATTTCATCTTCTTTCAATCCAATTATTTTATTTCGCAAATTTGAGTTGGAAATTTTCTCAGATGCTTCAAAAAAAGGGTGGCAAGGGTGGGTAACAAGCATAGTACTGATGGTATATGGAGAGGCGAGGAATTTTTTTTTCATAATAATAAATTGGAATTAATGATGAGATTGTGATGTTTTGCTACCCGTTGATAGCACAACTGGAATTGCCTAAATTAATAAAATGGGACGAGTAAAATTCCCTGAATTGAACCAGTTGGCACAAAAAATTTTGAATTGGTGTGAAAGAAGAAGCTTATTTGTAGTTGCAACTTATATTCAATCTGAAGACAATCGTCGCCTCAATCAGAAAAACCCGTGAGTCCACATTTTATCAAAATCGTTCTTTTCGCACCATCTCTGACATAATTAAGAAACCTACAGTTGAAGAAAATATCTTATCTCCAAAATGTTTCTGTAATTTACTATTCCTAAAATGGAATTTTTCGTAAGTCATCGCCGTTGTCAAATATAAACGTAAACCCCGTATGTCCAAAATCAAACCGCCATTTGGATGTAAACAATAGACTTGCACTGTGTTTACCTCTCGATGTTGTGCGATTCTGGAAGTTAGATTTGATGAAAGTGTATAAATATGAACGGTAAGTACATGCAAACAAGTTCAACACATTTGTTTACTAAAAACTAATGGTTTTACACCCTCAATTGCCATTTTGCATTTGTCTTGGACGGGTTTTTCTAAAATACTAAATTTGCTCAGACATCATGATGCTGGGAATTTCTCGTTTTATGTATTTGTATAATCATAGAATTATCCATTATCAGCTATTCATGGCAATGGAATGCTATTGGAATAGGTTTTCATTTCCATTAAAAATTAGTTTTTTGAATCAAAAGACCCAAACAGATTCCTTTGCAGTGTTTGTTGTCACACAACTTAAAAATACGGAGATTAGACCATTTATTACTTTTTTTGGGTAAGAAAATAGCTTAATCTTAAAAAAAATGTATTATTTTAAGGATGGAGACCTTACAACTAAATATTTTTTCAGGATCGAGGTTCACGATGTTCGCTTCCATATCAAAATGGACGCAAATAATTATGTCGAATTGTGAACAACAAACCAATTAAGAGAGTTACAAGAGTGATATATTCATCGCCGATAATCAGAACAAACCGCAGCTAGAAAATATATTTGCTAACAATAATGGCTTTTTAAATGTATCAACAAATAACAAATTGCTGATACTAGATATTCCAGAAATTACTGATGGCCTTAAAGAAACTGAAGTACCTAATCTGACGAACTTAAACGCCGTCCCGCTTAGTGTTGAAAGAGAAGATTTTAGTGACACACTAAAATAACAAGATGATCATAGTCCATGGATAGAAAAGAACATCCTTGATCAGAATATAGAGACTTATCTAATAGAAACCGTTACCAAAAATCCTGATTTTGATGTTGATATTATTGAAATGGAACATCATACTACGACAAATAAATTGTTTGTAACTCCTGTAGTAGAACTTGTAGTAGAAGAAAAAAATGCAAATAATGCTGGGAAAGATCCCGACTGTGAACCTCAGATTAAAATGGAATATGAAGAGGCGAATAAAAACACTGAAATAAAAAGAAAGAATAGTCAAATGGTGCGTACTGAAGATTGGGAGAATAACGGTGCAAAAATTGAAAGAGAAATGGGACAAGATTATAATGGCAGAAAAAAAATTGACGGAAATGGAGATATAATGTTCCAAAAGAAAAAAGAAAAATGAAGGAACCATGTAATTGCAAAGCTTCTTTGAATGGTAAATCATTGCACTGTAGGACGTTTTCTGATGAAGAAAGGAATACTATATTCAATCACTTTTGGTCTCATATGGGCTGAAGAGAGAGAAAAGCTTATACCTCTTTTTTAATTGATTCTATATCCACAAAAAGACGTAGAAATAGAGTTTCAGAGGGTATTTCTAGGAGAAGCGAGTCTTCAATATATCACCTTAAATTAAAGGATGAGCGGAATAGGGTATGTCAACAAATGTTCTTGAATACTCATGGCGTGAAAGAAAATATGATTCTCGATTGGTTGAAGAAGCAGAATGAAATCAAAAATGAGAAAGAGCAAAGACATGACAATAATGCAGAACATTCATCAGAAACCCACGATCCTGTAGAACGTGGGCGCTACACAGACTTGAAGAAAAACCTGAACCTTTTTTTTAATGAACTTCATCGACAAAACTTTACCTGGAGCCCAATTGGCAATCTAAGTCTGCAAGTTTTATAAAAATTGGTGTCAACAGAAAAAATACTCTTATGTATCCATTGCGTCGTTTCAACATGTCTCTGATAAAATGAACTTATCACTTTTCCGGACAAAAAAGGATGAGTGGGATGCATTTGTAGCACACAAAACTGGAAATATAGCTGATGAACAATCCGCCTTACATCGAGAAAAAAGACTAGAAGCGAGAAGTGAGAAGTCTAAAGACAAAGAATCAGCTAATATGGTTTTTGTATGGACCTACAATCAGTATTGTTATCACCAAAATCAAATGTTTCTTTACTTTACTTCAAGACGAAGTGCATTGTACACAATTTCACTTTCCTCAACTTGAAAACAAAAGATGGGTACTGCTATATTTGACATGAGTCAGCTGGGGGCGTAACGGCAAACGATTATGCTTTCATCAATTGTCAGTTTATAAAGGATCAAGTTAAAAATGATCTACAGCCGGGGAAAAGTCTGATTTTGAATAGCGACGGTTGTACCTCACAGAACAGAAATTCTATCTTGACCAACAGTTTAATTAATCTCTCTATGCAACTCAATACAACTATTGAACAGAAATTTCTTGAGAAAGGCCATGCGCAAATGGAAGCAGATTCCATGCATTCTGTTATTGAGCGAAAAATTTGTCATACCAACATAAATGTACCAGCTGACTATGTTCGAATATGTTTGTGAGCTCGTGAAAGACCAAGACCTTACCAGGTATATTATCTAGAACATGGCTTCTTTAAAAATTTAAAAAAACTGCAGTTTCTCACATCTTTGCGAACTGGAAAGAAAGTGGGCGATCCTTTGGTAACGGACATACGCGCTTCAAAATATAGCCCAGATGGCTATTGATTTGACAAACTAAGACACCCGGAAGATTACTTAGAGTTCGAATATCGTGTACCTGGAAATAAACGGAATAATCTTGCCCGTGAACTAGAAAGTCTTCCATCACTATATGAGACTTCTATACCGATAAAAAAGGAGAAATACATGCACCTACAGTTTTTAAAAAAGTGTCTTCAAAGTGATTACCATAGTTTTGCCGTATAAATAAATTTTAAACTGGCGTAATTTAGTTCATTTTATTCACGTCTAGATAAATATTTGCCTTTAATGGATAAACTCAGATCTTTCATTTTTAGAATATTTTTTCAGAATATTTTACTGTTAAAGCTTCAATAAAAAAAATTAGAGAAGAATGTGGTCTTTTTCAAAATTCAGGATGGAAAATCCCGTATCTCCAAAAATCCTTTGAAAAATTATTGGAAAAACCGGTAAGTCCATTCAGGTTATTTGCGGAATTACTTTCAGCTTAGGAAATCATAATTACTTTTAAAACAAATATTTTAAGTGTTTGCATATTTTTATTTCACTCAAATAATTCTGCGCTATTTTATAAACTCTTTTTTGTGTCTCCTGAAAAACTTTCATTTTGTGACTTACGGGTTTTTCTGATTAAGGCGACGCAATGTAGAAGCCGATTTCTTGTCTAGCATTCATATGGTATTGAATATGATTTATCCTATTCAGCCTTCCAGGTTATTTGTAATAATCGTGGAATACCTAGTTTAGGCTTATTTGCAAGTCGTTATAATAAAAATTTTATTTCGTGGATTAAAGATCCATACGCTTTGGCTAATGATGCATTTACCGTATCTTGGAATGGTTATTTTAGTTACGCTTTTCCCACAATTGCCTTGATTTCACAAGTGCTGCAAAAAATAATTTCTGATATCGCAGATCTATTTAAAGGTTTTTTCAACAGGTACAGTGTCTTATGCCAAACAAACCAAGGTATAATTTTACTTGGGACACAGTTCTATAATATCTACTAAATTTGTATCCTAATGACGCAGTTATATTCTCAAGAGGGAAATAGGGTATTTGATATTTATAAATGATCGCATAAAAACATCGGGAAAAATCAATCACAACCTGTTTTACATATCCCTTTTTTTCTTCAAGATCTTAGATTATGTGCTGCAAGAGATTAGATACTTATTTAAAAAGAACTGCTACTTTCCGTCAACGTTATAATAGATTAATATTAACATTTAAGAAACCGTACAAATCAGGCACATCTAAGTCGATTAATCGTTGGGTTAGGAAAACATTAAAACAAAGCGGTATAAATACAGACATTTCCTCAGCTCATAGTGTATGATGACACTCTGCAACTTCTACATCTAGAAGGAAGGGTGTAAGTCTTGATCTAATCAAAAGTACGGCGAGATGGTCACAAAAATCTGCCATCTTTGCCAGATTTTATAATAGCCCCAGTAGTTAATGACAATGAATTTGTCCTCTCCGTTTTAGAACGTTAATATTAGTTAGTTTGCTTGTTATGGTTTCTATATATGTTAAGACGTTAACTGATTAGATAGTTTTATACCAGACACTCCAAAGATATGTATTTTTTATGTTTGTTACTTTTCCGCCCAACCTATCTATATGCGAGAAAAGTATTGGTTTAACCCAAAAAAGTTGGAATTTTGAAATTTTTTTTGAGTTATTTTTACGTTTTCCAACAACAACAACACGAAAAAACGGTTTTTAGAAGAAAAAAATCCTGTGTGTATGTCGTCGTCGTTGTCGTCTTCCACTTTTCCTTACATGTCTTGTTAGCACGATACAGCCTCCGGAGTGCAATAAGTCACCCATTTTATGATTGAATATTGTTAAGGACATGTCACAGATGAACCCTATTGGTTTTCATCTCACCAGAGCCAGTACAACGAGTACTATGGTACTTGAAGTACGACATTTTGTAATTTTTTGAGATATTCCAGTTTGTTAGCACGATACAGCCTCCGGAGTTCAACAAGTCAACTATTTTATGATTGAATATTATTCAGGACATATCACTGATGAACCCTATTGATTTTCAGCTCACCAGAGCCAATACAACAGGTGCTACAGTACTTTAGGTACGATATTTTCGTCATTTTTGGAGAAGTTTAAGTTTGTTAGCACGATACAGCCTTCGGAGTTTATACAAGTGACCAATTTTATGATTGGATATTTTTCAGAGCGCCTCAAAGATGAATCCTATTGATATTCAGCTCACTAAAGCCAGTACAACGGATGCTATGGTACTTGAAGTACCAAATTTTTGTCATTTTTGGAGAATTATCAGTTTGTTAGCACGATACAGCCTCCAGAGAGTATACGATTGATCAATTTGATGATTGAATATTGTTCAAGGTGTCTCACAGATGTATTTTAATGATTTTCAGTTGACTAGAGCGTGTACAGCGGGTCCTATAAATCCAGATATACTAAAGTTTTGGTTATTTTTGGAGAAATTTCGGTTTGTTAGCACGATACATCTCCCGAAGTGTATACAAGTAACAATTTTATGATAGAATACTGTTCAGGGGCACAGATGCGGAAAAGTTAGTTTTAATCTTTAAAACCGTTTATTTTTGTTAGTTATTATGAATTTTCCTAGGTTCATCGAGTTGTGTTTGTGAACTGCCGTGCCAGTATGTATGTGAATTGTTCTTATTTCCCTCTTTTATTTACTACATAAAGGATTTAGATAAAATATATGATGATCTGAAATGCTCTACTGTGAGCTCTACATGAGAGCAAGGCGTGAATATAATTAATAGATTGAACGAAATTACCTAAGTGAAGTTCAATCTTAATTCTGTTCACGCTTTGCTCGAGGTGATTACACCCACCCCTCACCGCGGAACCCGTGTTCCCTGGATTTAAGATCATTAGTTAAATAAATTTAAAACTGAAGACTAGGGTTGCAATGGGAATGCGAAGAGAGGCTTATCAATCTCTAGCTTGGTACCGGCGTGAACATAATTAAGATTGAACTTCACTTGGGCAAGCTCGTTTAATCTATTAATAAATCTTAATAAACCATATTTATTTGATTGTTATTATCTGAAATCATTCTTTCACACACAAGAAAAACTATGGATAGGGTGTGAAACTTTCATTTTCTAGAAATTGATATAAAATCTTGCAGTAATTATGAAATAGTAATAAAGTAATCAATAATAGATATATATTGGCGGAAATAGTTGTTGATGTAATTACGATAACAATAAAATATATTTTCTGTGTTTTATCAAAACTTTATAATGATGCATTACTAAATTAGAATGGCATGTAAATTATATCTATAAGAATGTTAGTCAGATGATATCATCGAATTGTAATTTATAGGAAATCTGGTAATTATATCACTTACGAGTGTATCAAAGTGATAACGGTTTGAAAAATGGTTGATTTAGAACATATTTGAAAGGCAGCTTTATTAACTAATTATACAGTACCTATCAGAACAAGTCGCTATTACAAGTTTCTCAAAAAATACATTATGAAAGTTTGTATTATGTTATTTTTCGACATAAAATATTACATATTTCAACAGCAGAAACTATTATAGCGGAATTTTATATAAAATTGGATATTTCAAACGGTGCACAATACAATTTGACGAAATTAATGTTTCACGATATGTTGAAATGCAAATTTAGATTACTCTTAAAATAGATTAAATACATTCAACAATAATAATTGTTCTACACTTATAAATTTAACCATGCGTAATTAACTTGGAAGAGTGTCATTAATTTTTTAAGAAACTACATAATATCTCGAGAACGATAAAAAATTGACAGGAATGAAAGTCGAACTGAAATTAAGTCTTAAATGTACAGGGCGTTCCATTTAAAATAACTGATCTTTTGTAAACTTCTGGTATTACTAAAAGCCTTGTCAAAATTATAATATTTTGAATAGTCGCCGTCATAATCATCATCAATCAGCCTATAGATCCACTACAGAATCCTATCCTGTATGAATCCAATCTGCCCTATTTTACGCATTACTTTTCCATTCTGCTTCCATAATTCATCAGTCTAATCTCTCCAACGAAATTGTGGTATATTCCTCAATATTTTATTAACTCTCGTTCTTCAAAATAAAATGTTGGTGGTCCATCTGCCATTGTTTTTTCTGACATGGTATCCGGCCTAGTTCTATTTCAACTTCTTTACTCTATAAACAACATCAGTAACTTTCGTCTACTCTCCAATCTCTCTAATCCATGCTTTCTATCTCTACGGGTTAGTCATTACGTGTATCTCTCCATGTTTTGTTTGCTTGAAGCTATTGTACAACTAAGTTGAAATCTCTGTGACCGTTTGTGATATTTAAACTGAGCGCATTGTTTACTACCACTACACCAACAATCATAATTACACTGACGTACGTTTAGTTTACCTTCGGTCTCTGAAGACGATAACTTGGTTATCGAAACGCCCGTCAGCCATTGTAATTGTGAGTGTTGGTGTAATGGTTGTAAACAATATACAGTTTTGCTCGTCAATATCCTAGTTACTTAAAGCATACGTTCTTCTTCTTACAGTGCCATATCCGTGATCGGACGTAGGCGACCTCTCACTTCTACCTGTGTTGTGCTCTCCAGTTACCACAGATAGAAGGGACCTACAGTTTAACGACGGATCCGAACGTCTATGTTGAGAGGCTGTACTAGGCAGAATACTGTCGGTGGTTTGCCATTGCCTTCCGACAGGTGGCTCTCCAAATTTTTAATTATGATGTTAACTAGGCCCGGGTTTGATCCCGGGGCCTCTCGGTTAGCAGACAGAGCACCATTCCACTAGCCTACGGAGCATACGTTAATGCAAGTAAAATAAACTGACAAAAAAAATTATTTCTTCCGAATACTCTCAAGGCAAATTTAACTTTGTTGTTATTTTCTTCCTTGATGCTTCCATGTAACGTAATCAGAGATAAGTAAAACTGCACACCGTTTGTAATAGGAATTTGTCATTATTTTAGTTTCACTGACATCCACTTTCATTTCAACAATTTTAGTTTATTTAATGCTCGGAATATTGCTTACAATTCTGCAAATGAGGAAACAAGCAAGACAATGTGATCTGCAATGATTTATGAATTCTCCATAAATTTTTATAATTTTCTCTTCCCAATTTGGTTTCATAAACATTTCTTTGAATACCGCTCTGATTAGTTCAGGGAAACTTGTGTCGCCTTTTCGTATACCTTTTCTGGATTTTGAATTTCACCCAAAATAATGATAGAGCATCTCTCCAATCCATTAGAATATGATGAAGCGTTAGTTTTGATCAAAATAAATTATTGTTAGTAAAATTTGTATTTCTCATAAACAATTCGTCGATTGGTGTAGTAGCCACTACAATTTTGATTCCTTATCTCTTCTAAAATAAGTCAAAGTTACATACCATTTTTTGTAAATGTGTTTGATTTCAAGCAGAGAATGTCTATTATTGTTGTACAAAAAGAGATAGTATGTGAGGTATTTCAATAATTAGGTACTCCGAATGGGGTTATAAAATTTTAAAAACGATAGGAGACCTGAATTTTGGTTGGTTGTTTCTCGTTTACCGAAGCAGTTCGTTTGATTTAAAACCGCACAGGTGAAGATCTATCTAAATTAATTGTTAAAATATTCCCAGTATATCTCATTATTTTGTTACCTCTGGTAAGTAAATCAATTCATAGAAACCACCAAAGAACCGTGCCTTGTCATTATTCATGGCGAAGTTTTTTTTGAGAAAAGACATATCATTTCAACTTCCACAACTCTCAAAATTTCCGACCAAAATGCACTTTCCTCATCTAACATTTATTTTTAATTTTTTGTTCAATATAGTAAGGAAATTTTTTTGATAGTTTTGTTAATGAGGGTTTTTCACGTATTCTTATAAAAAAGTTCTAAAACGATATTTTCTCTTAAATTAATATAAATTTTACTATTACTTTTTTGGCGTTTTTTTTTGTGGTTTTAGTATTTTTCTTCGTCTTCATTTGAACTGGATTATTTTCTTATTATCTTCGATATTGAAATCTAGCTGCCCACGCCTATTTATCATTTACTTCTGAATGAACATACAGCTGTTCCATGTTGCAATGAATTTTAGAGCCACTTTATAAAGGTGAAGAACCAAATGGATCCTTCGAGGGATAGAAAATAGACAGGATCGCCAGATAAGTACCAAACACTTATCAACTGCCTTTCACTTTTTTTGTATCTTTCGTATTTTTCTTAATTGTTTCATATATACCAACTCAAACTGTATACATTGTATATAGTTTTTATAATATTATAATAATATTACTAACCATAATTCACAAAATCTTTCACATTTCATTCAATAAATTAGATTTTATTACAATTCATTCTGAATTCTATTTAAAGCACCAATTTACTTTTCTTTTCTACAGCTAATCACAAAAACTACTACCTAGAATATTTGTAGGAATCTTCAAAGTTTTTCAGGTGTAAGTTGTTCTTTATGATATGAAATTAGATTTTTATTGCCATGTTGTATCTTTATAATATTTCTGATAATTTTCTCCGATTATGCTATTCTGTACAATTTATTCTAGGTTTCTAAGAACTCACAGATCAATAAATCCTAAGAAATATTGAACTTATCATCTTTCGTAAATTAGATATTTCATCCAATACTATTCCATCTCATATTATAAATTCGTTACATATTTTGGCACCCAACGATAATTCGAATAATATTTTGGCGCCCAACGTAGAGCCCATCATTCTATGATTATTTTACAATATTTATATTAAACATCCTTTTTCTATTGATGAATGTGTGTGATTACTCAATCAGGTTTTGTTCCATCACTTAATTATTTTCAACAAATGGAAACATGTAGTGTCATTATTAAATGATCTTAAAGCCAATCGCAATATTCGACAATATTGTTGTAGTGATTTTCGTCTACTTCGGTTGGCAGCGCTGGCGACATACGTCAAGATTTAATTCATGCGGTTTCATTTTCTTATGAACTACCTATACACAAAAATGAACGGAATTGAAGATTTAAGTGACAATAGTTTTGAAAAGTCTTTTGAAAATTTACCCTTACCGACAATTATTACCAAGTCTGCAAGAAAAATGATGACCTGAGCCCCAAAAAATTTTGAATCTAAATCGTTCTTTGTAAATTATCAGAAAGGAAGTTGCACTACCTGAAAGATAGGTATTAATAAAGTTGAAGCAATGGGAGAAGCGATAGCTAAATTTTGGAAGATGCCTAACCCTAACCTTTATACTGGACATTTTTTTCGATGATCTTCGGCTGCCTTATTGGTTAATGGTGATCAGACTTGTTTAAAAAGACATTGTTGGTGGAAGTTTTCAGTAACAGAAGGATATATCGATGATTCATTACAAAATAAGATAGCTACAGCAAAACCATTTGGGACCACACCTACTATCGAGTCGACTAGTGCAAATATAAATACTACTGTTGGTTTGGATTCGAAAGCCTCTAATAATTTCCAAAACTGTTCAAACTTCACAATTAATTTTGGAACCAATAAATACAATAACATTTTCCATGCCTTGTTTTTATTATGTAATAGTCATAGAAAAAGTATAAAACGCTTCTCGCGGGTAATGGCTATTACTCACTTGTATAACCTAACCTAACCTACGGCTTGACTAATTATTAGTTTCATCTCCTGATTCTTTTGAGGTATGAAGTTTTCATATATTCTCAATTCATCTAAATCATCTAGAGCCTACTAACATTTTCAGTTATGTCGGAAGTTTTACTGAAACTTCCTCATTTTAAATAGGACACCCTATAGATTGAATGACAAATTTTATTACGAAGAATGCCCGTTTTGACACCCTGAATGTTCAAGGCGATTCGATACCGGTACTAGAAAATTACTTAACTTCCTTAAATGGATCACCCTGTTAATTATGTTTTTCCTAATCATTCGACGTATTCGACAGATATTTTACTAGGAAATAATTAGAATGTGGATCGATTTTTATATTGGATTAATAAAACAAAATAATATAAACATGTGCATGTAAGTGTGACTAATATCATATTAAGCTATTTCTAAGCTACTATAAATTTTACGTTAAATGTCACAAATACGGTTTTGCACATATATAAACATTTCTTAATAGTTTTAGTCGAGGAACTAGTTTTAAAATTGCTTGATTAAAAAATCATGTAAATAATAATAAAACAAAAGATTTAGAACCAACAGAACAGTGATCATTTTTGTTATTACTTTTCCGCCATACCTATCTGCGATGCAAGAAAAGTATTGGTTTACCCCTAAAAAAGTTAGAGTTATTTCTACGTTTTTCAGCGAGAAAATCACAAAAAAGGTTTTTGGAAAAAAATCCTGTGTGTATGTCGTTGTCATCGGCCACTTTTTTGTACTATGTCATGTTAGCACGATACAGCCTTCGGAGTGCAACAAGGCAACAATCTTAAGATTCAATATTACTTTTTAAAATGAAGCTAAATTCTTCCAACTAATTACACATAGGCGAAACAATATCGCATCAATATATGGCGAAACATAACGCCATGCCGTTTATATGTAGTATAAATAAAACACATAACTTTTCACTATTACCTGTATTCCACAACTTACATAAATATTGTATTTGTTAGCTCGTCACTTAACTGATCACTTAGTGGAAGGTGCATTTATATTTTTGTATAATTAATCTTAATACTTTTAATATGCCGGGTGACTATAATCAACCATTGTCACCGGCGTGCCTTTTTCGCTCATCAAAACCACGTAGAGCCGCGCCAGAGGGGGGACAAACTTCGCGCTCATGTCAAAATGTGGGTCGATTTTTAGAGTTGTAACTAATTGAGTGATCATAACGCTGATGACGTCAATGCCTTGTTTTGCGCGCAGAAACTATTTCAAGAGATGAATTCAGTTCGAATATTATCCGAACAACACAATATAGTGAAATCATGGTAAGAATTCTAGAAAATTTACAATTGTTTCGATATAACTATCATCGTCAGAATGATAGAAGCTACATTTCATTTGATGCGTACCTGATGTGTAATAATTACTTTTGGCTAGACCAAGAAATGTCCTACCTTTTAATTGAGTTAATATATATGAATAGACACAAGAAGAAGATATGATATTACAAATATTAAAACTTAGATATTATTAGCCTTATGGGGATATATTTTTCCCATTCAAGATCAGTATAACTGTGCAATGATATAGAAAACCATGAAAACTATATCTGTTGATCTTTACAATTATCACTCAAGAAGACAGTTTAATAGTGGAGAACTCCCTAGATTTATCTGCTCATTGACGACTTCATATTGTGGGTCTCTTAAGTGTCTTCTAATCTCCAACTCTCCAAGAAAATCGAGTTCGGGATTCTTATCACAAATATGTAGTACTTCTAGTTCTGTGTTAGGTATCAAGTAGATATATCTGGTTGTTTTAATCCGTATTCTGTATCTAATTTCAAGATTCCTAAGGGTTTGACCCAAATAGACAGCATTACATTCTGGGCTTTTAAGTTTATATGTATATAAATATACAAGGCTATACACTCCAGTTGGAGTTGTAGCCGCTCAAATTGAGCTCTTTTGTGTCTTGTGAGGGGGTCAGCCCTGTGTCTTGTGGGGAGTCAGCCCACGTTTCATTCCTGTTTATCTACAATTTATTAGAGGTTTTTACAGTTTCGACCATTGTTCTCCACTCCTTTCTGTCTCTCCCCGCCTTGTACTCCTAAAATTTTTGTCTCTTCCACAACCTGATCTTCCCATCTAATTTTTGGTCTTCCTGGTAATATTTCCGCGTTCGGTCTTCATTCTGTAATTCTCCTCACCTCCTGTCCTTTCTCCATTCTTTTAACATGTCCGTACCAACGAATCCTTTTTGATTTAATTGTGTTTACTATGTCCTCATTATCTAATATATTTCTAATTTCATAAGTCGTCGGTACTCGTTATACGCTAGTTTGACCGGTCCAAAAAATTTTCTAATTATTCTTCTTCCATATATCCTTAGTTGCTCTTCGTACTCATTTGTCAGTCTCATAGTTTCTGCCGCATATATAACTACCGGTTTTATCGCCGTCCTGTATACTCTTAATTTTGTTGCTCGGCTTATTCTCTTACTCTGCATGATGTTTTTAAATCTATTATACGGTCTATACCCTGCTTGAATTCTTTGCCTTATCTCGATTTTTGTGTCATTTTTGTTACTAATAATTGTTCCCAGATACTTAAAGGTGTTAACAATTTCAAAACTGAATGCATTTAACTTTTCTGCTTCTGGTTGGTATACTACCTTATTTCTTATCATTTCCATATCTTTTGTTTTCTCCTGATATATTCTTAATCCTCTTTTTCCCGCCTCCTTTACAATTTTCTCTAATGTTGCTTCAAGACTCTTTCGGTCTCTCGCTATTATGGTTGAATCATCAGCATATGTCATTATTTGTTTTGATTTATTAATTATGCTTCCATTGATATTACAAGTCTTAATTATGCCATCCACTGCTATGTTAAACAATACCGCTGACCATCTCCTTGCCTTACTCCAGCCCAGCATTTATTCCAAATTCTTCCCTTGTCATTACTCTTGCCCTAGAATCTTTCATCGTCTTTTTCACTAACCGTATGATCTTTCGTGGTACATTCAATTGTTCCATATCCTTTATGATTGTCCTCCGTTTCGGGTTGTCGAAAGCTTGCTTGAAGTCAGTAAATAGCATTTGGACTCCAACATTGTGTTCATAACATTTTTCAAATACTTGATTTATAGTATGTATGGCATCTACTGTTGATTTTCCTTTCCGGAAACCTTTTTGATACTCCCCTATTTTTGATTCCATAACCTTTTTTAGCCTTTTATTTAGTATCGTCGTTAGTATTTTATATACGGTGTTGAGTAAACTAATTCCTCTATAATTGCTACAAATATTACGATCTCCTTTCTTCATTATTGGTATAATTATACCAGTAGACCATTCATTCGGCATTGTTTCCGATTCCCATATTCTTTCCATGCTTTTAAATATTTTATGTCTTAGGTCATATCCTCCATATTTATCAGCTCATTTATTATTTCGTCTGTCCCTCCTGCTTTGTTGTGTTTCAATTCATTAATTATGTCGTTACATTCCTCTTCGGTCGGTTTTTCTTCGTATTCTATCCCTGTATCCTTATCAGTCATATCATCTTCTTCATACTCCCCATCTTCTTCCGTTAATAAATTCTTAAAATATTGACTCCACTCTTTTTCTTTGATATTTATTGCAGATGGTTTTCTGCATTGTTTCTTTATATATTTATATAATTTTACATTATTTTTATTATCATTCTCTAATCTGTCCATGCTTTCATTTACCATTTTATTCTTTTTATTTTTATCAACTTTGTGCTCTCTTTTCTTATTTTTCTGTATTCATCATAAAAATTTTGTCGCTTAGTTCGCAGCCATTTTAGTCTGGCTCATTTTTTCTCTTTTATCTTTATTTTACATTCTTGATGAAACTATTCATTATTCTGTCTTGTATCTTTTGCACCAAACACTTCCTCTGCTGCCGTTATTATACATCTTTTTATTTCCTTCCATTTCTTATCGATATTATCTTTTTCTTTGCTCTTTTGTAGTTGCTTCTTCACTTCTTCCCCATATTCATTTTTACCTCTTTTCAATTTCTGCACGTTCCATTTCCTACATTTTATTGTCCTATTTACTATATTTACAATTCTCATTTGCATTTTGATAATTACTAATTGATTATCAGTATCAACACTTGTTCCTCTGTATGATCTTATATCCTGTATCATCTTTGATCTTCTTTTTGCTATTAGAACATGATCTACCTGGTTTCCCGTAGTAGTCCCAGGTATCATCCATGTAATTTTATGTTCTTTTTATGCTTGAACCCAGTTCTGCTGATATACATGTTGAGCTCCTCAGCTAAATTACATAGTCGCCGTCCATTATCGTTAGATATTTCATGTATAGTGTACTTCCCTGCAACATTATTTAAGTAGTCTTCTCTTCCTAATTTTGCATGCATATCTTCAAAAATTATTAATGTATCATGTCTTGCGGTTTCCTCACATACTTTTACCAATTTCTCGTAAAATTCATCTTCGTCCTCATCTTTCGCTTCTTCCGATTGTGCATAACTATTAATTATTGCAATATTTGCCATGTGGTTTTTTAATCTCAATTTTGATACTCTATCGCTTATAACTGTGTAATCTAGTATACTATTTCTTATTCTTCTGCTTATCATGAATCATGTGCCGTTCTTTCCTCGACTGTCTTCCCCTCCATAGAACAATATATATTCTCCTTTGTTTATTTGTCCTTCACCTTTCCAGCGTATTTCTTGAAGTGCCAATATGTCTATTTTGTATTCCAACATCTCTTTTGCAATTCCCTCCAGTTTTCCCATAGTCAGCATTGTCCTGATATTCCATGTTGCCATTCTCACTAAACTCTTGCGTTTCTTATTTTTACTCTTACTCATCATCCATTTCATTGCATAGTCTTCAATTGTATATATCGTATTTTATTTAGCTACTAGTTATTTGACTTCTTCTCTTTGTTGCCTCCTCCATGTTCCAGCGAATGATCGGTTGCTGTACGTTTCTTATCATAATTTTCTTTTAACTTTTCATCCCCAAATGCATCCGCTCCATAAATTCTGTTGTTTATAATTAATTTATTAAACTTAAGTACTGCGTTGTGTCCTTGTTCTCTGGCTATTTTTACCTGAGGCAGTAACATTTTTCTTTCTCTTTGGACTTTTTCCGAGTAGTCGTCATTAATCCAAATATTGGTACCTTTTAGTTTTTCACCTTGTTCCATAATTTCTAATTTTTCGCTCCATTTTTTGATTTTAACTAAAATTGGTCTACTTTTGTTCCTTCCAAAAGTTCCAATCCTGCCGAATTCTATCAAATCTTTTCCTGGGTCTACTTCTATCTCTATTTTTCTCAGTATTTTTTGTACTGTTTCCTCTATGTCTTGTTGGATCTCATTCTCCTTATCTTCAATTCCTTGAATTACTATTTTATTGCGTCTAATTTCCCTTTCTACGTAGTCTAATCTTTCTTCTTGCTCGGCGATTATTTCTTTCAGCTTATGATTTTCCTGTTTCAATTCCATTATAATATATGCATTTCTGTCTATTTTTTCTTCCATATTCCTAAGACTATCTTTTATCTGCGAGAACATTCCTTTAATTTCTCCCATATCGTATTTATCGATGTTCATTTCTTAACGCACCTTAACGAGTTCCGCGTCAAGTTTCGTTAGTCACCTACTCAGTTCAGCTTCCAACACTTACCCGGGCTGGCTGAACTCGTCTCGCTGCGTTATTATATTTTAATTTCCTTTTTGAAGTCAGTCTGGGACTGTATTTTATATGTAATAGACTTCTTTATTGGGGATATTTTTGTTTTTATATTTAATAAGTTTGTACTATATAATATACTAGATACTATCTTTAGCAACAAATACGACAATTTGTTTTAAAACAAAAAGTAATGTGAGTACAAAATTTTTAAATGTAAAAACAAAAATATCACTATTGAAAATATTTGGAATATATAAACGTAAATGTGCAGAAAGTGGGTACATTACTTTCTATTTTGGATGAAATTGTTGAATTTGTTGTAAAAGACGACATTATCTTCGAATTATTATTAGATATATTACCAGCATATGTGATGGTTCTGTAGCTTTTTATTTCTTTAGTTTGTTTAGGAAATATTAGTTGTAATGATAATAAATAAAGAGTTAAAAATGTAGTTGAGTATTCAATTTACAGAAAACCAACACACAGTTATGTGACTATTTCATACAATTCCAATCATCCCAAGTCACATAAACCAGAAGCATACAATTCAATGATACATTGAGCATTTTCAGTTCCTGTGAACAAATATAATTTTGAAAGAAAAATTAATACAATTAAACAAATAGCAACAACCAACGATTATCCATGAAATATAATAAATGAATTACTTATTAAAAAGTAAAACGTGGCTTTACAACTAATATTTCCTAAACCAACTAAAGAAATATAAAATTACAAAACCAACAGATCTACTGGTAATATTTCAAAGATTACATCTTTAACAGCAAATACAACAATTTCTTTCAAAACAGAAAGCAATGTGGATACAAAATTGTTAAATGTAAAAACAAAGATTTCCCCATTAAAGGAGTCTGGTATATATAAACTCAAATGCAGGGGAAAGTAACCAATATTGGACCGCTTCCTAATTTGGACCATTTATTTAATATGTGTATGAGTTAGCGATAGTGGCGTTAATCTGGTATAGAACATAGAACTATTAAACTAAACTGAAGGAAATCTACGTTTTTCATTTCTTCTGATAGATGTGCATCGATATATATATATATATATATATATATATATATATATATATATATATATATATATATATATAGATATATATATATATATATATATATATACAGGGTGTCCCGGGACTAATGGGAAAAAAGTCAGGAGCGTATAATCTGAGCCAAAATAATGTTAGTACTTCATATAAACTTTTTCTATGCTTCCCTCGTTTTCGAGTTATAGGCCTCCAAAGTTTAAATTTTTAATTTGGTTATTATTTCTATTTTTTGTACTAGTTATTTGATCTTTATAAAATTTACTGCAAAGCTATAATGTACGTGTATGTTTATTTTGGAAAGGTAAACAGAATTACACTAGTGCCTTGAAGCCAGGGACGGACTACTCGCAATGATTAGTGATCCAAAAATTTTGCAGGGATGACACACCCTGTATAAAATTATCGAAATTGACTTCCCCACACATTAAGCTAACGAAAAGGTACTCTTGTTGGAATTCGATAAAATAAGCCGTCTGGCTAAAATTTCCAGTTTTATTAATGCACTACGTACCAATTTACCTAACTAACTTATTAATACGATGTCCAAGATTTACCTACAGTACTACAAAAAAATAATTTGATGATAGCAGATGATAAAAACACTAAGATCTTATTTAATGGAAATTAAATAGGTACGCAAACAACGTAATTAGTTGCCTCCAAGACCAATCCATCTATTAGGAAACCTTGTGTGTAAATTCTGTCGTACATCTAAACTGAAACGAGGAGGGGCTCCAGCATGCATGAACCATAAATTTCTACGAGTTTGTAGTGACACATCATCAAACAGGTTCATTTTGCAAAAATTCCGAATATCTCTGACCGGTCAAAACACCGTCAATAAAGTATGGCCCTATCAAATGATCGCCGAAACATTAACCATGAATCTATGCTGGTTCCTAGTTTGGATAATGCCATGTGGTATCACATCATCCCATAAATGCATATTATGAGAATTAATGACTCCATCTCTTGTGAAACCGGATTCGTCCGTAAAGAGAACGTTACTAATAAATGTATTGTCTGCTTGTCGCAGAAACCACTGGCTATACTCAAGTCGTGCAGCATAATCAGCCACTGTCATACTGTGTACTTTTTCATGTGAAAAGGATATAACAGCAGTTCTTTTAGGAAGTGATGACTGATTTCGAGATGTAATGTTCTCTCGATAATTTTCGTAAACTCGTTGATGGTTCATTATCAACTGCATTTAACAAGTCTTGTTCAACTACCACAGTACGTACGCTTCGTACTGGACCTTCTCCACCTTTTTTTGGAAAAAACCTTCCTAAAATTTGAAATTTTGTTTTGCATACATGGAAAATTACATTTACTTATTCATACCCGTTTCGCGTAACCTGAGATCAACACGCTCAAACATTCGTCTATCTGGCAATGCTCCGTTTTCAAAATGTTCTGCATAAAGCCTTCTGGCCTCTAAACAGTTTCGAGAAGCCAGTCCATACATTAAATGCATATCTGCGTACTCAATAAAAGTGAATTCTGCCATTGTAACTGTTAAATTAAGGACTTATGAATTATTGACAAGTACTGACTACGAACTATTCTACACAATGTTTGACAACTAATCCTATGATTACTTGATAAACGGTAAAAACACTTCTGAAACGTTTTTACCAACTTTTGAATTGATAAGTCGTTAATATTTTTTATCGTCTGCTATCGTTAAATAATTTTTTTGTAGTACTGTAGGTAAATCTTGGACATCGTATTAATAAGCTAGTTTTACTTCGTTGCGTATTATAAAAATGGTGAATGCATAAATTGGTACGTAGTGCATTAATAAAACTGTAAATATTAGCCAAACGGCTTATTTTATCGAATTCCAACAAGAGTACCTTTTCGTTGGCCTTATGTATAGGGAAGTTAATTTCGACATTTTCATACAGGGTGTGCCATCCCTGCAAATTTTTTGGATCACTAACCATTGCGAGTAGTCCGTCCCTGGCTTCAAGGCACTACTGTAAATCTGTTTACCTTTCCAAAATAAACATACACGTACATAATAGCTTTGCAGTAAATTTTATAAAGATCAAATAACTAGTACAAAAAATAAAAATAAAGACCAAATTTAAAATTAAAACTTTTCAGGCCTATAACTCGAAAACGAGGGCCTGCATAGAAAAAGTTTATATGAAGTACTAATATTGTTTTGGCTCAGATTATACGCTCCTGACTTTTTTCACATTAGTCCCGGGACACCCTGTATATATACACTTTGCTATAAAATTTAACAGCATTAAAATCGTAATTTGTCCGTACTAACGATTAAGTATAAAAAGGAAAAATATTAATTATGATAAAAAAATTACAACTAATCTATAGAGAGACCAATTTGTATTCAGTTCAATGTCCAAGCAATGCGTGATAAATATGTACATGTTCAGAAATTGTTTTGTCTTTCATGTGATATCTGAAATAATGAAAGAAAGGTAATAATTTATATTGTTTTCGTGTAATTTGATTTTATAAATATTGACATAATTTTAATTTATACATGTAATAATTTTAGATTATTTTATTAACCAGAAGATGACTTCATAAGTCGAAACGTACGTCGTTATTAAATGTTTTTTTAAGTATATTTGACCTTTAATCCAAGAAAGTAACCAAAATATATCAAGAAAGTAAATAATTTAATATATATATATATATATATATATATATATATATATATATATATATATATATATATATATATATATATATATATATATATATATATATATATATTACGAATTGTAGGGACAGTGAATTCGTCAACTAATTGGAAAACAAAAATGTTTGCAAAAGGTACGATTTATCCAACCCGTCGTGAAAATCGTACCGGTGGGCGGGTAAATCGTACCAACCATAAAAGTTATTGTCGATTAATTTGGACCACTCGTTTACCTGAAAAATAACATTTTTCGTGAAACCACTTTTTGCAATTTTTATTCGAACACTGGATTATGTCTTCCAAAGCTACCTCCTCGCAAATTTCACAATACCACTCTTGTTCGTTGACTTCTATTTGTATAAGCAGGGTTGGTGTAGCTGTTGCAGACGTACCTGGGATTGGATCAGGACATTCCTTTTTTTTCAATGGTTTTTGTTCACGACACTAGTTGTCGATTAACCGTTTCTATTGTTTGAGGCTTTGGCTTATGCTTTTTTGCTGGCTGTTCTAAATATTCTCTATGAGAAGTACTTGTTAATATTACAGCAGGTTGAGAACCTCTCTTTTTTCGATTATTGATGTGAGGCATCATTTTGGGTATTGGATGAATATATTCAACAAACAATTCTATTTCGCTTTCTGCAGTGATATTTAAATTATTCGTAGCCGATTCTTGTAATTGCTCAGATTTTGATGTCCCAGTAATTCCCGATGCAATTTTTATAGAAATTTGTGGTTAATTATTTTCCAGACTCTCCTAATTGCTGTTCATTCTTCTCCTCAGCTCGCGGGTTGTCAGGTTCTTCTGACTGCGTCTCGTTATTTTTTTCAGCTGGTGAGTTTCTAGGTTCTAAATCATCGTTCAAAATTTCAGATGCAGCAAAGTGATGTTCTTTAAAAATGTGGCGATCGACAGGCCAAATTCCACTACCTCGGAAGCCACCTATAGCATTTTCAATTGTAGCCGCTTTCCCATAAGCTTCGGCTATTAGCAGAGATATTTGAAATTGTGTGACAGCCAGGCCTGGATTCGTACGTAGCCATTTGACCACCGCTTGATCGTAATAAGTCTGTAAATGTTTGAAAAATGCCACATCTAAAGGCTAAAGTCTATGAGTTGTATGACCGGGTAATTGCAGAAGTATAACTCCATGAGACCGTGCAATTTCCAAGGCTTGCAAGTTCCGTGTGTGGGTGGTATGACCATTCAAGAAAAGAAGAACCTTCTTTTCTGGACTTGGCTTAACAAAAGCGATAAAGTGATTTAATCAATCGACAAATAGTTCGCTATTAATATATCCGTTATCGAAAATTGTTACAACGCTACCAGGTGGAGTTCCAACTTTTAATTCAACACAGTGCCTCTCTCTTTTAAATATTATCATTGGAGAAACGAAAATTACTGCGGCGCTAACACAGCATACCACCGTTGTATTGGTCCTCGCTCTCCGCTAGCTACAATAACTATCTGATTTTTTCCCTTTTGAGGGAATATCTTTCTATTTTTCTTCAGGACGGTGGAGTAGCCAGATCCATCCAGCATATACAAAAACGCTTAAACACGTTGTTTATTAAAAACATTAGCTCTGGCGATTGATGTAGATTCAGGCTGGCGTGAACTGATGTTAGGGTGTCGCTTTAAAAAAGCATAGCACCAATCCTTTCCTGCCATTTGCTTCTGCAGATTGAAGTTATATGAAGAATACCATTTTTCTCAGCTACTTGAAAAGACAACTTTCGAACATCTGTTATATTTGTTCCAAAAAGACACTCTTCTAATTTCAATAGGTGGGTAACCAACTGATCTTCTAAATGCTTTGGTAGAATGGTTAGGCGGCCAACTAATTTTATGGATTAATTTGCTTTAACATTCTTAGAGTCTAAGTTCCTTTTTAGCGTTGGTTTTGGAATATCGTTTTGGAGTTTCGAGGAGCTCCTATAAGCTGTGATGACATTTCCCATATCTTGGGATGTCCATAATACAAATTTTCTTTTGACAGACATCATGTAAAGAATGTCTATAATAATCGAATTGTTTGATTTTGATCTCACATTGTAGTAGGGTAAATCATACCGGTACGATTTACCAGACAAACAGACGGTTCGATATACCCGACATGTACATTTGTGTTTTTCATAACCCTATTTATTCATAACTCAAGTGTATACCAATTGCAAACAGATAAAAAATATCCTAATGAACAATATTTCCTGATAGTTAGACATAAATAATTCATAACTTACCTAATATGGCACAAATTTGTCAAAAAATGGGTCTGAAAACTACAGTTCATTGAGTTCAAACAAATAAATCACTTTTACAACGTCTGCTATACTAATGAACTGCCGAGAAATGGAATGGAGTTTTTTTTACGTTGCCGGAACGCCCTCTATACTTCAAAACCCAAATATTTTTCGCCAGTTTATAAACACCGCAGTGGTACGAACCGTCGGTCTGATATACTCTACTTTCCCTTATTAGCGACGTTGATATTCAAAAATAAGATTTGCTACCCATAGCTTATAAAAAGGCGCCACCCATATAAATAATCTTTTAACCGAGTTAACAAGTACACTTCGGTATTAGTTATTCTTTCTACTCATGATATCCCCAACATTCTACGGTACAGCTCATTTCAAAAGCGTCGATTTTCCATTCCATGGTTGGATCAAGTGTGCAACTCTCACAGACATACAGTAAAATGGAGAATATACAGCACCTTATCATTCTTAGAAGTTCCAAGCAAAGATCCTACATTATAATGAATTGTTCATATTTGTTAAGGTGTAGCTTGCTCAATTCTTACTCTAATTGGCGTTTTTGGGACATTTTCTTCATTTATAAGAGCGCCTAAATATTTAAACGAGGATACCTACTCAATAGTTCTCCCTTCTATTGTTTTCATACCGTTTAGGCTTTTTTCGCGAACATGAGCATTTTGGTTTTGGATATATTTATATGCAGACCAAAACTTTCGCTATAAGCAACCATATTAGTTATTATATGTTGTGAGTCGGCTTCATTGTCAGCCAAGACAACCGTATCGTCTGTATATCAAATATTGTTTATCAGTACCACGTTTATTTTGATTTTTGCTGTGATCTTATGCA
The DNA here is from genome assembly GCA_963921935.1 of Galeruca laticollis. NCBI lineage: Eukaryota > Metazoa > Arthropoda > Insecta > Coleoptera > Chrysomelidae > Galeruca > Galeruca laticollis. The sequence goes on along the minus strand of OY998183.1, from coordinate 48,848,526 downwards.
GAGCATCTTTGAATATTTACTCAGAATAAATGTTAAAAAAGAGCAGAGATATAATATACATTCTTGTCTGACCCCTCTTTTTATCGCTATGGATTCCGATGTTGTCGTTTTAGTTTTGCCTTAGGCCGATTGGTTCTAGTATAGCGCAGAAACAATTCCAATATTTTCTTCATCAAACCCATTTCACATTCACATCCTCATTTTAGACAAAATACATATATTGTTTACGGAGATGAAAGGCCTTATTTAATAAGTAAAAGATATATCCAAAGACGATGGTCAATAAACATTCCACATTACTGTCAAAATTATATCTAATATCGAAACAATTGTCAAATTTCTTAGAATTTTTAACATTTTTTTTTAAATATATTGTGGAATTATTTAGAAACAGTAAGTTTCATTTAAAACGGTAATATGAGTAGATTCCACGAAGTAAGGGTCGAGACAGTTAATTTCGTTAAACATTCTATACTTTATATATTTACCGATTTCATTCCGCATCGGATTTAAATATTTTTAATGACAATTCACCACTGCTCGATCAAGTTCCATTGGCAACTAGATAGAATGATTCCTTTATTGCACAAAAAAAAATATTAATATGTTTTAGTCTGCTGATTCATATTAGTAAAGGACGGACGTCAAGTTTGAGCCACACTGTATATTAATAGTGATTGGAAATTGAGAGAAAGGTTTTTCAAAGGTGAATGCTGAAACGGAAATTTTAAAATCATATGTCAATTATTTAACCAATTCTAAGGATTCTTACTTCAATAGTATCAGCTGCTCAACCAAATGGTGTTGTACTGTTTAGTAAATGAAACTTTCGATCGTTTCATCAAGGTTAGAATTGAAATACGCATTATTTGATATGAGTTACGGAGTCAATAACACTGCGTTTACATTTCTAATATTTCAAGTTTGACTCTTTGATAAATATCTTTGTGGACGAATACTGGAAAGGTGATTAAAGTAAATTGGTGTAATAATTATAATTGTATTCATCTTATCATCTTGCAAGTAAAGTAGAACGCAATTCATGGAGGTGTGCATGAGTTAAATATACAGAGTAAATAGGCATGATGACAGGACGAAGGAATCAAAAAGTAAATGGTTCTAGAGAAAAGTATGATATTGAAGAATTCTGAAAAATAACCTAGTTTTAAAATACATATTTAGATTAATAAGATTATAAAGGTATAAAATATTGCAATCGGCCATGTTAACCGAAACAGCGCATGCCGTCAGCCCTCACTTAATTCTTTAATTTGATTAAAAAAAGTATAGTACTGAACTTGTGAAAAATGGCCATTTCCATTCGAATAAGGTACTGCACTAACCTTCGGCTCGTGTCACAAATTTTATCTCACGGAAATGGCCAACTTTCACTCGTTGAATAATATACTATTAACGGACTAAATATGAATATTAATTGATAAAAAAATTTGGGTATTATCTAAACGCATGAGTAAACAATAATCTGTCTTTTGTTAATCAGTTAATTTTTTCCAGTTGAAAGTTAACAGATAAACGCTAATTATTCCGCCGTTTCACTTTTTGGAGCAAATAAGGAAATAAAAAAACCCAGTTGGAAAAATTCTGACAGTTTTGATTTTCTACTTTTTTATTAACAATCAAAGGTTTTCTCATACTTCAGGATTTTATCTCAAATTTTGATTAACTCAAATAGTTATCGAAATATTATCAAAAAACCAAACCATTCTTTCATTTTTTTACGTAATTATTTATAACTTTTGCAATCTTTGCCTATTGTCCAGTTGATCGTTTATTCTAGACGCCATTTCGATTCGAATGAGACCAAAATCATTTTCGGTGGTCCAGACTAAATTTGTCACGAATTGGCACTTGTTGCGTTCAAATTCGGGAACGGGTATTTTAGTATACTTCACCTGCTTTATTAATGAGAATAAACAGAATTGCTTGTAGGTGTTGGTATTGATAGGATTAAAAATCGAATATATAATATAATATATAATATATGTTTATTCACTATAAATTACAAAGTATAACAAATGTAGATCAAAAATCGTAAATAAACACAATGCCCCACAGAAGCTGTAAAAAACAGCTTGTAAGTGGTATCTAAATTAAGTACAGCGACAAAAAATTAGTTACACTCACAACAATAGTAAACTTAGAAACAATAATGATAGTAGTAATATCACAAATAATACACAGCACAATCAGAATATATCAACAAAATATGAATTTAAAAAAAATATAATTTGAAAAATTATAATATGAAAAATTAAAGGAATAAAGAAAATGAACCTGTACAACTACAGATAAAAAGTAAGTATATTAAACTATTTAAGTTATTGAACACCGTAAACTCCAACCATCAGCCAATGTAACCATGTGTAGGTGTAGATACTTCTCACGTTACGATTTTTATATCGCAGAATTCTCTTTTCTGCTCTAAAATGAAGTGTTTTAGTTTCTTTTTAAATAATCGAATATTTTGGATGCTTTTAATATAATCTGGAATACGGTTGTAAATCTTAACGGAATAGAAAGAATATGTTTTCTGACAACTAGTTTTTATCATCCTAGGGACTGTATGGAAATGTCTATTCCTAGTATTGTAATTATGGATTGGTAAGTTGTATGTATTCTTTGATCTATGATATTCCACTGAAACGAATAAAAAGTATAGTTGTTTCAGATCCAATATTCTGCTTTCAGAATACAAAAGATCTGAAGAATAAAGGTTCGGTTTAGACATTATGATTTTTAGAAATCTCCTTTGGATTATATTTAATGGCTGCAGGTGAGTTTCCAACGCACTTCCCCAAACCTGAATTCCATATCGAAGATGGCTTTCTACCAATCCAAAATATAAATTGCGGAGATGTTGGCTAGAAATATACTTTTTCAAGTGCCTAAATTTATGCAAAATAAACTGTAATTTTTTTATTATATATTTAATATGACAATCCCATTTTAAATTTGTATCCAATATAACCCCCAAATATTTTATTTTGTTTGTTGGTTCAATAAATAAATCCTGATCAAACTGTGATATTTTCAGTGGATAAAATCGGTTATTAGATGAGTTGGAGCTAAGAATAGGCAAGAAAAAAGTTTTTTCAAAATTTATGATTAATAGTTTACTATCAAACCACGACTTAATTAGCTTTAGGTCAGATTCAACTTTTAGCTTTAAATCATACCAATTACTGTCCTCATAAACAATTGCAGTATCATCCGCGTAACCAATTATATGACCAGCGCTATTTAAATAAAATAGATCATTCATGTAGAGATTGAATAACACGGGGCCTAATATAGTACCCTGTGGTACTCCGTATGTTATATCGCGCTCTTCACTAATAAATCCATTGATTTTGACGACCTGTTGTCGATGTGAGAGATAACTCCTGAATAGCTTCAAACAAGTATCCCGTATCCCGTAGTTCTCCAGCGTTTTTAATAGACTACTGTGGCTGACAGTATCGAATGCCTTCGCTAAATCCAAAAAATACATAGGCACGTTCTATTCCTATTTAGAGCATCAAACATTTTGGTTGTTAAATTTAATAAAGCATTGTGTGCGGAACTGTTTTGTTTAAATCCAAACTGGTGGGACGATATCAACCCATATTTGGTTATGTATGAATCCAAACTTATTTTCAATATTCTTTCAAATATTTTTGATATATGTGGTACTAGTGATATTGGTCGATAGTTAATAGGAAGGGATTTGTCTCCTTTTTTATAAATAGGTGTGATTACAGATTTTTTGAATGCTTTAGGCCATATTCCCACCTTCATACACATGTTTATTATGTGTTGCAGCGGATCAAGGATATATGATTGTATTGCCTTTAGACACTCAGCACTAATTTCGTCTATACCAGTTGCTTTTTTGTTTTTCAATTCATTTATAATTGACTTCACCTCAAATGTATTTGTTGGTAGCAAAAACATTGAATTTGAGAAAGAAACTCTATCATATACCCGCTGTCGGTTTTTGTCTATTTTTTCGGCCAAATGTTTCCCTACTTCAGAAAAAGTTGAGTTAAACTCATTCGCTATTTGAAGAGGATGGGTTAATATATTTCCTTTTTGATCTTTAATCTTTCCTATGTTAACTCGTGAATTGCTTGATCCACAAATATCTTTCACTACATTCCACAGTTGTTTGATATTATAGGAATTTTCGGTAATTTTTGTAATATAATAATTCTTTTTTGTAGTTTGAATTAGAGCATTTAACTTATTTCTGTATAGTCTGTAATGTGAAAGTATATTACGATCATTCGGGCTTTTTTTGGTTAACTGAAATAAACGTTTCTTTTCATTTATGGACCTCAGTAGAGCATTTGTTACCCATGGCGCAATTTTGGTACTTTTCCGGTTGTGTCTATTATAATAAAGGCACTTATCAATATTTTCTTGAATTATTGAAATAAATTTCTCTGTAGCATCATCTGGATCATAGCAACTTCTTATCGAATCCCATGATATTTTAGAAACAGATTCCTTAAGTTTTTGGTAGTTAACATGCTTTGTAATCCTTTCGGATGGCTTCTTTTGTTCTTTATTGTCCATTATAATTTGTAATGCTATTGCGTAGTGATCTGTTATATCAGTTTTTATTACCAAAGGAATAATATTTTCTAAATTTTTATTATATTTTGAATATAAAAAGAGATGGTCCAGGCAGGAATTCAGTCTAGTTGTTGTTGTTGTTTATTGTTTCTCGTAGAGGTCCAGACTCATTTAGACTACGACCTGAAGAGACCGCATAATGTTCTTTGTACCAAATTATATTAAAATGTAGAGTATCTGTAAAAGTGTAAGCCATACTTTCGACCATCAACGGTTTTTAAAATAGAAGTTGTTTTTTACAATATACGTATTCTTTTCTTTTATAAACTGTCCTTTGGCCGTAATTGGTTTGACACATTTTTTACTTTTCCGCCCAACTTATCTAATATGCGAGAAAAGTATTGGTTTACCACAAAAAAAGTTGAAATTTAGAAAAAAATGTTTGAGTTACTTTTACGTTTTACATCAAGAACAATACGAAAAAAAATCCTGTGTATATGTCGTCGTCGTCGTTGTCGTCGGTCACTTTTCGTTACAAGTCTTGATAGCACGATACAGCCTCTGGATTGCAACAACTAAGCAATTTCATGATTGAATATGGTTAAAGACATCTCACAGATGAACTTTCCTGATCTTCAGCTCACCAGAGTCAGTACAACAGGTGCTATTGTACTTTAAGTACGGTATTTTTATCATTTTTGCAGAAATTTCAGTTATTTAGCACGATACAGCCTCCGGAGCATATATAAGCGACTAATTTTATGATCGAATATTGTTGAGAATAACGTAGAGATGTATCCTATAGATTTTCTGCTCTCCAGAGCCAGTACATCGGGTGCTATGGTACTTGAAGTACGATATTTTTGTCACTTCTGGAGAAATTTCAGTTTGTTCGCTCGATACAGCCTCCGGAGTTTATACAAGTGGCCAATTTTATGATTGGATATTGTTCAAGGCATCTCACAGATGAACCTAGCTCACTATATCTAATAGAACGTGTCTTATAAATCCAGATAGGGTAAAGTGGTATAATACGCCCCACCGCCATTCTTCCCCTCTCATACGTCTTATGATTTAGTATTATGCAGAACGCCAACTGTGTTACACGTGTGTCATTTTGTATGCAATAGTTAAAAACGTACGCTTGTATTTTTCCGAGAAAAGTCATTTTCATTGGTAAGTACAGTCAAACATTTGTTTCATACTTGAAATAAATGGTCTCTGTTATGTTTCAAAACATATTTCTTCAATTTTTTTCTGTTTGATCTCTACCTAGACCAACAAATGAACGTCCTTGAGTATGTGTGGCATTTGAATTAAATTTTGTTGGTGAAATATTTTAGTGGAGCGTTTTGAGCACCCAAATTCGAATACGCCCCACACGCTTGGTTGTAAAACGCCCCAGTCGAGAGGTTATTAAACTATTTCTAATTAATGCCCTTTTTCAGATAATGGGCAAAATATATGTGAGAAAAACAACAAAAACATCTTGGACGTAAGCCGCAATGTCAACAGCCATGGAAAAAGTAAAAAGTGGTCAGATGGGGACAAACGCAGCCAGTAGGGAGTATGGTATACCTTCTAGAACTCTGAGAAGACATCTAGCCGCCAACAACAGCTCCACAAAACACTTAGGTCGAAACCCAGCTCTAAGCAAAGAACGCGAAAGAAGGTTGGTCCTGCACATACAGGCACTGGGGAAAGTGGGGTTCGCACCGAATAGAAGTGACGTAAAGAAAATGGCTTTTGCTTTCGCTCAAAAGCTGGGCATAACGAATTGTTTCTCGGAAAATGATGAGTAAGCAAGGAAAGTTTGGTTAAATGGTTTTTTAGGAAGGAATCCAATCCTGTCTATCAGAAAATTTGAGGGGCCTTTCGCTAGCACGGGCGCAAGGGATGAAACGTAAGGTAGTTGGTGATTACTTTGATCTCTTGCTTAAAGTATTAACGGAAAACGATTCATTAGATGAGCCGTCCAAAATATTTAATATGGACGAAACAAGCATTCAAGTGAACAATAAAGCAGAACGCGTTGTTGCTACAGAAGGAATCAAAGATGCCTACTGTCTTACAAGTACAGAAAAATGTGAAAACATTTCATTAATAGCATGCTGCAATGCTGAACATTTTTTCTACCAGTCCTAATAATGAAAAGCAAATAAGAAAAACCAGATTTTTTAGTTGGACTTCCTCCTGGCTCAGATGTTTACATGAACCAGAAGACCTCGTAAATTAACAGCGATTTATTCATGAAGTGGTTCCGTGAATATTTCATTCCAAGAAAAGGTACAGGCAAAGCGTTATTGATACTGGATGGCCATGCCATAACCGAGGCTTACAAGAGTAAATACTCTGAATATATAAAAGTGGCTATCTAGTTTAGATATCCGTCAATGTCAACAACAAAACAAACACTACTTTTATGGTCATTATTGATATAGTTAATTGCACTGCACGAAAATTTGAATTATCCGTTGGAGTAGTGAATTTCTGAATATGAATACCCTTGGAATTATTATTCAATTGAATATTTTCAGAAAATACATCGTTCGAAACTACATTTGTGTCGCAATTTCGATTTATGAACAAGAATAAATTGTTTTGCCAAGACATTTTATTGAGCAATACAATCGCATAATTATAAAGTAAAATTTGTATGACAACTGAAAAATGTAAACAATATATGCTACTAAGGATATTTCATACTGAATTATAATAGATATGAATTATTACCGTAAAGTTGGGTTACTTTCGTCCACTTTTAAATTTAACAGTGTAACAAATAATTTTGACCGTTCAATTTTCATCAACAAATTAAATTAATAGATATCTTGTGCGATCGGTGGTGTCGTTGCATTTCGCTTCGGTTGACAGATGTTTTGAGGTTTATTTGTATATTAGCATAAAATCTGCTTAATTCACTAATTCAATAAATATCCCAGCTCTTTACTGTTGGGTATTGGTTCTCATTAGGCTGGTGTTAATAATGAAATTGAGTTGGGATTCACTAATTCGATAAATCTCTCAGCTCCTTACTGTTATTGGTTCTCATTAGACTGGTGTTAATATTGGAATTGAGTTGGGATTCTCTTTTTGTCTTATATGTGCCTCATAATAAATAAAAAAGAAGGAATTTTGTCACTCTTTATCACGATTACTTGACTCAGGTTAAGAGTGGGTTCTCATTAGACTGTCCTCTTAATCTGTTTCTTGTTTTGGCTATCGGAAATTCTGCTTCTTTTCGTATTCCGTACAATCAATAGTTCCATGTCCACGGGACTTCTTTCCTTCGCATTCTGTGCGCACAAGTTGATTTGTCAGCCTGCCGACTTCACCACAGCATGTTGGATTTGTAATCTTTATTAATCCCTTATAGGGATGGATTTAAGATAATCAGTTATAATTAATTTTTTGTAATTTAATATGTTCAATTGGTTTTCGTTGTATGGACCATTTTGTGGATTCATCCTAGTATTACCTAACGAGTAAGTAACCTCACTTCTTTATTCCAATTTTCCTTTTTCATTAAATTTATTGGTATTGCTAGTAGGTAAGCACTGATGATGACCTGACAGTCGAAAGCGCTTTGCTACGATTTTAAAATATTATCAAAATTTACACGAAATACAAAAAAGTATTATTCAACATATTTATTGTTTCTCGTATATATCCAGACTCATTTAGACTACGACCTGAAGAGACCGCATAATCTTATTTTACCAGGTTATATTAAAATATAGAATACTTATCTGTAAAAATTTATGCCATACTTTCGACCATTAACAGTTTTTAAAATAAAAGTTGATTTTTACAATATACGTATTGTTATCTTTTATAAACTGTCCTTTGGCCGTAGTTGGTTTGATAATTTTTTTGATTTCAAACTTGAAAATACAATGAAGATCACGATATCAAATATGCGTACTGAGCAACGTGAGATAACTGCATCAGAAAATGTTTCATAGTATGTATGTGTATCTGTATACCAAGGCTTACAAGAGTAAATACTCTGAATATAGAAAAGTGGCTACCTAGTTTAGCTATCCGTCAATGTCAACAACAAAGCACACACTACTTTTATGGTCATTATTGATATAGTTATTTGCACTGCACGAAAATTTGAATTATCCTTTGGAGTAGTGAATTTCTAAATATGAATACCCTTGGAAGTAATATTCAACTGAATATTTTCAGAAAATACATAGTTCGACACTACATATATGTCACAATTTCGATTTAAGAAAAAGAATAAATTATTGTTTTACCAAGTCATTTTATGGAGCAATGCAATCGCATGATTATAAAGTAAAATATTAAAATATGTATGACAACTCAAAAATTAAAACAATATATGCTACTACGGATATCTCATACTGAATTATAAATAGATGTGACTTATTACGTTGAAAAAGAGTAAAATGCATGTGCGCGAGTAGTTTGGCTTATGAAAGGAGGAAACATTTGAACAAAATTTTTTAAATGAAATAATTATGATGGTAAAGATAAAAAAATGAAGGGAAAGAAGAAATGACTATATTGGTACGTTATGGACCAAATGAAGTTGCAAAAGAGGAAGATAAAGACTGCGCTCTCACGAAATTGCTGGAGTGAATAGATAAAGCAAAAAACAAACTAATAATAATGAGAGACCTAAGCGGAAGAGTTGGAAATGAGAACAAAGAAGGCATGGTGTCTAGATAGAAATGGACACAAACTGAGAAATGGGAATGGGGATCGAATGATAGATTTATGCTTAGAAAATGAACCAAAAATAAAAATTACACGTTTTGACAAGAAAAGAAAGGTATAAAATAACAAGACAAGTAATATTAAGAAACGAGAAACCAATATACGACTTTTTTCTGATCACTTCCTAGTTAAATCCAGGCTGAGAACGATAATAACAACACAGGAACCTGAGTCAAGAGAAGGATGGGACGTAGAAGCTTTTCAAGAACCCAAAATGAAGGTGAGTACCAAATGGCCTTGAGCAACAAATTCGAATGCCTAAGAGACGAGGAAGATAATAAAGAAGTAGAGGTAACATGGTAGCAAGTGGCAACAGTCATAGAAGAAGCAGCGACAGAAACCATTGCAAAAAAAAGAAGCGCCTCAAAAAAGGTTGTTTGACAGATAATGTGAAGAAGCGCTGGAATTGAAAACAAATAAGAAACTGATATTGCTGATAAACCCTACGAATGAGAACAAAGAAGAAGTTCACAGAACAAGAGCTTAGACAAGGAGATTACTCAAAACTAAAAAGGAGAACTACCTAGAACACCAAATACGGGAAATATACAGGGATAGAGGCATGAATCAGACAAGGAAGTTCTTTAGGGAAGTAAATGGAATGAGGAGGAATGGGAATGTAGGAGGAACAAAAAGCATGAGAAATGAAAGTGGAGAAATGATAATGACGGAGACGGAAATTGTTGCACGATGGAAGGAGTGCTTTCAACAATTACTGAATATTGAAAGGGAGACAGAGGAAGAGAGTTACACTCAGCGGATATCATAATACCACCACCAACACTCCAAGAAGGAAAAAATGCGATAACATATCTCAAAGATCATAGAGCACCAGGCAATTATGGTATAAATGCTGAGTTGTTAAAAAAGGAAGGAAATGTTTTACACCGATGAATATATGAAATGATCCTGAATATATGGGTACAACAGAAAATGCCTAAAGATTGGAGCGGAATTATCATAATACCTATACGTAAGAAAGGAAACAAAGAAGAATTTACAAATTATAGAGGAATATAACTTATCAACACAACATACAAAGTATTGGCAACCATACTACTGAGAAGGTTGACCCCTTATGCGAAAGACGTTATCGGCGACTATCAATGCGGGTTTCGTGCTGGAAGGTCAACGATAGATCAAATATTCACGATCAGACAAATATTAGGAAAGAACTGGGAATTCAACCGGAATGTTCACCAAATCTTTGTTGATTTCCAGCAAGCATATGACAATATAAAAAGAAGCAGGTTGTGGGTGGCAATGCTAGAAATGGGTATCCAAAGGAAATTGGTGGAGCTAACAGAAATGTGTGTGATAAACACATATGCACAGGTGAGGATAGGAAGCAGAACATCAACTCCATTTAGGGTAACATCAGGACTCAGATAAGGATATCCCCTCTCACCGTTGCTATTTAGTTTGGCCTTGGAGTATGCGGTTGGTAGAATAACATCGAGACTAACTGAAGGTTTTGCTAAGCAGGGTTCAAAACTATTGTTGGCCTTTGCTGATAATATAGATACGGTGGCTCATTCAACGGGAGATATGAGAAAAGTGTTCTCCCAACTCGAGGAGGAAGCAGGTAACCTGGGTCTACGAGTGAATGAAGAAAAAACGAAATATATGGTAGTAACCAAGAACCCAAGACCTAGAATCAGACGGAATATTTCCATTAATGAGTACAATACTTTGAAGTGGTTAAGGAGTTCGAGTACCTAGGAGCGATCATTACAGATGATGATCGAGTAGAAAAAGATGTCGCAACAAGAATAATTGCGGGAAATAGGGCGCTATATTCTCTTACAACACTCTTGAGATCTAAACTGTTAAGAAGACAATCCAAATTAACAATATACAAATCAATTATTCGCCCAGTGGTTATATATGGCAGCGAAACCTGGACCTTTCATCAACGGGAAACAAATGAGCTTCTCGTCTTTGGAAGGAAGATTCTTAGAATCATATTTGGACCGCAACAAGATGAGACAACAGGACAATGGAGAAGACGCCACATTGCTGAGTTGTCAGCGCTGTATAGTAGTGAGAACATTGTCAGACACATAAGGCTAATCGATAAGATGGTCAGGGTGGAGATCAGAGGACTACAGATTGTTGAAAACAATATTCCTTGAGAGACCAGATGGTAGAAAATCAATAGGCCGACCCAAGAAAAGATGGAAAGATGACGTCGCAGCAGATGTGTCTAGAATGGGAGTCCAACAGTGGGAACTGGAAGCACAGGGTCGAGGAAGATGGAGGGCGATAGTGGATGCGGCTAAGACTCACCCAGAGTTGTAGAGGGCTCTAACAAATGAAAATGGGAATGAAACAAATAGAGGAAGACAAGAGTAACCAACTACAAAATAAATTGTTACAAGCTTAGACAAAAAGAAATTAGAGAGAAATATCAAGCTTTTTGTGAAGATAAGTTGAACATAAGTAACAAAAACAAACAAGTGTAAGAAAACTGGGAAAATTTCAAGAACTCATTTGTGAACGGAAAGAATAAAAATGCAGAGGCTGGTAAAAAGAAAAAATTAAAAAAACTTCAAGCCAAAAAAATAAAAGCACTGGGAGGACTATAATAAACAACAAAGAAACCAAGTCAAAAAACTAATAAAAAAATAAAATGGAAACTCGTGGCATGATTTCGGGGAAATAGCATAAAATGATAACCAAAAATGATTCTTCGGGATGCTAAAGAAAATAAAGAAAGAAACGACATCAAACATAAAAGACAAAAATGGGAACCTTATAAGTAACGAGGATATAATCATAAACGTTCCACTTTACTTTAAATAATTTTTTGAAGGGTCAGACGAAGATGATACACATAAACTATACAAAAAACTGAATTAAATATCAACGAAAACATAGGCAAAAAGGATGTCAAAAAATCGATAGAAAACTTAAACTAGGGAAAACGCCAGGACATGACAAAATAATTGCGGACATGCTAATCGCAAACCCAGAAAAAGCAAAGAGTTATCTAACAGGGCTCATAAATAAAGTACTTTAAGATAAAACACCTGAGGACTGGAATTTGGAGATCATTACCACAATCTTCATAAAAGGGAATTACAAAGAACGCCCATATTACAGAGGCATTATATTAACTAGTACAGTATCCAAAGTGTACGCCAGATTCTGGAGAAAATACCGAGGGAAAAGTGGAGCATATATTAGAAGAACCGTAGTTTAGATTCACCAAACAGTGGTACAACCGACGCGATGTTTATTATGAGACAATTAGGACAAAAAGCCATAGGAGCAGACAGAAGTATACACTGCTACTTTATAGACCTAACAAAAGCTTTTTACGACGTAAAAAAGATAGGATATATGGAAAACTGTAAGGAATATAAAAGTGTATAAAACTATAATAAACGGAATACAAAGCATATATAAACATACTCATAATTATGTAAGAGTTAAGCAAAAGGAATCAGAATCATTTGAAACCACTTTAGAGGTAAAACAGGGAGGCATCTTGACGCCACTATTATTCGTATTGGTGGTAGATGAAGCAATCAAAGAATAAAGAAAAAAAATGGAGCCATATGAAGTAAGATACTGGAAAATTATAAAGGTACTTAAATCAGAAGTCTGCTATGCGGATGCCATGGTTATTATAGGTAAAAACAACAAAAAAGCGGAAGAAAAATCTGAAGATATTCATGAAGGCGATATTAATGGTTAATATGAGGATTAAGGAGCAAAAAACGAAGACCGTGGTACAAGGAAAGAAATGACAAGAGCGTACAATACTTATTAAAGATGAGAAAAATATAGAATAAACAGTAGCGCCAGTCCATCGCCTGAGGAAGGTGATACAAGCCCGAATTGGTCACTTATTCAAACCAATTCACCGCGACTTCACCGGCACCATGGACGCCTCCACCAGAAGACGTACCAACCCCACGTTCTGCCGAATTTTTCAGTTCGACAGTTCAATTAACTACACTAGGAAGTGTCAATCCAATTGTTTCCGCCGAAACAAATCATATTTATGAAAATAAAATCAGTGTTATAACCTTGTTTTATTTTAGATCCCAAATAAGCAAGCCACACCAACCAGAAGAAGGAAAGACATTTAGCACCTAGGTAAATATAAAACTCCTGGAAGTTAATAAGTCAGGAAACCTTTAACTAGGAAGCCAACACCCTTCGGCAATGATTCCGCTGTCGGTGTTAGCTACTACACTCCCAAACAAAAAATGTCCTCCAGACACACACGCAGTAGCAAATCTGACAAATGAAGCGTTTATTACAAAAACAGCCCTTGTCAAAATAAGTAAAGTTTTCAATTTTTTATCGGCAGGTGGCGCGGAGTCACTGTGCATTTGCCTAGAGTAAAATATTCCACAGAAACCACCTATATGCGATGTAATGCTAAGAGTTATATTCTATGGTTCTACAAAAATAGCCCATGTCATCGGCGTTTCCAGCAAAAACAACCTACATTAATGACATAGGTTGTTATTGCCAGAAATAGTCGTAGGTAGTTGCGATTATACGTTTGGCGTTGTTAGGTTAGTTTGTCGAGAAACATCATTGTGACTAGTTAAGTTTCATTTACTGACATAACAGTGGTTTCATTTCATTGTGGCCATGAGTGATGTTGAAGATCCGGTTGTACCGGTAAAGAAACAAAAAACAATCGAAAAAGAAACAGCTATAAAGGATAAGAACGTGAAAGGAGAAGCTAATGTTAACCATAGCGGTAGATTTATCGAAGAGAAAAAAAGGGAACCAGACTGCAAGTAAGCGAATTCTTGAAATTCATTAAACTGAAATGCTGTAAATATGTATTAATTTTTTTAGATGTAAAAGATTCAAGTGCTTTAGTGTAATGACAACAGATAAAAGGGAACAGATATTGAAAGAGTTTTATAAACTTCCAACAAAAAATCTCCAAGACAGTCACTTAGCCGGTTTAATAAAAACTTCACCTGTGAAGCAAAGAAGGCCTAGAAAATCTAAAATTCACAGCCATAGTGAATCTAGTGATGATGAATCACATTCGAGATCTTACCATTCTGTGTCCTTCTCATACACAGTACGCACCAAAACCTAACTTGCTTCCAAATATGTTGATGTAACCATATGCAGAGATGCTTTCCTTAGTTTTCATGGGATTGCCAGGGCTAGGCTGCGAAGGATTCAAAGCTGTCTTTCTGAAACAAGTGGATCTCCCTTAGACAAAAGGGGCCATCATAAAAACAGACCAAACAAAACTCCTCCTGAAATAGATGTTCTTATTCAGCAGCACATTAAATCATTCCCTGCTAGGCAATCTCATTATTCGTTACGAAAGAATCCGCATAGGTTTTATTTGCCTGAAACTCTAAGCGTAAAAGACATGTATCGTCTTTTCCTAGAAAAACATAGAATCAATGTTTCTTACAAGGTTTATTGGTCAATATTTACCACAAAATTTAACATTAAATTTGGTCTACCAAGAACCAATACATGTACGATGTGTGACATGTTCCGCCAAAAAATTGAAGCCAGCAAAGATAAGCAAGAGGAAAAGAAGAAAGAGGCTCTAAAGGAACTCCATCTGCGGAAAGCTGAGGCTTTTTATACTTTGAAGCGAAAATGGAAACAGGAGGCTCGCACAAATCAGGCTACTGTTATAAGCTTCGATTTTATGCAAAATTTGCCATTACCTCACATTAGAACGAATACCGTTTTTTATGCTCGCCAGTTGTGGTACTTTGTGTTTGGGGTCCATGACTTTGCTGATGACTCTGCGTCAATGTACGTATATGATGAAAGCGTTGGAAAAAAAGGTCAAAACGATGTAACCTCACACTTATTTCACTTTTTAAGACATGAGGAGATTACTGCGACAGAAACGTTGGTCATTTTTAGTGATGGGTGCGCTGGCCAGAATAAGAACTATACGATGGTACGTTTCCTATACTTCGTCGTCCACGTGCTAAACCTTTTTAAAAGTGTCGTCCATATCTTCCCAATAAGAGGTCACTCTTTTATGCCCAATGATCAAGACTTTTCCATTATTAGCAAAAAGAAAGAAAAAGTGACGGTTGAGACACCCCAGGACTGGGATAACATTATCGCAAACTGCCGGTCAAAGCCTTCGCCTTTTAAAGTCATCAATGTTAATCAATCAAACCTATTTGATGTAAAGAAAGCTATCGAGCCATATTTTTTAAAAACACCAAAACCACCACTGAAAATGAAAACTCTCAGAATGTACAAAATTTCGCGAGAAAATCCTGATATTGTTTTAGTACGCGAATCATACTCTGGGCCATGGAGCAGATCATCAATTAGAAGCAAAACCAAGCTTACAAAAGAGCTTACCTTGACACCTTTATACACAGGACCTATCGCTATAAACCCTTTAAAGGTGAAGAGTTTGCTGGATTTATGTCCTACTCTAAGCAAAAGTGACAATAAAGCATTTTATGAATCCTTCGATCTAAATAGGAGTCAGCAATTAAATCAGAATATTGAAGAGGTTGATTCTGAAGATAACAGCAGTAGATGTGAAAGTTAACTCGTTTGTAATACTGTGCAGTTTTATAGTTTCTAATAAATTTTTTGAAATGTTGCAATCTTTTTCTTGCATAAAAACCTATGTCAGTCAAACTTTTTTTTCTCGGTAATAGTGCAAACAAGTCTTCATTTTCATAATCCGCCCTACTCAATGTCTAATTTTTTCCGATTTTTCCATATAATCAGATTTGAAATGTTCAGCTTCATTAGTAACATATTTGGTTTTTATTAATTTCCCACAATTCTGAAATTTTGACAAAGGCTGTTTTTGTAATAAACGCTTCAAATCTTCCACACGCCCTTTGTTACCTAGTTAAATAAACCTCCATCACACTATCAATCCCAGTCACCCCCTATTCGATTTTGATATATATTTTGCAAACCTAGCCTATCTTAACTCCCCCCACGGCAAAGAAACGCTTTCCCGCTACGAGAAAGAATTTCCCAAATTCAAATGCAACTTCAACACACCCTCACCTCACACATCAAACAAAATACACTCTAGTTCAACACCATCTCCCCAATCTTCAAAACAAACCTCCCCAATCTTCAAAACAAACCTCCTCAAAACAAACATCCGAACATCAACAAAAACGCACATCATACACATCCCCAACCAGGTCTTACGCTTCCTCCGTAAGATCACAATCCTCCACACCCTCAGTCATCCGACAATCCCCCATTCCCGAAGAGGATGGATTTACTTTCGTCGGTAAGGCCAAAACTCGACCAACAATACCAAACCCTATCAACAACCCTACAGCAACCCCACCAACAACACTACACTTACACAAACTCCCCAAGTAACACACATAGTAGCAGAACCGTTCTTGCGACTATAGGAGCCACTTCATTGTGGACGGTTACTATAGGCGGCGACGTTCTTGCTACGTAGCGGCCACGTAGCCACCACTAAAATGGAAAAAAATTCAGAGTAGCAGGGTAGTGTAACAGGTGGTCCCAGTTACTATAATTGCCACTATATTTTGTTGCTTTGAATTGGCAATGTAGTAGTAGCTACTAATCTGCTACGTAACGGCCTAGTAGCCGTTACTTGGCCGCCTAGTGTCTACAGTCGGGTCAAATCTTCTCTCGAAGATTTTTTAATGAAATTGACTGTCTCGACCCTTACTTCGTGGAATATGCTCATATTAGTGTTTTTAAATGAAACTCAAGGTCTCTAGTTAATTCCACAATAACTTGTATTATATTGTGGAATTAACTAGAGACCTTGAGTTTCATTTAAAAACACTAATATGAGCATATTCCACGAAGTAAGGGTCGAGACAGTCAATTTCATTAAAAAATCTTCGAGAGAAGATTTGACCCGACTGTACCAGAAGTTACTACAAAAACGTTACAAAGCATCACAAAACATTTGGTTTAACCAAGAATGCCTTAGAAAAAAGGTAATACCAAATTATGTGAATATAAAATGTCACACTAAAACACCACAAGCACAAAAAGCTATAAAATGTGCTCAACGAGTTTGGATAAAATCTGAATGTAAGAAATGGTTCAAAGTTAGAGACTCCTTAGACAACTACATAAAAGTTGTACATTCAGAACTCACATTCCAATTACATCCAGTAGAATTTGACTGTTTGGATGACAAAATTAGAGAAAATATCAGCACTATGAAGCATATGAAATTTAAGAAACAAGAAAAGAAGCTACAGAATCTTGAACACACACAACATAAAATTCAATACTCAAAACATCATGAAACTGTAAGTACCTACATACCAACACACTTTGCACCACGATTTGAAAACCTTTCAGACACTAATTTTACGAATAGTGAAATAGAATTTTTAAATAAAGGTTTAAAGTACAGCATACCACCTAAATTTACGAATAATATTAAACAAATTATAGCTACAGAGTCAGAAATAGCTTTAAAATCTAATTCAAATAATTTTCTTTATGAGAAATTAAAAATTGCCAATTTAATCAAAAATATTGAACCTTCAAAAGTTAAACGTCAAACAAAAAATGACATTTCAGTTTTAAACGCAATAAAACAGAAGATAGAGAATCATAACCTAACAGTTACAAAATCCGATAAGGGGAATGCTACTGTCATTTTGACGACTGAAAATTACAAATCCAAAGTATATAACTTTATAGAATCCAGCGATGTAAAAGTTCTTAAAGCAGACCCAACAAAGAAGTTTTCTAATAATGTAAGGGATATTGTTAATAATTCAAATTATCTTTTTAATGATTACGAAAAGAGGTCTATCATACATAAGAATCCTCATTGTCCACAATTATATGGAACAGTTAAATTACATAAAATAACGAAACCAATTAGACCTGTAGTCTCTTATGTTAATGCTCCTAATAATATATTGGCAAAAAAGCTCAACAATATACTCAATACTTACGGATATGAATCTCAGTACTCAATTAGAAATTCAATAGAACTAATCAAAAAATTGAAATCAATCCACTTGCAAGATAACTATAAACTCATATCGTTCGATGTAACTAATATGTTTACTAAAATTCCTCCTAAAGAATGTCTAATACTTGTAAGAAAATTACTAGAAGATAAAAATATTAATTCAGGAATAATATCAGATATACTTAATTTATTTGATGTATGCATTAATCAGAATTATTTCACTTTTGACAATAAGATATATATTCAAAATGAAGGTTTACCAATGGGAAGCCCTATATCACCTATTTTAGCAAACATTTTTATGGACAATTTAGAAAGAAAGATCTTTGAAAGTAATATTTCGAAAAATATTTTATTTTGGTATAGATATGTAGATGACATATTTGCTTGTTTTATGGGTAGTGAGCGACAATTAGATGTGTTTTTCAACCACATCAATAATTTACACCCGAAAATTAAATTTACATTAGAAATTGAAGAAAATAGCTCAATCAATTTTCTTGATTTAAAAATTCAAAGAGTTAATGATGTACTTGATTATTCAATTTACCGAAAACCAACACAGACTGATGTGACAATTCCATTCAATTCTAACCACCCTGTCTCACACAGACTAGCAGCATATAATTCAATGATACATAGAGCTTTTTCAGTTCCTATGAACAAATGTAATTTTGATAGAGAGATTAATACAATTAGACAAATAGCAACATCTAACGGTTATCCATTAGATATGATAAATAAACTAATTAGTAAAAAAGAGAAAAAAGTGGCATTACAACTAATATATCCTAAACAAGCTGATGAAATTAAAACTTATAAAACCATCACATATGCAGGAAATATTTCTAATAATATTTCAAAGATAATATCTTCAGCAACGAATGCAACAATTTCTTTTAAAACAGAAAGTAACGTTAGTACAAAATTGTTAAATGTAAAAATAAAAATACCACTATTAAAGAAGTCAGGTATATATAAACTCAAATGTCCAGAATGTAATGCTGTCTATTTGGGTCAGACCCTTAGGAATTTTGAAATACGATACAGTGAGCACTTACGAGCTTACAGATTAAAACAACCAGATAAATCTCACTACGCAAAACATTTACTTGACACCAATCATTCATTGACACCTAACACAGAACTAGAAGTGCTGCATATTTGTGAAAAGAAACAAGAACTGGATTTCCTTGAAGAACTGGAAATTAGAAGACATTTAAGAAACCCACAATATGAAGTTGTCAATGAACAGTTAAATCTAGGGAATTCTCCACTAATAAACTGTCTTCTTAAGTGATAATTGTAAAGATCAGCAGATATAGTTTTCCTGGTTTTCTATATCATTGCACAGTTATACTGATCTTAATTGGAAAAATGATATCCAGGATATCACCATAGGGCTAATAATATCTAAGCTTCAATATTTGTAATATCACATCTTCTTCTTTTTCCTATAAACATATATTAAGCCAATCACAAGTTAGGTTACTTCTTGGTCTAGCCAAAAAAATATAACTACTAAACATCAGGTAGGCATAAAATGAAATGTAACTTATGTCATTCTGACGATGATATTGATTTATCGAAACAATTGTCAATTTCTTAGAATTTTCAATAACTTGTATTATATTGTGGAATTAACTAGAGACCTTGAGTTTCATTTAAAAACACTAAAAAGGTTCAGTTCTGACGATTGCATTTTTATATTATTCATGACCTACTGAACCTGTATATAAATTGTCAGAAGTCGAAATAATGGCAAAGTACATGAAAATCGATAACATGGCCGGAAGTCGCTGATGCGGCTATCGCAACGGAAAGCAATCTTTCGAAGCTTTTGTTTCAAATTCAAATAACAAGGTGCAGATCTGGCTACTTCTTGTTTTCAATTTTTACGTAGTTATTTAAGTAAGTATGCAATGTCAGAACATAAACAATCAACGAACTTCTCTCTCTCTCTCTCGCTCTCTCTCTCTCTCTCTCTCTCTTTCTCTCTCTCTCTCTCTCTCATATGGAATAAAAATTCAAATAATTGGGATTAATTAGAGGAGGAAATACAGGAGAGAAAAACAGCAGGAGTAGAAAAATAAATTCCTCAGGATAAGAGAGGTACCTAAAGAAATTAAAGGAAAAGATTATAAAAAAGATATAGTACCGATATTTAAATATGGCGCGGAAACTTGCACAATAACAGATAAACTAAAACAAGAACGAAACACGACGGAGATGAGATTTGTAAGGAAAATCGAAAATAAGAGCAGGAGAGATGAAATTTGGATTGCAACACATAGACAAAATCTGAATTTAAGATCAAAAGAAGAAAGCCAAATGAGATTGTTCAGCCATCTCTAACAAATGGCGGAAGAAAGAATCGTAAAACAGGTATTTGAGGCTAGAACATTTCAGAAGAATACAAAGAATAGTATAGTTAGAGGATGTGAAGGTGGCAGCAAGTGAGAGAAACTTAAAATGGGAAGAGATAAATGGCTGACGCAAGACAGAAATGATTGAAAATATAGATGAGGAGAAATAACATACTCAACTGTACTAAACAACTCATACATGTGAGGGGATAAGGATAGGTAAGTATGAATTAAATTTACTATTGACACTACTCACGTTACCGTTATAAATGAAACCAACTGCTTCTAAATAAATCCACTATATAATGAGAAAATTGACAATTGTTTCGAATATCATCGACAGAATGATAAATATTTAAGAAAAAATGAGAAAGTTACTTCAATTTTTGATGTTTTGTTAGCTTTATAAAATTTTAGTAAACAAAATTTTCGAAACTTTTATTACGTGATCATATTAGGTAGATTCATAAAAAAGGCTGCAAGGAGCGTAACATTTTTGGCCAATTATTTAAACATTCTTTCTTATCTTCAATGAAAAAGTGGGTGTAGTGAAATTCGTAAGTGCCTTAGAATTATAATGAGCTGTATTCTTATTAGTTACCATTATTTGTATATAGAATACAAAGAAGAGTATAGTTAGAGGATGTGAAGGTGGTAGCAAGTTAGAGAAACTTAAAATGGGAAGAGATAAAAGGCTAACGCAGGACAGAAATGATTGGAAATATAGATGAAGAGAAATAACATACTCAACTGTACTAAACAACTCATACATGTGAGGGGATAAGGATAGGTAAGTATGAATTAAATTATCTGTGGACACTATTCACGTTACCGTTATAAATGAAACCAACTGCTTCTAAATAAATCCACTATATAATGAGAAAATTGACAATTGTTTCGAATATCATCGACAGATTGATAAATATTTAAGAAAAAATGAGAACAGAACTTTAATTCTTGATGTTTTGTTAGCTTTATGAAATTATAGTGAACATAGTTTTCGAAACTTTTATTACGTGATCATATTAGGTAGATTCATAAAAAAAGGCTGCAAGGAGCGTAACACTTTTGGCCAATTATTTAAACATTATTTCCTGTCTTCAATGAGAAAGTGGATGTAGTGAAATTCGTAAGTGCCTCAGAATTATAATGAGCTGTACTCTTATTAGTTACCATTATTCGTATACTTAGATTAATTAACTGAAGTGAGAGAAACTTAAAATGGGAAGAGATAAATGGCTGACGCAGGACAGAAATGATTGGAAATATATATGAAGAGAAATAACATACTCAACTGTACTAAACAACTCATACATGTGAGGGAATAAGGATAGGTAAGTATGAATTAAATTTACTGTGGACACTACTCACGTTACCGTTATAAATGAAACCAACTGCTTCTAAATAAATCCGATATATAATGAGAAAATTGACAATTGTTTCGAATATCATCGACAGAATGATAAATATTTAAGAAAAAATGAGAACGTTACTTCAATTTTTGATGTTTTGTTAGCTTTATAAAATTTTAGTAAACAAAATTTTTGAATCTTTTATTACGTGATCATATTAGGTAGATTCATAAAAAAAGGCTGCGAGGAGCGTAACATTTTTGGCCAATTATTTAAACATTCTTTATTATCTTCAATGAAAAAGTGGGTGTAGTGAAATTCGTAAGTGCCTCAGAATTATAATGAGCTGTACTCTTATTAGTTACCATTATTTGTATATAGAATACAAAGAAGAGTATAGTTAGAGGATGTGAAGGTGGCAGCAAGTTAGAGAAACTTAAAATGGGAAGAGATAAAAGGCAAACGCAGAACAGAAATGATTGGAAATATAGATGAAGAGAAATTACATACTCAGCTGTACTAAACAACTCATACATGTGAGGGGATAAGGATAGGTAAGTATGAATTGAATTATCTGTGGACACTACTCACGTTACCGTTATAAATGAAACCAACTGCTTCTATATAAATCCACTATATAATGAGAAAATTGACAATTGTTTCGAATATCATCGACAGAATGATAAATATTTAAGAAAAAATGAGAACAGAACTTTAATTTTTGATGTTTTGTTAGCTTTATAAAATTATAGTAAACATAATTTCCGAAACTTTTATTACGTGATCATATTAGGTAGATTCATAAAAAGAAGCTGCAAGGAGCGTAACACTTTTGGCCAATTATTTAAACATTATTTCCTGTCTTCAATGAAAAAGTGGATGTAGTGAAATTCGTAAGTGCCTCAGAATTATAATGAGCTGTACTCTTATTAGTTACCATTATTCGTATACTTAGATTAATTAACTGAAATTACTCATTTTATATCAAGCAAATTCCTGACATATAGAAAGTTTTTTAATTTTATCGTATTCATGTAACATATTCCAGATTTGCAGTATAAAAGTATTTGCAAGGTCGTTTTTCCATACCCGTAGACAATATAAGATTGTTTGTAAATATCACGTCCTTCGTAAATTAGCAAGTGCGTGCTAACAGAACTTTCCCACAAGGGGAAATTTAGAAGAAGGTTCATATTTACGATGGTTATCAATGTACCGTTTCAAAATTACTCATATTTTCGTTACTACTACAATTAACAGAAAAATGGTTGATTCATGTATTTTACAGAAATATGATTCTTATCTGACACAGTATCTTCGATGTGATAATTTAATGTTTGTATCTGTAAAATTATCCAACTTCCTTCTAACTGCTATAACCCACGACCTGTTCAATCATTCCATATTTCCCAATTCGCCTCAAGATTTTCTTATCTGTCTAACTTTCGATGATCTTCTAATATTGTCGTTACCGCACAATACATTACTACAAGTCCTTAGACAATTATGAGAAAATGACGTTCAAATCATGCACCAGCTGATTTAATACTAGCTTTGTCAATTCAATTATATCTTCCCCAAGAACGTGGTCTATCTCATTGTAAAGGGCTCCTGTTCAAACCTTTACTTCACCAAGTTTTTTAATTCCATCAAATCCTTTCCATTCCCCAACAAATTCCTATCATTTCAATATTAATCACTTCTTGTAAATGTTTTTTATATCAAATAATATTACGTTGAGGTGCTTGATGTACGATGAACGGGTTGTCCAAAAATTTCTAAACAAAAGTGATCGTGGAGTAAAAGTAAGGGTCGAGACAGCTAATTTCTTTAGATAATAATCAGCTCAAAGCATTTCGAAAACTGCTGTAGCTGCAAAAAGTTCTTCTTTTACCTAAAAATGTGTTCTTTTCCAGTAATCTCCTTCCACTTCAATATTCTTCATATCTAAACGCTTTTTATATTAATATTTTTTGTTGTGGCTCTTTAATTTTTTTGGCTAGAAATCTATTCCTTTCATCACCACGTATCTTGCACGCACTGCACCTTGATTGTCATTGTTTCTATTTCTCTCAAAATTGTTATCGTTTCCTCGTTTCTTCATTCAACTGAAATCTACCTGGCTATTCTCAAACTCTTTCAAAGTCGAATTCCTTCGGAATACTCTGAGGAAAACGCGTGAGAAGTGAATCTAATTTGAGCTTCTGTTTTTTAGATTATGTTTTTAGAATCGCAAGTATGTCTGTTCTGATTACTAAAGAATGTTCATTTATTTTATTTGAGATACAATAACAAAATAAATAAAATATATATGAATTGACGACCACACAAAATTCAACTATCAAAAAATAGTCTTTCTTTAGTTTTTATATCAAATCTGCGCTGTGAAAGAAAATATCCATTTCAACAACACTACACAATTTATTGTGAGTACTCGTTATTCTGTGAGTAGGAGAATTAAAAAAATAATTGGTGACTGCTTCGTGTACGAGATCGCATCTACTTTGTATTAGTACAGTAAATGGGGGGTTTTTGCACCCGGTCCGATTGACTTGAAATTTGGAGGGTAACTATAAAATACCATAAAAAGCAAAGTTGATATAGTGCCCTAGTGCGTTTTTACCCATGGGGTGGAAACCACCCCTTCTCGGGGTTGGAAAATAAAATGTTGAAAATAACTTCGGAAATCGATAGAGGGGATAATTTTAAGAAGCAAAAAGTTCCATATATACATTTTTCGTAAAGTCAATATTTACTGAGTTATTCTTCGTTGAAAATGATCGATTTTTATGAAAAAAATCATGTTTTTTAACAGTTTATCTTGTTTAAGTCAACAATTTGACATGCTACGAAAAAACATGTCGGAACTAAAATGAAGCTTACAAAAAAAGGAAAAGTTTGAGAGGTTTACCAATGACATAGGTGCAATTATTACAGAGATGCGCCTGCTATAAAAAAAATTTTTTTAGTCACTAAACTATATGCATTCAACGTAAAATAGATAAAAAAGTTGAAGTCTTCAAAGAAAGTATACCATTTATTTTTCAAAGTACTCAAAAAAATCTTTAAAATGAATCCAGTTTGAAGTCATTAGCATAAAAATTAACGAAGTTCTGATGAAAATTAAATATAATTTTCACTTTTTCTGAGTTTATTGATCAAAATAAAATAAAAAAATCCTGCAGCCATTTACTTTATTTATGTGGTCTGCAAGTTTAAGCAATTTAGAGTACATATTTTTGGAAATAGAAATGATGAAATGAAAAAAAAAATTAAATTTGATATTTTTGAAAATAACTTACAAAATATTGAAGATACGAAAAATATCCAACAAAGGAAAATGTAGCTTATTTTTTACAGAATATTTTTTTTCATTTCTGTACGATAAAAATTGATAGATTTATGGCTAGTAGAAGTTTTCCCTTGAGGGAAATAGTCAATTGTCTGAAGCCTCTTAACCTTAAAAATCTTGAAAACTACCTGTTGAAAAATATTTAAATCAACAGAGCTTATAGCTTCTAAAATCTCTTTTGAAATGAGACTTGCATCATTGTAATAGCTTTAAAATTTCATAATAATACAGTAAATTATTTAATATTAACAGTTATTATTGCGTAACCTCAAAACGAGTAACAACTCTTTGATGGACATGTTTAGGTAACAGCTGCCAGCATTGTCCGCCAATCACAGACGAAGACGAGGAAGAAGAAGCTGATAGAGGCGATGAAAAATCTTATACATTATGTACCATTTATAAATCTATTTTGTAAAATAAACACAAATTGCTTTTATTGAAATTAACTGTCTCGACCCTTACTTGGTGGAATCTACTCATATTAGTGTTTTAAATGAAACTCACGGTTTCTAGTTAATTCCACAATATGATAAAAATTGTTGAAAATTTTAAAAAATTGACAATTGTTTCGATAAATCAATATCATCGTCAGAATGACAGAAGTTAGTTACATTTTATTTGGTGCCTACCTGATGTTTAGTAGTTATTTTTGGCTAGACCAAGAAGTGACCTAACTTGTGATTGACTTGATATATGTTAATAGAAAGAAGAAGAAGATGAGATATTAAAAATATTGAAGCTTCGATATTATTAGTTCCATTTAAAACACTAACAAATTGCTTTTATTTTTGTTTTTATTTTTTCCCTATGGACTATGACTTTTTTTAAAGCAAGGGTGAATCTCAAGAAATACAACAATGCAATAACTTAAGCTATCAAAAAGTTAAGAATAAATAATATTTAGTTGTCTTATGTGTATAAAATTATTTCAATTTCTCAAAAACAATTTTTTTCTATACATTTAATTAGGGGTGGTTGAATGATTGTAATTGAATATTTATTATTCTGTAAAACATTAAAAATATTTTTATTTAAAATTTATGCGCCATTCAAAAATTTTAAGCTGAAAAAATAATTTTTTTTTCGACAATAAGGGTGGTTTTCAAGGGTTGAAAGAGTGAAACTATTGTTTAATTTTAACTCACAACATACAAATATATTTATTATACGTATTTAAATTGATTTACTTAGATCTATTTTTTTAGTATAAGGGGTGGTTTTCACCCCCTAAAAATAAAAAACGCACCTCAAGAGTATATCAACTTTGATCTAGAGGGTGAAAATAACTTATTTAAAAATTTTCATCAAAATCGGAGCGAGTGTAAAGAATTCGGAGGTTATATCTTATTTTTCTCCCCATTTACTGTACTATATAGGCATAGACAAAGGATGTTATTTATGTCTTATTTTTTTTCTATATGACATTGTTTTGTAAATTTTGTCATTTTCTGAAGCGCAAAATTATACGTTCATTGTATTCAATTTTCGTTCGAATATTGTGAAATCCCGTGTGTCTCACTCTCTAAAAGCAATACATCCGATCATAACTAATATCCCGCATCTTCGATAGTACTACTAGACGCCACAAAGAATCTAACAGATATTGAGGACAAGACTCCAGAAATTAGACTCCTCATTGGTGTAGACTATGCACGAAAAATTGCGACCAGTTTCGTGATTCATCTAGACAAAGATTTGTACGCTATCCAGAGAAAGCTCAGTCGGACACTGCAAAGTATTGTAACCCTAAACATGATACTGTAATAGCAACGGTTGGCTTGACCATGGATATCAACCAGCTGTGGAGCCTTGATGTCATGCGGATTGAGGAGCCAAAAGAGAGAGTCCTCAGGAAAAGGTCAAACGAAGAAGCCATGAAAGAATTTATTAAGGGAGTATCTATCAATAAAGAAGGGAGATACGAGGGAGAATTAATTGATTTGGAAGATATATATGTCAGAGCTCCTAGAAAACTGAGAGCTCGCGGAAAATGCCTATGATCCACCTCGAAAAGTCTGACATATTTGAACGAATTAGAGAACTACTAAAAGTTCCATGATAAATGGGTAGAGTTGGGTATAATCGAAGAAGAGTCTATCGTACACTTACCTGGTCACTATCTGCCCCATCACACAGTGATCAAGGAGTCAAACTTGACTACAAAAGTACGCCCCAAATTCGACGCCTCCGCAAAGGATCGTGAAAGCCACTCCGTAAACGTGTGCTTGGAAATTGGCCAAAACTTTTTAGAGCTAATTCCTATTTTACACACCAGGTTTAGAATGTCACTGCAGATATCAAAAAAGCCTTCCTGCAAATCTCTGTTGCTCAAAGGTACCTAAGATTCTTATGGTGTACTGGCGAAGACTCTATCATCGTCTAAAGGTACTATCAGTGTTCGGTTTAACTTGCAGCACCTTTTTAATGACAGCGACACTGATTTACCACCTAGAATTGGAATATGCTCAATCTGTCGAGGTACTGAAGAGCTCTTTTTACGTTGATAACTATCTCGCTAGTTAACGGAGTCAACAAGAAGCGAAACAATCATCACTCGAAGGAAAGTTTGAGTTGTGTGGATGGGTCACAACCCCAATACAATGCGAAGGTATTAAAGAACGAGCGACATTCGCTTGGGATGATCTGGGACAGAGACGAATGCACTACGTTGCAATATAAATTCTGTGAAGAACTGCAAGGGATTCTATCACAAACAGAGATCTGTTGTTCGTTTGTAACCGAGTAATTGACACAATTGGAATAACAAGCCTAACAACACTCATCCGAAAACTTCTACATCAAAAAACTTGGTTACTCATTTTTGGATAAGATGTACAGCAACCAGAAAGTTATGTCCAGAATTCAAGAAATGGCTTGAAGGATCCACTGGCTGAATAATTGTTGTATACCCAGAACTTTGACGGTGAAACTCATCAGTGAGACACAAAACTCACTACACCTGCTAAGCGATGCCAGCAAGGGTGCGTACGCCACATGTATATTTTACACTCTGAGAGTTGTGACGACATGAATATCTAGCTTATGCTTGCAAAAGTGATGGTAAATCCGGTGTTCTAATAGCTGCTATATTCAAGTTTGCGATGCACTGCGACTTAAAAACTGAAAGCCTACTTTTGGAGTGACCATTCTATCGTCATGACTGGTGACACGGATTGTTACCAATACAGAGCGGAATGTTTTCGTGAGAAACCGTGTTCGTGAGATTACAGAGAAGACACGACGCGAAGATTGGAGGCATATAAATGGCTCATAGAACCCAGCTATTCTCCCTTCCCGAGGATGTAATGTAGGGAAATTGGTAGAATCCAGGTGGTGGAATGGTCTGACATAGTTGAAAGAACGTGAAGAGACGTGACACGCGTCGTTAGAAATATCAGTGAAAGAAGAGGAAGTAAACGAAGAGTAAAAATCGTCTAAAGCCGTCGAAAACGTCTCAGAAAATTCTAGAAATATTTGTGCTCCAGAGTTTTATGATGGCATTGAGAAGATTTTTTAGCTCAATGAGACAGGGTACAGACTATTTATTCCGATAATGGAACAAATTTCGTTGGTGCTGAGAATCTACTTGCAAGCATCATCTGGAACAATATGAAAGCAATATTCGGACATATACAAAATCAAATGGATATTCAATCCGCCTGCAGCGCCTTGGTGGGGAGGCTGGTGGGCCGAAAAAATTGGATAACGAAAAATTAAATGGATTAAGTTACTTGTCCTGTTGCATTGTTAAATTTTCTGCTATAAAAAAGAAATGAAAGCATAACATCTGAACGACGATTTCTACTTGGACCAAAAATTTTGCGACTAAAATAGTACGCGACATTACAAATAATAAAATTATAAATAAAACGGGAAACTAATCATCATCTCCTATTACTCGTAAACCCTGTTTTTTTTTCTGTTGAATCCCAGACTTTTACACGACTAAAAATAGCAGTCATCACTATGTTTTTTGGGTTCCCGCCATACCATAGGAATCCCAAAGCTTAAAAATTTCTTCCTACCTTTTTGCCACTTTTTCAATCCTTCTACACAAACAGAACAAATATAATGTGGTGCACAGGACTTATCTTGGTCACCAATTTTTACCCCAAAATAGGCGTAGTGGACGTTTTTTCACAAATGAAGTTATAGTTTGCGTTTGCTTTGCCACTATATAACTGCCACAAATATAACAAAAGCTATTTGAATTGTTAACACAATATCCTGTTTCCATATCTAACCGTTTAAGAAATTTAAAAAACTAGAAAAAACAACAAAACAAACGCAGGCAGAGTAGAACGATGACTGATCGATATAAATAAAATGTTAAATAAACGTGTATTGACAAGTCTGTCGACTCTGTTGTTTTACTGAGAAAACTGAAATTAAGCAATGTTGCCAGATCACAATGACAATAGCTCTAATATGGGAATTATGGAAAAAATAACAATAGGCATATATATATATATATATATATATATATATATATATATATATATGAAGCAAAATGGTATTCTTGACGGTAGATAAATCAAAAATCTTTGAATTTTTAAATCAAGAAAATTGATTGAGTTATTTTCTTCAACTTCAAATGTAAATTTAATATTTCTATGTAAATTATTAATATGGCTGAAAAATACATCTAACTGTCGTTCACTACCTATAAAACAAAATAATATGTCATCTACATATTTACACCAAAATAAGATATTTTTTGAAATCTTACATTCAAAGATTGAAACAACCGTAGAAATCTCACTACGCGAAACATCTACTTGACACCTAACACAGAACTAGAAGTACTATATATTTGTGATAAGAACAAGAACTGGATTTCCTTGAAGACTTACAGTTTAGAAGACACTTGAGAGACCTACAATATGAAGTCGTCAATGAACAGATACATCGAGGGAGTTCTCCTCTTAAACTTTCATCTTAAGTAATAATTGTAAAGATCAGCAGATATAGTTTTGCCGGTTTTCTATATCATTGCACAGTTATACTGATCTTAAATGGGAAAAAGATTTCCGGGATATCCCCATAGGGCTAATGATATCTAAGCTTTAATATTTGTTATATCATATTTTCTCCTTTTTTCTATTTATATGTATTAAGTCAATCACGAAGTAGATCAGTTCCTGGTCTAGCCAAAAATAATTAATAAACATCAGGTAGGCATCATACGAAATGTAACTTCTCTCATTCTGACGATGATAGCAATATCGAAACAATTGTCAAATTTTTTAGAATTTTTAACATTTTTTCAATATATTGTGGAATTATATCGAAACAGTTAGTTCCATTAAAGAAAGTTAAAATGGACGTGTTTCATAATTTATTCAAAATCTAATCAATACTGATCTGTATATTAATGGATTGGGCCTAAAAACGAAATGGAGAAGATTGTAAAGAATATGTGATTGCATCAATTTGGAAATCAAATCCGAACATGACTGAAGAAAAATATTTCAGTGAGTACAATAATAAATTTGATTCGTTTGCCGACATAACTGTTAAGGAAGCTCGTGGTGCGAAAAATTAGACACGGAAATAATTGCCAGCTATTCCAAAGAAAAAGAAAATATGTTTCATAGCACTGATTAAGAAATATATACTCAAAATGGCAAAATTGTGGAATATAGACGATCCAGAGGGATTACAAAACAGTTTCTTTCATATAGCTTCTTATAGATTAGCTTGGAGGGGAGGAGAAGATGTGAACTGTAAAATTTACCATTTTCAAGAAGAAAAAAATCAAGACGGAACAGGGAGATTTTGAATAGAATTCAATACTTTCAAAAACGGCACAAAGTGGACAGGAAAAATTGGCAGACACCAAATAGATAACGAAACATTAAATGGATGATGGTCCTGTTGCATTGTTAAATTTTCTGCTATGAAAAAGAAATAAAAACATAACATCCGAACGAAGTTTTTTAACTCCAAATCACTTCTAAAAGTTGGTACAAAAATTTTGCACTAGGTATTACGATTTCTACTTGGACCAAAAATTATGCAACTAAAATAGTACTCGACATTACAAATAATAAAATCGTGAGTTAGTTTCTCAGTTAGCCAAAGTAGGAATAAGTAACCAACAACTTATAAACTAATCATTATCTTCTATTGCTCGTAAACCCTACATCCAAATTGACACCGAACATCATGAAAATCTTATTGGTTCCTCACGAGTCTCGAATGAGAAAGATCACAATTGTCTATTTAATAACAGTTCATTCAAATAATTTAATTGTATGAATAAAAATATTTATTGATGTTGGTCATTCACATATTCGGTCGTTAATTTATATTGTTAAAAAACAATTGAGCTTTTCTTTTAAGGATAAATTTCATTTTTATTCAAATTTTTCAATAATTAATTTTGCTTGAAAAACTGAAACTTCACAAAATCGCTGGGCATTCGGTCTCTGGCGATTATGATACAACAAGAACTTTATCCGAAAAAAAGCTCTTGAGATTTATTTCTATTGATAAACTATCAGAAATTAACCCTTACAATAATCCTTCAAATATTGTGAATATCCCAATTTTCTGAAAACAGTTATTATAAGTGAACAGTACATAATTATTTGGTTTTAAAATTTGTTATTGTGTTTATTAAATTTTTTTAATTATTCCCTAGTTATCTTTCATTAGTTTCTGTTCATTTGTCTTTAAATTCAAGGTGGTACAAAAATATTTCCCTATTAAATAAGAAAATAGAACCTATTAAGTGATGAATAAAAATAAAGTTATATTTTTCATCTTTTCCTTATAAAACTCCGTTTATTAAAAACATTTACTTACCTTAAGTACGACACAATCCCAAACACTATCCACTATATTAAATTGAATCCCAACAGACAAATACCATTCATCAAATAATACCAACAAAACGAAAAATATCCTATTAAGTATTACTTAGATTCACTACAATATTCAGTAGAAGTAGTACCCACCATCAATATGAACGCGCCAATACTGCACTAACTCAAACTTAACTTGAAAACAAAACTGAAAGTCAATTATTGAGAGATAATGCGAGGAAGGGAAGTAATTGGGAGGGAGCAAGGAAAAGTATTCATCATATATTTTTTAAGATTCTTTGTTGGGTAATTAGATAGATTGAACTTTATTTGTATTCACGTACAATTAAAATACACACACCGGCAAAACACTTGGACTCCCCCACATTTTCTGGAATGAAACTGAATATTCTAATTAACTTTATGAACTTCTTTACTCTATTACAATGCTTTTGATACATTTTATTGTACGATCAAGTATGACAATAGAAGAAAAAAAATGACAAGAACAATTAGTACATAAAATAAAAGTCAACCAAAATGCAAATTTTTAAATTTAAGCACGTAAATGGAAAATATGGCAACCTTAATACCCAGTATGATTTGACCCGTTTCTCTATTGAAATAATTAGAATATTGTGTTCCACTCTCCTTTAACCGCTATAATCAGCGTCCGAGTAGTTGTGGGGGTTTATATCTTCTAAATATTCCTCTGCTAATCATATCCCACACGTGCTCAATCGGATAAATATCCGGTGAGTTTGCTGGCGAATCCAGTATTTGTAATTTTTTTTCTTCCAACACATTTTGATTGCTTCTTTCGTGGCGTGATCGAGAATTGTTGTGTGTAAAAATAAAAAATTTCCTCAGTTCTTCTCTCATAGATTGAATAATCGGTATAATGACATGGGCTATGTAGATAAGTTTTGTTCGACGACCATACATAATAGGTACCTCCCCAAAACATCATGATCCCTTCCTGAAATGGAACAACTTCTATAGCAAAAGTTAGTTATGCTGCACGTCTAGGTTGTCTCCACACCCTCGTACGTCGGCTGCCATTAGTTAATCCGAACCAGGACTCATAAGAAAAAAGGACGTTTCTAGAATGCGTTGAAAGCGAATTTATGTGGTCTCTAGCCCATACTAAGCAGCTATGTGTTGTCTTGTAAATCGAGGTACTCTTTAAGGTTTTCTCGATCTAAAATTGTTACCACCAGGTCTTCGTCGAAGTGTACGTCCAGAAATTAGCCTACCATAAGTTCGTCTAAAATGTGCTCTGACGACGGGGAGCGTTATGTTGCAGTTGCGTCGTATAAAATTTGCTAAATAGCCATCTTCTCTACCATTTTTGTTACTCTTGCACATCCACACCACTCGGCCTCGTACTCATATTCCCAGTCTCTTAATACAATCGGATTATTCGAATAACAAAGGATCTGTGTAAATTCAGTGTTTCGGAAATTTGATGATTCCACCAACATTGTTGATGTAAACAGATCATTCTTGATCTATCAATAGTTGAAATTGAGTGTCCAGACATCTATGAATAAAAATTATTCTGTTTATTTTGAAACTCGAAACCAACTGACAAAATTTGACAACTGCTGTGCCAAAAACGGGCTATATGTTTCCGATACCAATGGACATCACGCCCTCTGTTGTTCCAAGAGTTTAGGACGATACTCACGACACTAGGAACTGAACAAAGGAAGTGAACAACATTTTTTATCGCGTATTGACTACAGCTAAAATTTCCCTTTCGATTAGAACCGACGGGGTTGTTTCGTGATAATGGAAAGCAAACAGTTGTTATAACGCTGATTCCTTGGGAGAATGGCAAATGTTTGGTGTGGGATGTTGCATGTTTTGACACTCTGGTTTCCACACACTTGTCTCACTCTTCAAAACAAGAAGGACACGAAACTACAACGGGTGCTACGAATATCCCTCAAATATCCCGGTATAATTTTTATTTCACAACAGGATACCGTTGCGCCATCTCTATATGTGGAGCTCAACTAGTTAAACAAGAACAGGCCGGCGATTCCTTCAATTAAAGCGGTCAACGTGACATTTCTGTTATGGTACCGCAATCTATAACAAATGTTTGAATTTATAGGTTAGATATTCAGATGATTGCTTCGATTTTTCTGAAACTGATTGTTGTGTATTTTTTTGTTATTAATACACTTCGGAGAAACCAATCGTGAATAGCAGTTTGTTCAGTTTTACTATATTTTCATTATTCTTATTATAACACGTGTTTTTTGGGGTTATCGTGGCCAGTCCCTATGTGGTAATGGGAGCCGGCCACCATTACCCCATCATTATAGAAAACATCAATAATTTTCCTTTTAGATAATAAAAGAGTCACAGTTGAGATTGTTAATACGTTTTGCAGATGCCAAGGACCTATCGCAGGCAAACTGAAAAAGGGTGTTGGAAATGTGACCAGCTAAATGCAGCTATCACTGCGAGTAGGAACGGTAGGAGTGTTAGGGAGGTTTCCAGAGCTTTCAACATTCCGAGAAGTACCCTGCAAAAGCGTTTGAAACAAAACAGTGATGCTGGTCATATTTTTTAATAATTTAGATCAAGTGAAAACAAAGTATAATTCCAAGACCCATAGAATATTCAACACTGATGAGACAGGAATCTCTACAGTTCAGACGCCAGGAAAATTTTTAGGCAAGATGGGACTCAAACAAGTTGGGTTTGCCACAAGTTGGAAAAGAGGCCGAAACATTACAGTAG
This sequence comes from Galeruca laticollis, assembly GCA_963921935.1. Taxonomy (NCBI): domain Eukaryota; kingdom Metazoa; phylum Arthropoda; class Insecta; order Coleoptera; family Chrysomelidae; genus Galeruca; species Galeruca laticollis. Next base: position 48,813,619 of record OY998183.1, on the reverse strand, counting down.
TGTGCGCTTTCAGCGCAGCCGGAATTTATATACCACCAATGTTCATTAATGCGCGAAAAAGAATGAATCCGCAACTCCAAAAGGGGGTCCAGAAGGGGCTCTATATACTTGTTCGGACAAAGGGTGGATCACAGAAGACCTGTTCCTGTAGTATTTAGAACATTTCCAAAAATTTGTGAAAGCGTGTCCGGATGATCCAGTTCTCCTGATAATGGATAACTATTCCACTCACTCTACCCTAGAAGCTTATACATTTTGCAAAACCAACGGTGTTGTTTTTTTGTCCATCCCTCCGCACACGTCACATAAGATCCAGCCACTTGGTGTTACGTTTTACGGCCCACTAAAGACGGCGTTCAATTCCGAATTCTGTGTGTATTTAAGGAATCACCCGCATGAAAAAACAACCCCTTTTGAAGTTGCAGAGCTTTTCAATCATGCATTTATTAGGGTAGGTTCCAAGCTACAGGAATATGTCCCTATAATCCAGACGTCTTTACTGAAGAAGACCATGAGCCAGCTGCACTTCAAAGAACCAACAGCACTGCTGGTTGTGATGGTCTTATCAACGACGTTCCTGTTATTCATGAACGTCAGGAAACTCCCGAAAGACAGATAGTTCCAGCTTCTCAGTCGTGTCAACCCCCAGCATACGACAAACCTTTGGGAGTAGCAGAGCCATCAGAACCCCAATATTCAGACATTGAAAAGTCATTCCACGAAATTTTACCGTTACCGGGACCATCAAATTCCAAAACTAGTGTGAGTAGGAGGGCGACTGCAAAAAAGCATTCCCAAATAATCACGTCCACACCAAACAAAGACGTTCTCCAAGAAAAGGCTGACAAAAATTTACTAGCACAACAGAAACATGCGGAGCCTGGTGCGAAACAGGTCTATAAAAGAAAAGTTTTTTCCCATGACGCTACTGACGACCAGAAAGAAAACCCTGACGTTGAGAAGAAAATAAAGATATCTAAGGGGAAAAATATGGAAATGCGTTTCGAAGACGAAGACAATGATGACGAATACAAAGACAAATATGCGAATAGGACTGACATATGTTTAATGTGCGGGGAACTCGGTAAAAATGGGGAGGTATGGTGAATGTAAAACTCCTGTTGAAATTGGGCTCATAAGGCATGTACCGATACCGAAAAAAAAATATACATATAAGATTATTGTGCTTAAAAAACTTTTATCTGTTTATTGGGGTAATCGTGGCCGTATGTCACCATTACCCCAACTAGTTGGGGTAATTATAGCCATATAGGGTTTTCCTTTTTTTACTGTAAAAAAAGATTTAATAATTTTTCTTTACTTTTGAATAAAGATTTGAGTGAAAGATGATCTATTTCAATGATTTCCTTGTTTTAAAGGTATTTAGAAAAGATAATAATAAAGAAAAATTGAATAAAGCTTAGGGGGCCACCATTCCCCCGGTCTCCCCAACAACATGAAAAAACACAGTTCGATTATCGATCAAAATATTTTGTTTATCCCTTTTGTCGTCGAAACAATGGGACCGTGGTGTGACGAAGCCAAACATTTTACGCACAAGCTAGGGGGACTACTGACAAGGCATAGTGCAGAACCAAGATCTCGACTCTATCAAACACAACGGGTCGGGATCGCTTTACGAAGAGAAAATATTGTGTCTATAATGGGAAAACTTCCATAATCACAACCGTTTTCTGATTTTTTTTACATTTTAGAACCTATTAATTAACTTTATTTCTGTTAATTGTATTGTAGTCTTAAATTCATAGTGTTGTCATCTTGTAACATGAAATGATCAATAAAATATTTGTGATTTGTCTATAGAAATTTGTGTTGTACCAAATTACGAACTGGTGAAAATAACTCAGTTACAAGAAGTATCATATACAGAGTGGGCCACAGAAATCAGTCCACCACGATATTTGACAGTATACATTAGATTTTAAGGAAATGCTGAAACACGTCGATTTTTGTTCTAAGGGGGATATATTTTTACGATATATACATCTGTCATTTGTCAACCACCTCCCTTCTATTTCCCCAACCCCATCATTTTTTAATAGGGAATTTACCATGTCTAACACATCATTAGAGGAGCGTTTAGATGGAGTATTCAGACATAATGACCGTTAACGAATTTTATGATAATTAGAATATCAATGTAGGAAGTATTCAAAAAATACCTACACTTGTTAACTAACAACAGTATTTTAGTATCAAGTTACTAATTTTTTTAAAAAATTGTTTTAATTTACTATTAATGTGACAGAAAAAATTAAACATTAGCAAACTATAGGCACTACGTTCCATTTTTGGGAGGTGCTGCACTTTAAATTAATTAAGCCTTTTTTAGCAAAGACGGTGTAGATATTGAAGGAAATCGTTATGTCTGAATACTTCATGTAAATGTCTTTCTAATTTTGTACTGCACATGGTATATTTCCTATTCAAAAATAAGGGGCTGGAAAAGTGGAAAGGAGGGTGTTGAGAAATGACAGATGTCTGTAACGTCAAAATGTGTATGCCTTAGAACAAAAATGGACGTAATTTACTATTTCGACCCTTTCTCTGTGGAATATACTCATATTACTTTAAAATGAAACTAACTGTTTCTAGATAATTCCACTGTATAATAAAAAATGGTGGAAATTCTAGAACATTTGACAATTGTTTAGATATTGCTATCATCGTCAGAATGACAGAAGTTATATTTCATGTGGTGCCTACCTGATGTTTATTAATTATTTTTGGCTATATCTTGCCATTGACTTATTATATATAAAAAGAAAGAAGGAGAAGCATATGTATAACAAATAATAAAACTTAGATATTATTTGCCCTATGAAGATATCCTGCTTATCTTTTTCCCAGTTAAGATCAGTATAACTGTGCAATGATCTAGAAAACCAGGAAAACTATATCTGCTGATCTTTACAATTATCACTTAAGAAGATAGTTTGAAAGTGGAGAGCTCTCTAGATTTATCTGCTCATTGACGACTTCGTAATTGCGGGTCTCTTAAGTGTCATCTAACTCCTTAAGGAAATCCAGTTCTTGTTTCTTATCACGAATTTGTAGTATTTCTAGTTTTGTGTTAGGTGACAATGAATGTTTGGTGTCAAGTAGATGCTTTGCGTAGTGGGATTTCTCTGGTTGTTTTAGTCTGTATGCTCGTAAGTGATCACTGTATCAAATTTCAACATTTATAAGGGTGTGATCCAAATGGACAGCATTATATTCTGGACATTTAAGTTTATACATATATACAAGACTTCTTCAATGGAGATATTTTTGTTTTTACATTTAACAATTTTGTACTCCCAATACTTTCTGTTCTAAAAGAAATTGTTGTATTTGTTGCTAAAGATATCATCTTTGAAATATTATTAGAAATATCACCTGCATATGTAATGGTTTTGTATTTGTTTATTTCTTCAGTTTGTTTAGGAAATATAAGATATGATGCCACTTTTTCCACTTTTTTATTAAGTAATTCATTTATTATTTGTGATGGATAACCGTAGGACCGTAGGAGAATTAATTGTATTAATTTCTCTTTAAAAATTATATTTGTTTATGGGAATTGAAATTGCTCTATGTATCATTTATATGCTGCTGATTTGTGTGACATGGGGTTATTGGAAGGTAATAGTCACATCAGTGTGTATTAGCAATCTGTAAATTGAATAATCAAGTACATTATCAACTCAATTTTTGAATCAAGGAACTTGATTGAGTTATTTTCTTCAACTTCAAATGTAAATTCAATTTTTGGGTGTAAATTATTAATAGGGTTGAAAAATACTCCTAATTGTCGTTCACTACCTATAAAACAAGATACGTCATCTACATATCTATACCAAAATAAGATACTTTTTGAAAGATTTTTCTTCCTAAACAGTGAACACTTACGATCATACAGATTGAAACAAACAGAGACATCTCACTACGCAAAACATCTACTTGACACCTAGCACAGAACTAGAAGTACTACATATTTGTGATAAGAACAAGAACTGGATTCCCTTGAAGAGTTCGAATTTAGAAGACACTTAAGAGACCTACAATATGAAGTCGTCAATGAACAGATAAATCGAGAGAGTTCTCCACTTATAAACTTTCATCTTAAGTAATAATTGTAAAGATCAGCGGATATAGTTTTGCCGGTTTTCTATATCATTTCACTGTTATACTGATCTTAAATGGGAAAAAGATTTCCAGGATATCCCCATAGAGCTTATAATATCTAAGCTTTAATATTTGTTATATCATATCTTCTTATTTTTTCTATTCATATATATTAATACGTAAAATGCCGCCATTATAAAAAATCGGGTCCTAATGGCCGGACGAGTTTTTTCCTTCAATCATTTACAATTATCTATAGTAGTAGCTAAAAACAGGTAGTTTCCAAATAAGTGCAATTTTTTTATGAAATTAACGTTTTTTTTCTGGTGGCTTACTTTGACTCACCACGGACACAAATACATAATAGTTAGGGTGCCCGCCGGGAAAAAATTTTGTGATACATACTCTTACCAAACTTCGTGTATGGCTTCACTGGACCTAGTCTGACACCCAATTCCTCTATGACTTTTTCTGTTTTTGGGGCGTTTGTCTGCTAAGTTTCCCTAAACATGTCGTTTTTACGACATATAGAAAATTTATAGATACTGTTTTTTTTTCAAACAGAACATTATCTGAAACGTGAAAATTAAATTGTCTGATAATAAATGTGGTTTATTGGTTGTGCCCGCCATCTTAAACATGTCGGAAAAACGACTATTTGAAAATGTATTAATAACCACCTGATTTTCTCTGTATCCGTTTATTGAAAAATACAAAAATAAACGGTTTCAAGGATTAAAACTAACTTTTCCGCATCTCTGGCCCTGAACAATATTCTATCATAAAATTGTTATATACTTGTATACACTTCGGGGGGTGTATCGTGCTAACAAACCGACATTTTTCTATAAATATCCAAAAATTCAGTATATCTGGATTTATAGGACCCGCTGTACTCGCTTTAGTCAACTGAAAATCAATAGGGTACATCTGTGAGACACCTTGAATAATATTCAATCATAAAATTGATCAATCGTATACTCTCTGAAGGCTGTATCGTGCTAACAAACTGAAACTTCTCCAAAGATGACAAAAATATCGTACTTAAAGTACTGTAGCACCTGTTGTATTGGCTCTGGTGAGCTAAAAATCAATAGGGCTCTCCAGTAAGATGCCCTGAATAAAATTCAATCATAAAATTGGTGACTTGTTGAACTCCGGAGGCCGTATCGTGCTAACAAACTGAAATTTCTCAAAAAATTTCAAAATGTCATACCTCAAGTACCATAGCACCCGTTGTACAAGCTCTGGTGAACTGAAAATCCATAGGGATCATCTGTGACATGTCCTTAAGAATATTCAATCATAAAATTGCTGACTTATAGCACTCCGGAGGCTGTATCGTGCTAACAGGACATGTAAAGAAAAGTGGCCGACGACAACGACGACGACGACGACATACACACAGGATTTTTTTTCTAAAAACCATTTTTTCGTGTTGTTATTGATGTAAACGTGGAAAAAACTCAAAAAAAAATTCAAATTTCCAACTTTTTTTGGGGTAAACCAATACTTTTCTCGCATATAAAAAGGTTGGGCGAAAAAGTAAAATCTTATATTGCCTGACAAAAATTATTTCCCGATTTCCCAGTCTGACGCGTCAAAGTTGTCGATTTCCTGACAACAAAAAGTTTATTAATAACTTTTTTTTTCATTTTTTTTTCAGTTTTTAAATTAAATTTGGAATATGTTGAAATACTTGTCTGACATTGAAAGAGGGTATTTTAGATAAAAACACCTATTTTGCCAATATACGCTTGGACCTTGCGTTCTTTTCTATATATATATATATATATATATTAATAACCAGCTAATTTTTTGAACATTGCTTAAAATAAATAAATTAAATACAATTTTTTAGATGTCTGATAAAATGTGTTTTTAAATTTTTCAGTCTGACGTGTGAAATACAAATTTTTAATAATTATTAAAATTTACCTTCAAAACACGATTTTCTCTTAATTATAATAAAAAATAATGTTTATAACTTCAAACATCATGAATATTTTTATTTTCCAAAAAAAATGTTTTTGGTCCTCCGACCAGAAACAATGCTATTTCATGCTTCAATATCGTCCGGAAACAGCTTCATTTTATGTACTAGGCCGGCAATAAAGTTACCAAGATATTACCAACTTACTCACTACAGTGATAACACTACTTGTATCAAATAGTAACTTAAACTATATGTCATACCTTTATGATCAAATGAAATTTTGTTTTTCTCATTTGCCACTTAATTTTGGGTACACCACTTCATAAATTAATTAAATAAATCTCAATATTTGCGTAAAGACTAACTTGGGATTAAAAAGAGTACTAATAAATTGTTTGTAACTAAAAATTATATTAAATAAAAGTTTGTCATTTAATTTTAATTTTGACATTTGTGAAATGACGCGTTTGTTTACAATAACCTTTCATTCGATTATAAAAATATATCGATTGTATTTCGCTGTGTTCATTTAAAATTAAACGGTTTATGCCTAATAATTATTTATTTTTATCAATTTTATCTTAAAATAACCTTTACTGTGCTACTTTATACGACATTAGGCACATACTTACATATTATTATCTCATAATTAAGTAGTAAGGATTGAGAATAATTTATTATTAATTTCATTAATCATATAGCAAATGTCATTTTAGTCGATTTTTAGATATTTTAGTTTTTAGTAGAAAATTTATAAACTTTTGATCAATTCAAAAAGTGGTCGGACCAAAAAAAGTGTGTATCACACATCCAGAAAATGTTTCGCCTCGATGCTTCGCATCAACGCTACACAATATCACTCTCATACTCGCAAAAGGTCATTTTCTGGACTAGTGATACAAATAACTATTTTCCGATTTTGAAATTCCTATATTTCGCGATTAATCACTTCATGTCTTGACTTGTTAAATGTAGCGGAGGGAAGTACCTGGTAAAAGTTTTCAATTATTACTGTTACGAGGTAATATTAAAACTGATGAATCAATAACAGAGTCATCAGACGAAGATGAAGAGAATTAATTTGTTTTGTTTTTTCAATTCTTTACGTTTTTTCAAAGTTTTTTTTAATAAAATTTCCAGAATTTAATAAATAAATAAATAAATGTGTACCATTTTTTAACCCCCAACGAAGGGCTCTTGTAGGCGTCCCTAAAGGCCGGAGAATGGGAATGTAAACCTTTCTTTACAGAACAAGTAAATATTTTGTGTTTTAAATTGTTTAAATTTTATAATTTAACCTTTATTAAGCTACTTCCATCTTAACCTTTAAATCTCCTCCAAGCAAATTCAGGGGTAGTAAATTTTTTACCTAGATACTGCCATTTGGCATAACTCAGAGATTCCGATATTTGCAGGTATGTACATCAAAAGTGGTAAAATATACTATTCCTACAATCACTACCAAAAGTAGGCGTTTGCACACTCAAAACTAACCGCAAAGTTGATGTTTTCCGTGATCTGTCATAATTTGACAATATTTCCGCTCTAGAGCGTACTTTTCCGCTCACATGTTTTCATTTACAATAAACTAAAGAAAATTAGTAAATAATAGGTATATTAATAGTACATTATACACCAAGCGACTAAAGTGACCCATTTAATACCGCGGATGGGACCCATTTAATCCCCGAGGGAATCAATCCATATACATTTTTAATAAAAATAAATACTACTTAGGATGGACTTTTACGAAACTTGGCCGGGCATCGAGGATGCACTTTTATGAAATGAAACTTGGCTGGGCATCGAGGACGGACTTCCATTTTTTTGTAATAAGTCAAAGTGCGCCAATAAAAAAAATAGCGTAAGGTATTCGTGGATAACTGGTCTTTCAAACACGCGCGATTTTTCGAGCCCGACGGCGCAGTGTTATAAGACCTTACAGATTAGACCGATTCAGACGTCATTTTAATTATTATTTTCTATCTTATAAGCCCATCCAAAACACCTATGTTATAGTTGTAGTTAATATTTAAAAATATTCAAAGTGTATAAATAATTACTCCCAATATTTTTCGAACCTCAATTTTTTTAACCTTGTAAATGTCGTTTACGGCTTTTGTAAGTTTTAAATTGTCATTATTTGCTTTTACGCTGTTTTTGATAGATTAAGTTATTTTTCTTCTCGAAACCTTGACTCAACACATCAAATTGCAGGAGGTTATGGACACAGGACACGCGTGAGTCACCATTGAAGCTTCTGGAGTTTGTAATTTGTTGAATTTTTGCTTTAATAAGTGATATCATGAGCCAGCTTCCGCCGATCGGGCATCTAAAAGGGCACGAGAGCTATGGTACGTGGAAATTCGCGGTACAGATTTATTTAGAACACGAAGAGCTTTGGGACGCAGTAAAAGGCTTTTTCCTGTTTTTTTTTTAATTATTTTTCTAAAAATAAGGTGATCGTAGAAAAAATCTTGTGGGCAATTCGAGCAGAAAGTGCGTTGCCGCTTTCGGCAGATTGCCCTTCCTAAAGCCTTAATCACCTACAAATAATGTATATTTTTCTTACAATAAAAGTTTTTTTATAAAAAGAATATTTTTTTTTTATTTTTTTATAAAGTTTTCGGGCCATGGTGGGTCACATAAGTCCAACACATTCAGGCCAAATAGACTAAAATGAAGCCAAAACATTTAAGAATATATCCCAAGTTAGTTTAATGAGAGATAATAGCATAAGTGAAAACGAAAACAATACTGAAAGCGACATAGATGAGTTGTAATCATAATATCAATTAGAAAGAAAAAAATGTGGACTTTAAAAACTATTCTATGTTTTCTATTGAATAAACATGAAAATTAGTTAAAAGTTTTACCTCAAAGATAATTAATGAAATAGTATCTCATAACTATATTTTTATGTTCCATTATTGTGAAAATGTGTCCCATAACTAATTTTTTCCAAAATGCAAACATAAATCATACCTTTTCTACCAGTTAATATTTGTGCCTGCTAATTGTTAGAAATATAGTACACATTTTATGACTTATTCTGAAACTTTTATTTGGCCCGTATCTCAAAAAGCAAACTTTTACCAGCGTGTGAAATATTTCTTTTCCTTAACTGTCCAATTACTGTATCATTTACCCTACAATATTAAATTTGAATTTTTTTGTAGAAAGAAATAATTACAAGATATTCCAGAGAAAACGAAAGTATGTTTCATAGCACTGAACGAGAAATATATACTCAAAATGGCAAAATTGTGGAATATAGACGATCCAGAGGGATTACAAAAAAGATTCTTTCATATAGCTTCTTATAGATTAGCTTGGAGGGGAGGAGAAGATGTAAACTCTAAAATTTACCATTCTTAAGAAGACAAAAATCAAGAGAGAACAGGGAGATTTTGAATAAAATTCAATACTTTCAAAAGCGGCACAAGGTAGACAGAAAAAATTGGCAGACACCAAATGGATAATGAAAAATTAAATGGATAAAGGTACTTGTCCTGTTGCAATGTTAAATTTTCTGCTATAAAAAAGAAATGAAAACATAACATCTGATCGACTTTTTTTAACTCCAAATCCCTTCTATAAGTTGGTACAAAAATGTTGCACTAGGTAATACGATTTCTACTTGGACCAAAAATTTTGCCACTAAAATACTCGACATCACAAATAATAAAATTTACAATCATTGAATCCGTGCTAGTACAGTTTCCCAATTAGACTAAATAGGAATAAGTAACCAACAATTTGTAAAAATAACGGCACATATTCTATTACTCGTGAACCCTATATCCAAATTGACCCTGAATAATTATTTTTGGTCATTCATATATTCTGTCGTTACTTTATTTTGTCAAACGACACTCCAGCTTTTCCTTTAAGGATGAATTTCTTTTTTAATCAAAATTTTTTCATCAGTTATTTTCTCGAAAAAATTACATTTCAGAAAATCGCTCAGCCTTCGGTCTCTGGCGGTTATGCCATGACAGTTTCTCTTGTAAAATTACTGATTGGCAAAATGCATTTCGTTACAACAAGAAATTTATCCAATGAAAAAAGCTCTCGTGATATATTACTGTTAATAAAATATCAGAAATTAACCCTTTCAATAATCCTCCATTTAGTCTAGGAGTTATTTTATTCAATCGTCCTAAATGTGATTCAAACTAAACCACAGAAAAATAAAAAAATAAACCGAAATTATTATTGGGAATATGCCAATTTTCTGAAAACAGTCATTGGCAAGTACATAATTATTTGGTTTCAAAATTAGTTCAGTGTATTATCAAAATTTTTGAATTATTTCCTTGTTTTGTTTTTTTTGTTACTGTTTATGCTTATTAATTGTCTTTAAATTCAAAGTGATACAAACATATTTCTCTGTTAAATCAGAAAATAAAACCTATTAAGTGATAAATAAAAATAATGTAAAATTTTGAATATTTTCCTTATAAAACTCCGTTAATTAAAAACATTTACTTACCTTAATTACGAAAAAATCCCAAAAACTATCAACTATATAAAATTGAAGCTCAACAGACAAATACGAACAAAACGAAAAATATCCTATTAAGTATTATTTTCACTACAATATCAACAATATGCAGTAGAAGTAGTACCCGCTATCAATATAAACGCACCAGTACTGCACTAACTCAAACTTGACTTAAAAACAAAACTGGAAGTCAATTATCGAGAGATAATAATGCGAGAATGGGAAGTTAGTAATTAGGAGGGAGCAATGAAAAATATTCATTATATACTTTTCAAGATGCTTTGTTAGGTAATTAGACAGTTTAAACTTCATTTGTATTCAAGTATAATTAAAATACAAACATCGGCAAAACTTTTGGACCCCTCCACATTTTCTGGAATGAAACATTATATTCTAATTAATTTTATGAGAAAAATGACAATAACAATTAGTACAAAAATTAAATGTAATTCAAAATGCAAATTTAAGTACGTAAAAGAAAAATATGGCAACCTTAATACCCAGTATGATTGGACCCGCGGCTTCATTAAAATAATTAAATTATTGTATGTTAAATTGTGTTCCACACTTCTTCAACCGCTGTAATCAGCTCCTTAGTAGTTGTGGGGGTTTATATCTTCTAAATATTGATCTACCAATCATATCCCACACGTGCTCAATCGGATTCATATCCGGTTAGTTGCTGGCCAATCCAATCTTTGCACATTTGCTTCTCCCGACACATTTTGGACTCTTCTTGCATGGCGTGATCGAGAATTGTACCTCGACTAATAGGTACCTCCCCATAACATCTTGGTCCCTCCCTGAAAAGGAACAATTATTGTAGTTAAAGTCAGACATGCTACACGTCTTGGCTGTCTCAACCCTCTCGTAGATCGGCTGCCATAAGTTAATGCGAATCTGATCTCATAAGAAAAAAGGACATTTCTCCACTGCGCTAAAAGCCAATTTATGAGGTCTCTAGGCCACACTAAGCGGGCGGCTATGTATTGTTTACTGAGTAGAGTCACTCATAAAGGTTTTTTCAATCTGAAATTGGCACCACTAGGTTTTCGTCGAAGTGTAGGGGAGATGTGGGTATAGTGGCCACCCGAGGTAAAGTGGTCACAAGTAATTTTTCTTTGTCCTACCAGTGTCAGCTGTGCGGTAAAGCGCTGAACTGTCACAGGCGTCCTTACAGTAAACTTTAATTCAAATACGGAACCAAAAGATCTACAGATCAGATGGGATCTGCATAATTGTGTTTTTGCACGAGGTTGATGTAGTGTTGAGGTTGAGTTCAATTAGTGTGAGAGTGCTGCGTTTTTGCAGAGCCTTAACATATGGTATAGGGTATGTATTCATGTAATATAATTGATGAATGTGCGAACTACTTTTTGTATGTTATCACATTTCTCATGAGTTGCTAGTTGCGGTAAAGTGGCCACCAAGTGTCCACTATACCCCGTGTACATTTTGGAGTGGCCACTTTAACCCATCTCATTTTGTATTGCGTGTAGACTTGAAAATTTTTTTTCAGAAAATGCCAAGGAAGTACACAATAACATCACACCAAGGATCATGTGATCCTAAAGCCATGGCACAAGCAATCAAAGCCGTAAAGGAACAGCATATGCCATTCCAAACAGCCAGTAAAACTTTTAATGTTCCGCGAAATACTCTCAAAAGAAGAGTCCTCAATAAAAATAGAGATGCTAAAGGGAATATAAAAGTCTTAGGCGCTATCCGCCCAGTTTTCACTTTGGACCAAGAAGTAGAAATTGTCCAAAATATCCAGGAACGGGAAACTCGTTTTTATGGTCTCCCTAAAAAAGACGTTAGATCCCTTACAGATCAATTAGCTGAAGAAAAACGGCTTCAAGCATACTTTCAATAGACAAACCGAGCTTGCTGGGGAAGACTGGTTAAAGGGGTTTCGTGACAGACATCAGGGAATTAGCCTTCGCACACCTGAAGCCACTAGTGCGTCCGGAGCTAGAGCCTTCAATAAGCCCGGTGTTGACAAGTTTCTTGGTCTCTTAGAAACTTGCATTAATCGGTTCCCATACTATGCCATGAGGATTTTTAATGTAGATAAGACAGGGCTTACAACTGTGCAGTCAAAATCAAGTAAATTTTCTGCACGAAATGGTCGAAATCAAGTTTTATCAACGATTGTCGTTTGCATGTCTGCTGGTAGTTCATTCATTCCCCAATGATAATTTTTCCTAGAGTGAGAACAAAGGAAGAGTTAATGGACGGGGCTCCACCTGGGACAGAATTTGCCTATCATAAATCAGGATGAATGCGGCTGGAAATTTTCACTAAATGGTCTGAATATTTTCTGAATCATGCGTGATAATTTGGTGACTGTCTTGTGTCTACCGTACCATTGCAGTCACTAATTACAGCCGCTTAATGTGGCATTAATGGTGCCCTAGAACACGTTTTATGTTCAAGAGATTGGAAAATATCTTAAAAATAACGCAGGAAGAACCGTATCACAATTTCAAGTTTGCAAATAGTTTGGTGCTGCATATCTTCGAGCAGCAGTGCCTACAGCAGTTATTAATTGGCTCAGACATTGTGGAATTGTTCCATATAATCCACATGTGCTCAGTGTTGTAGATTTTGCGGCGGCTAAAGTTACTGATAGAGATGTTGCAGTTAAGGCATATCATGCGGAAAACGAAAATTCCAATGACGAAGGCAACAAAGCGAATGCTGTAGCAGATCCAGTTCCTTCAACTTCTCAAACTAACAAACAACCTGTTGATGAAAGCATAATTATTATCCAAAATAGTGGACCAAGCTGCTCAAGTTTACTCGTCAGTTCGAAAAAGATCGTTCCGATTCCAAAATGTAAAACAGAAACTCAGAGAAATGGTAAAAAAAGAGGTTCAAGCGCAATCATCACAGACAGTCCTAAAAAAAATGAGCTAGGAATACGAAAGGAATCTCAAAAACCAGCAGCAGTTAAGAAACAAGTTTTTGGTAATAAGAGGGCTAAAAGCAAGGTTGCGACAAAGAAATCAAGAATTCCTGTTAAATATGACACAAGAAGCAGCGACGATCATGCGCAAGAAGATGTAGAGTGTCTCTACTGGTCAAGCCTCTTCTCAAAATACATAAAAAGCGAGGGGTGGATATGTTGCTCAAGATGCAGAAGGTGGGCCCATGAAGAATGTGGTGGCTGTGATGAAGACGACGATGTGTTTACATGTGAACTATGTTTTTAAGCAGTATATTTATGTGTAATAAACTAATAAATGCTAAAGTACTGTTGTACATGTGATGTTGTTTTACAATACATTATATCGTAGTCACTATGCCCCAAAATATGGGTGGCCACTTTGCCCCGCTGTGTGGGGTGAAGTGGCCATTTGCACATATTTTGCAAAATAATTTGTAAATAAAAAAAATATCAAATTAAGGCTGTAACTTTTTCAATATGACTATAATAATAGTTGAGCTGTATTGGGTACTTGATTTCATCTTCATATTGCTCTTTATTTCAAATCAGAAGATTTTATAACCTTAGGGTGGCCCCTATACCCACATCTCTCCTACGTCCAGAAATTAACTTATCGGAAGTAGTCTAAAATGTGTTCTGATGGTGGGGACCGTTATGTTGAGGTTACGTCATACAAAATTGGCTACGTAGCGATCAACTCTTGCATTTTTGAAACTGTTGGACATCCACCACTCGGTCTCTTGACCAGTCTCTTGAAACAAGGTCAGTTAAGATGAACTCCCCTCCCCCGATCGATATTTTCAACAAAAAGATATATGGTCGATATGCACTCCTGATGCACCAACTTGCTCCGTGAAAGATTTTCTTTGCTCCATATTCCCTGAGAGGCTACAACTGTTTGTTTATGGGGAAGGGGGGGTTTGTAAATTACAACAAATCCCCCTCCTCCTCCTTAGTTAAACCCCAATATACAAAGTAATTTTGCCCCTCCCCCACAATGATAATTTTCAAAACAATTGCATCAGAAGCCTCTTCATATGCACTCCTATGCACCACCAACAAAAACAAAATCCCCCATTCCCTTACTTAGTTAAACCTCATAATTTGAAGTTAAGTTGCCCCCCCCCGCAAAGATAATTTCGGAAAAAATATATGACAGCATCATCCACTTCTTATGCACTATTATACACCACCAATAAAAACCGTATCACCCTTCTACCTAGTTATTTAAACCTCATTATTTGAAGTTGGCCTCTTAATGACAATTTCCGAAAAAAGTATAGGTTAGTGGAATCCACTGCTAATGCATTCTTTTGCACTACCAACAAACTTTTGGCATTTCCCGATTTTTCATCATCACAATCACTATTACCGAAATTGATAATGATATCATCGATAATTTTACTGTCCATATTATACAACTTCATATTGTGGGTTTCTTAAATGTCTTCTAATTTCCAGTTCTTCAAGGAAATCCAGTTCTTGTTTCTTTTCACAAATATGCAGCACTTCTAGTTCTGTGTTAGGTGTCAATGAATGATTGGTGTCAAGTAGATGTTTTGCGTAGTGGGATTTATCTGGTTGTTTTAATCTGTAAGCTCGTAAGTGCTCACTGTATCGTATTTCAAAATTCCTAAGGGTCTGACCCAAATAGACAGCATTACATTCTGGACATTTGAGTTTATATATACCTGACTTCTTTAATAGTGGTATTTTTGTTTTTACATTTAACAATTTTGTACTAACGTTACTTTCTGTTTTAAAAGAAATTGTTGCATTCGTTGCTGAAGATATTATCTTTGAAATATTATTAGGAATATTTCCTGCATATGTGATGGTTTTATAAGTTTTAATTTCATCAGCTTGTTTAGGATATATTAGTTGTAATGCCACTTTTTTCTCTTTTTTACTAATTAGTTTATTTATCATATCTAATGGATAACCGTTAGATGTTGCTATTTGTCTAATTGTATTAATCAACACAGACTGATGTGACAATTCCATTCAATTCTAACCACCCTGTCTCACACAGACTAGCAGCATATAATTCGATGATACATAGAGCTTTTTCAGTTCCTATGAACAAATGTAATTTTGATAAAGAGATTAATACAATTAGACAAATAGCAACATCTAACGGTTATCCATTAGATATGATAAATAAACTTATTAGTAAAAAAGAGAAAAAAGTGGCATTACAACTAATATATCCTAAACAAGCTGATGAAATTAAAACTTATAAAACCATCACATATGCAGGAAATATTTCTAATGATATTTCAAAGATAATATCTTCAGCAACGAATGCAACAATTTCTTTTAAAACAGAAAGTAACGTTAGTACAAAATTGTTAAATGTAAAAACAAAAATACCACTATTAAAGAAGTCAGGTATATATAAACTCAAATGTCCAGAATGTAATGCTGTCTATTTGGGTCAGACCCTTCGGAATTTTGAAATACGATACAGTGAGCACTTACGAGATTACAGATTAAAACAACCAGATAAATCCCACTACGCAAAACATCTACTTGACACCAATCATTCATTGACACCTAACACAGAACTAGAAGTGCTGCATATTTGTGAAAAGAAACAAGAACTGGATTTCCTTGAAGAACTGGAAATTAGAAGACATTTAAGAAACCCACAATATGAAGTTGTCAATGAACAGTTAAATCTAGGGAATTCTCCACTAATAAACTGTCTTCTTAAGTGATAATTGTAAAGATCAGCAGATATAGTTTTCCTGGTTTTCTATATCATTGCACAGTTATACTGATCTTAATTGGAAAAATGATATCCAGGATATCACCATAGGGCTAATAATATCTAAGCTTCAATATTTGTAATATCACATCTTCTTCTTTTTTCTATAAACATATATTAAGCCAATCACAAGTTAGGTTACTTCTTGGTCTAGCCAAAAATATAACTACTAAACATCAGGTAGGCATAAAATGAAATGTAACTTCTGTCATTCTGACGATGATATTGATTTATCGAAACAATTGTCATTTTTTTAGAATTTTCAATAACTTGTATTATATTGTGGAATTAACTAGAGACCTTGAGTTTCATTTAAAAACACATAATTTAGTGCCTTTTTCTTTTTTCGCATACCTACCGATCGATATTTGCAAAGAACCTGGTTATGTTGTGTCCCTACGTTCGCCGATGTTAGTACTCTTAAGTCCAGAATTTGCTATTGATGGTCCACTTGTCTATTGGTGATTACATAATCGATGATCGATTTGTTACCCCTTGCATTTCTAAATGTGTATTCGTGTTGTTCTTCATGTTCAAAGTACGCATTGTTTATTCTTAGCTCGTTGTTTGTGCACATTTCGATTAACATATTGCCATTTTCATTTTTTGTCTCCTCACCAAAGTGTTGCATAATTCCAGGGATGGTATCATTTCCTATACGTGAATTGAAGTCCCTACTTATAAAGACTTTTTCGTTTCTTGGTAAACGATCCAAAGTGCACTAAAGATCATCGAAGAACTGTTCTCTTTCTTCCCTTGGTTTTGTTATGTCTGGTGCATATACACTTATCAGATGTGTCTTGTCGTTTTCAAATTTTAGTGACATATATAATATGTTGTGCTGAAGGTATTGCACGTCTTCAATCAGGAGTTGTAGCTTCTGGTGTACAACTATTCCAACCCCTGCCTGTGCTTTTTTGTCCTTATCTACTCCGCTATAGAATAGTATATAGTCACCAAGTTTCGTGTTGCATTTACGTTTCTTCTTAGTTTCTGAGAGCAAACAAATATCAATGTTATTATAAGCGATTTCCATTAGCACTTCTTGGTCTCTGGTGTCCCACGATGTTCCAGCAGGCTATTCTCAATTTATTTCGTTTCCATTCTCGTTTTTTCCTTTTTCTCACCGTGTCGTTTCCTGAGTTGATCCGTCCGGTTCCCGAGGCACTCGTATCGGTTCTTCGAGCAGTGTTTTTTTTTCTAAAAGGTAGGTTGATAGCCTCGCCTTTAAACCCTCCTCCTTTACACAAATCTACTATCACTTCCTATACATTTCCATCTTGTCATACTTTTTTCACTGCGTGCCTCTTGTTGACCCATGCTTAATCCGTATAATAAATCTTTCTTCCTTGCTTCGAAAGCCAGTTAATTTTCCTTGGATACTATCTTCTTCACAATAGTATTTCAGATCTTTCAATAAGAACACTATTTCTATTTATTTCCTCATAACTAAAATTTAAACTGTGTAAGATTCTTCTCAACGTCTCCTTGCTCATTTCAGAGATGGTCTCATTTTCACTAACAGTTTCCAGCACTTTCTCTAATGTTGGTACTAGGTTTTTCATAAAAAACGTATGGAAAGTTCTTCGTACAGCATATTTCGCATCTTCGTCCACTTCTATTTTTGTCCGACCACTCTTACTTTTTGGTGCCTGTACTTCTCCAAGTACTTTCTATCAGATCTAAAGGTGGATGGAATAACAATCCAACAGATTGTCAGTTAAGGTCATCTTACAAGAGATTGTTAATAAGATCAGAAGTTAGAAGTGGAGGCCTTTGTAATTGTATACTTTTGGAACAAATTCCTAATCTAGTTGTCCAGTAGACCAGCAATAACAGATCCCGTTTGTCTGATAAACAATGGTATTCTTCAATTTCATAAAGATGAAGAGACAAGGATGACCACAATTTTTGACTCATTTGAAAATATCTTTAACGATCAAGACTACATTATGAATCCATTTATTTTGTTAACATGTAGTGAACAAATTATCACATATATAGCTGGATTTGTTATTTTACAATTGACACCTTGAAATGTGTTGGGGCATTAACTGCAAGCAAACTTGTTTGATTCTTTGATTGCCCATAAGAGTAAAAGAGGATTAATATATCAATCAAATCATGTTATATGCATTTGTAAAATTTCTGAAAGTGTTTTAAGAACTCTTGAACACAATCTGCATTGGAAAAAGTCTTGAATTGTTAACTGACACAGTTATGAACAAAGGTATAACAATTAATTTGTTTGAAGTTTTGAATAAGCATTTGTTGGAAAATGATGTTAATGACATTTAGTTTTTAATAAAAGTCATATGCACAAAATACCTAAAAATCAGAATACACCTTATTGTTATGAAGGAAAGTTAAATTAAGAAGCTAATTAGAAACCCTTTAACTAAAATTATTTCGTTTTCTTGACAATAGATGAGAATATGATGTATTCAGATTATATTGTTTGTTCAATTTTTATTTGTAATGTACATATTTTTATAATAAATATTGTTTTGTTTTTAAAAATGTGTAAATTTATATCTTGATAGATTTTCTAATTCAACCTTTCAAGTTTGTATCCAACCAGTCATTTTTGGTTACTTTAGATACTTAACAATATTTGATATATTTAAAATAGTACAATCGAACTCCAACAAATGACATATTTGATTGAAAGTTCCTAATGCTTTTGTTTCCATCATAATTTAGTTTCTGTTTACATTATTTTACCGCGACTGGTGTGACCTTGTTCGATCGGTTTGGTCCGTCTTGGTAACACTTTTCGAACTTTGATATTCGTCCATTCGTGTCTAGGGAATGAGCAAAAGAGAGACAGGCGTCTTTCAAGTCGCAGCTCAGGCAGACATTGCCACTATTTGAAGAAAGTTCTTAAACATGGGAAATAGAAGTATTTATTAGATAGAAATAAAATTTTTCTATGTGACTAATAAATCATAACTGAATTTCAAAAAGAATAGAGAATATATGTCAAAATTATTAGTTCTAGAGATTTTAAAGTATTTTCGAATTATTCACAAAGATAAAGTAATTTTAGAATTGAATATGACAACAACACTGTCATATTCATGTATACATTACGAGGTCATTGCACTATCAAAACTTTTTGGTTGTAGTTTAACCCTAGGATGCATAGATGAAATTTTCGACAAGAATGCATAGCATGAGTCTCCAAAACTCTTATATAAAAAAACACCAATTCATATTTTACAATAATAGGTTAAAAACAAGCTTTAGAAATTGAAATACATATTAAAATTTTTAATTCAAGCATACTGTGTATACTAAAAGACTTTTTTTTATTTAATAATACGCATCAACCGCGTGGGTCATTAGCGTCATTAAAGTTTACAAATAGAAGCAAGTTATACATACAATAATGTCTATATGAGTCTCAGAGCATCTATCGATTTAAGAAACTTTTTTAAATTGTGCACATTACATGATGATCCTAATATGTCTGCAAGTTCACCAGAAGGAAGTTGGGCCTGTTGTCGTTTCGCTGCTAATTGCGGACACTGAGTAAGTAAGTGTTTCACGGATAGTAGTACATTGCAATAGCTGCATTTTGGTTCAGGATCATTACTGAAAAGATGACTGTGTGTTAGTTTAGTGTGGCCTAGGCGTAGTCGAGTCAGTAGGCCTTGGTGTCGACGATTTTTAGGTAACGCAGACCAGGGCTTTATTGACTTTCTTACTTCATTTAACTTGGATGTAGCAATTTTCCACCGATTTTCCCACGCACCATTTATTTTAGATCTTATTGTACATTTTATATCCGCACTCACTGATAGTCCAATAGTTTCGGTTGTGTCACTGTCTGCGGCTTCTTTGGCGTATTTATCTGCTTATTCGTTACCATGAATTCCTATATGGGATGGTATCCATATGAAGATAACATTCTTATAGCTTTGTTCGGCAGAGTAGAGTTTTTGTTTTATTTTTGTCACATTGGGATCATCGGGATAAGTGCCTTGTAAGGCTTTTATTGCGCTGAGGGAATCCGGAAGAATGAGATGGTTATGTGCGTCAGATGCATTTATGAGGATTAATGCTTCATATGGTGCATACAGCTCTGCTGACTAGATAGAGCAGGTTGGTGAGAACTTGAACATGTGGGTCGAGGTTGTGGTCACTACCGCAGCTCCGACTTTATAAGAAGACTTTGAGGCATCAGTATAAATGTGGAGGTAGTCAGGGAACTTTTCTAGCATGCTGTTTAGCATAGATCTAATATTGTAGGGGTTTTCATGATATTTATTATAGGAAAAAAGACTGGTGATGCAAGTTGGAGTTTTGACTTGCCAGGGTGGAATTGAACTAAGTTCATTGGGATAGCATTCTGGAAGTGAGTAGTTAAGTTTAGATAGGTAGTTTTTAATTCGGACATAGTGAGGTTTGGAAGTTCTTGGTTTTTGGAACAGGTTGGGGAAGTTTTCTGTGATACAATTTTTGACTGGTACGGTTGGAGAGATTTTGCCGTATTTTTGCTCCATACACTAGACTTAGGTACATTCTTCTGTCTTCTAGCGATGGTTCTCCAACTTCACTATATAGGCTCTCGACTGGTGTAGTGCAGAATGCCCCTGTTGTTATGCGTAGGGCCGTGTTATGAATGCTATTTATCCAGTTTAAGAAAGTTTTTGTCGCTGTCGTATAGGCAATTGGACCGTAATCTAACTTGGACCTGATTATTGTACGATAAAACGTGAGCAGAGTTTTATTAGCTAGCATTTTTAAGAGGTTCAGTCGTTTTTGACATGTCAAGAGAATAGTATTTATGTGGCATTTCCAGTTAAGAGATTCATCAAAAGTTTCCTAAGAATGTAACAGATGTTTGAGTTTGTAAAAGTTTTCCATACAAGCGTAGATTTACGCGCCCTGGAGTCTTCTTTTTTGAAAAAATGATGAGTTTCGATTTCTCGGTTGAAAAGATGAAGCCTGTTCGTTTTGTCCAATATTCTAAATGGGTGAGGAACTCTTGTGCGATTTTCTGACTATTTTTACGTTCTTACTTTTGCAGTAAACGACCAGGTCATCGGCATATAAGCGGGCTTTAAGTGGCATTTTTAATCCTAGTAAAACATCGTTCATTGCTATTATAAATAAGGTCGGGCTTAGTACAGAACCTTGTGGAATGCCGTTTTTTTTTAATTTTAAGTCAGACATTGTGTTGTTTACTTCAACTTTGAACGATCTGTTTTGTAGCAAGTTTGTGATGAAGAATAGGCAATGTCCCTGTATATCCCGACTATGTAGCTGTTTAATAATATAGTTATACCAAACGGTGTCGGATGCTTTAGTAATATTGAAGACTATCGTTAAGCATTTACTTTTTAGTGCAAACGCTTCATTGATTTCGCTTTCAAGTTCAACGTTGATCTTCCTGATCTATAGCCATTCTGTTCCGGTATTATTAGTTTGCGTTTTTCCAGTGTCCATAGTAATCTTTTGTTAATCATCTTGTCTATTAATTTGCTCATGATGCATGTGAGCGAAATAGGGCGGTAAGAGTGGAGATTTGATTTCGGAGTTCGAGATTTATGTATGGGAATTATTAGCGACTCTAGCCAAGTTTTTGGGAATTTATGTTGTAACCAGATAATATTGAATAATTGAAGTAGATGTCGATGAGTTCTTTCGGGAAAATACTTAAGGAAAATTATAGGAATGTGATCAGGTCCAGGAGATGAATATTTGAAGCTTGATAATGCTTCGTGATATTCTGCCATGGTAAGAGGTAAATTTAGTGGATCATTTATTTCCGCCCTAATATCAAAGTTGTTTTGATCTTGGAATTCTTTGTGAAAGTTAAGTGATGTGTTCTGGTTGATTTCTTTGGAACTCTGTTCGTAGATATTAGCGACGGCATTTGCTATGCCATGGTTGTTATTTAAAGTGTGGCCTTCGACCTTAAGTCTGTTAATTTTATTATTGCCTTTTATGCCAGATGTTCTTCTTACTTTTTCCAAATTTCGGTCATTGGTGTATCTGAATTTAGTGATGATACGTAGTCAGCCCATGAATTGCGTATCGCGTTTTTTATTGTATACCGGGATTTTGAGCGCAGTTCCAAAAATTCTACTTTGCATTGTACTGTTTTTAATCGTTTATATTTATTAAATGAGTTTATTCTAGCTTCTATGGCGGTTTTGCATTCGTTGTTCCACCATGGCACAACGCTTTTCTTACAATGATAGTTTATTTTTCCGATTGACTTAGTTGCGGAATCTATGATCATATTTGTAAAGTGCTTTAGTGATTCGTCTATGTCAGAAGAAACTGTACAGTATTCGATTTTATCTTCAATTGAGGATGAGAAAATATCCCAATTTGCATTTTTTAGATTTCATGCGGGAGCGATGGGGTTGCCACTACTACTGTTGGGGTTGTTATATATAATGATTGAAATATGATAGCTATTGTATGTGTAGTCTAGTCTGTCCCAAGTTAGTAATGGTAACAATGTTGGATCGCAGATTGAAAGATCAATACACGAAGAGTCTCCAGTTTGAATGTTGAGTCTAGTAGGTCTTCCATCATTCAAAATAACAAGGTTGTGCCGATCAGTTGTTTGTTCTACGTTTTTACCCTTAGTGTTTAAAGAGGATGACCCCCAGTTGGAGTTATGTGCATTAAAGTCCCCTACGATGATTCTCGGTTGGGGTATCTGCTCTAGCAAATCATTAAAATCTTGTTTATTGAGTTGAAGTGCGGGTGGGAAATATATATTGCAGATGTGGATGTCGTTTGGATCGTGAATTTTGATAGCAATCGCTTCTAGGTTTGATTGCAGAGCAATTTCCTGAGCTTCGATGGTATTAAGTGTTAGAATTGCTACTCCGCCACTTGCTCCCTGTGAATCATTACGATGTTTGCAGAATTTCTGATATTGGCTTAAAGCTTGTACTTTGTCGTCTTTCAAGTTAGTTTCCTGGAGACATATTATTTCGGATTTATATTGGTCTAATATATCTTGTAGCTCCGGAAGTTTGTCAATGAAACCATTTTGATTCCACTGTGAAATTGAAGTGAACATATTGAACGAGAAAGTTAATATCTGGATCGTTGTGAGCAATCACTATCTGGTTCTGAGGCCCCCGTGTCTGAGGTCATTTGGAGATGTATTAAAAGTTTCTTTTTTAGTTTTGTACATCTAGTTTTTATGCATCTGTCATTGAAATGTGGGTAAATATTTGTTAGCATGTGTCCAGAACAAAAGGAGGGTTTTGTTCAGCGATATTTTGTCTTACGGGTTCCATAAGTGCCGACGTGGAAACTGCGTCTTTTTTCTTTTTTGATTTTTTGAGGCTTGTTTCGGTTGGCTCGCTGAAAGGATCTGTTTGCAATGTGTTCTCTCCGGCATTAGGTTGCGGGGACGGTGTGGTGATTTCATCGAATGTACATTTTGTCGCATTCTGAGATACAAAAACTTCCGTAGATAATTGTTTTTGGGATAATTCAGGTTTTTCTATGTTGTTGGGGGTGGATAATGGGTGTTGTGGGGGGATTGTGTTGAGACTTTTTGGTTCGCTATTATACTGCTGGGAATTTGCCTTGGCGCTAGCTGATTGCGGGTTGTTGAGAGGTGCTTCAGATTGTGCAGCAGGTGAGTGAGATGTATTTGGTGTTACGGACTGTATTGGACAATTAGCTGCTAAGTGTCCTGATTTTTTACAAGAGTAACATATCAGAGAATCGTTTGAGGGAAATATTCTATAGGAGGTGCTGTCGTGTGTTACTAAAATTGATTCAGGTAATGAGTTTGTTGGTGGGCTTATGAATACTTGCCGTCTGAAACTATATATGTGGCTGTATTCAGGAAGATTTGAGCCTATTCTTAAAAATGATATTGATCGAGGAAAGTGATTTGATGCCTAAATTATTTAACTCATTTATTATCAGATTATGAGGTATTGTAGGGATCACATTCGATAGTATAAGTCGAACTGTTGGTGTGACAAGTCTTCTGGCCTGTACAATTTCGCCATTTATTTCAATTTTTCCATCATGTTCGGTCATGAATTTATCGACTATCGTGCTACTGGTTGAGTATATACACATCCGGTTGTGAGATAATTTTGAAGACAACAAAATATTTTTTGGTTGGTTAATTTCTCCAAGTGGGATTAAATAATCCTGAATTTTTTCATTATTACCTGCGGGAAAAATTATTGCTTGGTCTTTTTTTGGAAACTGTTGTTGGGTGATTGAGGAGTAGGTGTTTTGAGAACTTCTGTAGTCAGAAGTCTCGCTGGATATAATTTCCATAATTGTTGCTAGGTGTATCATATCACTTGAAAAACTGCGAAATTCGACCGGTTTTGTAGTAAACAGATAAAATGATGCAGGTTAATTACAAATAAACGGGTTTTTTCGCGAGTTTATGTGGTGTGAGTCAAAAGTTACGTGTCTGATGGAGGAGCACTTATATTCACTATACTGTATTTAATTGAGTGTATCTTTGATTAATAAACACTGTTAAATTTGAAAAATATAGGAGCTGACACAAATACTGTTTACACATTCGTTGCCAGAACCGAACTCCATAATAAAAGACTGTGTTCTTTGCATGTTGGTTTATTACACTTAGTATCAGTCAGTGTACTCATTCTTCCAATTCGTGTAGGACATTGCGAACACCTTCTTTTCTTTTTCAAAACTGAACCGGCTAAGATATTCTCTTCTTTCGAAAGCGTAATAAAAAGTTTCATACTACTTCTTACACTATTTGGAAGTATTGGGTTTTGTGCTATTCTTCTCATAAATGGTAACACTAATTTGGTTGCTAAGTCTTTGATCAACACTCTTCTCTTGTTAGTTTTTCCATTGTAAATTTTTTTAATTTTTTGGGTTCACATAAAGTAAGCATTTAGAGCTGCTAAATCCATTATATTGTACCAAACTGCGACAGGCCATCGTCTTATTTATCGCTTTGTGGTATAGTTGCCTATCATTTGATCCATATGATCAACACCTCCTCTAGTTTTATTATAAATGTTAATTATTACTGGTTTTTTTCTAGTACTCTCATTATCTACTGAATGGTCGTGATGTATCGAGCTAAGAAGTAGCACAGATTTATTCTTTTTTGGTACATAGCTCACTAACGTCAAATCTTTATTGAAACCAAAAATAGAGGAATAAACACTTCTTCCTTAGAGGCTTGAAACTCTTTAGGAATTTCCTTCTTGTTTTTGCGCAAAGTTCCCACACAAGTTATTCCAATAAGCAACAGCTGTTGTGTTAGTGAAGAACTTGTGAAACAGTTAGAGCTTTCACAACATTTTCCGCTACGTTGTGATGTACTGGTTCTCTAGGTTGGCGCCCCAAATATACTGGTCCATCAATGGCATATCCTGTTTCACTTTCACAAAGCCAAAAAAACTGTATTCCTTATTTTGCTGGTTTTGAGGGCATGTACTGTATGAAACTACAACGACCTCTAAAAGCCAGGTAATTGTTCATCTATGGTAACGTACTCTTTTGGAATCATTTGGGTTCGGCACTGAACTGAAAATAATTCCCATATATGACGAATATGAGCAAATTTATCAGTTTCAAGTCTAACCGAACGACTTCTTTTGTCATCGAAACGAAGATACTTCTTTATATTTTCAAAACGATTTACTGCCATTGTAGCTTTGTACATTGGATTCGACATCTTATCAAGAAATAATTATCTTACAGGAGTATTCCAGTTTT
The DNA here is from genome assembly GCA_963921935.1 of Galeruca laticollis. Taxonomy (NCBI): domain Eukaryota; kingdom Metazoa; phylum Arthropoda; class Insecta; order Coleoptera; family Chrysomelidae; genus Galeruca; species Galeruca laticollis. Next base: position 48,787,608 of record OY998183.1, on the reverse strand, counting down.
TTTCAATACCAGCCAACAATAGCAAACCGAAAAAACCATCCATCTCATCTCTCTCGATTTGTGTCCAAATCTTACCTTTTTGTTCAAATTTGCGTTTTTCTTCTCGATTATTACAAAGTATTATTTCATCAACAATTTCAGGGGTGATAAATTTATCCCATGCATCTTTGATACACCAAACTTGATTTCTTCTTTGAGTTCTTGATGTAAATCTTACTATACTGTGTAATCTTACCCTTCTGTGTGAGGGCTGAGTAGAATTCCACAAAAAATTATTTCTTCCAATAAACGTACCATTTGAGACGTCTGAAGGTGAGTTATGATCCGGAATACTTTCTGTTTCGCTTTCTAAAGAGCTTTCTCCAGTCATCAGATGGTTGATATTGTTTGTCAGTGTCTGATGTATCACTTTCACTAACAGCAACATTCCCATCATCTTCTCCATACCATGTCATCAAAGTTCCCTCAAAATTAGAGTCACTAGGTCGTATTGATCGTTTTACTGTACTTACACTTTGTAAAAAACAAAAAAACCTTATAAATATTGAAATTTTGTAGTTTTTGTAAATAATAACCTAACCTAAACTCTTACAAAAATAACTTACCAGTATTGCAGAATAGAATTACATATAAAAGTCTTTGGAAACTGTTAGCACTATTATTTTAGGTTTACTTCTAGAAAAGAACAAAGCTAACTGAACAAACCAAGACAAATGATAAAAATCACGTGTTAATTGCACATGAGCATTGGAATAAATACATACATAGTTGCTGATATAAATAGTACAGAACCGTCAAAACCAACAAGAGTCTGCCAGACTCATGATATGCATTTAGCGACAGTAAGTGAAAACAATTTTTTTTTGTAAAAATTAGTAAAATACATAAGTTATGAATACAGTGATATACATTTAAACTAATAATAAACAAATTCCTAAAATAGTAATACTATAGGTAAAATACATTAGAATTTGTACCTGTTTAAATTTGTTCATGAGTCTCTGAGACTCATGTTATGCATCCTAGGGTTAATCATCTAATCTGATTTGCAGTATACACTAGAATGACCCATTTTACAAAATTCAGACATATTTACTTTCTTACGGTTACCGACAGACGCCTTTTAAGCCTTCCTCGAATAAAAAAGCAATGAAAAATGTCTCTATATTTACTCTCTTTGTTTTAGCTAAGCCACCTGTGATACTCCCATCTGTTAAGATAGCCGCTATGGCTAATAGCAAAAGAGGATCGAAAGAGAATCACGCATTAAACATGAATTGGAGCCGATGCGCGGCATTAGGAAGCGCGACATTCGCCAGATAGTTGGTGCACCCTTGGAAGTAATTCCATTACATTTTTCATGAAAGTAATGGGTAATTTAATTATTCCTTTTTAAAAGTAATTTTCCCAGCTCTGAGGGTACTAATTGCGGATAATAGCTTAATAAATTCAGTATTTTTCACTTATCTGCGTTTCTTATAAAACAATGACATTACAGGAGCCCAGTTATCAGTACTACGTTCTTAGTAATAATAAAATCATATTCTATGAACTTGAAGATACTTTCTAAGTCTATCAATTCAATCTTCTATTTTTTCATAATAATTATCGTCGTAAATTTGTAGCCTAAAGACAAAACAAAAAATGAGGTTATAATGTTGAATAGTAAAATTACAATTTCACATATCTTGAAGCAAAAGTGAAGGTTCTTAAACAGATATTCTTAGACTTTGCTAGACTGTTTAGCAAATCAAACAATTGGATAGTCAAATTGAAAAGCAAACAACAAAATTTATTCGACAAGGTCGCATCATTCCACAATAATATAAGTTACTAAATGTTTAAACAAATGTGAAGAAACAATCAATTTGGTATAACTTTATACTAAAGTAAAAAATATTGTGTAAGAAAATGCGTACAATAAACCTAGAACATATTTTACTTCCTTTTAAAGATAATAAATGTACATTTCAATTAAGCAAACAAAGAACTATATTATTATAATGCTTATTACACTTTAACGACTAAACAGAAAAATCCTGATTAATATTCAAAGTTAATCGACTAAATAGATAAGTTATATTATTTGGGCGATTGAAAACGAATTACGAACAAAAAATTAAATTGATTGAATGAAAATGTCTTAGAAATGATGTCAAGTTGGACATTATGTAAAGTGTGACAAAAATGTAGGTTATATATTGAACCATATATTTTGACAGTTTTTTTTATTTAATACATATATCCTCGCATCAACTACTAATAGCTATTTGGATCACTAGTTTAGAAAATGATATTTTGCGAGTGCGAGTTATATTGCATAGACAAGGCGCTTAGCTGAGGAGAAGCAACACGAGCACTCGCAAAACATTTTACGGATGTGTAATCCACAACATTTTTCATGCCAACAAATTTAAATAATTTTTATATAGTAAAAAATTAACGAAATATCTCTCTTTTATTTCTAACTTGTTCACATTTAGAAAATTAAGAATCAATACTTGCTGCCCCACTTCTAGTGAATTTTTAACAAATGTCACATTTGTAAGTACTAGGCCGGTAATTTGATGTTCCAGGCAGATTTTGAATCCTGCAAAAATGTCGATGATGGCTGGCGGCATGAAAAAGTTATTAGCAGGTGGGACAATACACAACAACATATTATACACTGCCGAGCAAAAAATTGCAAAGAATTTTAAAAATTAAATGTATCTGCAAATTTTAAATTTATCTACTGCATTTTCGTAACTTTTAAATATGAAATAAGACAGCATAATTTTTTTATGAGATATTCTTGAAAATCCGTAACTGTACATTTTAAATGAAGTTTTAATATTGATATTGGGAACGAAATGGAGGAATAATATTGAAAAATTGATAATAATAACGTATATTAGCCCCTCTTGCATTCGACTAGGCATACTCTGAATTAAATGAAGGGGCAAGAACTGCCCAGGAGCTGAGAGAGTTGCTCTTGCAGCATCAGAATGTAATAAGTAAGTAATGTTTATTTTTTTTATTTTGAAAGAAAGAAAACAATATTATTGTATATTTGATTCGTAACTGTAATTGTAACTTTTTATCTTTCTTTCAAAATAAAAAAATAAACATTACTTACTTATCACATTCTGATCCTGCAAGAGCAGCTCTCTCAGCTCTTGGGCAGTTCTTGGGGCTGGTGTATGCCTTCGGATACGCTGCCCCAATTATCCCAGACATGTTCGATGGGATTCATATCTGGACTGTATGCTGGTCAATGCCTACTTCATCTAGATGCTCAATTAAATCCTGGCAGCGTGTTGTCTTGCATTACCATGCATGAAATTACCTTGCTCGCTCATCGTCTACTAGACCAATGACATCTATGACACCCTGTTCTATTTTTAAAATTATTTGCAATTTCTTAAATGATTTAACCCTCAACTGGAGACACGTGAAAGTAGTGCGCTATGAGTAACACACGTCTGACAGGCGCAACCCAGGAAAATTGGTTATTTTAGGGCATCTTTAAAAAGATTAAGTGTCTATAAACAGTTTTATTCATTTACTACAATTAATAATGATATTTTTAGAATTACTTGTAATATTGTTTACACACAAAGATCTGATAACCTAATTATAAAAAATATACAGAGGTTACAATATAGTTCTTAAAATATTCGTCATACATTTGTTTCATTTCTTTAAAAAAACATCAAAAAAATTAAATAAAACTTAAAAGTTAAAAACTATAAACATCGAATTTAAAAAACAAAGTAATAAAAGTTAAAATATATAGGTATAATAATTATTTGTAAAAATGCAAAAGTAATAATTAAAATAGGAAAAAAAAATAACATGAGGCTGTGAACCTTACTTTGCACACATTATGGGGATTACTCTTTAGCTTCTTTTACAATTTACTTATTTTAAAATTTCAATAAAAAGTTAAATTTAATCGGTAAACAAAAGGCACAACACACTTTAAATTACACTTGGTGCACATTCGTTGCAAACTTTTTTTGAACACTCTAGGCAAACTGGGTTCTCACACTTGATACACTTATACGCGGTTTGCCTTCTTTTTTCGTATGAGCAGTACCTACAAGTTTTCCTTTTGGGAAGCCTATCCGTTATTTCCCTCGTTCCGGCTGGCACTTGGTCTTCAACGCCCAAAATTTCCTTAACAATTTTCGTTAGGCAATCTGGAAGGTTTAGAATTGTGAGTCTTCGCTCAAGTTGTTTTCTGATCAATACATTCGCGAGGTTGTGGATAAAATCAAACCTCTTGATCACGGGCGTATCATCGTAACTTGCATATATAATTCCTGCGTTGACGAGGCTCACTGCGATCATGTTATAAAATATAGTAAGAGGCCAACGTCTGGAACGCCTATTTGGCGAGTAATTCGCAATTATTTTATCTAAATTATCCACACCAGATTTCGTGGAATTATAAAAGCTTATTATTTCAGGCTTATTGTTACTGGTGTCAGTGTACTTTGATCTATGCATCGATGATGTCAGGATGACAGCTTTGTTGGGCTTCGGAACATATGAAAGTAGTGTAGCCTCTTCTGAAAACCCGTATAGGCTGGATCCTACTTGTCGCTTCTTGCCTGCCTTGAATTCCGGTGGAATTTCTTTTTTGTTGGATCTCAATGTACCAACGTATGTTAATTCCATTTTTTCCAGTTCTCTTATAACCTCTAACGAGGAGAACCAATTGTCCGCAGTTACGTTACGTCTCGATTTCGCGATCGGTTTGCAAAGCCGAATGACACTTTGCGTCGGTTTTGCAAGTTGTCTTTCTTCTGGAGACAAAGTTTGTCCGTCACTGTCTTTGCCCATGTATAGGTATGCATTATAAAGGTAAGATGTATGGGCGTCAGTTAGGCACATAATTTTCAAACCATATTTAGCCGGTTTGTTTGGCATGTATATGCGGAACTGACATCTTCCTCGAAATGGGACAAGCATTTCATCGATGCAGGCGTGGTTCCCTATTTCAAATGCTTTCTGGCAGTTGTCTATAAATTTATAGAACAAAGAAGAAATGGGAGCAGCGGGATCAGTCTTGCTTCGTTCTTTTCTTGATGTTACATCATCGAATCGTAGTGCCAGAAGAAGTGTAAGACACCTCTTGAGCGACATAACTCCTCGAAAAATTGGACGACCTGAAGGCCCAGTTGAGAAAAGCGAAGAAAGGTCTTCCTTCCCAGATTTAAATATTGCGCACAACATCATTAGTCCAATAAGAGCCTCTATTTCAATCACATCAGTGTCTTTATAGTTCGGGGATTGTTTCTCCTTTATTTTCTCCCGCATTTTTTCCAACTTTTTATTAGTCCAAATGACCACTTCTTTGATGATATCTTCATCGAACAAAAGTCGCCAAACTTCTTCAATTTGAGGATTTTTGCCAAGGGATTTTGAACTTGGCCTCAAAGCTGGAAGTTTCATTTTCATTAAATTTCGTACGGGAGTTTTTGTTGATTTTGGTTCTTCGGAACTCCAGGTGTAACATCTTTTTTTCCCGTAAAAATAATTTGGTTCTTCTTCGACATCTTCAGATTCCTCTTCATCGTCAATCAGATTCTGATCCCTGCATTTTTTTCTTTTCCTAGTCACCCTTCTTGCAGGTGGGGATTGAACATTAACCTCTGAAATTTCATTGACTTCTTCTAAAACTTCTCTTTCGTCTTCGTCTGAAATTTGTGGATCGTCTTCAGTGTCAGTTTCATGTTCAGAGACTTCTATATGATCGTCAACTCTAAAAGAATCATCTGAACCAAAGTCTTCGTCACTTGGTGGTTCTTCCTCTTGTGGCAGGAGGACCATTGCCATAATTTTCTTTGTTCTAGCAGAAAACATTGCTGAAACACAGTAGACAAAAAACAACAATACTAAGATAGATCTAAAGAAAAAGTTTATAAATTTTACAATATAAAATTATAATACAAAATATGAATTATCAACACTAAATCGGTTAAAATATTTTTCAAATATAAAAAACAGAAGGACAGGATTGAAATTGTAAATATAAAGTTCAAGAAAGGAAGAAAAAACTAAAATACCAAGTCTAGCAATGATTCCAATATAGTATTTCGAGAATCTAAAACAAATAATATAACGTTATTGGTAACACACGTCTCAAAGACGTGTATAAATATCCCGACTACTAGTAACATACGTCTCCGAGACGAACACAACTAAGTACATTACATGTAACATGCATCTCACAGACGTAGTGGTTTTTAGTGAATTTATCATAAAAATTACAAAAAAAATTGCACTTACCTCAAACAACTTGAGTCCTTGTTGCCGGTAAACACACAAGGTATACACTGAAGGAGAGGTTGCACTTGCAGCGCTAAGTCGACCTGTGGCAAATTTCGTAACTAGCTGCGTCTCTCAGACGTATGTTACCAGTTGAGGGTTAAAGTGGCCTACATTTTTTGCTCGGCAGTGTAATAGTTAGTAAAAATAATTTAATTTCATAGTATAGATTGATGTCTTTCAGATATTGTATAATTGTTACAAGTGCTATCATTCAATTGGTTTGTTCTTTTTTGGTGGTGATACAGTGGGCATTCGGTCATAAGGTTCTTGACCGTTATTTGAACAGCGTAGTTTGGACAAGCTGAAACTGGTTTCGTTTTAAGCAGGTGTTTATGTGTAAGGCATGTATGTCCGATGAGAATGCGATTGAAGATAACCTGCTCTTTGTTGTAGCAGCTATAGGAAGTTTTGTGGTAATCTGCGGTTTAAATTCCTTAAGTTTAGATTCTTGTTGATCCCAGCTGGACTGCCACTTATCGGTAATATATTTTCTGATGATTGCCCATTATGCAAATAAATGTTACAGTCATGTTAATTCAACATCACATTGTGATAATGTTCTTTCTTTTTTTCCTCTTGTTTTCATCACATGCACGTCTATACAACCGCGTATGCCCAGCTTAGGGCTGTTAACTTTTGTGATGTTACAACTTAACTTCTCAACAATATTAAAGTGCTGCCTTTTCACATTACTGAGATGTTACTGGAACTTTCTCATGTACTTATTTTGAACTAAAAGCAACATTTCTGTCACATTCAGAAATGCCTTTTAACATTTTATTGGTGTATAAAACATTTTATCAATGAACTAAATGCAACATTTCAAAAACAATACAGTATATTCTCTTAGGTGTTGTATGGACATTACTAATAAAAAATAATATACCTCAAACATTCTAGATGACATCCTATCGATGTTTCTGTGCCTAATCAGCTAATACAGGATGAACAACTAAGATCACCGACTGACGGCCATATTTAAAAAAATAGTCATGATATAACTAAAAAAAATAACTTCAGGAAAATGACCCTGAGAAATCGCTGGAAAACATTTTAGGGTTCCTAAAATATCTGCTAGCGGGTGGAATGTACATTTGAAAACATATAATACTGTATACTGTAGACATGTATCTTAAAATACAATTTTGGAAATATTGATGAGATTATGAAAAAATTTAGTTAGGGACTTTTTGTCCATATTCTTCAAGTAAGGGGTCGGGGACTGTTCAACCTTGTTCAAAACAAATGTCATAACCCTTTTTTGTTTTTTAACCGATATCAATGTTTTTGGCGTCATTTAAAAGAGATTTTCCTCCTTAATCAGATATGCTTAACAAAAATAACAAAATTGAACAACTTTGTCAACGCTATGTCAAAAAGTCGACAATTTTCTCATTTCTATCGGAAATTTCAAAAGTAATAAGGAATTTTTTGAAATCTGATGAAAAGGGGTTAAAAAAATACCGCAAGTATAATCTTAATACTATTCCAAGATATGAGATTTATGATATGAAATTTATATAAACGGTTTTAAAGATTAAAACTACCTTTTCCGCATCTGTGAGATGCCCTGATTGATATTCTATCATAAAATTGTCACTTGTATACACTTCGGGGGATGTATCGTGGTAACAAACCAAAATTTCTCCAAAAGTGAAAAAAATTGCAGTATATCAGGATTTATGAGACCCGCTGTACTCGCTATAGTCAGCTGAAAATCAATAGGGTACATCTGTGAGACACCTTGAATTAAACACGTTGAAAAATATCCAATTATGAAATTGGCCACTTGTATACACTCCGGAGGCTGTATCGTACTGAACCAGAAATTTCTCCAAAAAAGACAAAAATGTAGCACCCGTTGTACGAGCTCTGGTGAGTTAAAAATCAATAAGGTTCAACTATAAAATGCCCTGAACAATATTAAACCATAAAATGGGTCACGCTAGAGGCTGTATCGTATTAACAAACTGAAAATTCTTCAAAAATGACAAAAATTTGGTACCTCAAGTAGCAAAGCACTCGTTATACTGGCTTTAGTGCGCTGAATCTCAATAGGGTTCACCTTTGAGACGCCCTGAATGATATCCAATCATAAAATTGGTCTTTTGTGTATACTCCGGAGGCTCTATCGTGCTAACAAACTGAAATTTTTTCAAAAATGACAAAACTGTCGTACTTAAAGTACTATAGCACCGTTCTGAATAATATTGATTCATAAAATTGGTGACTTTTTGCACTCCGGAGGCTGAATCGTGCTAAGAAACTAAAATTTCTCTGAAAATGACAAAAGTATCGTACTTAAAGTACCGTTGTACTGGCTATTGCGAGCTAAAAATCAATAGGGTTCATCTGTGAGATGTCCTTAACAATATTCAATCATAAAATTGGTGATTTGTTTCACTCCAGAGGCTGTATCGTGCTAACAAGACATGTAACGAAAAGTGGCCGACGACAACGACGACGACGACATACACACAGGATATTTTTTCTTAAAACCATTTTTTCGTGTTGTTCTTGATTGAAAACGTGAAAATAACTCCAAAATTTCAACTTTTTTGTGGGTGTTCGGAACACGTCCGAAATATTACTTATTTAAATTTAGATAGGCAGAGCCTGTCAGTCAAAAGATTGATGTATATTAAAAAAAGAGAAATGTCAGAGTAGTGTCAAATTTTTTCCATATACGCAGAGCGTTGATTTCCTTTTATAAAAATTCTGTTAAGTGTTTTGAAGCGATAAAACCAATTGTAAGTAGTTATTTAAATTATATTTGTATTTGGAGCTGATCTACCTAAATTTTCCTGAATCAAAACATAGACTTTTATTAGATAATTATAATATTTCACCAATCCTTAGAATTAAATAAACATTGTCAGAGATTATTCTTATATGAACTGGCGTTTTATTTGGAGATTCCAGTCCGCTATAAAAGGTACTATCGAAGAGAGAATTTGAGAAGTTCCAAAAAGTGTCAAAGTCAAAACCATCAAAAGGGCTGGCTTTATCATATGGTCCTTCGAGCCGGATGCATTGGATATTTTCTGACAAAAATAGTTCCTGTTTGTTCCTGCATTGTATTAAAAATACAACGACCTTCCAAGTGGTGATTACAAATATTTTCTGGGTGAAAATATCTCGTTCCTGTTCCGTTCCTGATTTCCATTAGGCAATTTGGAGAATACTGCTGTTCTGTTTATTTTTAAAATTTGTTTCTTATAATTAGATTAAGTTTCTTACAGATATATTTCTTATTTCAAGGTAGACAGCTCATTAGTAATTAGTAATATTGTTCTTTTTAAAGAAATTCCAGGCCCGTATGTTAAATAATTCGAACTCAATATCCATAAATTAAATAAAAATTTAATTTCTTCCATTTAGTTAGTAAATTAATTATTAAAAAAGTTGTGGTAAATATTCCAGGGCCGTACTAAACAATTTTCCATTCCATAGCGATTTATTTGTTTTAAATAATATCGCCTACATACTGTTATTGACTGTTTAATGATATATTTTATTTTGATTTCGATTAGTTTCTTTTAAGAAAGAAAAACTTTACGTTTGTAGTGCTTTACATAAGGTCGCTTCAACATTAGTGTCGCATAAGAAGCTTCGATTTCGTGTAGTGAAAGCGAGCGAAAAGTGCATTTTCCACAGAACCCTGCGCGGTTCTTACATTTTAGAATAGTTGTATAATTTCTAGTTTCAATAGTTTGAGTTTTTCGTTTCAAAACACACAATGCAAGCCTTTCTAAAAGCTAGAAAGAATGCTAAATCCGCGATCACACAAACCCAAAATTGGATTATCGCAAATATAGATTCTGAAACAGATATTTTCCTTCTTAAAACTAAATTAGATAAATTGGAGTGCGAGATAGTTAAATATAACGACGCTCAAAATGAAATTGAGGATTTGGACGTTAATAAAAAAGATACGGAAGATAGAGATTCATATCAAGATAAATTTGATAGATCAATTGCTTGTCTTAAACAAAAAATTCACAGTTTATCTGTACCTCCTACTCCAGCTTCGAATCCTAACCTTAATCAATCCGTTCCAATAACAAATGAGCAAAACTTAGGGGTAAAACTTCCCCAAATTTCTATACCCCACTTTGCCGGTGATTACACTAAGTGGGCCCCGTTTTATCAATTGTTTACAGCCTTGATAAAGAATAACGTTCAGCTAACAAATGTTCAAAGGTTAATTTACCTAAAGTCCTATTTGAAAGGAGAACCGTTATCTCTTATTGAATCCTTAGAAATAACCAATGGCAATTTTGAAATTGCAGTCAATATTTTAGAAAGTAGGTACGAAAACAGTTTAGCTATTATAAATTCACATTTAAATTCAATAATAGATAGTCCTAGCATAACTAAATGTACACCATTTACCTTGAGAGAGTTTTTAGTAAATGTGCGAAAAAATTTAGAATCCTTAAAAAATCTAAAATGTCCAACCCAACATTGGGATTTAATTGTCCTCAACATCCTCATGAGAAAGCTAGACTATGGCTCCAAAAGAGAGTATCAATCCAATAGAGATTCAAAATCAGATCCTACTTTAAAGGAATTTTTCGAGATTATCGGAGCCAGATGCAACGCCCTAGAATCCTTAAGTACTCCTTCACACTCCGCTTCATATGAAGTAAAAACCGAAAAAGGTGCCTCAAAGGCAAATTCCAAAACTTCGTTACATGTAAAGAACGTGTCTCCTAGTTCGCCTACGAGTAAACGACGAACTTGTTGGCTTTGCAAAATTATTGATCACGATATCTACAAATGCTCCATTTTTTCCAGGCTTAGTACTGATGAAAAATATCAGTTTCTGAAGTCGCAATCCTTATGTTTCAATTGTTTGGGGGCAAAGCATTCACTGACAGAGTGTAAGTCTAGAGGTTGTTCCTTATGTGGCAAAAAACACCACACACTCCTTCACCGAACTTCTGTATCAACTAATAGTTCTCCAAATGTTCATAATTCCAATTATAGTCCGAGAGCGTTTTCTAGTCCACAATATAGTACCGGAGCCATTCCTAGGAATGTTCAAATCTCCAATTATAACCAGGATCGGCGAGCACAGTCTTGTCAATCGCCAACTCCTAACTCTACAGATGCAATACCTTTCCGAAATGCCGAGTCTGAAGCTCAAGTTAATGTGTCTCCGCCCTCGGGGCCATTCTCCCTCTTTGTAGATCAAGGTGGTCCCGAAGTTCTATTGGCCACAGCGGTCGTATATGTTCTTTCCGATAATGGTAACCTTGTTAAGGCTAGAATAATTCTAGACAACGGCAGCCAATGTTCTTTCGCTTCTGAAAAATTCGTTAGAAGAATGCATCTCAAAACCTATGATAATCAAATCCAATTTTCCGGCATTAAATGCACTCCTACAATTTCGAACAAAATGATAGACATTCTAATTTTCTCCAATACTAAGGAGGATTATAAACTCAAAGTTTCATGTGCAGTACTCCCTGTAATTACTTCTATATTGCCTAGAATTCCGTTGAATAGACATAAGTTGAACATTCCTCCAATGTTCAAACTGGCTGATCCAGATTTCCATGTCCCGTCCGATGTGGACATCCTCTTGGGCGCTGATGCTTATTATGAAATTTTACTTCCACAGATCTATCGACTGGGTCCTAAACTTCCTACTCTCCAGCTGACAAGGTTTGGATGGGTAATTGGAGGACAATTACCTCCACAAAGTGCTTCTAAAGATAATAAAGTTGCTCTTTTTTGTCAAAATACTTCCGAGCATGGTGACTCGTTAGACACAATTCTTTCAAAATTCTGGGAAGTCGAAGAACTCTCAGAAGTCAAGTCCTTGTCAGCTGACGAATTATTGGCTGAACAAAGTTTCATTCAAACACACGTTCGTTTGGAAGACGGAACTTTCCAAGTGAATTTTCCTTTCAAAGATCCCACCGGTAATAATCCACTCGGTAACTCTTTCCATATTGCAAAAAAGCGATTTTGCAACTTAGAAAAACGTTTCCAAAATAACCCAGAGTTATTTTCAGATTATAAAAGATTCATTGATGAATATGTTTCTTTGAAACATGCAACCTACGTTCCATTTGATGCCAACGACAAACCCGTTGAGAACAAATACTTCCTTCCACATCACTGTGTGATCAAACATTCCAGTGAAACCACTAAACTCAGGGTAGTTTTTGATGCTTCCAGCAAAACTTCGACTGGATTTTCCTTGAATGATATCCTACACAAAGGCTACGGAGTTCAGCCGGACCTATATGACATACTATGTCGGTTTCGTTTATACAAGTTTGTCCTGACCTGTGATATCCAGAAAATGTATCGCCAGGTTAGAATGAATCCTTCGCAATTGCACTTCCAGAATATCTTGTGGAGAAACTCACCGCAAGAGGATCTTAAATGCATCCAACTCTCCACGGTGACTTATGGAGTCACTTGTTCGTCATTTCTTGCTACAAGAGTTCTAAAAGAACTCGCTTCCAATTCCAATGAGTTTTCTTCTGCGCAAAGAGCCTTGTTACATCAAACGTACGTAGATGATGTACTTCATGGTGTTGATTCAATATCCGAGTTGGAAGAGTCCTATCACCAACTCAATACATTATTAAATTCCGCGGGTTTCCGACTGCATAAATGGTCATCCAATTGCTCGCAATTTCGACAAAAATATTGTGACTCCTCTAACCCAATTCAACTTGAAATAGAAATGGAAGACACTCCCAATAAGGTTTTGGGGCTATGCTGGAATCCGTCCTCGGACGAATTTGCCATCTCCTTACCTAAACTCATTCCTTCAGAAACTCCTTCTAAGCGCAAGGCGTTATCCCTCATAGCTCAGATGTTTGATCCAATCGGATACTTGAGCCCATTCATAGTCGTAGGAAAGATTTTCATTCAAAGATTGTGGCTATCAAAGCTTTCCTGGGATGAACCTATAACTCCTGAACTAGCCCAAGAATGGAAAAAATTCATATCCTCCATTGATTCCTTAAGACGTTTGAAAATTCCTAGATATCTGTTTTCCGATAAATCAATAATAAAGGTTCAAATTCATGGCTTTGCTGATAGTAGCGAGCGAGCTTATGGTTCCTGTTTATATTTCAGAACTATTTATTCCGACAACACCGTCTCCAACACTTTAGTAAGTTCCAAGTCGAGAGTTACGCCTCTCAAGACGGTTTCACTTCCGCGCCTTGAACTATGCGCAATGGTACTACTTTCTAAGTTAACCCAAAGGATTCTCAAGATATTCGAGAATTGTGTAGAATTCGAATCCATCAATCTGTGGACTGACTCCCAGATAGCCCTCTGCTGGATTCAATCACATCCTTCCCGCTGGCATACATTTGTAGCCAACAGAGTTTCCCAAATTCAAATTTCCATTCCGCAAGCTAATTGGAGGCATGTTCGCTCTTCTAAAAATCCTGCCGATTTGCTGTCCAGAGGAGTACTCGCTTTCGATCTCTTAACTTCCGAGCTATGGTGGAATGGTCCTGATTTCCTGTCCGAATTAAATGTCGACTTTTCTAAATTCACGTTGGAACCTCCGAATGTCGTACCCGAACAAAAGGGCAACAAGATTCAAGTGTTGGTGGCAACCACCAACTGCGAATTCATATTTTGGAACCCCATATTTGAAAAGTTTTCTTCGTTCAATAAGTTGTTGCATACTATAGCTTATATACTCCGGTTTGTGTCCAATTCCAAGGGCAATGAACCAAGACTCCACGGCACCTTGTCCATATCAGAAATAAATTCTGCCTTAGTGCTGGTCCTTCGAAACTTACAGTTCAAATACTTTTCCAAGGAGATTTCAGAATTGAAATCCCTCAAACCCATTTCCGACAAAGGTATATTAGCCCTTAAACCTTTTATCAATGATAAAGGACTCCTCTGCGTCGGAGGCCGTTTGCGACATACAGACGTTCCTGAGCCTCATAAGCATCCCGTGCTCCTTCCTGCCAAATACCACGTAGTTTCCCCCCTGCTCAAGAGAGAGTATCTCAGATTGGGACACGCTGGTGCCCAATCCGTTCTTGCTAACGTCCGTTTGCAATATTGGCCCCTGAATGGAGTCAGGGAAGTAAAAAGAGTGATTCATGAATGTATGACTTGTTTCCGTTTCCGAGCTGTTTCTGCTCAACAAATTATGTCCGACTTGCCGTCAGACCTATTGTAAAAGTCTGTCCAATACCAAGCGCAGAATTATAAAATTTATCCAAGAGCTCTTGTGCGTTATTAGTTTGCAAAATAGGTCTTTATAACTAGGAGCTCTTTCCCCTAGTATTGTTTTTTCTTTTCTTTGTTGTGTGTTGAAATCAGAGATTTTAACAGGGCGGGAGTATGTTCGGAACACGTCCGAAATATTACTTATTTAAATTTAGATAGGCAGAGCCTGTCAGTCAAAAGATTGATGTATATTAAAAAAAGAGAAATGTCAGAGTAGTGTCAAATTTTTTCCATATACGCAGAGCGTTGATTTCCTTTTATAAAAATTCTGTTAAGTGTTTTGAAGCGATAAAACCAATTGTAAGTAGTTATTTAAATTATATTTGTATTTGGAGCTGATCTACCTAAATTTTCCTGAATCAAAACATAGACTTTTATTAGATAATTATAATATTTCACCAATCCTTAGAATTAAATAAACATTGTCAGAGATTATTCTTATATGAACTGGCGTTTTATTTGGAGATTCCAGTCCGCTATAAAAGGTACTATCGAAGAGAGAATTTGAGAAGTTCCAAAAAGTGTCAAAGTCAAAACCATCAAAAGGGCTGGCTTTATCAGTGGGTAAACCAATACTTTTCTCGCATATTAGATAGGTTGGGCGGAAAAGCAAAATTAAAAAAAATGCTCCATTTTACATTTGAAATTTCCGAACGGATATAAAATTATCTAATTTTGTTATCAATTTTATTAAACAGAAAAAACTCTTTTAAATGACGCCAAAATCATCAATGTCGGTTAAAAAATGAAAAAGTTATACACTTGTTCATAAGTTTGAACCTTCCCCTAGCCATTATTTGAAGAACAATGGCAAAATGTCCCTAATTAAAGTATTTCATAATCTCATCAAGATTTGAAAAATTGTATTTTTAGGACACCTTTAGTATGTTTCTTTGGAGATAATCACAGTATTGTAACGCTCTTGCGTCGTTACTTGACGGGTTGGCGCCTTAACTACAGGTGACGGGTTGCCTCGGGCGCCAGTTTATTAAAGTGGTATGCTCCACTCACACCGGGCAGCGTCAGTGAAGAATTAAAATACTCCAGGGGTCACTTTATGGTGGTGACGAAAGTGTTGCGGCCGGTCGGGCAGATTTTACTTGCCTCCCCGGCTTCGTAACCTGGGTATTAGCTGCTTAACGTTCTTACCTATTTACGGAGGTTTACTGGTAATTGGAGTTGGAGAGAAGAGAAACCAAAAGTTACTTATTTACAAAGAGTCTTTATTAAACGTAAAACTAAACTAAATGTCTTCAATTCGGGTAGGCGGGGCAAAAGCACTAGTACTAACTACTATCCTACTGGTTCAAAACGGTCTCTACTACGGTGAACTACTACGGTGAGTAAAACAAAGCTATGCAAGCGGAAGCAACAAAAAATGGGCGGGGGTGCGGTGGACGGTTAGCGGAAGTCGGGTGATGCGGTGGACGGTTAGCGGAAGCGGATTGCAAGCGAAAGCAAAAATGGGGCGAGGATGCGGTGGACGGTTAGCGGCAGTGGGCAGAACTACTACGGATTGCAAGCGACCCTCTAGGTTAATCAAAGCTCTACTTTCGGGGGATATGGCTCTCGGTTTCCGCGGTATCGAAATCTCGGAGTTGCGGCGGCCACCACTAGGATGTGAGAACTCAACTTTCTAGTGGCGGACACGGTACTTCCTCGATCGGATGGCTTAAGGCCCAAACACGGCCGCTGCTAGGATGTGAGAACTCAACGTTCTAGCAGCGGACACGGTTCCCCTTTACTTCCCCTGGTCGGATTGTACGGCGAGAACCATATACCCTAAGGTATAAAATTCGGATTGTACGGCGAGAACCATATACCCTAAGGTATAAAATTCGGAATATCACTCACCTCGTTAAACGGTACGGTCGAATTAACGGAATCGGTTTTCTGAAAGAGAACGGTTTTATGAGCACAATGAAGGCTCTTAGATTTAATTCTCACCTGCGTATGCGGGTGAGGAGCTGAGTCTACGGATAGACTGACGACTCTGAGAATCGTTCTGCTTTACGGTATGGCTTGTTGGGGATACGGTGTGAAGACGTAAGTGTCGCCGACTGTCGGTGCAGGTTTGATAAATTATATTATGTTATATTGTACCGATGTTTATATTACATTGTATCGATACGGACGGAGAAATACGGTGTTCGAACGCTTTATTTCTCATTATACGGAAGATTGTGCTTTTGCCCGGTCTTTGAAAATGTAACTTCGTTACACACCCTTCCCACTTCGGAGAAAAAAAATGTATGACTATATATTTTTTTTCAAAAACTTCCCCTGAACTATCTATTACGGAAAAGATCCCAAAACAAAAAAAAAACCGACTAGGCGCCTACCCCTATTGCGGCCGAACCCTTTTATTGGGGGTAGGTACACCTATCACAAATATTCGGAATTGAAAAGATGAAATTCAAAAAGAAAATAATGTTCAACTTCTCGTTTCTTCGGTTGATGTCGGACCGGTGTGGGGCTTCCGACTTCTAGTGAAGACGCGTCTTGAAGAGATGCTGACATCTGCAGGCGGGGCACGGCGCATGGCAGCGCTGGAAGGTGCTTTGGACACTGAAACTCCGGGGTTGGCGGCCTCACGGCGACTAGGTGTGTCTTGGCTTTCCTCCATGGCCTCCAGAAGGTCAGTGACGACGTTGTCTACGGCTGCCTTGGTTTCGGGAGTCGGATCTATCCTAGCACTCTCCTTCTATGGCTCCGAGATTCCTGAAAGGTCAAAGCAAATCAGTAATCTAACCCAACATATGGTCCGGCGGAGAGATACCAAGTAAAAGACTATTACAACGGATTGTCATAAATGAAGTTCGGACGCAAGGTATATAACGGAAACGGGCCCAAATAAATAAAAAACGTTAATAACTCTAGTATATATCTATGAAAAAGAAATCAAATAAACCTACGGAAGACTAAGATTCGGAAGAGAAGAACAACTATACTACAGTAACCCCTCTTGTCGAGGCACACTCAGAGAGTGCGGTGGGGCGGCTCCTCTTGGGGGCTCTCCTGGACATCGGCTTGTCATCTCTGAAAGGAAACGGCTATTTCTTACCTAGTGTTAATCGGAAGTATGTGCCGGTCGTAGATCTTTGACATGAATCCGATGGAGTCGTTTGCCTGTTCTGCTTTTGAGGTTGTATACTACCGGTGAGAGGACATGGGTCACGGTATAGGGGCCGGAATATTTGGGAGCAAGTTTCGCGGCGAATCCTCGGTCCGCTGAGGACAGGTGGTGCTCGCGTTTCATGACTTGATCACCTACATGGCAACGCCAATTTCGGCGCCGGAGGTTGTAATGACGACTCTGAACGGTGAATGCCCTGGCCAGATTTACCCGTACCATCTCGAATGTATCCCTTAGACGGGACAATCTGTCGGTGTGCTGAGTGGCTTCCTCTTGACTGGTATTTACGTTCCCCTTTTCAACGGGAGATGCAGTGCGGTATTTGGCCTTGGGAACTTCTAGTTCTCTTCGGGAGTTCTGAGGGTGATAACGTTGCTTTATTGAGTCAGGAATTGTAAGACGGATCCTGTGCTCGACCAACGGTATTACCCTTCGAATATCCTCAACTAAGGGTAGTTCCCTCTGTAGATGATTTTCTTCGTGTTCGGTGGGAGTCAGCGGTGGTCTTACTTCGGTGAGCCCAATGGGAAAGCACGGTACGGGCCGAGTCTCCCTTGTGACAGGACGGTGGTTCACCATAATTTGTCCACTTCCTAAGTCCAGACTAAATCGTCGGTTCCGTAATATATCCATTCCTAGTACCATGTCGGATGATAGTCCATAAAGATGTCCAAAAGTTTCGGTAAAATGCTCCTCTCCAATCTGTATCTCCACGAGATATGCGTCGGATACGATGACGGTTTCTCCATTAGCCATACGGGCGGAACTCGTCGGGATCGGAGCTTTTGGTACTCCTAGCGCATTCCATAGTCTAGCTAGTCTGTCTCCTATGTAAGAGATCACAGCTCCGGTATCTATCAAGGCTTCTGCGGTGCCTCCAGGCACTGCAACCGAAATATGAGGGCGACGATCCAACCAAGATGAGACTCCATGGCAGGGGTCGTCCGGCGGATTGACGGTGCGTACGATTTCTTGGGGAAAATTTCTCGGTGGTGGTATAGTAGCTCGAACTTCGCGGGGGACACTATCATGTATTCTATCTGGGCGGTTTCCTAGTTCAGATGACGTAGCGGCATATGAGGGGTCTCGAGGGCTTTGCTGCGTGGGCCTCGAGTTGCTGCAGCGCCCTGCCTGTGGACACGGACAGTCTTGGGACATAACTCCGTCCCTCTTACATCTGGAGCAGAAGATCCTGGGAGGTCCTCGACATTGACTGCGGAAATGTCCGGTGTGGCCGCATCGCCAACATTCTTGGTTTCTACCGGTTGGTTGCCTGTCTGGGTACGAATTGGTTCGATCGGTTTGTCCACGAGCCTGCTCAATCTCGGAGCGTAGCAGTTCGTAATCCCGGGCGGCTTTGGCAAATTCCTGCGGATTCGAGAAGTCCGTTCTACGAATCTGACGGCGAAACTCTGGGTGGAGATTCCGGTACAGCCAATTCAGTTCCTGCTCCGGGGTGATACTTCCATGGCGACGGATGAGCGTTTGCATATCTGTGATGTATGTGGCGGTACTCTCTTGAAGATGGTGAGTTCTTCTACTGATGGCTACCTCTAAATCGACGAGATAATTGACCGGAAAGAAAAAATCTCAGAAGGCGGTGCAGAACTCTTGCCAGTTAGACCAGTATTTGCGGTTGTTCCGGAACCAAAGTGCTGGCATTCCATGTAATAGCTCGCGCATAGCTTGCAGTAGCCGGTCGAGAGAGATGGCTTGTGACTCACAAATCTCCTCAAGCCTCTCGAGGAAAGCAGCGGGGTCTCCTGATCCATTGAAGCTTATCCTCCAATCCTTGGTTCTTAATGACGGCATCATTGGTCCTGAGATTGGCCCTGGTGTGGGCTGGATTCCTGCCAGTGTACCATTGAACACGTTGGTCGTTGCGGGTTCTTCTGCCATGGTTACGGTGACGGTCGGTAATGCGGCGGTAACTGTGGTTGTTATGTATGTTTCAGCCCTTGTTACGGTGACGGTCGGTAGTGCGGCGGTGGCGGTGGTTGCTCCGGATGTGGCGGGGAATACAAACGGCATTGCGGCGGTCGGTGCGGGGGAGGCGCGGCCTTCACGGATGAACTTGGAAAGGCGGCGTCTCTTATCATCTACGGTTCCGGTGACTTCTAGCCTAAATTTGGCTAGTTCCACGTCTAGTTCCTCCTTTCTTAGGAGGTATACCCATCCAACACGGGTATCAGTCGGTTCTTCTCTCGGAAGCGGGTTCTGGGCGGCGGTAGCTTCGTCCGGAGTGTTTGCGGGTACTGAATTCTTAGTAGCCATTTTACTAATACTCGGAATCGGTATAGCTTCCTTGCTCAACGGTCAGAAACCTATTTTTCCCTTACCAATTGCTCGTATCTCTAGACGGGTGACTCTAAGCAATAAACGGATGTTGCGAATCAGTTCTACGTACTCGGTAACCTATTAAACGAGGGGTCGCACAGGGGGTCGGTCCTCGGTTTAGCCGAAGCTGGCAACCTGTCAAAATGACAGGTCAGCGGATTTCGTCGGATTCGAGTATAATACGGTGCCCTGAAGTGTTTGCGGTGTGTTTCGGACCTCTAAAGTGACGGAATCAATTTCACTACCTCAAAACGGGTTTTACTCAAGTTACGGTGATCAGCGGCCTCGGTACACTATAAAAATGGTCTTTTCCGCGAAAAACGGACAATCTGTCAAAAATGACAGGTCGGCGGATTTCGACGGATTCGGATATAAGACGGTCTACTAAAACGGTTGCAACGGTTTTTACCACTCTGTAACGTTTGGATTACTTCCACCAACTCCAAAACCGTTTTTCTACGACTTCTGGTAATTAGCGGATACGGTACACCATAAAAACGGTCCCTGCTCGGGCGCCAAATTTGTAACGCTCTTGCGTCGTTACTTGACGGGTTGGCGCCTTAACTACAGGTGACGGGTTACCTCGGGCGCCAGTTTATTAAAGTGGTATGCTCCACTCACACCGGGCAGCGTCAGTGAAGAATTAAAATACTCCAGGGGTCACTTTATGGTGGTGACGAAAGTGGCCGGTCGGGCAGATTTTACTTGCCTCCCCGGCTTCGTAACCTGGGTATTAGCTGCTTAACGTTCTCACCTATTTACGGAGGTTTACTGGTAATTGGAGTTGGAGAGAAGAGAAACCAAAAGTTACTTATTTACAAAGAGTCTTTATTAAACGTAAAACTAAACTAAATGTCTTCAATTCGGGTAGGCGGGGCAAAAGCACTAGTACTTAACTACTATCCTACTGGTTCAAAACGGTCTCTACTACGGTGAACTACTACGGTGAGTAAAACAAAGCTATGCAAGCGGAAGCAACAAAAAATGGGCGGGGGTGCGGTGGACGGTTAGCGGAAGTCGGGTGATGCGGTGGACGGTTAGCGGAAGCGGATTGCAAGCGAAAGCAAAAATGGGGCGAGGATGCGGTGGACGGTTAGCGGCAGTGGGCAGAACTACTACGGATTGCAAGCGACCCTCTAGGTTAATCAAAGCTCTACTTTCGGGGGATATGGCTCTCGGTTTCCGCGGTATCGAAATCTCGGAGTTGCGGCGGCCACCACTAGGATGTGAGAACTCAACTTTCTAGTGGCGGACACGGTACTTCCTCGATCGGATGGCTTAAGGCCCAAACACGGCCGCTGCTAGGATGTGAGAACTCAACGTTCTAGCAGCGGACACGGTTCCCCTTTACTTCCCCTGGTCGGATTGTACGGCGAGAACCATATACCCTAAAGTATAAAATTCGGAATATCACTCACCTCGTTAAACGGTACGGTCGAATTAACGGAATCGGTTTTCTGAAAGAGAACGGTTTTATGAGCACAATGAAGGCTCTTAGATTTAATTCTCACCTGCGTATGCGGGTGAGGAGCTGAGTCTACGGATAGACTGACGACTCTGAGAATCGTTCTGCTTTACGGTATGGCTTGTTGGGGATACGGTGTGAAGACGTAAGTGTCGCCGACTGTCGGTGCAGGTTTGATAAATTATATTATGTTATATTGTACCGATGTTTATATTACATTGTATCGATACGGACGGAGAAATACGGTGTTCGAATGCTTTATTTCCCATTATACGGAAGATTGTGCTTTTGCCCGGTCTTTGAAAATGTAACTTCGTTACAGTATTATGTTTTCAAGTGTTCATTCCATTTCTAGCGGATATTTTAGAGACTCAAAAATATTTTCCAGCTATTTTTCAGGGTCACTTTCCTAAACGCATTTTTTTTAAAGATGTACCATGATTCTTTTCCGTGATATGGCCCTTCTTAGTTGTGCACCCTGTACATTTAAAATAAAAAAAGCAATTAAGGATTTGAATAGTTCATTCACTATTAATGAACAGTACAGTAAATTTGAAAAAACAGGTACAAAATTAGAAAAAAAATATCTGGCCTAGGAATCCTATCAAAAAAAATAAAATTGTGTAAGAATATTACATAACAAGTGTGGAAAGTGATATATCACACATCTTAACAAATATGGAATTTTGTTGCATGCATTCAATGAAAGCAAGAAATAAAAAAGGGTATATTAATCTGTAGTTGTCATAACGTGACATACTTTGAAGCTGAATTAATTAAGTTTAACTGATACACATAAATTACAGCTAGTTGACAGAAAATTTATTAAAATGGTTTTTTAATAATATCAAAACTACTAAAAATTTTACACCATAAAATTTTTATTAAACATTACGGTAAATCAATAGAAATCCAATCTGTTTAAAGAAATATCTATCGTATACTTAACTATTTCTCACGCAAGAGTTGCTGTTTCGAGTGCCTCAACCATTCCATAACTTGCACTACAAAATCATTTGTGAAACCTTTCAAGGTATTTTGATCAGCAGCTAAAAAAAACAACTGCTTTAGATCAAATTGTGCCTATGGAGACCTTTGATCAGAACATCATAAACTACATCAAACTATATTTTCAGTTAATCCTCATGCCGGGCTCTTCAAAGGAATAATAACATATTTTGTTTCGAGTAGGGACTTTTCATGGCTTATCTTCTATTACCCGTCTCACTCCGTTCTCCGTTCGGCAGGTAAATTCAGGTGTTCCATGAAAATTCATACTTCTCTTCTGCATAAAAAAATATACTATTCTCATCTTGTTATTCCTATCCTGGAACATATTGTATTTTAACATTGTGGAATTGTAATTTAACGAAAACTAAGCACCCAGTACAAAAAAACTACTTATGAAGAAAGGACATGAACACATTATCGAGTTAAATGAGTTTATAATTATTAGTATACAATCAAGTATCCAATAGTTGTGTTTCTACAGTATTTCGTCCAATCACGTTGCCACAATAAATTTCAGCAGATAAACATGGTTCATAAAAAATTGGAATTAATTTGGAACTTATCATGACACTTTCTATTTAGTTCAAAAGTGTTTACTACTTTTCCTACAACACCATATTTAAAAATGCAATAGCACTTAGGACTCTTGATAATGACAGTTAAATTTTGGTTCATAACTATCACTATCAAATATATCATTAATCGTCTCCAAGGAAATATGATGCAATCATATATAATTGAATTCTGTTTGTTGATTGGAGCATTCAGTGTCATGAGCTACATACCTAGAAGTTTTCACTACAGCTTTTCTATTGTATTCAGTGTATTTTCAAATGGAAATGAGCATTTTAGCAGAAATTTCTGTTTTTAAAGTCTCAATAGTCTCTAATTGTTCACAAGAATTTTTAGTATTAATGCTAAAATTTTCTCAACCTGCAAAACTATATTGATGGCTATGACTACTACTATAGTTACTACTACAAAAACTAGAACTAAAGATACTTGATTCAATATTTTTTGTACTATTTAATACAATGTCTATATCAACTGAAATAGTTACACCCCTTTTTATAGATAATTACCAACTCTTTGTTTTTTATTTTATGTATGTAAGTAACTTCAGGAATATCTTGAACATTGAACATATTTTCTTCTAGATCCAAATCTCTACAAACATATGAGCATGTTTTATTATTAACCTTCATGGGACGGACATCAAAATTTCACGAAAAGGTCTAACTGGGGTCCGAGAAGACCCCATGCGTAAAATTGCAGAAATGATGTATTTTTCTTTAAATTAAATATATAGAAAAGAAGTTTTATTAAAGTTTTACTACTAACCATTTATTAGTCAAAAATCATCACGAAAAAATACAAAATACCCTAATCACTAATACTACTAGCTACATATCATTTTAACATTTTTTACAAACTATCTCCGATTTTGAATGTTCTAGGCACACAAAGTTATTACACCTAATACATATTTTTCTGGATTTTCTGTCTTTTCCTCTTTGACACATATGGCAGCGCCCCGTGGTAATGTTTTGTTGTTCAACTCTATGTTCTGTTGCATCTAGTAGTTCGGGAAAAACGTCTGTCATATGCCGTTTTCTATTCGTCTGAATGTATTTATTATTATATCGCCGGAAAACGTTTTTCTTTATCAGTTCTTTTCCTAGTCCCAAAATATACATGTCACGTTTATCCAAACTGTTTTTTCGCCAATCCGGGTTTTGCAGTAACCACAATTTATAAGCATTTATTCCTGCGATATCTATAAGATGCGAAAATATTGCCATTGGCCAGCGGTTTGACTTTCTCTGCACTGTATATTCTTTGGCCAACTTATCTGAAGTGTCTACAGCACCTTTTGTTTTGTTGTAATGAAGAATACTTTCTGGTTTATAGTGCTGTTCTTCTCCAGCTACTTTACTATCAGTATGCTCACTTGAAAGTAAGATGACAGCATATTTTTGTTTTGGAACATAGGATACTAGCGTTCTTTGATTTCTAAAAGCAAACACACTTGAAAACTCTTTCTTGTACGATGCCGGTAGAAGTTCCCTGGAAATAAATGTTTTATTTTTCAGGAGGCTTCCACATAAAATGATATTTTTTTCCACAACTTGTCAGCAAGTTCTAAAAGTTATCGGTCGTTATTCCAAATCCGCCTCCCAAATGGTCTGTCACATCTAGGACAACCCTTTGAACTTGACCCTTCTCCGCTTTGTTACCTTGTTTTCCCAAAAATTAATAGATACATAAAGTTTGCCTATATTGCTTTTCAAATAACTTACCCAAATAAACTTGCATGTTTGCAATATAAGAAGTGGTGCAGTCCACAAGAGCCCATATTTTGATTCCATACTTATCAGGTTTACTCTTCATATAAACTCGGAATGGTGCCTTACCCCTAAATGGTACAAGCTACTCATCTACACATAGATGGTCTCCAGGATTAAGTGATTTTTTACAATTAGAAGTGAAAATATCGAATATATCTCTTATCGGAGCTAGCTTATCTACTAATTTTCGTTCTTGTCTTGTTTGAAAATTATCAAAGCGTAAAAATGAAGTAATTTGTTTGAATCTGTCTCTTGACATTGCAGCAGGAATTATAGGACGACAGTAAGAAATATCTTGACACCAGAGCATATCGATAGCCTTTTTCGATCCGTGAAGTGCGCCAAGAATAAGCAACATTCCAATATAATCTTCAATCTCTGTAGAATCAACAGGTACAAAAACTTTAATTTTATTCGGATTTTCTATATTCCATTAATCGTAATATGTTTGTGCCTTTCTGTTTGTTTCGGTTACTATTATGTTCAGAATATCCGGAGATAGGAAAAGAAGAAAAGCGTCTTTTATACTTGAGAAATCAGAACTGTAATTTGTAAGGCCTAGAGCATGTCTCCGAATATTAGCTTTTTAACGTCTAACTTTTGTGTTTCCTGGAATTTTTCACCACTCAGTTCCATCTTTAGATTTATATACTGGAATGCCCTGGCTGTTACTAACTGTTGTTTCCTCTGGGTTCGTTTTCTCTATACTTTGATCAACAACTATTACATCATTTTCTTCCTCTACTTCTGTGACAATGTCTTCATCTTCTAAGTCACTCGATGTTTCCTCATTGATAGCACTATCAAACTATGGATCATCACTTTCAAGTATACGTAACATCTCATCGTCAATAAGCCCCTTGCGATTTTCAAAACGATTTACCCTACTCGCAATATCACAAGAGACTGACCCGAATATTCAAGTCTAAAAATTATATCGCAGTGCGGGGAATCCCCCATTTGAACTGGTAATTTACGTTTTACAATTATATGGGTAAATTCCCTGTGAGTAAACAAACAATAAATGTATGGGTTTCCCCAATTTTACTAACAGTTACCGGGATTATTTTATCGGACGTAAAAGGCTGACCGGGGTCTGAAGAGACCCCTGGAATATAAAACTATTTTTTGTTTATACCAGCCAATAAAAACTACTAAATACATCATATGTTATCAAAATAATTCATAAACTGCAGCTAGATGAAAGATCAATGTTCAAAAAATTTGCGTTTGCAAAGATACCACAAAAACATACGTCATGGGGTACAAACGGACCCCGCCCAGTCCTATGAAGGTTAATAATAATATCTACCCTATTGCAATATTAAGTTTATTGTAGGTGTAATGCATATCTATGATTTGAAATATTCTGAATTGTTTCTAAAATTTACCTACCAACTAAAATATTTTAAACGTTGAAAAAACCTTATTTTTCAAATTCTATTATATAATATCCCGCCACCCGGAATTTTAATGTACAATATCCGATTAAAGTATTAAATGAGTATAAAGTTTTCATAATTATGATTTTGGAATAGGTACTTACCGATAACTGTTGTTCGTCCATTACAAGAACTATAACTAAGTATATTAGGAACTGTTGCTAAGTAGGAAATAACGAAAACGAAGACAACTTCTTGCAAAAAATGTGCTCCCGGCAAATAAAATATAACACGAAACTGAAAAACACTGCTGAAAACCACGCCACGATCCGCCATGTTATTTGATGCGCTCGTCAGTCGTCTTCTGTTTTCTTCTTTTTTAGTAATTTTATGAATACATCAATCAATCAGCTCAAACAATTATGTTACTGTGATGTTTAATATGAAATATTACTGAGAGATTCATAAACTAACATCGTATAAACGTAGTCGCAGGAAGTTACTAAACATTAGTTCGAAAGATGCAAAATGTGTCCATCTTAGAAACATGTTAATTTGTAATATTATAGTAATGTTTTGTATGTAAAATTCGTAAGAAGTATATAAATTAACATCGTCTGAAGGTTTCCTATGGGAAGTTGCTAAAAAGAAGTTCATAGGATGTATATGCGAATTCAAGTATTATTGTGTATATCAAAAATATGTTATAATTACATCACATCGATGTTAAGAAAGTTTGTTTTAAAATTTAGATATCTAGGAGATATCTTATTACCGTTTTAAATAAACATCACGAAAAAACCCTAAAAACATCACAAAAAGAACTTGTTATGTTTCTTGTTTAGTGGGTGGTTTATGATACCTGTATTGGTAGTTATTTAAGAACGGTATGCCAATGCATCTATCTTGTTGTTTCATCTTATTCCAACATGTGATGGAATCCAAAGAAATCTGACATTTTTATGCTGACACTGCAGTTGGCAAAGTTCTGTTTTCATCATCAATAAGATTTGATGTTTTGGATATAATTGTTGTATTCCATGCATTGCACTTAAAGCGTCTGAAACTATTGGGAAGTGGTTTCGTGGTATTCAATACACTTTTTCAAGGCTTCCAAAATAGCAGTAATTTCGCCTGTGTATATGTTGTATACGATTTGTGAATTTAAAGCTCGAGCTTATGTAGGCAGCTGCTTATCCATTGTAGTTTTTGGAGGCGGCCTTATAAAAATTGCATGTTGATAGAGATTTGGAAATAAAATCTTCAAAATAATTGTGAATTAGGGAAGGATTTGTATATTTTTAGGATAAGAACTTAGGGATGTATGTATAATCTATGGATCCATCATTGCTTTCCGAAAAAATTGTATGACAGTTGATATCCTCATCCCCATCGCAAAGTTTTGTTTATGTTACAATCCTACGGAAACTGCCATCTACGGATGTCACTAAAACTTTGCGCCATGTACACGTCTCAAGTGACTCTAGAAAGAATAACATTTCCATTTAATGAACAATTAAAGTAATGAAATTTGAATCACAAAAATTTTGGGAATCACGTAAATACCATGTCGTTTATTAAATATATCCAACTTTTTCTATTTTCAATTGATACAGAGAAATATTCTTCCAAATAATTCTTAATTAATTGACTGAAATTTATTCAGTTTTTATATATACACAGTTATTTTCCAACTAATTTTAAGATGATCTAAAACATCATTTGGCAAGAAAAAAATGTAGAAGACTTGGTCTAATTTAAGGTATAAGAGTGCAAAAATTATTCCAAGTCATATCTATAAATATTTTTTCTTGCCAAATCACTCTTTAGATCAGCTTAAAATTAGTTGCAAAATTACTATGTTCTCATTAAAATTGTATCTGAATAAGTGTTCTTTTGTATCAATTGCAAATAGAAAAAGTTGGATAAATTTAATAAGCAACAAACATTTTTGTAAATTAAATTTCATTACTTTAATTTTGTATTAAATGGAAATCTTCTTTCCAGAGTCACTTGAGACGTGTACATGGCGCAAAGTTTTTCTGACATTCGTAGATGGCAGTTTTTGTGAGATTTTAATTATTTTTGTAGCTTAATCTTTTATTTCGCTTTGTTGTTCATTTAGTGATTATATTTTTCTACATGTGACAAGAATATACTCATTAATCTAAAAGAGTCGTCGTAATAAAAAAAATCAATACTTATTTAAAAGGAGAAGGGAATCTGAGTTAAATCCGAATAATGGACTTTTTAGTTACTTCTATATCAAATAACAAAAACCAACATGGATATTCATACATTCACTACACAGGTAGACAACAACAAAAAGACATTATTTCTATCCAATAATTAAAGTGTACAATAAATCCCAGAGAATGTAAAGCAAACAATAAATACAAAAGTTATACATGATTCTCATAAAACTGGAACCATACACGGAGTATTGAGGAATACATGTCTGGTAATTTCTATCTTCTGTTAAAACATGACAGTTTTATTTCAAATACTACGTGGACGTACCATGTTGTATTGGGATGAATTAAAATACGTATTATTATATTATATATCATCGCGGTAACCAAGAGAATAAAAGGAAATTTTGTTATGTTGAGCCGCTTGTAGAAGATTTTTTCATGCACTAGTGCATCTAGCGATTGTTACTTTTTTGTATTGTTTACGTCTTCTCATAATTTCCTCACTTGTTTCATCTACAAGTAAATAAATAATATAATTAAACTAAGGTCCAAAGCCATAAGAAGTATACCTATAAATTATAAGAAAACAAATTTTATAACATTCAGCTGTTACTAAGATACTCTTCCTTCCTATGATTCCTTACAAATAATAAATAATCAGGAAATGATTACGATACTCTCAACAGACTCTATTAAATATTTAGGAGTAACCATAGATAGACATCTACGGTGGAATAAACATATCGACAATGATGCAACAACACTAAGGAGTTTACTTAATAGATTTAAATACGTACAAAAAATATTAGACCTCCACCAATTAAAAATTGTTTATTCTGCAATGGTGAAATCCCGTCTGTCATATGGAATTATACGTTGGGGGGACCGGAGGCCTTGCAGGCATTCATTAGAAGAAGCTTGATAATTTGCAGAAGCGTGTTTATGAAATAATTCTATATAAACTCAGACTTCCCAACCGATAATTTATATCGCGAATTTAACGAACTAGATATCAGACAAATACATTTTTACAAGTCAATAGTATATGAACACGGAACAAAAAATATATATCTAGATCACAACTATACCACAAGACAAAAATGCAATTTATTGTTAAAGTCCACTCAAGCCAATAAAATAATTGGACGAAGGGGGTATGATTATATTCTAACTGATTATATAATTCCTTGCCATTATAAATAAGAGAGATAAAACAAATTAACAAATTTGAAGAAAGTGTTAAAATATGTTTGCTTTCCCTTACTAGGATAGAAATACGTAGTTTGATTGTGCCGTAAGTTCTCGCTCATTTCTGATGTAACTTTTTAATTTTAAATTGTGTTTAAATATGATTCCTAATAAATCTAAGTATTTTAATGTAAATTAATTTTTGTAAATTTCATATTTTAAATAATAAAATTATAATAATATCATTATATATTGTTATAACATTACAAATAACATTTAACATTATTATTATTATAAACCATACATTACCACCTATAAAAAGAGAATTAAATAGATTAGAAAAATTAGGGATTATTGAAAACGTTACAGAACCAACTGAATTCGTAAATATTTTGATTATAGTAACGAAAGTAAATAATGAAAACATATGAATATGTTCCGACCCAAAACACGTGAATGATAATATAAAAAGGAAATATTTTAAGTTACCGACATTTAAAGAAATAGCGGCTAAACTACAAGGTGTTAAAAGTTTTAGTGTATTGGATGCTGCAGCAACATTTCATCAAATTAGGTTAACAGAAAATAGTAGTAAATTATGCACTTTTGCATCGTCACTTGCACCATATGGTTTAAAAACAACTCCGGAAGTTTTCCAAAGCACATTTAAAACATTATTTGAAAGTGTAGATGGATCTGAAGTGTTCACGGATGATTTGTTAGTATACGGATCAGACCAAAAAGAGCATTACAGAACAGGAATGGAATATTTCCTATTTCTTTCTACCTTTTGACCTTCTTCTAACATTTCTTTATATGACCTAGGCTAATTATCTATATTTATTACTTTCCCTTTAGGCGTAGGACCTCCTTCACTGCTAGGATAATTTTTTCCTACTACTACATCCCACTGTAACTGTCTCATTTTTGATCTGGTGCGAATCGGCAAAGAGGCAGGGCCTGTCATACATAAGATAAATTATAATGCGGAGCTAAAGGCTCATTCATATTCAGCCACTGTCGCTGCTGCTCTTGCTGCAAGCAATATTTTACAATTTTTGTTTGAATCGTCCCTAATTGTTTTCTCGCCTTCCAGTTTTTCCAACAACTTTATTCGTTACTGCAATCGATTGATATTTTTGTGTTTTTATATGTATTCCAAAGGAAACATGAAAGAAAAAACAAGACCACACGCACGTCACCTCGCGTCGTCTTTATCAGATCGTAAACACGCGGGGCCACTCGCGCTGCCGGTCCATCGACTTCCGACCAAAAAACCGCTCTTTTGGGGAGCATAGGACAGCGTAAGCGGCATGAGAAGTATCGTGTTTAGCTTCAGCACCTGCTCACTTCCGCTGAAAGTAAACGATCCATAAATAATACTCTTGTATTCTTTCGCTCTTATACTTTGTCTGGAGGTGTGTTAGACCTATCAGATGTATCTGACTTTATAATTACTATTATTATATCGATATTTGATCAACATGTCGTGAATGAGCTTATTTATGGCACACCTTTATTACCTAGCTAAGGCAAAGGTTTTCAAGATTTGTAACCATGAGCACACAAAAATGTCCAGCCTTATCACCGAATTTTGGATCATACGTGCAAAAACGATGAGTAGGAATTCTTTTTTATTTGGCTCGTGATGTATGACAAGAACAGATTACAATGACAACAATTAGAATAAACAACTAATTCCATTTAAATTGTATTAATTTAGTCGAAACAATGAGATATTTTGCACAATTTTCCTAACAACGTTTTTGAATGAGATTAGTTTTTAACTAAACACCAGAAATGGATTATTCTTATTATCAACGCCCATAAAGCAAAACTCAATAAATAAATATACGTATATATGTATATATATAAATTAACTTTTAATTAACTTTAACCGTGTTTTTAAAAACTAACTTTATTCCTAACACAAAACTCTAACAACAATTTCAAATACAAGACTAATATTTTTATTACAAACATGAATTTGAATAACTTTTAAACAAACACAAACTGAGCAATTCTACAAAAAAAAGTCCTTAATCAGCACAATATACTGTCCACCTAATGGCAATGGCGTAGGTGACTCCTCTCCCTTTAGTAGGAAGCTTCTCCTGGAAGCTGGATCCCATCTTCCGTTGACTGCTGATGACTCCTACTTGTCCTTCCTGAATGTTTCCTCTTATACTCGTACATGATCCACATGAAGGCTGTATGCAATGCTGTATGAAGAAGAATAGTCCAAATACTGGGAATGTGCAAATTATGGTTTTCCGTGAATATTGGCGTTACCAGTTGATTTGGAATATCCTTTATTTTTAAACTTTGTGAATCAATCTTCATTGGAGAAACGTGTAGTTGATTTGATTTCAAATTTAATTCATTTATTACAAAAGGTTGTCCAAAAGTTTTTTGTTGAAATATTAACTCTTGATATCTAAATATAATTTTACATGCTGAAATTTCAGTTAAATGAATGCCATTAAGAGTTTTCACTTCAGTTTCTTGCATACATTTGAATATCAACTGTTCTTCTACTGAAAATATTGCCAAAAATTGATTATATCCGAAATAATTTCAATGAAATTCTTAATTATTCCAATTTTTGTATATTGACAAAATGTAGAATTTCTTTCTAGCAATATGTTTTCTTCGCACCCATAATTATTATTGTCCTTCAAATGGTTAGGACATTGAAAAATATTGCCATGAGTGCAAATGCCATTTAAAGGTTTATTGGCATTATTTGATTTTAGTGAAATATTTGAATTAGGTATTAATGTTACGTATTCTGATTCAATTTCTGTAAGTATAGATAACATAGATAAAATAAAATATAATTAATAGGTATCGATAAAAAATATTGTATTTGATTATTTTCTACTTTACAGACTACGTCTATGACGGCTTCAAATTGTAAAATAGTTTCATGTTTTAAATCGAAATTCACGACATGTTGATTAAATATCGATTTAATAATAGTAATTATAAAGCCAGATACATCTGATAGGTCTAACACACTTCCAGACAAAGTATAAGGGCGAAAGAATCCAAGAGTATTATTTATGGATCGTTTACTTTTAGCGGAAGTGAGCAGGGGCTGAAGCTGAACACGATACTTCTCATACCGCTTCCGCGGCCCCATGCTCTCCAAAAGAGCGGTTTTTTGGTCGGAAGTCGATGGACCGGCAGCGCGAGTGGCACCGCGTGTTTACATTTTGCCCCGCCGCTCACTTCTCATCGAGCGATCTGATACAAGACGACGCGAGGCGACCTGCGTCTTGTTTTTTATTTTATGTTTCCTTTGAAATACAGATAAAAACACAAAAATGTCAATCGATTGCAGTAACGAATAAAGTTGTTGGAAATACAGGAAGGCGAAAAAACAATTAGGGACGATTCAGACAAAAATCGTAAAATATTGCTTGCAGCAAGAGCAGCAGCGACAGTGGCTGAATACAAACTATCCCACTATGCAAATAAATATTACAGTTATGTTAATTCAACATCACATTGTGATAAAGTTATTCTTTTTTTTCTTCTTGTTTCCATCACATGCACATCTATACAACCGCTTATGCCCAGCTTGTGGCTGTTAACTTTTGTGATGTTTCAACTTAACTTCTCAGCTATGTTAAGGCGCTGCCTTTTCACATTACTGTGATGTTACTAGAGCTTCCTCAAAAGGAAGTCTTTATAACGAAAAAAAACAACATTTCTGTTACATTCTGAAATGCCTTTTAACTTCTTGTCAATGTTAATGCAAAGTCTAAAAAATTACATCTTATCAATGATCTAAATGCGACATATCAAAAACAATACAGTGTATTCTCTTAGATGTTGTATGGACATTACTTAAACCTCTAAATAAACATACCTTAAACATTCTAGATGACATCCTATAGGTGCTTCTGTGCCTAATCAGCAAATACAGGGTGAACAACTCAGAACGCCGGCTGTCGGCCATATTTTCAAAAATAATCATGGTACAACTTTAAAAAAATACCCTCAGGAAAATGACCCTGAAAAATCACTGGAAAATATTTTTGAGTTCCTAAAATATCTGCTATGGGGTGGAATGAATACTTAAAAACATAATACCTACTGTGATTATCTCCAAAAAAGACATACTAAAGGTATCCTAGAAATACAATTTTTGATACATTGATTAGATTTTGAAACAATGCAGTTGGGGACTTTTTGTCCTTATTCTTCAAATAAGGGGTGAGGAAGGTTCAACCTAAAAAACAAATGTAACACTTTTTTGTTTTTTAATCTATTATCTTATTTTGTTATTCATCTTATTAAACAGAAAAATTCTTTCAAATGCAGCTAAAATCATTAATATCGGTTGAAAAACGAAAAAGTTATACATTTCTTCATAAGTTTGAACCTCCCCACCCATTATTTGAAGAATAATGGCAAAAAATATTCGTAATTAAATTTTTTCATAATCTCTTCAAGATTTCAAAAATTGTATTTTAAGACACCTTTAGTATGTTTTTTTGGAGTATTATGACATTAACGACAAATTACCAAGAACGCGATTTCTCAGAATAATCAAGTAGATATATTGTTACCGTGACTACGGGGTATACAATTGTCACCAATATGAGTAAATGTCAGATAAAGTCAATAAATGTCAGATAAAGTTGGATATTAAATTCGCGAATTATAAATTGAGAACCATGTCCTCCGACGAAGAATTTATGGATTGTACCCCACCAGAAGTACGACAGGCTGCTCACGCAGCACCCCAGGGCTTGGTGCCAGAGAAAAGTAAGCATCGGTGTCTAAAAGCCATTGAATTACGCACGAAGCCGCGTAGCGGCGAGTGCGTAATTTGGTGAGTACGTAAAATGCGTTACAACACGAGTTACGTACTATACTTTACCTACGACCCACTTGTACTTGTGCTTATTAGGGTATTTAAAGTACAAGTAAAAACGTACATCCTCGATGCCCAGCCAAGTTTTATAAAAATCGCTCTTCGATGCCCAGCCAAGATCCTAGAAGTCCACACTCGATGCCCAGCCAAGTTTGGTAAAAGTCCTTCCAAAGTAGTATTTATTTTTATTAAAAATGTATGTAGGATTACCGGAATTGCATAAAATAGCGTATACACCTCTCGACTAAAGTGACATTAATCCCTTAGGTAGATTACTTCCCTCAGGAATCAAACACCAGCCGCGGGATTGAATGGGTCACTTTAGTCGCTTGGTGTATAATGTACATTGTTTACTAATATGAGATACATTCAGACGGCTAAAAGATGCGGATTGCATGAAACGGAATTTATCATATAATTCCAAATAACTCTTAGTATTAAATGCAATCTCATATCTAATAAATGTTATCTCCCTAGTGAAAATGCACCATAGAAACCATATTGATCCATATAAGAAAACAAATATGGATTAATATGGTTCTATATGGATTATATTTTTGTATATGGATCCTATATGGAATAACTAAAATGAGTTATTAAAAAGCTATCTGGATCTATATGGATTGTATATGGCACAATTTCCATATAGAACCATATCAGAAACAAAATTGTATTTTTATATGCATTTCAATGGTTGTATTTGGACGAGAATTTCATACTTAATTCGTATCTGGTTTAATATGGTTTAGTTCCCAATATGGAAATTTGAGAAAATTCCATATGTAATTCCAGCTGTAACCAAAGTTGACAGAATTTGGAGTGTCAACAGTTAATGTTTAGAGACTGCAAAATATTCTCCAGCAATTTTTCAGTATCACTTACCTAAAGGTAATTTTTTTCTGAGATGTGGCCTACAGTCGTTCTTAATTGTTCACCCTGTACATTTAAAATAAAATAGCGCAAAAAGCAATAAAGGATTAAAAACGTTTATTCACTTTTAATGAACAGTACAGCAAATTTGAAAAAACAGGTACAAAATTAGAAAAAAAATATCTTGTCCAGGAATCCAACCTAAAAAAAATGAAATTGTGTAAGCATATTACATAACAAGCGTGGAAAGTGGAAACTATTGAACGCATTCGGTGAAAGCAAGAGATAAAAAAGGGTATATTAATCTGTAGATGCCATAATGTAACATACTTTGAAACTGAATTAATAAAGTTTAACGGATACACATACGTTACAGCTAGATGACAGAAAATTTATTAGAATAGTTTTTAAATAATATTAAAACTAATAAAAATTTTACAGAATAAAGATTTTATGAAACATTACGTTAAATCAACAAATCCAATCTGATTAAGAAAAATTCTATCGTGTATTTACGATTACTTTTTCTTACGCAAGAGTCGCTGTTTCGAGTGCCTCAACCATTCCATAACGTACACTTCAAAATCCTTATCTGTGAAACATTTAACGGTGTTCTGAACAGCAGCTAATAAAACAATTACTTTAGATCAAATTGTGCCCATGGAGACCTTTGATTGATCATCAAAAACTACATCACACTTGATTTTCAACCAATTGACTGTGACCCATTTTCAACAAGATACATGCAGGGCTCTTCAAAGGAATAACAACATATTTTATTTGGAGAAGTAACTTTACATGATTTACCTTCTATTACATGCCTCACTCCGTTTCGCAAGTAAATTCAGGTGTGCTATGAAAATTCATACTTCTTTTCTGTATGAAATAATATACTATTCTCATCTTGTTATTTTCATCCTGGAACATATTGTATATTAACATCGTGAAATTGTAACTTAATGAAAACTAAACTTTATTAATACACTGTATACAAAAAAAACTACTTATGAAGAAGAGATATGAACACATTATCAAGTTAAATGAGTTTGTAAATAATTGTATCCAATAGCTGTGTTCCTACAATAATAAATAATTGAATTCTGTTTGTTGACTGGAGCATTCAGTGCCATAAGTTACATATTATTCAACTAGATTAATATAGGTACCATTGTAAGGGACAGCTTTTTTATTGTATTCAGTGCATTTTCAAATGGAAATGAGCTATTTAACAGAAATTTCTGTTTAAGTCTTAAACAGTCTCTAATTGTTCACAAGAATTGTTAGTATTATTGTTAAAAGTTTCTAAACCTGCAATACTATATTGATGGCTATGACTGCTACTACAAAAACTAGAACTACAGATACTCGATTCAATATTTTTCGTACTGTTTAATACAATGTCTGTATCAGACTATCTGAAATAGTTATTCCCCTTTCTTTACATAATTACCAAATATTTGTTTTTTATTTCATTTATGTAAGTAGCTTCTGAAACATCTTGGACATTGGAAATATTTTCTTCTAGATTCAAATCTCTGCCAACATATGAGCACGTTTTATTATTAATAATAATATGTACCCTATTGCAATATTAAGTTTTTTGTAGGGTATAATGCATATCTAGGATTTAAAATATTGTGAATAATTTTTAAAATATACTTAGTAACTAAAATATTTTAAAAGTTGAAAAAACCCTTATTTTGTAAATTCTAGTACATAATGTTAGTGTACAATTCCGCCACGTGGAATTTCAATGTACAATAGCCGATTGAAGTCTTGAATGAGTATTAATAATTATGATTTTGGAATGGGTACTTACCGATAACAGCTGTTGTTCGTCCATTATAACAAGAATTATAGCTAAGCATAGAAACTGAAGCTAAGTAGGAACTAACGAAAACAAAGACCACTTTATTCAAGTACTTGCAAAAAATGTGCTTCCTGCAAATAAAATATAACACAAGACCATAGATTAGGAAGGGGATAATGTTCGTTCGTGAGTTCCTTTTCTGTTTTCTTCTTTTTTTTTGTTACTGTGATGTTTAATATGTGATATTACTGAGTGATTTATGAGTTAACATCATAAAGACGAACGTACTAAAAATTATTTCGAATGATGTGATAGTAACTGCAACATGTATCATCTTAGAAACATGTTAATTTGTAATATTACAGTAACGTTCTGTATGTGATATTAGTGAGAAGTACACAAATTAACATCGTATGAATGTTTTCTATAGGAAGTTGCTAAATAGAAGTTTATAGGATGTGTATGTAACTGCGAATTCAAGTATTATTGTGTACATCAATAGTATGTTTTATTTACATGACATGGATGGTAATATAGTTGGTAATAAAATTAAGACATCTAGGAGATACCTTATTAACGTTATAAATAAACATCATCAAAAGTCTCTTAAAAGAACATCACAAAAAAACTTGTTATGTTTCTTGTTTAGTGGGATACTTTATCTTATGTATGACAGACCCTGCGTCTTAGTCTATACAGTGAGAAAAAGTCAAATGGAATAAATAAATGAAGTAGATATGGGCTTCTGATATATCATTTGAAAGGTCTCTTTTTTCTATATTCAAAAATGTTACTAATTGTGTGCAGTAACCAAAATAATGAATTTATTTCTTTTTAATTTTCCACTCTATATGTCATGATTTGCATACAAAAGGTTTTATTGATTTAGTAACTATTACCGATCTCATATTATTAATATCCTTTTTAATGCAATGAAGTGTTGTTTTTCACAATCTGATTTATTAACCTAATGGTTCAAGCGATTTAATATATTTGTCGTAGGCGTATTTGAATTGTAATACCATTATATTTTTACAATATGACTACAATTTTAAGGCATGTTATAAAACACCGATGAGATTTTAGGCATATTGAAAAAATTAAAATATTTTACAATTCACCTAGTTTGAGTTAGGCGTTTCGTAAAAGCCTTGCTTCAGCTGACAATGATATTGATTTATCGAAACAATTGTCAATTTTTTAGAATTTTCAACAATTTTTATTATATTGTGGTATTAACTAGAAACCGTGAGTTTCATTTAAAACACTATTATATAAAAACTGTTACGGCAGTTGAGTAGTTTATTTAATGTTTATCCCGGTGAACTATTACCGTTTAAAAAGAGAAATTCAATGAAAATTGTGTTATACAATGTTACAACAGGCTCACGATATTGTCGAAAGGAGGGAGAGAAATAATTATTACATATAATTAGATAAATTCTCTGCAGGTGAGTACAAATGATACAAATCTTAGAATTCAATGTAGAAATAGCTAGCCATAACCTCCAAAAATGAGAATGCGGGATATCCCATGTTCCGTACGGCGTTGCCAGATCTTTAAATTTATTAGTGAAAGCATAGAATACACCAGGTGTATTCTGTGGTGAAGGTTTTCTCATAGTTCTTTATCGATAATATATGTTTTTTTTATTGCAGAATATGAAAAAAGTATCAAGAAACCATCGAATTCGGCAAAAATAGAGGAAGTATGCAATATTATAATACTCGCAAGGCAATATAGAGAGAAGGATAATAGAAGATCACAAATAAACAGCACTATTTCTCAAGAATTTATGAGATGTTGGATATTTGTGGAGTGGAAAAGGTCGTAAAAGAAAGGTCTTGTAATGAAAAGCAACTCATTTTTATTGTGCCTCATGAAGAATTTTCCGAGAAGTTGGAAGACGTTCACGTGAGTCCAGGCCATGGAGTTCGTGATAAAATGATATAAGCTCTTAAGCCAAAATATGCAGTAACTCGACCAGCAGTCGAAGTTTTTGTGAAGTTGTGTAGAACTTGTGATACTAAAAATTAGCTACCAAAAAAGGAGTTGTCATCAAACCCATTCTTTCCAAAAGTTGGAATCATAGAGGGCAAGTGAACTTTTGAAAATATTTTTAGAATTTGGTGCCCCCAGCATCTTACAGAGTGATAATGGAAAAGTGTTTATCAACGTCATTATCAAGGATTTAGTCTCAAAATGGCCCTCTTGTAAAATAATTTATGGCCGCCTCCGTCATCCACAGAGCCAAGGTAGCGTAGAAAGATCTAATCAGGATGTTGAAAATATGTTAAGAGCTTGACTGAGTGACAACTATTCAACTAATTGGTCAACCGGTTGTTATTTTGTGCAATAGCAGAAGAATGCATCTTACTATCGAATAATTAGGCGCACCCCTAATAAAACATTATTCGGCATAAATTTTCAAGTTGGCCTTTTTCCTTCTGATTTGCCCAATTTCGTTGTATGAGAAATAAAACTGAGGAAGAGTTTGAGAATATTATTTCAGAATGTTCCCAAAGTGTTGAAAAGGCAAACCATATCGATATAGAGGAAACTCCACAGTCGATCGATTCAACTTCTAAAACTACAAATGATGACATACAAATAAAGATCATTGACGATATACCAATAATACTAAATTACGAACAAGATTCTGTTGTTAGTGATACAGAGTTTATAGAAGTAGCCGATAATATGTTTCTAGAAGAAGCCGATAATCTGCCAGCAGTCTCAAATATTTATTGCTTAAAATGCAAGATGAAAAATCCCTTCAATCAGGCTGTTGCTGATGCGCAGAAACGGATGTGTAATTTGTGCCTCAATAAAGAAAAAATAACAACAAAAAGAATAGACAGTGCTATCGGACAGAAACATGCCGCCCAAAAAAGGAGTTGCAATCTTTGAAAACTGGACGAAACGTTATAATTGAGGTTTCAAATGTAGACAGGGGACCTCTAGATCCTAAAAATATAATTGGATTAATTTTGGATTTTAAAAATAGAGTGTATCAAATTGTTATAAAGTACTGTCTGTTAAATCGATGGTTCTCCAGAGATCAGTGGAATAGAGAGTAACGAACTAATTGAAGTTCCAAATAAAAAAACTATTCCTTTAAGAGAAGCAATGGGAATGTTTTCCAAGTTTGGGAAGCAGAGTTTTGAAAAATGTATCTGCAAATCAAACAAAAACCAATGTAAAATAATATGCCTTAAAATTGAAGTCAGATTGTAATTATATAATATACTAAGTCATTTTGATAAAGCCTAGGCGTTTTATGAAAAGTCTGGTTTTCAAATACGCCTACGACATATTCACTGAATAGGTGATCTCTATTCAAAT
This sequence comes from Galeruca laticollis, assembly GCA_963921935.1. Classification (NCBI taxonomy): domain Eukaryota; kingdom Metazoa; phylum Arthropoda; class Insecta; order Coleoptera; family Chrysomelidae; genus Galeruca; species Galeruca laticollis. Next base: position 48,747,079 of record OY998183.1, on the reverse strand, counting down.
GAAAAGTATGGAAACACTAAATTTAATTAGTAACGTATGGTCCTAAAGTTTTTGGAAAATTTTTAAATGCTAATAAATTTTTCCAAATTTTTTTAGTTTTAAAAGCACATGTGGCAACAATTAACAACACTTATAACGAAAAATAATTACAAATTACATTATGGATAGTGACCCGTTATTCTCAATAAGTCGTAATTTTCTTCGGACTTGTCCCATCTTCCTTTGGACAAGAGCAGGTTCTATTTCTCCAATCTTTTGGAAGATGCGATGCCGCAATTGATCTTCATTTGTAGCTTCCCATCCTTTATCGTACACTTTCCTCGATAGTATTGACCAAAATTCCTCTATTGGCCTAGTCTGAGGTACATTAGGAGGATTGTCCAACTTAGGTACAAAGTCAATGTTATTTTCACTTAACCACTGACTGGTAATTCTAGCATAACGTGGATACGCCTTAATGTGCGGCAACAACGCGGAATTCTTTCTAGCTGGTCTGCGGTGTATTTTGGTGCCTTTTTCTTTTCGTAAACACTAAGTTTGTGCGATCAATTTTTCTTAATACAGTGGTTTTCGAAATACCAAATCTCCGGGCTAATTTTCTCTGAGAAACTCCAACTTTGTATTTAGCAGCTTCCATCAGTCTTCTTTCTCTTCTTACACTCAAAATTCTTGGTCTACCGCTTTTGGGTAAATTAATGCATGGTATACTCTCTTCACAATTCCTCATAGTGTTGTAAATGGTTGACTTACTTATATTTTGCTCTTGGTAGATTGCAACAATATCATGCTTAGGTATTCGTCCAACTAGATTGTAAATGCCCTGACGAATATCTAATTTGTAAGACATTTTGCTACAATCGATTTGCAAAACTAAACTGTCATAATCAAACTTGATTACGTGTGACGTTTTAGTTTGAATGGCAACTGGATTGAACGACATTGGGTAATAAAAATAAATTATTTAAAAATTTTTCAAAAACTTTAGGACCATACGTTACTACAAATGTATTTGTAAATGATGGTCAGTACTAATTAAAAAATACATTATGAAAAAATTGTTAATTAAGTAAATAGAAAATTCAATGAATTGTCAAAAAATACATGTATTTGAATATACGCATCAAATAATTAGAGTTGAGCTTCGTTATGATTAAATAGAGTACATACTGTGGACGCTTTAGATACTGTGATACATAAATTGTTGAAGTATCCGAAATGGATTGGGGATCGAGACGGTATGTATAATTTATTAATAATAGATATAGTAATCAATGCCTTTATTAACCGACAGTTTACAAGAGAATAGAAAATATCAATAACATAATGTTGAGAAATCACGCACTGGTGCCGACCCTGTCTAATAAGATATCTAAAAGTTGAAATTTTGGCGGGAGCGTACTGATTTCTGGAAAGGGCTATTTTTGTAATTGTTTTTGAAGAGGTATGTTCAATGAGATCGATTTTTTGATAGGAGCCGCAATATAGAAATTTCAGGAATTCAAATGTTCCAGAATATTGTGTTAAATATATAAGCAACTACCTGCGAACTGTGAGTTTAGTTTACAATCTAATTTCGTAGCGAACACGGTGAGCAGTGAACATTACTGGATAGTGAAAAGTGTATTTAAATAGTGGATTATTAATATAAATTAAGTGTGTACATAATTAAGTATAAGTGAAGAGTTATGTGTATAAATAAATCAAGTATGTAGATATACCGTGTGTATGAATTTATCACTCCCGTTCATATAAAAATGATGTAAATACAGAAAAACATTACAATAATACGATACCTATCGTAATAATACAAACCAAAAATACAACTCAAGATAGAAGATATTGGCAGTTTTGCCCGACTCAAGGCCCCAACGTTTGAGGGAAAGTCGTCGTAGACCAATTATGTAAAACAGTTTGAAGCAGCAGCTAGAGTAAATAATTAGTTCGATAAGGAGAACGCAGTAAACTTGAGCATCGCGTTTCAGGGAGATGTCTTAGAGGTGCTTCAGACGATACCCCTGAGAGAAAAGGATGACTTCGAGCAGAAGGCGGAAACGTGACGAAACCCTTCAAGAGTATGAACTGGATATTGCCCGACTAGATCGATTTCCTTATCCATCAGCACCGAGATTATGATGGAATGCTTGGGCATCCAGTACTTTATTGAAGGCTTATGTGACCACGATATGGAGAGGACGCTTCGATTAGCTCTTGCCAAAACCATGGTAGATGTGATAGATATGAAACAGCGACGAAGGCTTCGGGATACAACAATAATATGACCATGCAAAAAGAAGATGACGAAGATAGTCTTGACAAGATCGTAGACTTGATAAAAGGTGTGGTGGACAAGAAGTAATTGTGGTGAGCTCGAGCATGTACGTAGGTTGCGTAAGCACCCCAGGATCTCCAGTCACAGGGAAAACTAGACAAGGGCGAATATCGAGCTAGTATGAGTCACTGAAACGCCGACTACTCGTATCTGCCTAGACGGTCATGCTCAGCAGACTATTCTAACTGCAACAAGGCGGAATTTAAGGAAGTTACATTTTCAAGAATTACGGTAGTAATGAAAAACATTCACCCAGCAGGATCAGAAAAGATCAGGATAATGATCCTCACCTACAAATGATTCGGCAATGGAACGAACGAACCTGACAAAAAGTGTCAAGACTTTCACCGACACTCAAGGGCTCAGTGGCACTACCTTGTTCTGGAAAAAGGCCTGTTGAAAAGAAACCTTTAAAACTATAATGGCTTCGATAAGAGAAGACAGCTAGTTATCCCAAAAACGAGAGTAGCTGAGGTACTGAGGAAGTTACACGACAGTCTCTCAGGAAGTCATCTGGGATTGAATATAACCTTTCAGCGAGTATGTGAAAGGTTTTATTGGATGAGCAACTACGATGATGCGACGGACTGGTGTAAGAATAAATGTAAGACTTGTTCTACGAGTAATGTCCACATCGCAAGAAAAATGCACCCATGAAACAATATAATGTTGGTAGCGCTCTCGAAAAGATTGCTTAAGATATTGCTGGACCATTTCCGATGACTGGAAATTGTGGTTGTGATGGATTAGTTCACAAGGTTTGTGGAAGTTTACGCGATCCCGAATCATGGAGCCACAACTGTCGCGGATGTATTGGCAAAAGAATTTATCAACCGATATGAAGTGCCCTTGGAAGTCCACAGCGATCAAAAAAGAAATTTCGAGAACCAGGTATTCCAGGATATTTATGACAAGCTAGGAGTGAAAAAGACTAGGAAACAGCGTATATTCCCAGTCAGATGGAATGGTCGAGAGAATGAACAAGACCATTTGAAAATAATTGCCTAAAGTAGTTTTCAGCTCCCAGAAAGACTGAGACCGATATCTCTCCCTATTTGCATTGTCTTATAGATCTACAATCAATGAGACCGCGGGAGAAATGCTTGCGAAAGTCCTATTTGGACGCGAAATGTGGCTACCTTATGATCTTGAATTTGGTTGTCGACCGTAAGAAGATCTAGCGGGAGAAGATTACGTCACCCAATTGAGAAGAAGGATGGACGATGTGAACGAATTGATTACCAGAGACAGAATGAAAACACTGTACGTCAAGCAGGTCACATAAGGCAGTTTCAAAGAAGGGGACAAAGTATAGTTGCACAACCCGGCGAGGAGAAAAGGGTTTTCTCCAAAATTACAGAATTATTGGGAAGGTCCGTACTTAATTAAGAAAAATATCAATGACGTCTTCTATCGCATAAGCAAGATCCCCAATGGAAAATAGTAGTAGTTCTACGATATCCTACTTCAAATAAGTTAAATATGGTGAATGTTGATACTACACAAGTTCAAAGCGTGTATAACAAAATAGTTGAAATATATACCTAAAGAGGTATTTGAAGAGACGTTTACAGATATAAAAGTGGTTTTATATGACATTAAATTAGTAGAAGGAGTTCAATGTATGTGTATACTATGTAGAAAAGTACAATTTAAGGTAATGGAACCTTAAAAAACAGAAATAAATAGATTCGAAAAATTAGGGATTGTTGAAAAAGTTGCACAACAAACTGAATTCGTAAATGCTTTAGTTGTAGCAAATAAAGTAAATAGTGAAAGCATTCGACTCAAAAGACTCAATACAAAAAGAGAATGTTTCAGGTTACCGATATTTGAAGAAATAGCGACTATACTAAAAGGCGCTACAAATTTTAATTTTAGTATATTGGATGCTGCAGCAGCACTTCTTCAAATTAGGCTAACAGAAAATAGTAGTAAATTATGTACTTTTGCAACGCTATTTTCAGGGTTCTGGTTTAAAAAATTACCATCTGGTTTAAAAATAACTTCGGAAGTTTTCCAAAGAATATTTAAAATAATATTTGAAAGTGTTGATGGATGTGAAGTGTACATGGATGATTTGTTAGTATATGGATCAGAACAAAAAGAGCATGATTATAGACTCAAATAAGTATGAGGAATATAATATGAAATTTAACTTTAAAAAATAAAAGTTTGCAGATAAAGAAGTAAAATACTTGAGAAATATTTTTTCAGAAAAAGGAACAACTCCAGATACATAAAAAAAATTATGGGAAAACCAAATAATGTAAAAGAATTACAAACTTTTTTAGGTATGGTAACGTACATTGCTTGATATATACAGGGTGGTCCTTAAGTAATTGTACAAAGAAGTATGGTAGATTCCTGACTTTAAAATATTACTATTTAACCTAACTTGCTTCAATAAAATGTTGCTAATAAGGAATATACAGGATGTTGAAAGTTAAATTTTAAAATTTCTATTTTGCAATAACTTTAACGTTTTTGGATATGTATAGACAAAAATTTGGAAATAGAGGTTTTTGGGCACGAAAAATCATAATCTGGTACCTACATCGATGTAATTTGTAGAGGGCGCTCCATAGATCACATTTGTGGCATCAATGTGCTCTAAATTTTTTTGCTGTTTAAGTTAGCCGTATTTTTGTAAAAGAATATTAAAGCCACGTTATTTTAATAGAAAAAAAGTATACTAGTTATTAACCTTAAAACTTAACGGTTTACGATATAATCGCATTTTAGGGATCAGCTGCATCATTGTTATTGAAAACATTTAGAAAACAAATTAAAAAAATGTCTAAGCTTAATTACATTATAACTTCAATTGTGTCACATTAAGTGTCCACCATTCTCGTCGATGCATTTATCTACACGTTCCATAAAAGATCGTATCATATTAAACAACATCATTGGATCAAAAAAACCCGCTGCTCTATTTATTTCTTCCCAAAGTAATAATTATTCATTTCGGAAACTATTAACGTAGTAGGCTGACGTCACGAATGATTTTGACAGCAAAGCATTTGATTTGTTTCAATATTATGTCAGTTGGTTCATTGGTTAAATTAAAAAAGCGGAAAATTCCGAGGCATCATAATTATTCTAATACAGATATGAGAGATAAGGTTGCTATTTACTGTCAGCAAAATTTTAAAGGGCGTGCTGCGAAACGTGAATATTTGAGAAGATATCCAAACAGGCAGCAACCTAATCATCAAACATTCAAAAATCTATTTAGGAATCTAGACGAAAGTGGTACGTGTCGTCCTAAGCGTGATAACTTAAGCCGACCAAGAATAATTACGCCTGAGAAAGATGACGAAATAACGATTCGCATTGACGATGATCTTCAAGTTAGTACACGGCGTTTATCTGCTGCTTGAGAAATCAGTAAAACTTCTATTTTAAGAAGTCTACACCTCGAGAAGTATCACCCATACCATTTTACTCCGGTACAAAATTTATTGCCAGCAGATCTACCGTTAAGATACCAATTTGCAAGTGCTATCCGAAACAGGCAAAATCTTGATCACACCTTCGTCGACAGAATATTATTTACCGACGAAGCTACCTTCAACCGCCGTGGTATTTTTAGTTCAAGGAACAATCATCTTTGGGCTATTGAGAATCCACATGATAAACCAGGAAGCCATTTCCAATATGAATTCTAAATAAAGGTATGGTGTAGTATCATTGGTAACAATTCCTTAATTCCTCGTATTTTGAATGGTGAGAACTACTTACATTTTTTGCAAAATGATTGTATTAATGTATTGGAAGAATTGCCACTAAATATAAGACAAAATATGTGGTTCATGCAAGATGGTGCACCGCCGAATTCTACGAGAGCAGTCAAAACATATTTGAATAACAAATTGCCTGAACGCTGGTTTGGTTGTGGTAGCCATTTTCCTTGGCCAGCACGTAGTTCAGACTTGAATCCTCTCGACTTTGGTGTATGGGGTGCAATGAAACAACTTGTTTATAAGAATCCCATGAATACCAGCAACCAACTTTGGGAAGAAATAAATAGAGCACCGGTTTTTCTTCATTCAATGATGTTGTTTAATGTAAGACGATCTTTTATAGAACGTGTAGATAAATGCTTCGACAAAAATGGAGGACATATCGAACATTTAAAGTGACACAATTGAAGTTATTTAGCTCCGTTTTTTTTTTAATTTGTTTTCTAAATAATCATGCAGCTGATCCCAAAAATGCGATTATATCGTAAACCGTTAAGTTTTAAGGTTAATAACAAGTATACTTTTTTATATTAAAATAACGTGGCTTCAATATTCTTTTACAAAAATACTTCTAACTTAAACAGCAAAAAAAATTAGGGCACATTCATGCCACAAATGTGGCTTATGTAGCGCCCTCTACAAATTACATCGAAGTAGGTACCAGATTATGATTTTTCGTGCCCAAAAACCTCTATTTCCAAATTTTTATGGATACATATCCAAAAACGTTGAAGTTATTGCAAAATAGAAATTTTAAAATTAAACTTTCAACGTCCTGTATATTCCTTATTAGCAGCATTTTATTAAAGCAAGTTGGTTTAAATCGTAATATTTTAAATTCAGGAATCTACCATATTTCTATGTACAATTACTTAAGGACCACCCTGTATATACCAAACTGTTCAGAGTTAAGTAGTGTCTGAGGGACTGAAAAAAGGGAAAAATGGACTTGAGAACAGAAACATGAATAAACCTGTGATAAAATAAAGGAGGCAATAGCAAGTAAGTAAACCTATATTGCAATATTATAAGATAGAAAAAAAATTTGTGGTTTACGTGCATGTTTATTACAAGAAGGATCACCAGTGTGCTATGCATCTAAAGCTTTGAATGAAAATCAACAAAAATATGCACAGATAGAGAAGGAGTTACTAGACTATTGTGCATGGCTGTGTTTGATGAGTGTAGTTAGAGTAGTTAGAGTAGTTAGACAGTGGTAGTAGAAACTGATCACCGACCATTAGAATATTTATTTAAAAAACCATTAGTAGATTGACCCTTAAGGTTACAAAGAATGAGGCTTCAAATACAAAAGTATTATTTGCAAGTGAAGTGAATTATAAGGTAGGCAAAGAAATATTCTTGTCGCATACATTATCTAGAAATTTCAAACAAATAGATTATTTTGTAGACCAGTTAGTAGGCATTAAAGCTCATATAGGTATGGGTAGTATCTAGTATCATGACAAATATGAAATTAGAGTCATTGCTTAAAGAAACAGAAGGATGTCCTGAATTTGCAGTATTAAAAAAAGTCATTGTTAAAGGGTGGATAGATGACATACCTGAGATATTAAAACCGTATAAAAAATTTAAGAAGAATTATTTGTAGGACAAGGACTAGTATTTCGTAATACCGCTGCGTTAAAAATGAAATATTGGAAAAAATGCATTTCAATCTCTTAGGAATTGAAAAGTGCAAATCAAGAGCTATCGAAATATTGTTTTGGCCTTTCTAATTTAATTTCAAAATGTGGCATTCGTGTTAGATTTAGAAAAGCTAATTCTAGAGAACCAATGTTTCTACGAGATCAACCGCGTAAACCATGGGATTTTTTGGATAGAGATGTTTTTTTATTATCATCAGGATATCATTATTTATTAGTAATAGGTTATTTTGGCACAGCTTAGTTTGGTATCGGCAAATACTATGATTACCAGGTCAAATTCAATTTTTGCAAGGCATGGAATTCATTCACTTATATATATACCAGATCAAGGTACAAATTATGTAAATAGTAAATTTCAACACTTTGCAAAAGTGTGTAACTTTAGTCACAAAAAAAAGTAGTACGTATTATTAACAATCCAATGATACAAAATGTGGAAAATATTTTGAAAATGCAGATTTAGATAGAAAGCTAGGTACCAGTTATAGATTATACTCGTTCAAAAGCTGAATTATTATATGGTTGGAAAATTCAAGGTGTTTTGGGGGTATTTTATCCAAAAATTAGAGTAAAGGGCAGACCAACAAAAAGAATTTTATGATAATAATTTACAGAAATAAAGATTTATTGCCCATTCGGCTTAACCTCAAGACAATGAGAGCCGAGCTTTGTGGACAATAGCCCACCTACCTTGCGGCATATGGCTAATGGCTATCCACTATCTACCGGTGCCACCTGTCAAGAAGAACCTATCCTAACATCCACACTCCAAAAATATAGCAAGTAAAGAAGAAACTTTTTTATTATTTGGAATTCTAACGTTAAGACGTTGTCGTTTAATTCTAAGCTTTGGTCAAAAACAAGTACAGGACCAAGTGTCAAGTCAGTTGTAAGAGTCAAGTGTTTCTGTTATCGTCAAGTATCATGTCGGCCTCCCATCGGTTTATCCAACTGACGATCTCTGGATCGCTCAGATCGATGTCAATTGTCTTAGTCTGTCCGTCAGTAATTGTCTGGCATTCTTTTCAAATCTATTGTTATGACTAATGTGTGTAATTTGTTTGTTTTGTTTTGTGTTATTCCAACTGTAATTTGTGTTATTGCATCAACTCTGGAGTGTCCTTGTCTAAAACCGTACTGTCTGTCGTTTATGTTGTTAGTAGATTCTAGGAAGTGTACTAATCTTTTGGCTGTCAATTTATCCATAATCTTCCCCATACATGAGAGGAGACAGATAGGTCTCTTGCCTCCGTCTTTTTTCGGTAACTGAACCATATCTGCCACCTACAATATATCGGGAAACTACTATTTCATCAGGCAGTTGTTATATACGTCGGTCAATATTTTCGGGTGTTGTGTGTGTGTATGTATTCCAGTATTTCTTCGTTATGTCCGTTTGTCTGGCATTCTTTTCAAATCTAGTGTTATGACCAATGTGTGTAATTTGTTTGTTTTGTTTTATGTTATTCCAACTGTAATTTGTGTTATTGCATCAACTCTGGAGTGTCCTTGTCTAAAACCGTAATGTCTGTCGTTTATGTTGTTAGTAGTTTCTAGGAAGTGTACTTTTGGCTGTCAATGTATCCATAATCTTCCCCATACATGAGAGGAGACAGATAGGTCTCTTGCCTCCGTCTTTTTTCGGTAACTGAACCATATCTGCCACCTTCCATATATCGGGAAACTACTCTTTCATCAGGCAGTTGTTATATACGTCGGTCAATATTTTCGGGTGTTGTGTGTGTGTATGTATTCCAGTATTTCTTCGTTATGTCTGTTTATTGCTGTCGCTTTTTTGTTTTTCATGTCTTGTATTATTTGTGTGATTTCGTCTTGTGTAAAAAGTGTCTGGTCTTGTCCGTTACTTTTGTCATATTGTCTTTGTCTTACGTCTTTGTGTATTTCTGTGCCTGTACTGTCATCGTCATTGGGGAAATATTTGTCATGTAAGTAGTGTATCTAGTCTGTCTTGTGTATATGTACCGTCGTCTTTTTTAAGTGTTGTGATTGTTCTGTTGTCTGGTGTCTTGTATCTAACGATTTTATATGCAATATTCCAGGGGTTGTCAGGTTCATTGTTAGTGAAGTATTGTCTTATTGAATTTTGGTTTGTTTGTTTTATTAAGTTTTTGTAGTGTCTATGTTCTAATTTATAGTTAATCAAGTCTCATCTGTTTATCAGGTCTTGTTCCTGTTGAAATTTCATTCTTAGTCTGTTTGTCTTTGTATTGTGAGTTGTTGTATTTTTCTTCCACTTTGAAGCCATTATCAAGGGGTTAGATTATTCGTTAGGTTGTTCTAGGAAGTGAACCGATTCCGTAGTCTCAATCTGCCTACTCTACGCAAGGAATCACCCCCTTAGGCTAAGTCCAAGGCCTCAATCTGCCTACTTCTAGGAATTTCAGCGAAAAAGATCATAACAATAAAAATAAATAAAATAAATTTAAAATAAAGATAATAAAAAACTGCTTACCGGTTAAAACACCATTAAACTAACACTTACTACTGAATTGAAGCAGACTGTCCGATAAGTTGTCTGGACCGTGTATTTGTGGTGGACATATTGGCGGGTATGGACTTTTTGGCGCGCGCGGTGCGTAAGCTGATGGCGGGAGTGGTATCAGATATAGGACGTTCGTTACCCCACGGTATTCTGAGAGGATAATTGTTATTCTTGGCGCAGGCCATGGTGGAAGGCGGTGAGGTGGTATCGGAATGGGGCGGGAGGAGAAGATGTTTCCAGGTTGATGGCAATCTCTGGCTGTCGTCCCTTTGGACGTTTTTATATTCCGATTGCTTCTCGAATTATTCTGGATTTGAAGGAGCGAGTTGGGGTGATAGTTATGGTTTTATCGACATTGATTGTGTGTCCTATTTGGACACGATGTTGGGCCAAGGTGGAAGAAGGATCGGAATTTCTGACAGACAATGAGTGTCCTTCTGCTCTAACGGAGATACGTCGGTTGGTCTGATATATTTAGACGCGAAACAATCTAAGCATATACTCCATGCTGTTCAATGGGAATTTTATCCTTAACAGATCTTATTAGGTGGGAGATTTTTTACTGGGGTTTGAAGATTGTTCGAATACTGTGGGGCTTGAATATTTTACGGATTATGTCTGTGACTCCTTTAATGTACGGAAGGGATATTTTTAATTGACTGTCTAAGTCAATGGTAGAAGGTGATGGAGTTGAAAATATCTGAATGCCCCTGTTGATTTGGGATACTAACAATTTTTAATTAGTTTGTTTTAAAAAATTGATTTCTTGTGGTCGATTGTATTCGTCAGACAGAGATATGGGTCGAGATACGAGTGTGTTGAGGCCTGAATTAAGTTGGGCCTGATGGTAATGGAAATGAGGATTGACAAAACGGTTGGTGTGAGTGGGTTTGTTATAGATGGAGTGTGAAAAACCATTTAGTGAAAGTTTCTTAATCATGACATCATGAAATGGTAGAGATACGTTATCTCCCACTTCCATCGTGAATTGGATACAGGGATGTACGCTTTTCGGGTGGAGTAGGAAGGAATTCAAAGTATCTCTTCCATGGGGCCAAATGATCAAAGTGTCATCAAGATATCGTGACCAACAGCTTGGTCGGGGGGCAGAGGAAGATAGTGCTGAATTTTCGAAATGTTCCATGAAAATGTAGGCCATTGCCGGAGATATAGGGGATCCCATAGAGACACCTTTCAATTGTCTGTAGAAGTTACCTTGGAATATGAAGTTCATGTTGGATAAATAGTGTTTGATTAGGGAAAGACAACCTGAGGGGATGTGGTGTTTAGTTTCTAAGATAGGCAAAGTTTCATCGATAGGGATGTTGGTAAATAAGGAAACAACGTCAAAAATGACAAGGATATCTGTGGAAGAAATATCAAATTATTTTAGTAGGTCAATGAAATGACAAGCATTTTTGACATAGGATTGGGACCGCTCAGCAATTGGTTGAAGGGTTTCAGCTAAATGTTTGGCCAAGAGTTGGGTGGGGTAGTTAAATGCACTGACAATAGGTCTTAGTGAGAGATCGGGTTTGTGGATTATTGGAAGACCATTTATTCGAGGAATGCGGGATGAGCTTAGCTTTTATGTCGGTAGGAAATTGGGACTTATTGCAAGTTTTTGTTGTCTTTTCTAGATATGTGGTAGGGTCATTAGGGACAATTATTATACGATTACTGTACTATTATTATACTAACCTAACTATTATTAATAATTTGGTATATTTTTGAATGTGACTAGAAACATAATAACATGATAATAATTATATACTCAGAATTCATATTTCAACAATCATAATTCACATAATGTGAATATTCATGGTTGTAGGAAAAATTATTATTATTAGGTATTAGGTATATATTAGGTTATTTCCTGCATTCGTGCGAAATATGTCACTATTCAAATTTGAGTCTATGCGTTGAGATCTTGTTAAGGTAAGAGATATAGGCATGGTTAAATGGGGGCAAAGTTGTGTATTTCTGAGGTAATTTATTTGATTCAAAACAATCTGATCTAGCTTCTTCAGTTATAGAGTTATACCGGAAAAATTTAAAACTTTGAAATAATTCATTTGCCTATATCTCTTTATTTTGCTAAAGTTTGACAAAATTTTGCCAAAGCAACTCTTTGTAGACTATCCAAATATGTAAATAAAAATTATAAAAAGTATCGTATAAATTGGGCCACCCTAAACATTTTATTCTATAATACAGGCCTGTATTTTTCATTACATTTTTTAAAATGCCAAGAGTCATATAACATACTGGCGTAATATTTTCATGTAAACTGAAGAGTGTTTTGGACAGATGGAACTAACTTCAGTACAATTTTAACATTTTTCAAAATTCATAACAGGTGTAGTTGTGTAATTGAAAAATATCAATGAGTAAGAAGTGAATATATGCCAAGTTGATCACACAATATGAACTTGTTGAATTATTGAAGAATTGAAATTTTGCCGGTAATAGTTCAATATTTCCAAAACACTCTGTAGATCAGATGACAATACTACGCCGGTATGAAACATGACTCTTGAAATTTGAAACAATGCAATTAAAAATATACATTTGTGTTTGAAAATGAAAAGTTGACGGTGGCACAATTTTAACGATATTTTGTATATAATTTTTATTCACATAGAACTTGCCGCAAAAAATTATCAATTCGAAGACAAAAGCGGAGAGCTTTCCAATCCATAACCTACAGAATAATTCCATGTTATACATCGAAAGAAATTATTTTTTACTTTCTAGCAGATTTGAATAAAAGTTTGTGCTCTTTGGTCTAATCATCAATCTATGCATTACTGATACAGCATCGTTATTATTGGATAATTTTTCTGTAAGTTTTGAGCTATTATTATGATTAATTGGTCTGCCATAATAGAGCCGCGATATTGAATTTCGATAATCTCCGGCTAAATTTGTAACCTCAACCCACACAAATGTTGAACAGAATTGGACGCTTGAGTATTATTGTTTTATATTCATAATTACCTAGAAAACGAATGTATCCGTTATTTTATGACCTCATTATATAATAAGTTGGTGAAATAAAATTAAATTATTTGTTAACAGATAATATGGATGCCCCAGGATGAAACAGTTGCTACATGGTTACAATATTTTAGGACAATAATTATATATATATATATATATATATATTATTGTGAAAAAATATTGCTACACACTGTACATATATCTAACACGAGTTAATTACAATTTGAAATATTAACGAGTATAAAATTATTGAAGGAAAAACTATTCGAGAGTCAAATTTAAACTAAATTAAACTTATGAAATTTCTTTAAACTTTATAATGTACCTTGTATACACATACATGACACAAATATAATGAAGATTCAAACTATTTAAGAGAAAAATTTGAAAAAAAACATCACCTGTTATGAAATCGTTAAATGTTTATGCATTATCTTAAATTCCCATTAGATACCATTAAACTATTTAGAAGCCCTAGAAATATTTCTTGTATTATATCCAAAGGTGAAATTCCAAATAAAAACATTAGGGTTATAAAATTTTAGACTTCTGGAAGTATGTGTCGGCTGGGTAGAGTAAAAATCCATGACAGCTAAAAAAGTTTTAAGAATGAATAAAACGCAAAAGATAAATAGATGAATTGTTAGTTTAGAATTGTTAAAAAGTATGTTTTATAATAAAAAAAGTTAATGTCTTACATAATAAAATAAAATCTTTTGACTGAACTACTATGAGTTATTTTGATTGGTTACAAATATTTTTATGATTTCAATAAACAGAGGGCTAATGAAAAATGAGGTTTCTTGTTTAGAAAAAAGTGGTTGCTCAGGGAGATAAAGAAAGTTGTTGACGAGTAGTATAAAAAAAATCAAAAAGAAGTACATTGTTCTTCAGAAATAATATGAGAATTGTTAAAATTAAGGTAAAATAAGTTTGAAAACAGTGATACTAACCTCCAAAAAGCATTCCTGAAGAGAGGTAATACTATATGCAGAGAATATTGGCTTTAACCATCCGGAAAAGTCTATATATATCCCGTATCGTGGGAACAATAATTTCCACGATCTTTGAAGAGAATCTATGCATGGAAAGCCTTCTAAATTAAATTGATTCGAATGGATTCTTGAATCAATACCGACATTTTCGAAGCAGCCTATAAAGAGAGAGTAGAATAAATTGACAAATTTATTGATAATCAGCGGATGATAAAAGGTATTTAAAAACTGTTTCATTTTAAATAAAACTTACCGTGTGTACATTGAATATTAGATATTGAAACTGTGATGACAATGTGTGTTGTGTTGTATGACTTTCCACCATTTTATTTTCTCTTATGAATATAAAGTTGTGTTCTTTTGTATAATATTAAGTTGTGTTCTTTTGTAAATAACGTATAATAAGTTGCATACTTGCAAGTATTTAGACTAAATTCATTTGTGCGAATGTGTTCGTGTGAAAGATCATTGTAGATAAAGTCATTTTTTTAATTGATGGGAAAAAAGAATAATGTATTTTTAATATATATATTAACAGGTCTTCCCATTTGGAGAACAAATTATATTGTATGTAGACTGCATTTCTTAGTGTTTGATTTATCAGTTGGCAGGATTGATGGAGCGTATTATAACTCGAGAGGGGGTTTGGGACAGAATTTGCAGGGCCGGTTTGTAAAAATTTATACAATATAAATATTTAGATCACAAATTTTTTTTTATCAAAATTCAATATTGAGATTTGGCGCTTATTACTAAAAGAAAAATCATATGACTATTTAACCTTATGAACCCAAGACTCTGAGAAGCTGAGTGCTCATTAAAAAATTTAATAGTAAGAAGAGGTAAAGGTAAGTGCATTGTGTGGCATTATTGAACCTAGATAATTTTCTTAAATATACCGGGCAAATTAAATTCATACAAAATAAACTACAATAATATATATATATTATAATGGATTGTTATAGTTGTATACTTTGCCGACAATACCACTATAATTGTTATATTATCAATTTAATATATTCAACTCTAGTATAGCTAGCTCAGTAATGAAATAAAGAAAAATTTTTATGTAATTATATATTTAGGTAGAGAGAATGAGAAACTCTTACTACTCTTTGGGTTCCGGAAGTGATTTTAACTCTTTATCTCCAACACTTTATATACGAATCATTCAAATAACTTTTACTATATTTTATTTTATATTATTTGGTGCGCCTATGGATAGAAAATTTCAATATAGCAATCGATTCCAAATCTCACAGTAAGAATAGATGATTAGAAGTATTCAGTAGAATAATCGATTCCAAATGTCACTCATATCAGTTGAAGTAATATATATATGAAAACAATGATTTCATGAATACATTTATTACTACACATATATTATATGAGTCAAGAAATATGTATTATCAATTTAAACAAAGTGATGAAATCTTATATGCTAATATAAAATTATTAAGTCGAAAAATGAAAATTGTTCAATAGAAATGGTAAGTACTTAAGTTTCTGTTATCAGTTTTATCAGAACCTTTTTTTTTTAAATTTTAATAGTTTCAGATTCTATTTCTTTTGACTTACCATAGATGTACATCTGTAACCTAAATGTTGGTACCAACAAAGACAAATTAAACACTAACCTGATTCACAATCCACTCATCTTCCTTTCTTGAAGAGTTATCTTCCCAAAAACAAGCTGTGGACAGGTCCGCCGACCTTATAATGCTTCTTTACAGGATTTCTTATTTCAGGAAACAAATATTTGTAATTTCTATTAGTTTCTAGCTTCTTAGATTTAATTGCTCTATAATGTTTATTTCAGTAACTTTCCATTAAGTATCATCTCCAATTGAATTGATTGAATTTTTTAAATATTCATTTTATTCTGACATCACCTCCAATAACTTGTATGTCTTGTTTCATCTATTGTATGTAGCTTCTTATATCTTCATTTATTTGGACACTTTTAGTACAAATTTCTTAGTTTTTATCTAAATTTCTTATAATTTTATCTCCAATACTCTATTTCATCTCCGCATCTCAAAATTCAAAATTCAACAACCACCCGCCTTTCTTTTTATTTTTTGTTGCTATCCGAAATCATAAATATCTTGATTTCAGATTCATTTTATAATTCCTAATATATAATTACAAACCATAAAATTCACATCTTTCTTGACTCAATAAATATAGATTTCTATGGTTCTGCTTCTTTTTCAATTTATAACCTTATTCCAGTCAATTGATAAAATTATTTTGACATTTCTGACATTATTTGATATATATAACCAAAACTCTCTAAATGTTAAATAATTAAGTTATTACATGTTTATTTATTGTAACTATTATTAATGTTCAATGAATATTTTTAGAATATGGATTACATGTTTCTTTTAATTAAGGAATTTTGATTTATAACTTGTTATTTATTACTTACAATGGATTGTCGATATGCTTCTTAAATGAACTACTGTGTTTAAAGGTAAGTTTTATCCTTTTTACTCAAATTTCTTATTACTATTGCTCATATATTGTATTCTATTATGAATAGATTACTTCATCAATAAATTCTTTTGGTATCATATTAAAGATATTGAATCAAATGTTCCAAACTTCAATATATTTGTGAGAGTGAGAATTTAAATTATACTTCCATCTAAGTAGTGAAGAACTATCTCTTCTATATATATTTTTTTACTTTTATAAGGTAATAGATATTATGTATCCTGATCAAAATAGGTGCTAATAATTCTCTAACACTTAACAGATGATGTATATATGCTCCAGAATATTTTGTACATGTAAGACATATACAGTTTTTTAAATACTGCATTAAATCTTCTGTATATTGGAAATATTTTCATTAACCGATACTGGTTTATATAATTCTGTGTAGTATGCTGATATGAGTTATATTATTTTAGTTTCTGTGTTCTTGAATTATGTTCAAATCCCCTCAAATTTAAATTTTAAGAGTTCTCAATACCTTGAGATCTTCTTCACATTTAAATTTCCAATTTAAAATTAATTCTTTTTTTTCTGGAGGCAAATCTAAATTTGTGTATTATCCTTCTTTCATTATGTTCTTTGAATACGGCGATTAATTTTCCAATCTATTATTATATCTCTAATACCTATCATATATCTACACGAAATCTAACTATTTATAAATTAGTAACATATTATTATCTATTAAATAATTATCAACATATCTCAAAATTATCTTGAATCAAATTAAACTATTATTCCTAATTCCCATAAAACTTCTCAAATCTACTATATCTATTGAAATTTCACGTAACGTACTGTTATTTGTTATTCTAAAATTCCCTATATACATGTTGATCAATTTCTTCTATGATCTGTAATATTTCAACTCTCTTTTATTCTACTCTGCCTAAACAACTTACATGGAACTGGATATGATTTTACTTTAACATTTCTCAGTATTCTTCTCCTTCATTACATCGATATTTTAGTTAAGCAACCCTTAGTTCCTTCGAAATTCTTTTGTTATACGTCTTTAATAATTCATTTATAACTTCATAATATTCTTCATTACAATCTGTCCAATTACCATTACTTTTCACATCTTCTATTTATTCTATCTCACACTCATAATGGTTAGCCAGTCTAGTTTCTTTTTCAATCAATCCTTCATATTTCATCATCAAACTCTTCACTTTCTCTTCATATTCCTTATTTCCACTCACTAACTCCAATTCTACCATGATTCCATTCCTCTTTATATTCCATAACTTCCTATTATCCTCTTCAATTGCCAATACTTCCATATTTACCTCCTCAAATTCAATTATTTTACCATTTAATTCTATCTATCTATTCAAAATCAATTATTTCCTTATATTTCATCAATTCATCAATAACTATGTCTGTTTCTAGCTTCTTCATCGACTATGCTTACATATCAACTTCTTTTTCATCCTTTAATTCAATCTTTTGTATCATATATTTGCCTAGTTCATATAACTTCCGTCCGTTTGTTCCTATAAATGTAATTATTTCATCCTGTCCATCTATTTTGTTGCTTAATTTCATTTCTATTTTCATTATCATATCTTCTATCAAAGTTTCTAAAATTTCTTCTATTATCAATCCATGTTCATATAATTTCTATTTAAATATGTTTTTAAATATTACTTGTTAATCATAAACCTTTTATGTACACATCGTTTTTATATCCATTGTTTAGCATGTACAATTCCTTTTCGTTTTCCAGATTTCGTTCCCATAATCCTGTCATATAATTCAATTTTCTTTTCTTTTCCTAAACTTCGTCTTATTCTCTTCTCTTATTGTTTGATTCCCTATTGGTTTCTGTAACTTCTTTCTGTTCACCACCATAATTTTTTTAATTTTGAAGTCCCATATCTCATCAATTTCTTCCCATAAATGCATTGAAATTTGCATCTCAAATTCTTCCATCTCATTGAAGTTGCTTTTTATTATTTTCATATCCACCATAATCTCAATTCGATTTCTTTCATTTTCAATTCTCCTAATAAATATTCTTGGATCAATTATTTTTATGTTTCTCTTAAGTTTCACTCTGATTTCGCCATTCTCTGTGTAAATTATTGGTTCTTCAATTAGTCTTATGGTTTCATCTATTTCTTCCTTAGTTTCTTGTAATCGTCTGTTCATTTCTTTTAATTCCCAATTAACTAATTTCTCTATACTTTCTCTCATTTTTTTACACGTTCCCGTTTGTTCTTCTATCCTTCCATTTAAGTCATTAAATTTCTTATTTAAATTCTGCTCATACATTTGCATTATTTCCTCATTTGTTTGTTCTTGTACTTTTATAGACTGTATTTCTTCAATTGTATTCTCATTTTGTTTCTTCACTTCTACTTGAATTGCTCCTGATACATTTTCTTCTAAACATCTTCCTAGTTTTTGAACTTCTTCTTCTACCTGTTTTTCAATTGTTTCTCTTATTTTAATTCTATGTTCCTGAAGTTCTACTCTCAAATTCGTATTTTCTTCTTTTATATCAATTTTAATTTTATCTATCTGTTTTCTAAATTCTTCATTTTCCTCCCTAAGTTTCTTAATTTCCTTCAAACCTTCCATCTTCACCTCTTCTATTTTCTGTTCCATCCTGTTCATGTTTCTATTTAAATCATTCATGTTCCCATTCATCTTGTCCATCTTTCCATTCAAATCTCCCCTCATATTATCTATCTTCCCATTCAAATCTCCGCTCATATTATCTATCTTCCCATTCAAATCTCCCCTCATATTATCTATCTTCCCATTCAAATCTCCGCTCATATTATCTATCTTCCCATTCAAATTAATTAAAAATTCCATTATTTGATCTCCTCTGCTTACACTATCCTGCCTGTCTTGTCTACTATCCTGCTGTTCCCTTGATTCTTCACTTTCTTTATCTATTAAGGTTTGTTCCTCTACATCTGAATCTCCCATTCCACGTCTCCTTTCTTGTTGTTCCTCATCTGATCTGCCTTCCACACCTATTTGTTTTCCGTCCCTAAGCATCATTCTCTTTGCCATTTTAATTGTATCTAATTCTAATGTTTTTAAAACCTTCTTATCACGAAAAAAAATCTTAATTTGCCCCACGTTCGGCCGCCAAATTTATAATGGATTGTTATAGTTGTATACTTTGCCGACAATACCACTATAATTGTTATATTATCAATTTAATATATTCAACTCTAGTATAGCTAGCTCAGTAATGAAATAAAGAAAAATTTTTATGTAATTATATATTTAGGTAGAGAGAATGAGAAACTCTTACTACTCTTTGGGTTCCGGAAGTGATTTTAACTCTTTATCTCCAACACTTTATATACGAATCATTCAAATAACTTTTACTATATTTTATTTTATATTATTTGGTGCGCCTATGGATAGAAAATTTCAATATAGCAATCGATTCCAAATCTCACAGTAAGAATAGATGATTAGAAGTATTCAGTAGAATAATCGATTCCAAATGTCACTCATATCAGTTGAAGTAATATATATATGAAAACAATGATTTCATGAATACATTTATTACTACACATATATTATATGAGTCAAGAAATATGTATTATCAATTTAAACAAAGTGATGAAATCTTATATGCTAATATAAAATTATTAAGTCGAAAAATGAAAATTGTTCAATAGAAATGGTAAGTACTTAAGTTTCTGTTATCAGTTTTATCAGAACCTTTTTTTTTTAAATTTTAATAGTTTCAGATTCTATTTCTTTTGACTTACCATAGATGTACATCTGTAACCTAAATGTTGGTACCAACAAAGACAAATTAAACACTAACCTGATTCACAATCCACTCATCTTCCTTTCTTGAAGAGTTATCTTCCCAAAAACAAGCTGTGGACAGGTCCGCCGACCTTATAATGCTTCTTTACAGGATTTCTTATTTCAGGAAACAAATATTTGTAATTTCTATTAGTTTCTAGCTTCTTAGATTTAATTGCTCTATAATGTTTATTTCAGTAACTTTCCATTAAGTATCATCTCCAATTGAATTGATTGAATTTTTTAAATATTCATTTTATTCTGACATCACCTCCAATAACTTGTATGTCTTGTTTCATCTATTGTATGTAGCTTCTTATATCTTCATTTATTTGGACACTTTTAGTACAAATTTCTTAGTTTTTATCTAAATTTCTTATAATTTTATCTCCAATACTCTATTTCATCTCCGCATCTCAAAATTCAAAATTCAACAACCACCCGCCTTTCTTTTTATTTTTTGTTGCTATCCGAAATCATAAATATCTTGATTTCAGATTCATTTTATAATTCCTAATATATAATTACAAACCATAAAATTCACATCTTTCTTGACTCAATAAATATAGATTTCTATGGTTCTGCTTCTTTTTCAATTTATAACCTTATTCCAGTCAATTGATAAAATTATTTTGACATTTCTGACATTATTTGATATATATAACCAAAACTCTCTAAATGTTAAATAATTAAGTTATTACATGTTTATTTATTGTAACTATTATTAATGTTCAATGAATATTTTTAGAATATGGATTACATGTTTCTTTTAATTAAGGAATTTTGATTTATAACTTGTTATTTATTACTTACAATGGATTGTCGATATGCTTCTT
The DNA here is from genome assembly GCA_963921935.1 of Galeruca laticollis. NCBI lineage: Eukaryota > Metazoa > Arthropoda > Insecta > Coleoptera > Chrysomelidae > Galeruca > Galeruca laticollis. Next base: position 48,725,697 of record OY998183.1, on the reverse strand, counting down.
AAATGAACTACTGTGTTTAAAGGTAAGTTTTATCCTTTTTACTCAAATTTCTTATTACTATTGCTCATATATTGTATTCTATTATGAATAGATTACTTCATCAATAAATTCTTTTGGTATCATATTAAAGATATTGAATCAAATGTTCCAAACTTCAATATATTTGTGAGAGTGAGAATTTAAATTATACTTCCATCTAAGTAGTGAAGAACTATCTCTTCTATATATATTTTTTTACTTTTATAAGGTAATAGATATTATGTATCCTGATCAAAATAGGTGCTAATAATTCTCTAACACTTAACAGATGATGTATATATGCTCCAGAATATTTTGTACATGTAAGACATATACAGTTTTTTAAATACTGCATTAAATCTTCTGTATATTGGAAATATTTTCATTAACCGATACTGGTTTATATAATTCTGTGTAGTATGCTGATATGAGTTATATTATTTTAGTTTCTGTGTTCTTGAATTATGTTCAATATATATATATATATATATATATATATATATATATATATATATATATATATATATATATATATATATATATATATATATATATGAATCAATGACAATTTACGAAAAGACATAGTCACGGAAAAAATACTAATAACGTAACTAATTTCCTACATCAGAACAAAAAGGACACATCATATTTAAATTCATTGTACGAAAGGTGTCGAAGATTTCTGAAAAACCATCCAGAATTGATTGTCACTAAAGCTGATAAAGGCATTGTTACAGTAATTTTATACAAAGATCAGTATGTTCAACTTGCTAATACACTGTTAAACAATGATACTTACTATAAATTAATAACAATCCTAATTCAACAATATTACAAAAATCGCAAACATTAGTTAGGAAGTTTTCGGAATTTTTCGATAACGAAGATAGAAAACGATTAAAAATGAGCTCTTCAGTTATTCCAAAGTTTTATGGACTACCAAAGATTCACAAAGAACCATTAAGTTTACGCTCAATTATATCATCTATAGAATCACCTAATGAGAAAATTGTACAATTCATAACTGATAAACTTACAATATCTTATAATAGTAATAATAGGTGTTTCGTCAGAGACTCTTTTGAATTTGCAAAGTTTATTCAAAATTTTCAGTTACCTACCAATTACGTAATCATTAGTTTTGATGTTGTGACACTTTTTACTAATATACCGATCAATTTAGTAAAAAATAATATTACCAAACATTGGAATTCCATTCAGGATTCTTGTAGATTAAATATTGACCAATTTTTGAAATTAGTAGACTTTGTGTATAGCCCTTCTGTTTTTGCTTTTAATGATGAGTATTATAAACATGTTTTAGGTACACCAATGGGTAGTTCTGTATCACCCATTTTTGCGCAATATGTCATGGACGATTTGATCGCTGAGTGTGTTGGGAATTTACCTTTTGATATTCCTTTTCTAAAGAATATGTAGATGATATCATCACAGCTGTTCCTGAAGATGGTGTCGAAACCATTCTTAACATTTTCAATGGTTACAATCAATACATACAATTCACAGTAGAAAATTAACTTAACAGATGTGTACCATTTTTGGATACAAAGTTAATAAGGACCAATGAAGGCAGGGTGATACTTGACTGGTACGTGAAACCTACTAGTTCGGATAGATACCTCAACTTTAAGTCCAATCACCCCTACAAAATGAAGGTGTTAGGGATGAAGAACAGAATTAAAAAAATATCACATCCAACATTACTCAATAAAAACCTTGAAATATTGATTGATACGCTTCAAAAGGTTGATTTACAACACTCCCGGCGAGCATACGGTTAGTCATATTAATAGTAATGAAAATGAACAGGATGCTGATTTCAATAATGCACAACAGGTTACTTTTGGATAATTACCTTATAACAAAGGTCTGTCAGAAAAAATCATCAAAGAATTCAAGGGGACCAATGTAAAAATTGCTCAAAGAACAGCCAAACCTTTGCAGTCTCTTTTTACTAAGTTAAAACAACCGGAGGATTCCCTGATGAAAACTAACGTAATATATAGTATCCCTTGTAAAAAATTGTAACAAAAAGTATGTAGGAATGACATCTCAGAACTTGAAATCACGTTGTGCTCAACATAAGAGCGATGCAAGGTTAAAAAAGGAGAAATGTGCATTATCAGAACATGTTATAGATGAGTTCCACCATATTGATTCCCAAATTAGTGTTTTGAGTTAATGGTTGGCTGAAGTGACAGGTCAGTCGAGTGTTGACAATACAAACATTATTTAATATTTCATTTAAAAACAAAACAATTTTTATACATTATGGCTATCACAGCTCAGTTGCGAATGCAAATGATTTCCAAACAGTCGGGCCTTAACGTGAGAGGTTAGGTCCTTTCCATGTGTTAAAAGTTACAGATCTTACATCACTTTTCCTAACTGACATTATTATTGTTATGAGTATTTTAATTATCAATACTGATTTTCATGGAAATTAACATCAGGCAAAAGTGGAGATCGTTAGTATTTGCGGGTGGGTTTTGTTTGGCTTTTTTATTTAATAATAGTAATGCTGGAATGGGTTGACAGTTGGGGAATACCGAATGTGAGAGGTTTGAGTGTTCACTGACTGTTTGCTTATTTCGTCATCCCAAATTTTTTACATTTTACAAAAGACAGGTGGCAGCTGTCAGACAATAGTCTGGTTAAATTTAAAGGTGTAATTTTTCAATCTTGACGTGATCCTAGGTGTGGACATTAATCTATTATTGTTTTTCTTTGAAGTTTTCACCAAAGCAACCAAAAAAACACAACAGTATTGCTGAGAAATTTAGATTTTTATTAAATGTTTTTACTTCAACCTTGTAATTGCCCCCCGTATCTCGGCAGTCGATTTCATGTCGAAATAGATATTCAACAATATCAGTTCGTTTCTTGTGTACGTCTTCTGGTTTTTAAAAAACAGGAAAAAAATCCTGGCTCTCATGACTTATGTAGGAGAGAAATTATATTTAGTCGACATTTTAATCTTTAGTGGATGAAGGTTTTCCTGCAATTTGTGAAATGTGAGTTTAATTACAAATCAACACTACAAGTAAGTCGTAATGATTTCAGAAGTTGTTTTCTTTATTAAGTTAACCGATTTTTTCTTTCTGGTTTATTATAGCCTTTGAGAATGAAGACAATGCTCTTCGAAAGCTTAGGTAATGTACTATTTGATTCACTTTATCTCTAACCTGTAAAGTTTTTTTGGCTGCTATCCCCACGATTTTGAGGGTTTTTTAACAAAGACCACTCTGAAGTTTTATTTATATATATATATATATATATATATATATATATATATATATATATATATATATATATATATATATATATATATATATCATCATATGCAGCTTATTCAACCATTTTGTTATGGTGTAGCCTCCCTTTACATATTTATATATTCCATTTCCATGTGGGCCCATTGTTGTCTATTGCTAGCTATGCGGCCCCAAGTTGATCCTGCGAGTTTCTTTATGTCGTAGTCCCATCTTAAGTTGGGGCGTCTTCTTGGTCTTTTTACGCCTGGGGGATACCATTGCGTTATCTTTGTGGTCCATCTATCGTCTGTCCTTCTAGCGAGAGGCCCCGCCCATTGCCACTTTAGGGATCTGATTCTATTTATGACATCTATCACTTGGGTCTGATCCAATCAAGCCTTTTTCTATAGACCTCTAAGTTACCTGGAGTTTTCTAATGATATCAGTTTTCAGGGTCCAGGTTTCACAGCCGTATGTTAATACTGGTAGTACGCACTGATCAAACGCTTTCTTTTTCAAACGGAGTGACATTCTAGACTTGGAGATGATAGAGTTCTGTCCAAATGTTCTCCATGCTAATTTGATTATTCTGTTTATTCCTGGAAGTAGAGAGCCTGATATGTGTATTAGTTGATCCAGGTATATGTATTCCTCTACTATTTCCAGGGCAGTGTCATTAATTGTTATTTCTTGTGCGTTTATCAGTTCGTTATACATTATTTTGGTCTTACTCAGATTTATTTCAAGGCCTACTTCGTTGCTTGCTGCATTCAATTCATTTATTTGTTGTTGCATTTCGCCAGGGTTACTCGCTATCAGGATGATGTCATCAGCGAATCTTAGATGGTTCAAGTATTCTCCATCTATATTCAGACCTGTGTTGTTCCAGCCCAGTTTTCTGAAGATGCTTTCTAGTGTTGCTGTAAATAACTTTGGTGATATTGCGTCTCCTTGTCTAACTCCTCTGCTGGTGGGGAATTCTGGTGTGCCCTCATATATCCTAACTCTCGCTTTGGCTTCCCTATATATATTCGCTAGGGTTTCAATATATGGCTTGTCGACCCCTTGTTCTGTTAGGGCATTTATTACTGCTGTGGGATATATAGAGTCGAATGCTTTCTCAAAGTCGATGAAGGCTAGTTCTAGTGGTTGGTCGTATTCTTTGGTTCGACTGATAACCTCTTTGAGGGTATGGATGTGATCTATTGTACTGAAGCCTTTGCGGAATCCAGCCTGTTCTCGTGGTTGGGCCGAGTCCAGTGTATTTTGTATTCTGTTGCGAATGATCTTTGTGAATACCTTGTACATCACTGGTATTAGACTTATTAGTCTGTAGTTCTTAATGTATTCTTTGCTGCCTTTCTTGTGGATCAACACTATAAGGGCGCTGTTCCACTCTTTAGGTATGCTCCTGGACATCAGACAGTTCGTGTATAGTTTGGCAAGGTACTTCCATGTTTTAGCTCCTACATATTTGAGTATTTCGGTCGTGATGCCGTCATTTCCCGCTGCTTTGCCATTTTTCATGCTTTTCAGTGCCATTTCTATTTCCTCCACCAATACTTCTGGTATGGCATCTTCTGAGTGTTCTATCATTTCTTCCAAATTTTCAGGGGCCTTGTATAGGTCTCCATAGAATTTGGCTACTAGGTCTATTATTTCATTCCTGTCTGTGGTTCTTGTGTTTCCATCAGTTAATGCAACTATCTGTCTTTTCCCTATTATTAGTGCCCTTTTTGCATTTTTGTAGCTTTTACGGTTGTCTATTGTTGTTTGTACCAGTTTCTCGTTGTAATTCCTGATATCTTCTGCGATTTCCTTTCGTATCGTCTTGCACAGTTCGGTGTATTCAATTCTTTGAATGTTTGTTCTCTTTTTCATTTCTCTTCGTTTATGTAATAGTGCTTTTGTTTCCGGAGTAAGTTTTTTGTGTTCACCTCGTTGTTGCAGACCTCCCACTTCTACGGCGCAGTGTCGAATTGTGTCTATCAGTTCAGGGTTGTTATATTCCACTTTTTGTAGTCTTTCTTCTAGTAGTGCTTCATATTGGTGAGAGTTCTCTTTCAGCCATCCGTTGTTTATGTTTTTCGTTGTGTTGGTTTTGATCAGTCTTGACCTTTCTAGTTTTATATCTAAGACCAGTCGAGCTCTAATTAGTCGATGGTCGCTTCCTGTAGTGAACTTGTTGAGCGTGCTTAGATCTTTTACTGTGTTAATTTTATTGGTGAGGATAAAGTCTATTTCGTTTCTGATAGTTGCACCGGGGCCTTCCCACGTCCATTTCCTGTTAGGGTTCTTTTTGAAGAAGGAGTTTGCCACATACATGTTCTGAAAGTGTGCGAACTGTATTAATCTCTCTCCTCTTTTATTCCTTTTTCCAAATCCATATTACCCCATTCCTTTTTCTTGATCTTTCCTGTGTCCTACTTTGGCATTAAAGTCTCCCATTATGTATTTGAAGTGACTATTGTCGTTGCTGAGTTGGGTTATTTCATTATAGAATTCTTCTATTTCGTCGTCACTATGGCTGATTGTTGGGGCGTATACCTGAATAATCTGGATAGTATATCTTTTGGAGAGTCTTAGTGTTATGCTGGCTACTCTGTGTGAGGTGCTTGTTATCCTAATGATTCTATTTTTCCAGGTTTTCTTAATTAGGAATCCTACTCCGCTTGTTCTTCCTGTTGGTGTTCCTTGGTGGTATAGAAGATTCCCTGATTCAAGTTCTATGAGTTCTTCATTTTTTCCTCTTACTTCGCTAATGCCCATGATATCCCACTTTATTTTTGCTGCCTCTGTTTCCAGTTCCATAATCCTAGCTTGATTAGAGAGTGTACGGCAGTTATAAGTTGCTAGGTGTAGTGTAGTTAATGGGTAGTGGTTTAGACTCCGCAGATTCTTAGCACCATCTGCCCACGTGGCTGGTTCCCAGGATCTACCCCTCCTAGGGCTCTCCAGGCTTACGGAGAATGAGGGCCGTAACTTGTCCTTGTCTGTCATGCTGGGGTTGTGAGGCGTACCTTACCACGCTGCCTCAATGCGGGTTGGCAAGGGGCGAGGGATGTCGTTTGCCAGTTTTCGCCATTTACTGACGGACCCTGTACCCCCAGATTTTTAGTGGAACTTTTTATTTATGAAAAAGCCCTTACTAGAGTGAGATTCGAACCTCCGTCCTTTGGGTCAAGAAAACCCAATTTCCGGCGCTCTAACGCACTCCGCCATCCGGGGGAATATATATATATATATATATATATATATATATATATATATATATATATATATATATATATATATAGTTTTAAATTAATTATTTGCCAACTAAATAATCAGGATTATTTTTTGTGGGTTTGTGGCAATGATACCAAGTGTACTCTTTTAAATATTTATTTTACGAGCTTTCGAATACAGTCGTATTCATTTTCAAGTAATTATTTAACGAGATTGCAGGTAAAGTTGAAAAATATATGTATAATAAATCATTTCAAATAGTATCCAAAAATTATTATATATATATATATATATATAAGGAAACGAAAGGTAAATATTGGGTAATCGGTCTGTATGAAAAGTCAAACTCTTTTGTTCAACGTGCCTCTATATTTCGTTGTACTTCACAACTTCCTCAGGAGGTTATTGCTATAAACATTAATCAATGATTCTATATATATATATATATATATATATATATATATATATATATATATATATATATATTGTTGTAGGTAGAACGAGCATATAACATTAATAGAATCCCAATAAAGTCGAAAATATTAATATCTATCAATAAAAATAATTTGTAAGTAAAGTACGAAAATTAATGCAATATCTATATAACAATATAATCAATTAGAATCAATGGGCATAATCATAGAGAAAATAAATAAGAATATAAATAGAATTCATAAACAATTATTAATAAAACAGTTTTAAAATAATTCTGTATTTTAAAAAACAACCTTAGACAGAACTTAACAAGCAAACGAAGATCAATTAAATAACGTGACGCCACACGGAATATTAGACACCTAAAGCATCTGCTTATATTTAAAAAATAAATAGGATGGTAATAATAAAATCAACAGTGCAACAATGATTGATTAATAAATGACATTTAGAATTATTAAAAATATATATAAGATATGTTAGTTAATATTTAATCATGAAAGTTAATAGGAAACATGATAATATTATGTAGAAAACTGTAATTATAGGTAATGTCAAAAACCAAAACGAGATATAACAGTTGACGACAAGTATACCAACATAAAATGTAATTTGATATGAAATATAAGAATAAAAATAAATGATTATCGACCTAATTTATGTATATAAATGTAATAATATAAAACACAATAAGAAATGAACTGTATTCATATGTATTATGTAAATATTTAGGTTGTGAGAAGTATTAATTTTGTATATTTACATTGACCAATCGGAAGATTTCAAATAATCAATCACATGAGAAAACAATGATAATAAGATGTTAGTGAATCAAACCAATGACGATATGGTTATAGTGAATAACCAACAACCTTTAATAACAAGTTTAAGTCAGAAAAACAATAAAAACATTAATAAACAAAGTGACAGGTGAACAATAATCAAAGATTTTTCTAGAACATTGCCAGCTTCCGGTTATAAACGATAGAAAGGGTTTTGGCGGATAAAAAACCCGCGGTAGTCAGTCAATCAATGAAGAAAGAAGTGATAGTATGTCATGCAGCTTTTCTTAGCAAATTTTCAAGTAATAAGTGTTATATGTATAAAATAAGAAGTATAAAGTAAAGTATAATTAAATAAGTACAAAGACAAAAATTTGTGTTGAAACAAAGTCAGCCACGTAGAAGAATTATCACCAGATAATTATAAGAAGGGAGATTGCCACCTGAAGCGGGAAAGCGTCATGGCTGGACACAACTGAAGGCGTCGCTTGGTGAAATATAACAAGGTCTGTGGTGTGTTTTAATTAATAATATTTGGTACCAAATAATGAAAAAGTGAAATTTAAATCATAAACACCTGGTAATAAAAGTTTTAAAATGATTATAATAAACCAGGAATCGTAAAAAACTTACCATTATCAAATTTGTAGATATATGTATTAATTTCTGTCATGTTTAATTTTTCTCCAGTTACATATATATAAAACTTTCCACAAAACAACGAACCATAACTAATTTCAGTTTTTATCACATGCACAATTGTTATAATACGTTAAAATAATTTTTTTTAAAAGATCGAAATTAAGCAGATAAAATATTTCAAATATCCTCTCCATTCCACGAACCGATTAAAACTAAAGCAGTGTCTGAATATTTTCAATAATCCTATTTAGAAGAACAACAAGAATAAAGTTACAATAGTTGAACATTTTTAAACGCAAGTTACAGTTCGCTGACCCATGGTTCATGCATGGTATTAACCTTCCAGCTTCCGGCATAACTCACGACCGCTGATCCATGTTTGTACAACAAATGATTATTCTGCAGAATTGCATATTTTTAGTCTATAGCTGCATTTATTTTAGTATATAAGTTCGATTAATTGAATGTATTAAATATAGTGTATTTTGTGTAGTTGTATTGTCAATAAAGTATCTTTTTAAATAGTGACTTTTCGGGCAGCAACCCTTAATTGGCGCAGTCAGTAGTATAGTGGAACAGCCCTTAGTGATCCTCTTCGTTTTTTAACGTTTATCCACCTCAAGAACCTTTGGGAAACGTTGAAGTTCGTCCAAAAGTGCCAAAAGAAGAATAGAAGTAAGTGAAGTGTATCCATAATTATTAGAAGAAAAAAAATCAATTAAAGTTAGGAAGAAATACCTTTGGAAAACCAAGTGAAGTTCATTCAAAAGCTTTAGAATTAAATAAGCGAGAAGAAAACGACACTAGTAACCGGAATGCACCTCAGCATCATCGTTAGCCTGTAAGCAATTATAATTTTTCCTTTTTATTACCTATATGTCAGAAACACCTCAAGAAGCCTCTCCTCATACCTCTCAATCAGTATTACGTCCATCAATCCTAAATTTAAACACACCTAGATTCATAATTAACCCACCTCAGATCAACATCATGCCTGAATTTAATCCAAAACATCTAGACATCCTATCCCCTTACGATGGAAATCCCAACTAGCTGTATAACTTCATTAATATCGCTACTCTACTCTTAAGCCATTTCTGAGACAATAACAACATCCAAAGTTTTCAAAACCACCTCCTATTCCAAGGAATCCTAAGTAAACTGACAGGAAGAGCTAAGGAAGTCGTCTCGGTCTACGGATGTACAGATTGGGAACATACCAAAGAAACTTAGATCCAAAACTTCGCCGTTCAACGTAATGAGAATTCTCTCACAAGAGACGTAGTAAATTTACATCGAGGACCCAATGAATCTCCACAGCAGTATTACGAGAAAGTAATGGGTTTGCTAAATACAATATCTAACTACATAGAACTTCACAACGGCGATATCAACATAAAGGCAAATAAGAAGAGCTTTTTCCAGAAACAAGCCCTAACAACTTACCTAGCAGGACTTCGGGAACCCTTAGGTTCCACTATCAGAGCAATGAGACCAAGCAATCTATCTACGGCAATACAGTACATCCAGGAAGAAAACAATATAAGGTATCTCCAGAAAGCAGTAAACCCTCAACCAACAACCAGCAGGCATATCAGCGCAAACTAACAACATAAATCACCAGCTCCTCTTATGTCTTCACAATGGCAGCCATCAACGTTTAGACCACAATGGCAACCATCAACTTTCAGACCTCAATGGAAAGCACCACATCCCCGACCGCAATGGCAGCCACAAGCTCAACAGTCTGGATTTAGACCACCGGCGCAACAAAATAATTTCATTCCACAAGGCCAGAAAGTATTCCCTGGACCATCAAGGTTTCAACAGTTCAGTTGGCCTCAACACCAGAACACCTGGAGTAATAAACCTGGAATATCTCAGCCACATAAACCTACACCAATGAGCATTAGCACTAGAGCTACGACTCTAACCTAACCTAACCTAACCTAACCAGAGGTTCATCAAGATGTGCCATCATCACCATCAGTTTTGTTCGTCCCTTACAAAACTTCTTCAGGGGATGGAGAAGTTACAGTTCGCTGACCCATGGTTCATGCATGGTATTAACCTTCGAGGTTCCGGCATAACTCACGACCGCTGATCCATGTTTGTACATCAAATGATGATTCTGCAGAATTGCATATTTTTAGTCTATAGCTGCATTTATTTTAGTATATAAGTTCGATTAATTGAATGTATTAAATATAGTGTATTTTGTGTTTAAGTTGTGTAGTTGTATTGTCAATAAAGTATCTTTTTAAAAAGTGACTTTTCGGGCAGCAACACTCAATTCGCAGGTATTCATTTTTTCAAAGAAATATAATGCTTACAAACGACTCAAAAAGAATGAATAGTTTTTAAAATATACATAAAGGTTGTGTGATGTGGAAAATTAGATGTATATAGAAAAATATTTACATTTAATAGCATAAGAATTTTCATAGTTAAGATGAGGATAATCATTTATTTTTATATATAATAGGTATATGACTCCAATGATAAAATTAGAGCGCCAACTATATTTTATATATAAATAATATTGAAATTTTCAAATTTTTTTGTTCTATCTTTTAATAAATCACATAAAATAAATTACATTGAGTAGTAATGTTGATTTTATTATGACTTTGCCCAGGACCCTACTGAGATATAGAGTAGTGTATAAATAAGAGCAGCCAAGGTAATAAAATTTAGGAATTAAATCAAACCACATGATATCAAATAGCATAATGAATAGGAGGAATTAAGGATAAAATATATATGAATTAGCTAGCCCAAGAGTATAATATTTCAATAGTAACACAACATTAATACATTTTTATATTCAATTTAAATTCACAATTGAAATAAAACAATCCATTTAACTATTTCAATTAGCACACTAAGTAGAATCATATTTAATTTGTCTCCGCAACATTGGCGCAAATAACAATATATCATTTCATATACAATATATATAATATATATATATATATATATATATATATATATATTGAAACAGATATTATAGATAATAAGAGAATAAGTATCATAAAAATATGTTGCTAGTATTAAAATATATGAAAATAATATAATTCAAGAAAACAGGTAAAAAGGAAACACTTTTCTTAATTTAAACAACATATCAAATAAAGATATATTAAATAATAGCCTATAACAATATAATAAAAAAGGAATTACCTCAATAATAATACAAAATATAGAGATTGCCTAACCAATGTAATGATGTAAATAAAGTTGCCTAAGACGAAGAATATTTCCATACCATAACCAGCTGTTCACCTAAAAAGAAATAATTATATAGTCAAGTCAAGAGAATTTTAGATATAAGTAGTTACATTAGAATACAAATATTATTATAGATAATTCATTATAATCAATAATTTAAGAATAAAAACAAATACAAATATTGAATAGAATAGAATTCAATAGATTTTCATAGATAAACGAATAATGACATATAGATAAATGATATTTGGTAAATAAAATGAACGTTGAATCAATAAATAGTAATTTGTTAAAGTTTATTATAAATAATATAATGCAAAGAGTTTAGACAAATAACATAAGAGAATTTATATTTATAATTAATATGAGTGTAACAAGGATATACTATCAATAACAATATTGAATGTTGTACCATGTAAATGTATCTATGTATAACCAATTTTAATTTATTTGTATGATGAAAAAACTCATAGAAACTCTATAAATGAACTAATAATGTAAAAGAGTGTATGTATGAAATTTTTAATAAGTGAAAGAAGTTTCAATTAATCTGATTGCAAAAGACAATATTTTATTGGTTATAAAATATGACAGAACAAATTGTGAATCAACAAATAAACTTTGAAATAGTGATCTGAAAAAGAACAAAAGACTGTTTGTTAAAAAAAGTAGAGAATCGAGGGGACGCTTAAATAATTAGGGAAGATGGTGTCAAGAAGCGAGGAGTGTGTGTGATGGTGTTCCTGAAATTTCAAGAAATTCCCGGTTTAACACATTTAAATCTATAAAGTACTATTAAATACAATCTAAGTAATACTCACAGTTAATTGTATCAAGTTTTTCGGCAAGAATCTACGAAATTTTCATTAATTTTGGGTTTTTGGAGCTTCAGCGGAGTGTTCCTGGGATCCAGAGACTTTCATCCCAATTCAAGAGCAACAGGTCAGTGTTTTTAAATCATTATTGGCCAATAATCAGAGTAAAAACTCAAAATACTCAAATAAGTACTTAATTTCATAAATTGATAAACTTTTACAAATATGATCGATCTGAAAAAGAAAGAAACAGACTTTATATAGTGAATTCATTGCATAAATCGTTAAAATTAATAAAAGGCCGAATTTTAAATAAATTAAAATACGTACTTACGCCATCTTGTAATTACATAAATCTGGTGATTGAAATTTCATAATGTAATAACTATGCCCATCTGTATATAATACCTATATTTCTATCTATGTATATAACTATTTTCTTCCCACAGCAATTTGTATCATATATATGTATGATTTATATATAAATTCTTTCATGTGTTTGAATCATTCACTTGTTTGCATCATCAACAAACCATATTTGTATAATATGAATAGATGCTTCGTATGTATAAGAATTGTTCGTTTTATGCTAAAGCGCATGAATAGTTTTTTCACGCATGCGTATTGATGAAATGATTAAAATAAATAAGTAGATACAATACAACCAGTGGCGTCTCATATTATTTTTATCAAATATATAAAATATTAAATTTAAAATTAAATTGATTTCAAAATAATGTGTTTTCTTTTTATTTGAACAATTACAGCAATATAAAAGCCAGGACTCAAAGAGAAAAAGGATTTCATGCTCCCGAATTAATAAATATATAATGAATATAACAACTATATAAAAAACAATAACTGAGCTAGCCAAACTAAATAAAAATTCTAAATTATAAACATCTATCTTAAAATATTCTAATTAAAATTATACAGTATCATAAGTTAATAATAATTGTCCCCCAAAACGTGGGGCGTTGTGAAAATATAGGATACATTTGTAAAAATTTAAAACTTTAATTAAAATGGAAAGAAAAAGTACATTGGAAGATGACAAACAGGAATATAGGACACAGGAAACGCAAGAATTAACAGAAGAGGGATATGATCGGTTAATGCAATTTTTGATCAGTATGAATAGAAAATTGGAGATTGAGAATGAGATAAGTAAAAATATGCGGGAAGGTAGGAATAGTATGAATGTAGATTTAAATAAAGAATTGGACGAACAAAATGAGATTATAAACAGAATTGTGGAAAATAGGAGTAAGCGGGATGATGAATGAAAAAAGGATAGGAAAACTATGGTAAAAGATTTTAACAAAGTAGAGGGGAACATAGATAATAAAATGGATAAGTTGTCAGATGATAAGACTATTATGAAGGAAGAAACGAATGGTAAGGAGGACAAGATTAATGAAAATATGAACAATATTAAGGAAGATTTGAATGCGACTTTAAATAAAAATATTGATACTATGGAACAGAAAACAGATAATAATTTGAAAAAGAAAATTGAAGATATGAAACCAGAAAGTATTCAGCAAATTAAGGGAATTAAGAATTGTATGGAGAAGAATGAACAATCTAGAAGGCAAATAGATAAAGTTAACTTAGATATGGAGGATCAAAATAAAAACTTGAAGATAGAGCCAAAAGAAAGCGGAATCAAAATGGAAGAAAATTCACCAAAAACTATCCAAACGGAAGTTTCAAAACAAGCATATAAGTTAACAAAGAACATAGATGAAGTAAAAATAGAAAGTTTCATCGAAAGTAAGAATATTGAGAAGAATAATCAGGAATTAACAAATATCACAGAGGGGACAGAAGAAATTAAGAAGGAAACTGAAGAAGTAGGTTGCATAAAATTACAAGGACAAGCAAGTGAAGAGGTCAGGAACCATTCTCAAGAAAAAATGAATAAAGAAATCACAAATTTAAATGGTATAATAGAAAGATCAACAGGCATATGTACTAGAAGAAGTGGAATAATGGATAGACAAATTAACAGAGAAATAGAAGAAATGAACCGGAGATTAAAGGATACAGTAGAAGAAATAGAAGATAGTATAAGAAGAAATGAAGGAGGTATAGGATGCGCAGGAAATTTTTATAATAATGTAGTAACAGGAATAAAATGGGACAACATGATGACTATGATTCATACAAAAGCTTTCTCTAAAATAATAATAAGTGAAATGAATAATATAGAAGAATTGGAAACGCAAATTTTAATGGATTCATGGGAAGAAATTTATGAGATATGGGGCAACAAAGTTAAAAAGAATATGGTAGAGAATAGACAGACGCTTCAGCAAATTATCGAGCATCAAACCACAAGAGAAGAAAGCAAGAAAAAGGTTAGGAAAAGAAAAGCAAATTAAATAATAGAACAAGAGAATAGGAATGGAATATGGAGACGAAAATGCAATTCAATGGAAAATGGAAAGGATACAGAAATGAAGTTGAATTTAAAATTTATTATTAATGAGTAACACAAGTATAAATAATGTACATGGAATTTATTATTAATGAGTAACCCAATTCTGAAGAATGTATATATGTTATGTTACGAATAATACTTGAAAAAAGGAAATGATAGTCATAAGGATAGATTGAAAATTTAATATTAAGTAGTGTACAAAGATAAAGTAGATATTAGACAGAGTTTTTGTTTTCCATTTGGCAGCTGGTGATCCAATTAAATTCATCTCGTTTGTTTCTTCAGAACCTAAAAAAATTAAATATAATATAATATAAAGAAAAATTTATTAGGTAAAACTTATAATTAAAACATTTTAAAAATTTGTGAGTATGGCAAATCAATATATATAGCAAATAAAGGAAACAATTTATAAGAGATACTGGTTTTACATAGAATGAAACTATTAAAGAATATAGGATAGAGGGGATAAAATAAGAATAACTCAAGTATCAAATAGAAGTTCACAATTTTAAATAAGGAAATAAGATGTAAGTAATAAAGGATAGGAAAGGATAATAATGAATGATATTGATTAAAAATATAGGAGGTAATGTTTAATGTCAATTAGAATCTTATAGATTACTTGAAAATACAGGAAGGAATAAGGAAGTTGATATTGATATATATATGAATTTAAGAAATAATTAATTATATTGAATAATGAATATTGAAAAGAAATATGATATGAGGAGTATATAGAAGTATAATGTAATTACAAAGAAATAAGTTGATATATAAGTGGATGTTAGGAAGAAATGATAATAAAGAAGTATTATATGAAGTAATATTAAAAATATAAATTGACATTGATCTTAATCAAGTGTATTTTAAGGAAAGAATTAGGAGACAGTTATTGAAAGAAATAGATTTTGTAGTAGGAAATATGTGAACAAATATTTGAGAAACAAAGTTAAAGAAAGTAAGATTATGCCATAAAATTGTTAAATTTTTTTTTGAATAAAATAAAATCATTCATTTATAATAAGAAAATTGAAATTTAAATAAATATCAAGGGTATGGATATCATTTAAATTTAAATTTGAGGGGAATTGAACCAGATATTATAGATAATAAGAGAATTAATATTATAAAAAATATGTTGCTAGTATTAAAATATATGAAAATAATATAATTCAAGAAAACAGGTAAAAAGGAAACACTTTTCTTAATTTAAACAACATATCAAATAAAGATATATTAAATAATAGCCTATAACAATATAATAAAAAAGGAATTACCTCAATAATAATACAAAATATAGAGATTGCCTAACCAATGTAATGATGTAAATAAAGTTGCCTAAGACGAAGAATATTTCCATACCATAACCAGCTGTTCACCTAAAAAGAAATAATTATATAGTCAAGTCAAGAGAATTTTAGATATAAGTAGTTACATTAGAATACAAATATTATTATAGATAATTCATTATAATCATGAATTTAGGAAAAAAAACAAATACAAATATTGAATAGAATAGAATTCAATAGATTTTCATAGATAAACAAATAATGACATATAGATAAATGATATATGGTAAATAAAATGAACGTTGAATCAATAAATAGTAATTTGTTAATGTTTATTATAAATAATATAATGCAAAGAGTTTAGACAAATAACATAAGAGAATTTATATTTATAATTAATATGAGTGTAACAAGGATATACTATCAATAACAATATTGAATGTTGTACCATGTAAATGTATCTATGTATAACCAATTTTAATTTATTTGTATGATGAAAAAACTCATAGGAACTCTATAAATGAACTAATAATGTAAAAGAGTGTATGTATGAAATTTTTAATAAGTGAAAGAAGTTTCAATTAATCTGATTGCAAAAGACAATATTTTATTGGTTATAAAATATGACTGAACAAATTGTGAATCAACAAATGAACTTTGAAATAGTGACCTGAAAAAGAACAAAAGACTGTTTGTTGAAAAAAGTAGAGAATCGAGGGGACGCTTAAATAATTAGGGAAGCTGGTGTCAAGAAGCGAGGAGTGTGTGTGATGGTGTTCCTGAAATTTCAAGAAATTCCCGGTTTAACACATTTAAACCTATAAAGTACTATTAAATACAATCTTAGTAATACTCACAGTCAATTGTATCAAGTTTTTCGGCAAGAATCTACGAAATTTTCATTAATTTTGGTTTTTTGGAGCTTCAGCGGAGTGTTCCTGGGATCCAGAGACTTTCATCCCAATTCAAGAGCAACAGGTCAGTGTTTTTAAATCATTATTGGCCAATAATCAGAGTAAAAACTCAAAATACTCAAATAAGTACTCAATTTCATAAATTGATAAACTTTTACAAATATGATCGATCTGAAAAAGAAAGAAACATACTTTATATAGTGAATTCATTGCATAAATCGTTAAAATTAATAAAAGGCCGAATTTTAAATAAATTAAAATACGTAATTACGCCATCTTGTAATTGCATAAATCTGGTGATTGAAATTTCATAATGTAATAACTATGCCCATCTGTATATAATACCTATATTTCTATCTATGTATATAACTATTTTCTTCCCACAGCAATTTGTATCATATATATGTATGATTTATATATAAATTCTTTTATGTGTTTGAATCATTCACTTGTTTGCATCTTCAACAAACCATATTTGTATAATATGAATAGATGCTTCGTATGTATAAGAATTGTTCGTTTTATGCTAAAGCGCATGACTAGTTTTTTCACGCATGCGTATTGATGAAATGATTAAAATAAATAAGTAGATACAATACAACCAGTGGCGTCTCATATTATTTTTATCAAATATATAAAATATTAAATTTAAAATTAAATTGATTTCAAAATAATGTGTTTTCTTTTTATTTAAACAATTACAACAATATAAAAGCCAGGACTCAAAGGGAAAAAGGATTTCATGCTCCCGAAATAATTAATATATAATTAAAATAACAAAATTAATAATAACCAACTGAGCTAGCCAAACTAAATAAAAATTCTAAATAATAATCATTTACATTTAATTAAATTCCATAATCAAAAGTAAGTAAAGTAAGTAAGTTTTATCATATATATATATATATATAATAATATATATATATATATATATATATATATATATATATATATATATATATATATATATTCCAGGGTCGGAAGGTTCAGACAGGAGAGCTATAGACGCCTCCGTGTATCTGTTGGTTGTTGTCCTGAAAACTCGGGATCTTCCATTTGAAGGCACAAATGTGCGTTTGGTTATCTTGTTGAAATCCGTTGTTTGTGTTTTCTCATGTTTCAATTAACATCCTTGCTCCCAAGTTGTACACCTTTTTTTGGTTATGCCGTACCGATGAAGGCTAATGAGCCAGAAACATGCATGTCTGTAACCTCTTTTGCGTGATATGCCCGCTAATGAAACTAAATGTGGGTTAAATTAATTATGATTCGAAATTATCAGAATGTAGAAATATATGGAACTTAAGTCATCAATCTTTTAAACACACAGTTATCATGTCTATTAATTTCAATCATTTTCAAAAATGTTAGTTCTTTTTTGTAGGTTCTTTTCTACTTTAAGGACCCTTGCATTATTATAGTCAATAATGTGATCATTTAATATTACATGTTCTGCTAATGCACACGACTGCTCAAAATTTTTGCAATCAGATTTGTGTGAAGTGATACGGTCTTTTAAGCAACGTGAATTATTACCAATAAAGATTTTATTACACGAAGAACAAGAGATCTTGTAAACCAGATGACCCATATTTAGTTCGTAGTATTGTAGTATTATTAGAGGTGTGAGCTATATGATGTGAAACAATGGCAACACCGGATGTTAAATATTTCTTACGTTTATAATGAATGAATTAATTCGTATAATATTATTTCAGTTGTCTTGAAAAAGTAACGAACTGTTCCGAAAGCTTGACTCTAATAAAATAGTCCACACAATCTTCGCAAAATTTGATTACTGGCCCCTGACTGCATCCCCAATATTTAGAAGTTTTCTTCTTAACTTAGTCAGTCGAGACTAACTTCTTGTTTTCTTGTTTGTTGTTGTATTGAAATCTGTTTATTATCCTCACTAATAATATAAAATCCCAAATATTTCTTAATATCTGTTCTAAAATTAAATCAATCGTTAAAATTTATGTGCAATTTGTGCGTATCTAATTTTATTTTGGAAGACATTAACAATCCGGCGTGAATTAGTATAATATGATTGCCTCATTGTAGTCTATCGAATATACGACTATATCTGAAATTTTTGCGTAATTTTTGTATATATTCTTTTAGAAATTTATTTGGTAAGTCATGAAATTAGTTGATTAGAATGGATTTGCATTCAAATAATTCCTATTTAGCGAAAATGTTTGGCAATTTTAATTGAATTTTAAATAATTTAGAATCATCTATTTCTTCACGGTATTTGGGTCAATATTTCTTCGTTCAATTTGAAAATTGCGAATTAATAATATAGTTTGTTAATTTCTGGGCTTCATCTACTAAAACAAATTGTTAGAGCTCCGTTCGTTATTATTAAACATATACCTAATGTTAATTTTAATTTACTGCAAATGTTATTTTTAATTCTCACTTTTTAGTTTATTGGTCTTCCACATTTTAGAGGTGCTGGTTTTAGTAGAAATTCTTTTGGAATTTTGAACCCATTTCTACTGTAACTTGGGAATAAATCAAGTACTTCGCTACTTTGGAACTATCTTTCATATAATTTAAAGCGTTAAGCGGACAATTTTGCAATTTGAAAACGTTTCAAAAAATGAAGGAAGTTTTATTACTTGAAACAGTTTATGAACAACAAACAAAACGTACATTAAATATTAAAAAACTTGATAATTATGAAGTTGCAGTTGAACCACAGAAAACTTTAAACTACGCCAAGGGGTAATTATCTGCAGAAATCAATTACATGGTTCAGTCGATGAATTGGAAGTGGAATTAGAATCTGAAGGAGTTATAGAGGTAGCAAGAATTGAGACCAGATAAAATGGTGATATCGTAAATACAGCTAGTTTAATTCTTACTTTTGATAAACCAAAACATCCTCCAAAAATAGAAGTAGCGTTTTACTCACTAAAAGCTAGACCCTTTATTCCTAACCCAATATGTTGTTTCAATTGTTAAAAATTTGGTCACTTATCTAAATCATGTAATGAAAAAAAATGCATTTGTGGGAAACCTCCCCATGAAGGGCAAGTTTGTAATGAACCTGTTTGTGAAAACTGTGAAGATCAAAGACATGTCCCCTAATGGTAGAAAAATAAATATTCAAACCATAAAAATGATGAATGAGAAAATCAGTTATGGAGAAGAAGAAAAAGAGGTTTGTTAATCAAACCATACAAAGATACCTTTGCAGAGAAAACTAAAAACAACGATACTTCATCAGCAATTCTAAATTCTATAGTCCCTCAAATTTCAATAATTGTGGGAAATCAAAAAAGGCTTATATACGGCAATGGCAAACCAAAAAGTAGTTTTACCAACAGCACATCTCATTCTACCTTTATTTTGTTTCAATATTTTAATTACTGTACATTTTCACTCTCAATACGCAGATATAACACGAAACTCAAATCTTATTTATTGGTCCACCCTCATTATGTAAAAAATAATAATTCCCTGTCATTCTGCTTGGGCTCTATTCACATTTAAAAATTGAACCTATTCTAAATTCCGACAATTAATTGATCAACGTTTGTTAGATTTTTTTATTGCATAAATTCTTCGAAAATCCTCACCTCCGTGTTTGTTCTTATTTGTGTGTGATAATATCAAATTCTCCAACATAATCATTTCAGTTCATATTATATTAAAAATAAACGGTTTTAAGGATTAAAACTAACTATCCTGCATGTAGGAGACGCCCTATTATAAAATTGTCACTTGTATACCCTTCGGAGGCTGTATCATGCTACAAACCAAATTTTCTCGAAAAATATAGTATGTAACAAGTATAATTTATTAATAAAAATCCAAGTCACATGTTAATATAGAAAATAGATAATATTCCTGAAGGAACTGGCTCTGGATTCTTCATCTTGTTGATGTTTCTTTGTACTACCTATGGACGAAGGTTACGGTCAGGCAGAGATGGCGTAACGTACGCCATCTACGAGAGGGTGTCGTAATCCGATGGAGACACTGTGTGAGCGGTGCCTATGTAGTGATATGTAAGGGTGGTTGCGTGGATGGCAGGGGCAGACAGTGGTGACGGTTCATCTGCTACAGTCTCCCCCTCTGGCGTCGAGGTCGTCTCGATGAGGCGTCAGGAATATTAGCAGATGAAGCGGAATCTGGTTTTCGGGGTCGTCCTCTCCTTCTAATTTCCCTTATCGGCTTAGTGTCATCTTCGGACTCTCCTGAGGCGTGGTAGGGGGTCAGGTCACTAGTGTGGTAAATACCCAAGGGTACGACGTTGTTCAGCACCTCGGCAATTTCATAGCTTGTAAGTCCATGTTTGCGGAGAATAGCATACGGGCCATCTCGCCGGGGCGCAAGTTTCGTAGAATATCCCTTTAACGAATTACTGAGGAAGTGCGTTTTGACCCATACTTTGTCACCTGGGGCATAGTCGGGTCCTAGGTATCTATCTTTATTCACATATGTCTGGTTTCTATCTTGTTGCTCTTCCGTGAGCTCTTTAGCTTGGCAAAGGGACAGTGCTAAGTTTCGTAGTTTGGGAGTAATTTCCGCAACAAAATTCTCGTTGTGTACGATTGCGCTCAGGTCATTTGTGACGTCTTGTACGGTCCTGAGTTCTCGTCCAAACGTTAAATAAGCAGGTGTATAACCGGTGCTATCGCAGCGAGCACTATTCATGGCAAATCGAATTGAGGCCATATGTTTGGACCATTCTTGGTGAAGTTGTCCGACTAAGATACCAAGCTGAGCTTTGAGTTCTCGGTTTTTACGCTCCACGGGGCTGGCTTCCGGATGGTATACTGGTACGAACGCCTGCTTGATACCAAGACAGTAGGTCAACTTCTGCATGACTGCGGATACAAACTGTGTTCCATTGTCACTAATGATTCGGCGTGGAAGCCCATATCGTAGTAGAACTTCATCCAGTAAGATTTGGGAGCAATTCCCTGCAGTGGCCTCTTGTAGGGCAAATATCTCTATCCACCTGCTAGCCACATCTTCGACTATGAATATCTATCTCATACCGTCTGGAGTTAATGGTAAGGGACCAAATAAATCCATAGCTTACACTTCAAAGCGTTGATTACTAGCAGTGGTTTGTAATAGACCGGCTGGTTTCAAATTTTGGGTCTTATATCGTTGGCTTGGGGCGCATTTTGAAATGTGTTTCTCTTTGATATTTGGTTAACAGTTTTATCGACACCATAGTGTCCGGATGTGAAAGCGTCATGGTAGGCGTAAAGAATATCTTTCCTTTCTTGCTCGGGAACGACAATACGAGCGCCTTCATCCTCCTGATCATCCGTACATCGATAAAGGACACCCTTGTTCATGAGGTAGCCCCTGTTGAACCATTTCTGGTGTTCCTCGGCATCGACTGACTTGAGTGATTTCATTATTGGCTCGAGAGATTCATCCGAGAGTTGTTGTTCTCTCATGTCTCTTCCGTTATTACGAGGCAAATCAATTTCTATGGTACAGATGCTGAGCTCTGGTGGGTTTCCGTGGCTGAGGCAAGGTGGCCTTGATAGGAAGCCCGCAACCACGTTGATTTTTCATAGTGAATACTGCACCTTTAAATTGTAGGGTTGTAATTGTAGTGCCCACCGGGCCAAGCGACCGGTTGGCGTCTTCAGGCTTAGCAGCCATTTTAGCGGTTGGTGGTCTGTAATGACGATCTTTGAAGACGTTTCGATATATCCTCTGAATTTGGAAACGCCCCAGACGATAGCTAAGGCCTCTCTCTCCGTTGTAGAGTAGTTTCGTTCGGCGTCCGTTAGAAGGCGGCTGGCATATTCAATTGGATGTTTGTCGGCTCCCTCCCCCTAGACAAGGACTGCACCGATGGCATAACCACTGGCATCGGTTTTGATGATAAACGGTTCCATTTCGTTCGCTTGTCTTAACGTAGGTGCGGTTGTTAAGTGTTTTTTCAGAGTTTCGTAAGCTTCTTGTTGCTCTGTTTCCCATTTCCAAGGTACATTCTTTCTGGTCAGGTTGGTTAATGGTTTAGCTATCGAAGCGAAGTTTTCTATAAATCGTCGGTACCAAGAACAGGTCTGTACAAATGAAAGTAGCTGTTTCAAATTTTTGGGAGGAGGTCAGGTGACGATCGCTTGTATTTTGCTAACATCTGTCATAATTCCGTCCTGCATCAGCGTGTGGCCTAAGAACTTGATACTGGTGCAAGTTGGTATTGTTGTAGCTGCTTAAATACTTGGGTTAAATCATGTACATGGTCTTTGAACGTGGAAAATCTAATAATTAAATAATTTAGGTAGGCGAGAAGGGGAATGTTACTGAGGCTAACCCTAAATCGGTCCATCAGCCTTTAGAAGGTCGCAGGCGCATTACTTAACCCAAAAGGTAGGCGTCTAAAATAGTAGACTCCAGATGGGGTGATAAAGCCAGTCTTCTTCTTGTCCTCTTAGTAGATCTTGATCTGCCAAAACCCTGATTTTATATCGAATGTGGTCATAAAAGGTTTATATTTAGCCGCGTGTAATAAATCATCCATCTTGGTTAAAGGATACTTGGGAGATACCGTAATGGCATTAAGACGACGATAATTAATCTATACATACTCTGACATCATTATCCCTCTGATAGTGCACGAGCACTACTGGAACTGGCCACGAGGTATCACTCTCTTCTATCATGTTGTTGTCCAAGATTTCGTCGAGCTTCGTGCGTAATATGTTCTGTTTTGTTAAGCCAATACGATAGGGGGCACTAGCAATCGGTTCATGATTACCAGTGTCAATCCTATGCTCCGCGTAAGGAGTTGGTGGTCCATATTCTTTAAACAAGTCCTGAAATTCTTCCAACAAACTATTCAGTTGTTCCCTTTCGAAAGCCTGTAACGTCGTTGCTTCTTTTGGCTTTAATTTATTGTCAATGCTAAACAGCTCGTGATGCGTGTTTCTCTTTCACCTGGGAGGGGAATGAGTTGGATGATAAACAGGTAGGCTATCTTTGAATATGTCGTGAATCATCTCGGGAGAATAATTATTGGCAATATTTCGGTTATTCTCCTTCTCAATTCTCTCGAACTATCCCTCTCCGAGTTCGTCTGGCAGTGGAGACGCAAAGTATTCCAAATATGGGGACATGGCTTGCATGATTTCGGTTTCATACAGATTTATTGGAGTTTTAGTTTCGTTGGCTTTAGCATGCTGAACAGTGTCCGCTGACTTGTTGAATTCTATAGGATGCAGCTTATAGACTACGCTTGAATCCTGGTGAGTAATCAGTGGTGATTCTTTCTGCATTATAAGATTGGTGTATTGAGGTAAGAACTCAAAGTATTTGTGTGGCTTGTCTGCATAGTACCAGCACCTCTGTGGTAAGTTTAAGACAATTCCAGCCTTTTCCAAAAAATCAATCCCTAGTAAAGTTCTGTTGTCGACTGCTTTTGGAACTATTACGAAATTAATGGTGCGTGTTCGACCTCCTAAATCGATTGTAGTGAATGTAGTAAGGACTTCTGTTTCCCGTTGTTGTCCGTCGGCCAGTGTAACAGCTGCGTTATTTTTCACAAAAGTGCAATGTTTCTTCCATAGTAACTGATATAGACTGGCTCCTGTCACGCTCGTTTTGGCTGCGGTGTCAATGTGTGCTTGACCCTCGATGCCACAAATTCTAGCCGGGACGGTAGGTACTTTAGGTGTGGATGGTATGAATGTATTTATTGAGTGGAAATTGATGGAGTTTGTTTGTATATCTCTCGTAGTATTGGATCAGTTCGGGCAGTTGCTTCTGAAAAACCCGGGCTTACCGCACCCATAGCAACTAATTATTACGGATTTCGACTCAGTTTCCGTCGGTCGGGTAGCTACTTTACTTTTAGATTGTCCTTGCTCCATAAGTTTAGTTTGCCGTTCCCTACAGTCTTGTGCAGTGTGGCCTCGATACGCATCTATTCTGTTTTGATCGGTTGGGCTTGTGATTTTTCTGGGATTCGGGCGAAAGGGTCACTGTCTCTTTCGTCTCGTCCTCTATCATTTCAATCTGTCGTGCCTTAATCAGTAATTATGCAAACGTTCCTATCTGATCCCTCGGAATCTTTTTCCTTAGCTGGACATTTAAAAGACCTTATACCATATCAACTTGTGTTGCTTCATCATGTCTACCGGGTGGTAATTGCGCGAGTAGTGCTCGCTTTTGGCAGATAAAGTCGTCTATCGGAGTATTTCCATTTTTATGTTTACTGAAAATGTCTTAAGTATATTTGATAAGATGGTGTTGCAGGCGAGAAAGCCGATCGGATCAAGTCAGTGGCCTTCCTCCAATCAGTGGCTTCATCCTTGATACCTTGCCACCAGGTGGTGGCTGTTTCAGTCAATAGTAGTGGTAGACCCTTTAATGCATTGATATCTGGAATTTTCTCCATGTCTTTATAAATTTCTAGGGTATTTGGAAGGTTTCTACGGCTTCGTGACATATCTCTCCATTAAATCGTGCTGTGCATCTACTCAGACTACCCCTTTTCGGTGCCTCTGGCTCAGTACGAATACCCGCAGCAATTGTTGGACTTGTTCTGGAGACATCGCCATGGCGCTTTGATTAGCAATACGCTTGCTTCTTCTTGGAATGGTGAATGCTATTCGACACTAAGACTAGGTAAAGTATTGTATTGTATATATATTGTATATCCCCGACGATACAAAGACAGTGTTCGGCGAATGTATCGTCTAGAGTACTTTCTGTAAGTGTGTATTGTAACACCTATGATACAAAGCCAAACAATTGACGAATGTATTATCTAAGAATGACAATAATTACAGAGACAACAGTTGTCTCTGATAATTAACAAAGCCGTTTTCTAATGTCTGAATAAATATCTGAAACTAACCAAGCAAGTGTGGTTTGTTGAAAGGTATCATCTGACGATTGAAAAAACAACGAATGTTCACTCACAATGCTTCTTGAACATTCAATATCTCTAGCCTCTACGCTGAGCGCCACTTGTAACAAGTAACAAGTATAATTTATTAATAATAATCCAAGTCACATGTTAATATAGAAAACAGATAATATTCCTGAAGGAACTGGCTCTGGATTCTTCATCTTGTTTCTTGTTGGTGTTTCTTTGTGCTACCTATAGACGAAGGTTACGGTGAGGCAGAGATAGCGTAACGTACGCCATCTACGAGAGGGTGTCGTAATCCGATGGTGATACTGTGTGAGCGGTGCCTATGTAGTAATATGTAAGGGTGGTTGCGTGGATAACAGGGGCAGACAATGGTGACGGTTGATCTGCTACAAGTATATATTGATTTATAAAACCCGTTATACTGGCCCTAGTGAGCTGAAAATAAGTCAGTTGGGTTCATATATGAGACACACATGAAACATTCTCTCTAACATTAGTAAACATTTGATAACATTCACAAAAGTGCAGTTACCACTTTTAATCATTAAGTGCTTTACATGAAACAGTTTATCCTTAATTCGAAAAGGGGCTATTCTATTCATACTAAAAGTATTTTGAACGGGCTTTATTATAAGATTAGAAGAATAGCATAGGTAGGTAAATGTCTTTAACTTATACTATTCATTTTTGAAAAGTATTATCGCACATAACTTTTTAAATTCGCAATTTCATCAACTGACAACTGGTCAGTTTTGTTACAATCTTTTCAATGTTGAATTATCTGGTGGAGGTATGAGTGGTTTTGAATAAGGTTCACTTCATTAAAAGATGTGTTGGGATCAAAGTCATTTTTATACAAGTATGAACCGTATTTAGAGACATGTATCCATTTTATTCCGTCCTTAAATGGAATGTTTTCATGTAGTGTGTTCTTTTTATGATTAATTAAATTCAACTTAGTGACGAAATCAAATTGGCTTATCATAGTTCAATAATCTTCTGGTAAGTATATATTTTTATGGCGATGTAAGACTTATTCAATGCGCCCAAAATCACGATCTATATCTAAATTACTGTGGCCCACTAATTTTTACTGTGCCTATAATTATAAGGCACTGGTATAAGCAAATAATTAACAAGTTTTTATTTTGAGTTGCACACGAGTCAGACCACAATATTACGTTGGATATGCTATTGTCTGTAAAGTTAAATTCCAACATTGTTAATAATGTGCTGCATACTTCAACGCTACCGCAATGTGTCATAACCTCAGTCCAAGTAAAAAATCAGTTTTTTCTGTATTTTTAGGAATAGATAGGATACCCAAGTTATTTATCCACATTTGCCGTAAATAAAACGCTTTGTTAGTACTAAGTTTAGGAAGTGGGTTGTAGTGCATAGGTTGCCTCAAAATTTTCTTTATGCAATAATAATAATTATAATAATAATAATAATAATAATAATAATAACAATAATAATAATAATAATAATAATAATAATAAACAGAACAAGATTGGATACTTCGTAGATATTGCTCATCCGAACGATCACAACCTGAATGAAACAGAAAGAGAACAGATTAATAAATATTTCGAACTGGCCGAAGAATTCAAAGTTATTAATAACTTAAAAAAAGTCGAAGTTGTACCGATAGTCATCTCTGCAACCGGATTAGTAACAAAGAACTCAAAAAAATACATCGAAACGTTGGAAATAAATCATAAAGAAGTGTTCCCCGAAATGCAGAAATCTGTCGTACTGGAAACGTGTAGAATTGTCAGGAAAACTCTTAACTTACCTGAAAATATGTGACTGCGAAATCCTGCTAGAAGAATCGCAAGTTTGAAGCAACGTGAATGATCATGAATCCCACGTTGTGGAGCAACCCCGCGAGGCAGGAAACGGAAAATAATAATAATAATAATAATAATAATAATAATAATAATACGATACGATACGATACGATTTATTGACCAGTTTAAATACAAAAGCATTTGTGTAGTCCTAATATTAAATTACTAAGTAGTTATCAAAATTCCTAAATCAGATAATAGAATAGAAATAAAGTTAAACCAATATTTTCATAAAATTAGATTTCTGAAGTAACATATATGTGAGAATGAATTAGTAAGACTAATAATTGAACGACATGTAGTCCCGAACTGCGTAAAAACAATTTTGTAGTAAAAATTGTTTTGAAAATCTATAGAACTGATTCTGGCTCATATTTTTCACATTCTTATCAGCATGCAAATCTAGAAACTTATTATACAATCTAACATCTAGTTTGTTGTATTGTGTTTGATGCAGCCTAGAAAAAGGCACAATGAGTCGCTCTGCACCTCTGGTGGTATAACAGTGAACACCAGAATGAGTTGCCATATGTAGTACACCCCTATGAATACACAGAAGTGTCTCAAACATGTACATGCAAGGCAATGGCAGGATCCCATATTCCGCGAAAAGTCCACTGCAATGTACTCGACTTTTTGCATTATGAATAATGCGCAAAGCAGTCTTCTGAAGAGTAAAGACTCTTTGTACTCTGCTAGAGTTACCCCATAGAGAGATACCATAAGCCAGATGACTGTGGATCAACGCAAAGTAAATCGTACGCATAACAAGATTACTACCAATAGATGAGCGTAATTGTCTCATTGCAAAAATCTGTGATGAAATCTTTGAGCATAGTGAGTCTATATGGTCTCCCCAATTGATACCAGGATCTAATGTGATACCCAACAATTTCACAGATTCCCCTTTGGTACCTCGTTTCACAGAGCTAAATGTTATTTTTTTAGTTTTCCCATCGTTTAATTTCAAATTGTTTGAATCAAACCAAGATTTAGCTAACTTTAGATTCTCGATGCTGACATTTTCCTCTCCTTTCGTTAAGAATGTAGCATCGTCTGCAAATAAAACCGATCGACACTCAAGAGACGCCGGTAGATCGTTTATGTATAGTAAAAATAATAATGGTCCTAACACTGAACCCTGCGGGACTCCATCGTTTACCGACATCCGACTAGATTCACAGCCATTGTAGCTTACGTATTGCTGACGATTTTCCAAATAAGATTTAAACAATTTCAACTCTCGACCACGGAATCCGTAATGTTCCATCTTTCGCAATAAAATGTCCGAGCTCACACAGTCGAAGGCCTTAGTTAGGTCACACATAATGGCGTACGTGTTTTTACCCGCATCCAGACCCTCAACTATGCTCTCAATCACATTCAAGATTGCCAGAATGGTTGACTTATGTTTCTGAAACCCAAATTGACATTCAGATATTAAGTTCTTATGTTCTAAATAGGAGCTTAGTTTATTTTTTATCAGTATTTCAAATATTTTGGAGATTATAGGTATAATAGCTATAGGCCTATAGTTGTTAACGAGATCGATGTCGCCACTTTTGAATACCGGAATAATTTTTGATATTTTCAGTACGTGGGGCCAGTTCCCCTCATTTATACATTTGTTGTATAAGGTTGTCAATGGTCCAACTAGCGAAGTCAAAGTAACTTTAATCATCTTTGCGTTTAAATTATAAAAATCCAGACTTGGCTTACATTTTAGAGATAATACAGCCTCGTGAACATCAGTCTCCAAAATTGACGACATGAAAAAGGATGATGATGGTCTAGGTAGGACATTCAAAAAATGTAATGGGTCAGTTTGGGGACTGTCAATACTTTTCAGAATAGTTTCCGATATGCCTGCGAAAAATTTGTTAAATTCACTAGATTCTAATGTGTGCGACACTCTGTTCTGATGTTTAGTGTTTCTTTCCTGATTTACAATACTCCAGATAGCTTTATTCTTGTTATCTGACTCATTAATGTTTTTTTCATATGCATTCTTTTTCGCAATTTTAAGCGATTTACGGTAGTCTTTCCGCAATTGACAGTATTTATACCAATCTAAGAGTGATTTTTCAGACCTAAATTTCTCTCTCAAATGGTAGACTTCATTACGCATTGCCTTAAGTTCGCTTGTAAACCAGTTTAAAGCTGTCTTTCTACGAGCAATTGATTTCAAAGGAAAACATGTATCAGCACATGTAGACAGTATATCGGTAATGAGATTTGCATACTGATCCGAGTTTAGTCGTCCAGAATCAGGCCATTGAACTTCCTGAATTTGGTTTACAAAACTAATTAAATTATTATTATTTACAATTCTTCTCATACACTTCCTAACGGATGTATTATTACAATGATCAATTCTAAAAAACAAATAATTACCACTATGATCCGACACTAATGGTTCATACACCCCTGTATGGAGTTTATCATAATCTAAGTTTGTGACTATATTATCAATACATGAGCTAGTTGTGTTAGTTATTCTAGTCGGCATATGAACCAAGTGCCTTAGACGATACGCACAAAAAATATTTATCAAAATCTTTGAGTACTCACTATCATCATTCAAGTCTAGATTAAAATCCCCCATGATAATAATAGATTTGTACTTTGTGTATAACTTATTAATAACACTCTGTAGCTGATCCACAAATATTTCTAATTTGCCTTTACTGGATGATCTGTATATGGCTAACAAAACACAATTTCTTTGTTTTATTTCAGCAGCACAGAACTCCGCATGGAAAGGTATACAAAAGTCACTGATATCAATATAACTTAAATTAATATGATTAGATGCAAATATAGCTACACCACCATGTAATTTTCTGGAAGATCTACAGTAACTAGATGCTAATGAGTAACCACTTAATTTGATGCTCTCTAAACTATTTATATCAAGCCAGTGCTCACCAATGCAGAGTATATCAAATGGATATTCATCCAAGAATACAGTCAGGTTATTGACTTTATTTGTAAGACTTTGGACATTTAGATGAAATACTGAGTACTCAAATTTTTCAAAAAGCATTGTATCAATGAATATATTATCATCTTCACACAAATTATGTACTAACTGGTGAACTGAATTTGACGTCTTCCTGAAAAAAACCTATTTACCGATATATTGTCTGGCCATATATCATTCTTAAGAATACTGTCCACTTCATTAACAGGCACCGAAATTTTGAATGATGAATAAGCACTAGGTTGACGTGAATTCAATTTTATAACTATAACATTGGGCGCATAATTTTTCAAATAGTCCTTTAAATCATTTGGGTCTACGTCGGGTTCAAAATTTGTCACGTGATAATGTCTATGGCTATATAATATATATATAATAATAATAATAATAATAATAATAATAATAATAATAATAATAATAATAATAATAATAATAATAATAATAATAATAATAAGGGGTTGAAATGGTAGTGAAGCGTCTCTTATAGCCTCTCCTACCAATTCCTGCTCGCACCTCCACGTTGGTAGCCCCGGTAACTATCTCTGGAGATTCAGGATCGGGTAACCATCCCCCGTGGCGGATCTGCAGCAGATGGGCTAACGCGAGAGGGAGAACCACCACCACGCGGGGTAGCATCCCGTATGGTGTGAAAGAAAAGTGCTTTCAACACACGAAGAAATCGTTACTCGGGCGGGGAAGGATTAGATGCTGGTCCTTCCAATCGGAACCGTCAGGATGTCCAGCATGTAGATGAGAATGGTGGGGGCACCGCTCATCGAAACGTACCCCATCAACCGCTTGAACCTACGGCGCCTCGGAGACGTGTTGTGCGACAGCCTGTCGCACCCACTGAACCAAATCAGGCACAATCAGAAAGACGACGTATGAAATGGGACAATGAAACCAACAAACAAGTAATACGTTCGTTTTTCACAGTTACGGCACTGGAGACTGATATGACGATGTACCGCATGCGACTGCATAATCACTTCATTGAGAAAATGCCACACCTAAATCACCTCTCAGAACAACGAATAGCAGATCAACGTAGAGCTATCATAGGAAATAACCTAATACCTCTACCTGCAATCGAACAAATAAGGGCAGAGGTGGAGAGGGAGATTAATCAACAGCCTATAAATGAAACCCCAGAAACTCAGGAACAAGAAAGTAGAGGACCTGAAGCTGACCTACCACTATTAAGTCTTCGAACCTCAGTAATCAACCGTCAAACATTATGGGAAGAAAACTACCAATAACATCTTACTGAATTCAGAGGATCCGACCCTGCCAGCAGGCCGGCGCTACCAAAACTCATTTATACTCCAAACACGCACTCTCTCTTAGGAATTGGTAATCAAATTCTGGAAAGTCAATTGGATGCAGATATGAACCTTGAGGAAATACATCTTCACGTGTATTGCGCAGCTCTAGCAACAATCAAAGCCAACAAACAAAAAATACTAAAAGCACCTAAGACACGTACGCCTCAGAAACCGAGATGGGAACAAAGACTTAGTACCAAAATCGAGAATTTGAGAAAAGAAATTGGTAGAATTCAACAAATAGCAAATGGGCAAAAATCCAAAAAGCTGCTAAATAAAATCCCGGTCCAGATTAAACAACAGCTGGAAGAAAAAACAACAAATGAAATAAAAACAATTATAGATGATACCTTAGATACCTGGAAACAAAAACTTGCAGTTGCTTCTAAAAGATTAAAAAGATATCAGGAGAGCTACCAACGCAAAATCCAAAACAACTTCTTTTCAAAAAATCAGAAGGGCTTCTATAGATCGTTTAACGAACAACCTGGTTCTAAAGGACAACCGCCAAAGAAGGAGGATTTACATACATTTTGGGAAGGAATGTGGTCGAAGGAAATCGAACACCAGGAAAATACACCTTGGATCAAATCAGAAATTCAGAACAACAACCATCTACATATGGAAGAAATAATATTAACATTACAAGATCTAAAAAAGGTAATAAAAAACTTGGCCAACTGGAAAGCACCAGGGAACAACGGTATCCAAAATTTCTGGTACAAAAAACTTACGGCTACCCATCATCACCTGACCAACCAATTTAATATCGCTCTAAGAAACCCTGACCAACTACCAGACTTCCTTACAAATGGTGTAACTTATCTTCTTCCAAGATCCTTCTCAATATAGACCCATCACGTGCCTTCCTAGAATGTACAAAATCTTCACTGCAGCACTATGTGATAAACTGTACGCATACCTAGAAACTAATGATATTCTAACGGAGGAGCAGAAAGGGTGCAAAAGAAAATATATGGGCTGCAAGGAACAAATAACCATCGATAATGTGATATTGGAACAAATCAGAAAGAAGAACAGAAATCTATACATGGCTTATATAGACTATCGGAAAGCTTTCGACTCAGTGCCCCACAGTTGGTTAATAAAAACTTTGGAAATTCACAATATACACCCTGTGGTGGTTAGGTTTCTAAAAAGTACTATGAGTAATTGGAAAACAAAACTCAAAATTAACCTAAATCACACAGAACTAGAAACTGAATCTATCAGTATTAAAAGAGGAATCTTTCAAGGAGATACACTTTCCGCTCTATGGTTCTGCTTGTGTTTAAACCCATTATCACGTGGCCTAAACCACACAGGATATGGAGCAACTATTAGAGCGGATCGAAACTCAACAACCATAAGTCATCTATTCTTTATGGATGATCTGAAACTATATGCTGCGTGCAAAAAACACCTAGAATCCAACTTAAAACTCATGCACCAGTGGAGCACAGATGTCGGAATGTCGTTTGGTATGGAAAAATGCCAAACTGTATCGGTTGAAAAGGGAAAGCTGAAAGAAGGAGAACCTATAGAACTAGAGCCAGGCAAATATATTGAAGCCATGACAGACAAACCCTACAAGTACTTAGGAATCCTTCAGACACACAAGATAGAACATAAAGAAATAAAAGCCATATTAACCACCGAATTCGAAAAACGCCTTTACAACCTCTTAAAAAGTAAGCTAAATTCAAGAAACCTTACCACGGCCATAAATAGCTACGCCATATCCGCTCTTCAGTACTCCTTCGGAATAATTAAATGGACTCAAACGGACCTGGAAGCAGTAAACAGAAAGATTAGAACCGAGCTAACAAAACATAGAAAACACCATCCAAAAGCGTCCGTCGAAAGGGTAAATTTACCTAGAGAAAAAGGAGGTAGAGGAATAAAAGATGTTGTGGAAGCTTGCACTCAGCAAATTGCAGGCTTGAGGAGTTTTTTCCGCCACCAAAATAGTCAACTTCATAAAGCCATAGTGAAAACAGATACGGGTTATACACCTTTAAACCTAAGCATGGAAAACTTTACGCCCTTTAACACACGAAATGAGGAAGATAAAATTAGAAACTGGCGTTCAAAATAATTGCACGGAAGATTCATTAATGATTTACAGAAAGACACGATAGATCAAGCTAAATCAGTTGAATGGCTTAAAACTGGAACGCTGTTCCCAGAAACTGAAGGTTTTATGGTTGGTATACAAGATCAGGTTATAAAAACGAGGAATCACCAAAATTATATCTTGAAGGAAGAAATACCAACAGATAGGTGCAGAAAGTGCAACAGAAGTCAAGAAACGATTGAACACATTCTCTCTAGTTGCCAAAGCATAGCTGAAACTAAATATCTAGAACGACACAACAAAGTTGCCACAGTAGTATACCTAGAAGTACTGAAAAAACTTAACCTTGATCCACAAAACAACGAGCCATATTACAAATATAAGCCCCCTCCAGTTATCGAAAATCAGTATGTTAAGATCTACTGGGATAAAACTATCATGACGAACGTAACAGTACGACACAACAGGCCGGACATCACAGTCATTAATAAACAATCCAAGCAAGCTCTGCTTATTGACATATCGATCCCAAATAATTCTAACACAGAAAGCAAATACAATGAAAAACTAAGCAAATACGCCGAGCTAAGGACCGAAATAAAAGAATTGTGGAATCTTAAAGAAGTCAAGATCATTCCAGTTGTTTTATCCTGTATGGGGCTAATTCCCAAAAAACTAAGTACTTCCCTCAAAGACATTGATATTCCTGAGTCAACCTACCGATTAATGCAAAAATCTGTAATCCTGGATGCTACAAACATTGTTAGGTCATTTCTAGAATAGTGACACCCAACGAAAGTCTTGCTGTTGAGGCCGACTGTCGTTGAAACACGCCGGGTGTAAATCCGGTGACACAAAAAGGAAAATAATGATAATAATAATAAAAACACCATCCAAAAGCGTCCGTCGAAAGGGTAAATTTACATAGATAAAAAGGAGGTAGAGGAATAAAAGATGTTGTGGAAGCTTGCACTCAGCAAATTGCAGGCTTGAGGAGTTTTTTCCGCCACCAAAATAGTCAACTTCATAAAGCCATAGTGAAAACAGATACGGGTTATACACCTTTAAACCTAAGCATGGAAAACTTTACGCCCTTTAATACACGAAATGAGGAAGATAAAATTAGAAATTGGCGTTCAAAAGAATTGCACGGAAGATTCATTAATGATTTACAGAAAGACACGGTAGATCAAGCTAAATCGGTTGAATGGCTTAAAACTGGAACGCTGTTCCCAGAAATTGAAGGTTTTATGGTTGGTATACAAGATTAGGTTATAAAAACGAGGAATTACCAAAAGTATATCTTGAAGGAAGAAATACCAACAGATAGGTGCAGAAAGTGCAACAGAAGTCAAGAAACGATTGAACACATTCTTTCTAGTTGCCAAAGCATAGCTGAAACTAAATATCTAGAACGACACAACAAAGTTGCCACAGTAGTATACCTAGAAGTACTGAAAAAACCTAACCTTGATCCACAAAACAACGAGCCATATTACAAATATAAGCCCCCTCCAGTTATCGAAAATCAGTATGTTAAGATCTACTGGGATAAAACTATCATGACGGACGTAACAGTACGACACAACAGGCCGGACATCACAGTCATTAATAAACAATCCAAGCAAGCTCTGCGTATTGACATATCGATCCCAAATAATTCTAACACAGAAAGCAAATACAATGAAAAACTAAGCAAATACGCCGAGCTAAGGACCGAAATAAAAGAATTGTGGAATCTTAAAGAAGTCAAGATCATTCCAGTTGTTTTATCCTGTATGGGGCTAATTCCCAAGAAACTAAGTACTTCCCTCAAAGACATTGATATTCCTGAGTCAACCTACCGATTAATGCAAAAATCTGTAATCCTGGATGCGACAAACATTGTTAGGTCATTTCTAGAATGGTGACACCCAACAAAAGTCTTGCTGTTGAGGCCGACTGTCGTTGAAACACGCCGGGTGTAAATCCGGTGACACAAAAAGGAAAATAATAATAATAATAGCCTTTATTGCCCAACAGATTTATACAAATCCCTTTACAGAGCAAAAACAATGAATATATAATAAAGGAAGAATCAGCCTTAAATTAAATTGAGAAAAGAAGAAATAAAAAAAAATTATAATTAAAAATCAAAAAACACATTTCACATAGTTGTATAACGTTCAGTAGCACAAGCTTTAATAACTTTAAAATTATCTATGAAAATGTCGCATGTGTTGCACAATAAATTGAAATTATTACACATAACATTAATTGGTGGATGAAGTAAAACATTTGTTCGAGACCAATC
This sequence comes from Galeruca laticollis, assembly GCA_963921935.1. Taxonomy (NCBI): domain Eukaryota; kingdom Metazoa; phylum Arthropoda; class Insecta; order Coleoptera; family Chrysomelidae; genus Galeruca; species Galeruca laticollis. The sequence continues at coordinate 48,689,219 of OY998183.1, read as the reverse complement.
ACAATAAAAAGGTAAATGTTGTCTATTGTAGAACTGTGGTGCATTAAAATCAATTTTATATATCAAGTCTGAACAATCAATTAAATTGTGCAAACACTTATATAAACAGGACAATGATGCACAAATTCTACGAAATTCAAGACTTTCAAAATTAAAAATACCTAATATAATCTGATAATCAGAGCCTCTCTGTGGATAAATACCACTAACCTTCAAAACTAAATATTTTAGAAACCTCTTCTGAACCGACTTAACCTTGCTGATATGGACATTGTAATAGGCATCCCATACAACAGAGCAATATTCTAACTTAGAGCGTATGTACGAAAAATATAACATTTTTAAACTACAAATATCCTTAAATCCACGGCAGTTTCTAATCACAAATCCATAAAATCTCGATGCTTCGGCAACCTTAGAATTAATTTGTTCAGTGAAACTAAGATTGGAATCGAATATCATTCCTAGATCTTTTACAGAAGTAAGACGAGATAACAAATTCCCATTAATGTTATAGTAGAAGTGAATTGGGTTTAGTTTTTTAGTGTAGGTCACTACTTGGCATTTTGATATATTTAATGTCAGTTTATTCTGTAAGCACCATTCGGACACTCTATCCAAATTGGATTGCAGTGTTAAGGAACTGTGTATGGATGTTATGGGAAGAAAATTTTTTAAATCATCTGCATACATGAGTCTGCCCGAATCTATGTGTACCTCCAGGTCATTAATAAATAAAACAAACAATAGAATATTTGAATTCAGTGGAGAAAATCTTGCTGTATGGGCAATATTTTATATTATAGTGAGGATCTTTATTTTCTTCCAAGCAGTTTTCTTGGTACAACTTGTATATCTTTGAAATATTTCACATGGGAGAAAGGTATTTTTATGGGGATTTTTGTTCCTTGAATAATGAGACTCTGTTGCTGATGTGTTGCATCACATATTATTTATGTCATCTGTGATCTTCAGGCGGGTTATCATGTGTACCTCGTTTAGGTTAGGTGCTTGCAAATATTTTTTCATCAATTTGATACAAAGAACAGAAAGAGGCAAACTTGTAACGAGCAACATTTTTCTGTTGCCTTGCAAGTGATATTTTTAAAAGTAACATGTATTACATATTCTTAACTATCATATAAAATCTGGTAAATATGTTATTTCCAACTTATCACTACACTTTTTTCACAGTTATTTCTACAAAGTGTACATAAATTCAGAGATTTCTCTGGTATTACTTTCTACAACAATAATCCAGGCTTTTTAATGCATTTTCGCCGAATGATGTGGTATTTTTAAATTCCTCTTTTCACCAATTTCACCCCGATTTTCAGTCAAATTAGATATTTCTATTACTTTATGCAGGCATTGATATACTTTTTAAGGACATGGTCATTAGGTTTATGAAAGAAAAGCGATTTTATTTTCGAATCATAACTCAAAGAATACCCACTTGTATAGCTTGTCGTTTAACTACCTACCTATTTGAGTGCATAAAGGAGATGTGTGAGTGAAGCGGTGACATATATTGGATAAAGGAGGTATCTGGTACGTGATATACAAAGCGGGTTCCGGGACACCACTTCGTAAAATGTCCACTCGGGAGCGACGGTGGTGCTGGTGTCGTTGGCGGGTGATTCGAGTGTGGCGCGCGACTGTGACGTCATCCCAGGCATCCATCTTCTGTGACGTCTATTTTGCGTGTCATCCATCCACCTACCACATGTGTGACGTAACACAATAATTGATGAAATTGAAAAAATGGTCGGGCGTCAGATTCGAACTCACGTCCCGCTCAAGCCCTCACGGTTATGCTATGAGGGTTGGTAATAATTATCTACTATTCGGTCTTTACTTTCGTCCGTTGGATGTCAGTGACCCCATGTAATTTTGAGTGGATGTATTAAAAATCTCTACCCACTTTTATGTGTATATGTTGGATCCACGTTTAAACATGATATTTGTGTTGTACAAATTATAAAAATATTCCGAAGGAAGATCAACTATAAAGGCCCTGAATGTGTACAGGTTGTTTCCTAAGTAATTCAAAATATTGTAGTGAACGCTTCGTGATGCCATTTTAAGATGAAATGTCCTCCAACGATTCATTGCGGCGGTAAAGTATCTAAATATTATGGGTTTCATAGCTATGGTTTCGATGTCATATGATGAAGGCCCTGAATTCACGACATACGAGTGAAATCAAAAGTGTCTATTATTCTTTATTAGTCATAAAATGTATACAGTGTGTGTTTCCTAAGTAATTTAATTGTTAAGCGCAGAAATCATCTTGTAATATATCAGCTGTGTAGATAGGTATGAGTAATAAAAATCTCCATACACTTTTAAAAAACAATTTATTATTTAGACATAATGTTAATATAGTATTTTTAAAAACCATTCCAGTATCATCAAACTTGCAGACGTTGTAATTTAAATTCTTGACAATTTCAGTGAGGGGGAAATACTCCATTACGCAGTCATGTATTATGATGCAATATACTTTGGTATTTAAATGATAAAGGCCCTTAAATCCAAATTCACGACATACGAGTTGAATAAAAAGTGTCTATTATTCTTTATTAGTCATCAAATGTAATAAATATTCTTAACATATGTACTAATATCAGTTACGATTTTAGGGGTGGGTTAGAACGGGTAGTATCACAATTCCGGTTCTCAGTAAGAACAATTTCTCTCTCTCTCTCTCTCTCACTTCCTCTCTCTCTCTCACTTCCTCTCTCTCTTTTATACACTTGCTCAGGTAATAATGGAACATCCAGAAGAAGTAGTATTGAAAGGTTTGAAATGACAATATTCTGTTTAGTCGTCGATTTGAGGAATTTTAGCAGACGCCCTAAGCTAAGGATCATGAAGAGTATTAACGTTTCAGTATTATATGGGATCCACTTTCGTCCGTTGCATTAGGTTCATAACAGTCTATTAGGTTTTTTTCAATACAAGTTGTTGCAAAGATATTTTCGTCATTATTATTATTATTGTATTTCCTAGTGGGATATCTACGTAAAATATACGAAGTATGTTACTATTAAAATTGATATATACGTGGGATGTTTGTAATTATGAAGACTAGAAAAAAAATATGTAGATATTAAAGTTATTGGTACAGAGTTTAGTAGTATTTTGAATGGTATATCTACGTAAAATTATAACAAATATATGTCTGAATATGATACTGAGAAGCCATCAATGTATATACTCTATACAGATGTGAATAATTTGTATGGAAAAGCAATATGTGAGCATTTACCGTAAGATGGTTTCGAAAATGATATTGAAGAATGATGTAGAGTTTATAAAATCCATTACAGATGATTCTCCTGAAGGATATATTCTCCAAGTTCATCTGACGTATCCTATTAATTTGTATAATCTACATAAATACTCTCCCATGGGTCCCGAACACCGCAAATCACCCGGTTCAAAATTAATGACCACTCTACACGATAAAAAGTTCACAAAATTTTGAAATTTAAACAATCCGCATAGCTAAAGTTCTACATTGAATTGAACAATCGATTGAGGACTATCAGCAACTTTGAAAAAGATTTACGGATTAACAGTCCTGTGTTTGGAAAATGCATGGAATGTATTCGCAAACATAGAATTTGTATCTTCCTATGATGGTCGTTATGAAGCTAAAAATCCCATTTCTAGTCCGCGTTATCGCAATAGAACAATTATCAATGATGATCCGCCTCTAATGGCAATTGAAAAAATCTGAACTAATTTTCAATAAACCGATGTATGTCGGTATGGCAATTCTCGACATTTCCAAAACCGTAATGTACGACTTTCACTCTAATTTTATGCTTCCAACAATGGAAGTAGACAATTGTAAGCTATTGTACACCGAGGATGTCAGTTTTGTTTAACAACTTACTTGTGCCGTTGCTTATAAACATTTAATTGACGCAAACATTGACAAATTTGATACATCAGACTACCCCACTAATAATCCATACAATATACCTCAAGTTAATAAAAAAAGTACTAGGTTTAATGAAAGATGAGTCTAATGGACAAATCATCACCCATTTCGTTGGCTTGAGGTCCAAAATGTACAGCTACAAAGTTCAGGGGGGTAAAGTCGTTAAAAAGTCAAAGGGAATTAAAAAATGTGTGTTGTAAAAAATAACTTTCGATCATTATGTGGATTGTTTGGAATAATATCAGATATACTTAATTTATTTGATGTATGTATTTATTAGATTAGGGATATCGACTAAAATTCCTCAAATCGACGACTAAACAGAATATTGTCATTCAAATCTTCCAATACTACTTCTTCTAGATGTTCCATTACTACCCGAGGAGCAAGTGTAGAAGAGAGAGAGAGAGAGGGAGAAAGAGAGAGAGAGGGAGAGGGAGAGAGAGAGAGAGAGAGATTGTTGTTACTGAGAACTAATACGGAATTGTGATACTACCTGTTATAACCCACTCCTAAAATCGTAACTGATATTAGTACATATGTTAAGAATATCTATCACATTTTATGACCAATAAAGAATAATAGGCACTTCTGATTTCACTCGTATGTCGTGAATTCAGTTCTAAGGACCTTTATTATTCAAATACCAAAGTATATTGCATCATAATAGATGACTGCAAAATGGAGTATTTCCCCTCACTGAAATTATCAAGAATTTAAATTAGAACGTCTGCAAGTTTGATGATACTGGAATGGTTTTTAAAAATACTATATAAACATTATATATAAATAATAATAAATTGATTTTTGAAAGTGTGTGATTTTTATTACTCATACCTATCTACTCATCTGATATATTACAAGACGATTTCTACGCTTAATAATTAAATTACTTAGGAAACACCCAGTATACATTTCTGGACTAATAAAGAATAACAGACAGTTTTGATTTCACTCGTATGTCGTGAATTCAGGGCCTTTATCATATGACATCGAAACCATGGCTCTGAAATCCAAAATATTTGAATACTTTACCCCCGCAATAATTGGTTGGAGGACATTTCATCTTAAAATGGCATCACGAAGCGTTCATTACAATATTTCAAATTACTTAGGAAACACCCTGTACACATTCAGGGCCTTTACTGTCGATCTCCCTTCGGAATATTTTTATAATTTGTACAGCACACATATCTTTTTAGAGAGAGAAAGAGAGAGAGAGAGAGAGAGAGAGAGATTGTTGTTACTGAGAAACGGAATTGTGGTACTACCTGTTCTAACCCACCCCTAAAATCGATATTAGTACATATGTTAGGAGTATTTACCACATTTTTTGACTAATAAAGAATAAAAGACACTTTTGATGTCACTCGTATGTCGTGAATTCAGAACATTTATCGTCGTCGATCTCCCTTCGGAATATTTTTATAATTTGTACAACACAAATATCTTTTTTTACCGTGGAACCAACGTATATGCATGAAAGTGGGCAGATATTTTTAACATATCTACTCAAAATTACATGGGGTCACTGACATCCAACGGACGAAAGTAAAGACCGAATAGTAGAGAATGATTATCAACCCTCATAGCATCGAGTTCGAATCTCACGCCCGACCATTTTTTCAATTTTATAAATTGTTGTGTTACGTCACACACGTGGTAGGTGGGATGGATGATGTAACGTAAAATCAAACCCCGTGCACCTATGCACTTATCCCACTTACGTTAGCGACCTATTGAAGATAGATCGAACTTGTGGCCCCAAAATCAAATTAATACTAATTCACCAAGTTACCAGCAGATCGGATGGCCGATCTATGCCACAAGGTATTTTACCCGCTAGACTTCAGTCGAAGAAGGGAGGTTCGTACGCTGGTAACGAACAATCAAAATTAAGCTATATAACCCAAGGCGCCAGGTAAACCGTACCCGAGTAAATACCTCAGTTTAATTCCCTAACCGTAGTTTACCCCCAATTAGGAAGGGATTACCTAAAATCAAATTCGTAACTCAACTCACAAGAGAAATGAATTTATTGAGGTGGTGGTTTGGTTTGAATTGCAGTTATGTAATTAGTCAGAAAATTTTGGGGAGTAGTTATTCCCACAGTGGACACTTAAGGTCCATCAACCCTTACTATAAGAAAAAGATCAATATGAAATTCCTTACGAACTGTGGATGCTTACAAAGTCCCTTATAGTTCAATATATACAATAATACAATTATTTAAAATCTTATATACCCCTACCCCAAAATTGATATAACAATGCTCAGAAGGATTTGAAACAGAGACCAGTTCTGAGTTAAGTTGGTTCTGAAACTTGTAAAAAAAAATTACAATAATACACTGTGAAAACGGTGAGAACCTGAAGGGTTACCCATACCGTGGCTTATCTACGCATATCAAACTATAAACTTACCAAAAGCAAAAACAATATAAATTAACATAAACGTTCCGTGTGAGCTCAGACGCAACTTACCTACTCTGCCTAGAGTAATGAATGATCAAGAAAAATTACAAGCCACTTGTATGTTCACAAATGGCGAATTATATATACATACAATGTTATATATACACTATAAAAAAAATTATAGAAAATTTTAAATATTTAAAACTTGCGCGTCTTCAGCCGCTGGTGATAAATCCTGGCGATCCACAAGTTGTTCCTGGGGTAGCAATCACTAAGGTGAGGCTGCAAGCATCGCAGGAACGCCGTGGTACTACGAACCGACACCAAGTGACACCGGAACTAATCCAATACGGAAATCCGAATAACCAAAAATCCGACAATACCCCAGAATCTATGAATAAAAACCAAACCCTAAAAAAACACTAGTTAGTGTTGTCACTATACTCAATTGACATTAAACCACCTCGGGAGTTCTTCACATTTATCCCAATGTGAATCCTATTATTATCCTACCAATAACCAGTTACTACAAGAGTGGGACAGCCAACTTTAAAAAAAATCGCAAAGTAGACTTCAATTGAACCATCCATCCCCTTATAAAGTCTAAAACTAACAAAACCCGAGATAACCACCCCTTACTAACAAATACTTTACCCCCAACATACTATATACAAGCTCTATCCTGAAGATATAATTAGGTGGTGTCATCTTATTCGCAACACTATGAGGAACAATTACTAGTTACAGCAAATGTTAAATAAAATAAATCTCACCTGTTTGGCTAAGACAGGGTTCTCCTGTGTGCTGCTAATAAGTAGTTAAAAGCCGTTAAATGGACATTGAACACATGGCGTTGTAGGTGACTGGGTTTGCATAATCCATCTGCATCTCACAGATGAGGTCTGGACGAAATACTATCTCCACAAACTTCTCTAATCCACACTACTCCACCCAAACCAAACTACCCCCTCAAATTCATGTTCCCCTGCGGGATGAATGTGGAATCTTCATACCAATTTTTTGGGGCTCCCAGTAGACACCTCAATCCACGACACCACGCTGATCAGAACAAGAAAAGCAACACGACAGGATTCATTGACAACCCACCTTTCCGTTCGAGACACTCTCCCTCGAGCTGTTTGGAGCACATACGTTCTATGATCTCGGAGTGAATTACTCTACTTGCACATCGCATAATAAAACCCCCCGTATAAAACAATGATTGGCTAATCAACAATAAACCCCATATTCACTAATATACCACATCCCACGACTATATTTACAAAATAAAACATCACCCATTATACCCTGACGTACATCCACAGTACACCGGTAGGCAATCTTCCGTACGAATCACAGGCCTCTTAACGTTTGTAAAAGAAAAATGAACGAGGCTATGACATATGGCAGGTCAGCTGTTTGATTCGAATAGTGAAATGTTTTTGTTTACATTTCAATGGTACATAATATAACAAGTTCACTCTTTTCAAGTGTATATTCAGATTACTGTAACTATTCTACTGAGTGTAATTATTTACTTTAAACTATTAACCCAGATGGTGCTAAACAAATTGACGGCCAGGCTATTGAATAACTGAATTAATGGTATAACTAGAAATTGTTGACATACGAAGCTAGTCTGACTTGATATTAAGGTAGGAATGTTTATTTATTATGACCAAAACTGCATGATTGTTTTTTTATGCGACTGATGTATACTAACGAGAAAAACCGTAACAATGACCCGCAAAATAGACTTCACAGAAGATGGATGCCGTGGATGAAGTCACAGTTGCGCGCCACATTCTAATCACCCGCCAACGACACCAGCGCCACCGTCGCGCCCTAGCGGACATTTTACGAAGTAGTGTTCCAGAACTTGCTTTGTATATATAATCTGGTAGTTTCAATGTATCAAAGGGAAAGTGCGTTAGATAACAACTCTTCCATTCATAAAAATATGCACATATCTCCTTTATGACAGGAATCTAATCTATTTGTTTCATTTGAGTATTCTTGAATATACAAAATTGTTTATTTGCTTCGATGGTGGAATACATTCTCAGATGAAAGTGAAATTATGCTTGCATTTAATAAACCCGAAGAATTGAATGAACGAAATATAACAATTGACATCATCTACTATTTTCTTGTAGGAAACAAATATTGTTCTTTGAATCCAAATGAACTAGCGTTTTCTTTTAAATGATACGTTTATTTCGCCATATTGAAACAACAAATTTTATAGACTGAAATATATTTTGTTTGATTCAATGCTTTCTTTTTTTCTGTGTAGTTCCGTCGCGCCTATGGTTTACAATTATTTTATGGTCCGAACCTCCGATCCATGCAATCAACTCCATTGGGATAGACTTTAGCAACCCAAAAGACATTTCGAAAACTCTTGGAACTAATAAATGTCTACCTAACAAGAAACTTGACATATTTACACACAAATTCCGAAGGAAATTAATGAATTTCTAGTTACTTCTGTAATACATAATGAACCCTGAAGATATTCAACCTTTTTATAAAATAAGTAAACTTGTTCATTTTTACTTTTTTCATTTTTTGCGTGTGCTTTCCGTTATTAACCCTTATATCACTCATATCATAAACTTCTGTAGAAGTCAAGGCGTCGTTCCCGATATGTGTAAAATTGCGGTCTTAAAAGTTGTTTTGCCTAAAAAACAATTCCCATCTGAATATGAGAATCCACGGGGAATAAGTATATTACTGTTACGAAATCGCAGACTGCTACCGACCCTGTCTAATAAGATATCTAAAAGTTAAAATGTTGGCGGGATCGTACTGTTTTTGGAAAGGGCAATTTTTGTGATAGTTTTTATAAGATTAATTTCTAAGAAGGTCGATTGTTTATTGGGAGCCGCAATCTAGATATTTCTGGAATCCAAATGCTCCAGAAAAACTTTTTAATATATAAGCAACTACTTGCTAACCGTCCCACACACACTAATCGTAATACAAATAATATACCTACTCGTAGATTTAGCCAAAATTCACCAAAACAATGTAATTTTTGTCATAGAATAGAACATACTATAAATGAGTGTCTCACACGTCAAAGACAATCTCAAAATTCAGCTCAGGGTCCCTTTAGATCAAATCAAACTCCTAATTCACATAACCAAACAGGCCAAAAGTTTCAGCAAAGGCCACAATTTCAAAATAACCAACAAAATGAAAATCGCCCATCTGTAATTAGACCAAATCCAAGTTTTAGACCTCAAGGACCACCGGGAAATCGACCCAACACAAATTTTAATCAACAAAGAACTTTTCATTTCAATAGAAATCATGATTTTAACAAACACTCTCATAACAGTTATGACTATTATACAGATGATAGTCAAAATTATTATGAAAATCAAGAACAATACTCCGATAATTCACTTGATTATCAAGAATATTACCAAGAAATTAACCCCAGTGCTCCTGACTATTATACTGTTAATAGTGAAATAGAGGAAAACTATTATACTGCTGATAGTGATCCTAAATCTGATAATGGTGTACCAGTTTGCAATACGAATGAAGACGAAACTTTCGATTATAGCTATATCGAACAAGACAATTTTAATTATAATAATGAAAATGTTTATAATTTTGATTCTGATAACCTCCTAAATCCAAATCATGATTATTATCAGGATTTTCGACAAGGCCCTTTACAAACGAAACCCCCAGATCCGCTAACCGATCAAACTTCAAATTTGTCGATCCCAGACCTCAGTTCAGAAATGCAAACCATGAGTTTCAACAGTCCAGACTCGGACTGCCTCGAACAGATGTTCATGTCAAAAATACCTTACCGGTTAATTCTAAAAACTTATATTATATTAAAGACAGAACAAACACATATAAAATTCTAATTGATACATGTGCTGGATTATCAATTTTCAAGCCCAAAACATGCGAAAATTATAGAAATCGATCCCCTGAAAATGTAATTATTCAAGGTATAACGAACCAAAAAATAAGAGTTAACGAATCAACCCTTATTCCATTTAAACCTAACGATCCACACAGAGTATTTATTTGTAATTTAGATATTGATTTTGATGGATTATTAGGCATCGATTTTTTAGAACATTATAATTGCGTAGTTGATCTAAAAAATAAACAACTTATTCTGATTTCAAAATTGTACCATTATTTAAAGTACCACATAATGAAACTACCAATATTTCAATTGGAAACCAATTCCCACAAATTTACAAAAATACACTTTCCATTGAACCTAGGACTGAACAAATGTTTAAAGTAAAATGCGATTTAGTTAATACTGATGCTATACTGGTAGGTCAAGAAGTAGAGAAAGTTAAACTACCAAACGCATTAGTTAAAGTAAATGAAAAATGAGAATTTTTTGTTTCAGTATTAAATGTTAATTGTATACCTAAAACCGTAACATTTTCAAAACTTAACCTAGAACCATATGAAATAAATACTGTAAATAATATTCAACTAACTACCCAAGAAATGTGCACCGATAGAACATCGGAATTAAAAAATCAACTAAGACTTGATCATCTTAATGAAGAAGAACGAGACTTAATTTCCCAACTTTGTCACGATTTTTCTGATATTTTTTATTTAGAAGGAGACATACTTACTTTCACCAACGAAATAAAACATTCTATAGATACGCAAAATTCTAAGCCCACTTATGTAAAATCATATCGCTATCCCCAAATTCATAAACAAGAGGTGAGAGATCAGATCAATAAAATGCTTTCACAAAACATTATACAACCCAGCAATTCTGCATGTTCGTTTTCCGTGTGGGTAGGTCCCAAGAAGCTCGACGCATCAGGTAAACAAAAATGGCGTGTTGTCGTAGACTACAGAAAACTGAATGAGGTTACTGTAGACGACAAATACCCGTTACCAAACATTGGAGATTTATTGGACCAGCTTGGTAAGTGTCAATATTTCAAGATACTAGATCTTGCATCAGGCTTTCATCAAATTGAAATAATGCCTGGAAATATACCAAAGACCGCCTTCACAGTTAAAAACGGACATTTCGAATTCCTCAGAATGCCGCACGGTCTAAAAAATGCACCTTCAACATTCCAGAGGGTCATGGACAATGTCCTTGCTGGAATTCAAAACGAGCGGTGTCTTGTCTATATGGACGACATCATCGTCTATTCACCGACAATTCAAGAAGATATTACTCGCTTAACAGAAGTATTCAAGAGACTTCAAAAAGCTAACTTAAAACTTCAGCCAGACAAGTGCGAATTCTTGAGAAAAGAAGTCGCCTACCTTGGACATTTAATCACGGAAGATGGTGTGTAGCCGTTTCCGGCAAAAATTGAATGCGTCCAAAAATTCCCTCAACCTACGAACCAAAAGGAAATAAAATCCTTTTTGGGACTCGCTGGTTACTACAGAAGATTTATACCGAACTTCGCTAAAATTTCCAAACCAATGACAAAACTTTTACAAAAAGATGTCCCATTTAATTTTGACTCCGAATGTCAAAAGTTATTCCAAGAATTAAAAAATGCTCTTACCTCTACTCCGATATTGATATACTCAAACTTTGAAGAACGATTTCTTTTAACTACCGATGCTAGCGCATTTGCAATCGATGCGGTTTTGTCACAAGGCCCAATAGGTAAGGATTTACCGATAACCTATGCGTCTAGGACGTTGTGCAAAGCAGAAACCAAATATTCTACGATAGAGAGGGACATTTTGGCAATTGTGTGGGCAGTTAAACACTTTAGACCCTATTTATATGGCCGAAAATTTACCCTTATAACTGACCACCGTCCACTTACTTGGTTATTCTCTATAAAAGACCCCGGTAGTCGTCTAGCACGATGGCGCCTCAAATTAGAGGAATACGACTATCAAATTGAATTCAAATCTGGCAAATCCAATAAAAATGCTGATGCCCTTTCTCGAATAAAAATTAACCACATAAACTACTTTGACTCATTTCGTTCAAAATTAGGAAACTTTAAATATTTACCTTACCCAATTTATCCCGCTCTTGAAGATGCATGGCCATCCCAACAAACTGAAAATAAGCCTGAAATTGACTGGGATGCCGCTGCAGAAGAATTTTTGTCTTTTGAGGAACTTTAAAAAACAAAATCACTGATTGACTATTCTAAAATAGAATATTCCAATAATCATCTACTAGACAAACAAAATAAAAACATTTTAACCTTTTTTCAACAAAACAATTTACAAGATTTTCATGAAAAAATAATTGAGGATATATTTGAGGAAAACCCCGACTTTTAATATGCAAAAATTAATGTACTTAGCAGTAAAACTGTCAAAAATAGAAAATACCTTATTATTGCTATACCATGGGATCCAGACAGTATTAGTGAATACTTATTTGCAGCAATTTACAGAAATCGAGATTTATTTAAACCTTCAGAAAAATATTTTATCGAAAATAATCCTGACCTACCAATACTAGAAACACTATCATTTCTACTTCCGGAAGTTGATGTAAAATTCACTATTTGTCAAAATATTACTAAAGAGCCAGAACAAAATCAAACACCTATTATCTTAGATCAATTCCATAATGGCAAAAGCCACCTTCACCGCGGAATTAATGAAACTATTAGGCGAACACGACAAAAATATAATTGGGCCGGCCATGCCAAGAGACAGAAATATGTCGCAAAAATTTGGACAGTCCCCTCGTTATAACTGAAACGCCTAAAACACCTTTTGAACGTATTAATATTGATATTTTAGAGGTACCTCAAAGAAATTACGCTCTTACGATAAGAGACGAACTAACAAAATTTTCTCAAGCGTATCCGCTTGAAGATAAAAGTGCCAAATCCGTTGTTACTTCATTATTAGCTTATTTTCAGCACTTTGGTGCACCACCTCGCATTCATTGCGATGCCGGTCGCGAATTCAATAATGCGTTAATGAAAGACCTTTGTAATATTAAGTTAACATTTTCAAGTGTCGGTCATCCCCAAAGTAACGAATCTCTAGAAAGATTACATGCTACTCTGTTAGAAATGATTCGAATAAATTTAGCAGACCACCCTAATGAACACCCCTTCAGTATTTTACCATTTGCTATTATCGCTTATAATAACTCTATAAACCAAACACACGGATTCACACCATACGAACTTGTATTTGGACACACGTCCAGTAGACCTCCCGAAAAATTATACAACGAACAAGAATTAATTACTAAATATATTAGAGATCTAAATAACCGCATATCTTATTATTATAAAATAGAGAGAGAAAAAACCATAGAGCAAAAAGAGAGAGCTAAAGACCGATTTGACAAACATGTCTCCGAAAACAAACCAAATTATGAAGTAGGTGACAAAGTTTACGTAAAAAAAACTCAAATTAAAAACAAATTAGAAAATAAGTTTAATGGCCCTTTTGAAATACTAGAGATACACAGAAATTCCGCAACAGTATTAAATTTAGAAACAAATAACAAATCAAAAATAAGTTTCGATCTTATGAAACCTTATGTTGAAAATTAACTTATTTTCAGGTTTCTGCTGCTGATCGGAACAGCAACATGTCAATATAAAATCGAACCCATAAACAATACAGCTGGAATCTACTACCACGACGAAACCAAAATAATGGTTTCGAACGACGAATGGACTTTATAAGTGCATAAAAATATATCAGCTTTTGAACAAACTTTTGAAAGAAATAATAGAATTCTTGACACAATTCAAAATACCTTTACTTCAAACTACTCCAGTATGAAGTCCTTCCGATCCGAAGTAAAATCACATTTGGCATTATTGCAACAAATTACAAAATCTATTGGCGATAAATTTAGTGAAATATCTTTCGATGTTAAAAGACAAAAACGAGGGTTAATTGATGGTATTGGTACTATATTTAAATAAATAACCGGAAATCTCGATGCGTCTGACGGTGAATATTATATGAACTGCATTAATAAATTAAAAACTGATCAAAACCAGATAGAAAACTTATTAAAAAATCAAATGTCAATCACAAGCTTAGTCATAACAAATCTCAACAGTACCATAGGACAATTAAAATTAAAGGAGAAAATATTTAATTCAGATATAGAAAAAATTGAAACCACCATTTGACAATCAACAAACGAAATTGCGTTTATCGAAGCCAAATCAAATTTCTTTGAAATTTCCGAACAACTAATGGAGAGTTATTCGTATCTTGAAAATAATATTAATGATATTCTAAACTCTATCACTTTTGCACAGCTTCAAATAATTCATACTTCTATTATTGAACCAGAAAATTTGATCACTGCTCTTAAGAAAATATCGGAAAATACAGTAAGGAAAGGTTTACCGCTACCAATAAAATATTCTGAAATTTCACAGTATTTGGAAATAATCGATCTCGAAGCATATCCAACAAATTCAGATCTTGTTTTCGTTCTTAAAATACCTTTGATTGAACCACAAGTATTTACTCTATTCCACCTATATCCAATACCAATTTATGATAATAGAACTGGATTTCACCACATATTTATCCTACATTCCAATCCACGATTTACAAAAATGTAAACAGTTATCTACGCATCAAAAGTTGTGTCGCGATGTTTACGCGTACCCTATAGACGATAACGCGATATGTGAAGCCCGTTTGTTAAGACAATATAAGACATTTCCTGCGAATTGTAAAAGTGCGGTAGTCAACGGACAAGGTTATAATGTGCAAAAACTCGAAGAAAATGTGTGGCTAGTGTCGATTGCCGAACCGGTACACGTGACCATAAGTCTTCCAGACACAAAAACAAAAACATTAACCGTAAATGAAAATTCTATTTTACAGCTAAACTCAGGATGTTCCGCTTTTGTTGGCATTACTAAAATACAAGCTAGTACCAGAAAAACTATAAACATTCCTCATGTACTTCATCCCGTAATGGTTGATAACAACTGTTGTCTGGACTTTCCAAACAAAGTAGAAGTACCCAAAATAGAACCACTAGATCTTAATAACATTAACTTGAATGATCTGCAAGTGACAAAACACAAACTGGACCAATACTCAAAAAGTTTAGATGAACTCATAAACAAACCGTTTGTTGAGAAAAATATTTCTTGGTTCACATATACTACGATCTCACTCATCGTTGCCTTGATCGTCCTCTACACCTGTTACAAGTGTAGAAATATTAAATTCAACAAATCGCCAGGAAAGCCTGTTCCGGACCAACCAAAAGATGTTTTTATTAAAATGCATAACATTCTGCCAAAAAGAAGACCCAAACTTGAAACCGAAGCCTCTGAGGAAGTGGAAACCGAAAATTGACAATTTTATGGTTTAATGTATACCTTTATATTTTTATTTTTTGTATTTTGTATATTTTCCTTTTAATCTTGAAATCTCTGTATATATTTCATTGTCTATTTTATATTTCATGTATTTTGGTTTTTATTCTCAAAATTGTTGTTTATCAAACAACAATTTTAATTAAGGGGGGAGCTGTTATATAGGAAAAAATGCTTATGTTCAAGTAATGTTACGCAATGTCAGATTACGATTTCCGTATTTTCATGAGAACGATGCTACGTTGCGTTTTTTATAAAATAAACACATTAAGTAACACAAATATCATGTTACATAAGAATAATGATTTCTGCACTTTCATGGGAACGACGCTTCAGAACTTTTAATATAGTTATATATTTCCTTATAGTAAACAAAATTGTTTATCATTCTAGATTTTCAGTGTATATATTTTTAGGTTAGTTGAAACACAGGTGTTTTGGCGGCCAGTTTATGTTCATGCACTAATGATTTGAGTTTTTTCTAATTTTAAAATAATTTGGTGATAAAATTACAAACAGAACAATCAAGTGATTGAAAAGATACTGAGACGTTCAAGTGAATAATAAAAATGGTGAAAGCCTAAATCAAGGGATCCTAAGGTGCAGAAAGCCAGCAATCCGGTGAGTACCCACATTGCTAAAAAAATTACAGTTGTTTTCGAATAAATCTACAGTCCGCGAAATTCTTCCGAAGCAAATTTCATTGGTGCTTAAACACAGTGAACGTACAATTCATGCTCATGTATTTATTATTTATTTCGAATATTGTAAATATAATGATATTTAAATTCACTTATAGTAATATAATTATAAATTACACATTTTCATAACTCGTCTCGCAAAATATCGTTTGGGGACGGTGAAAGAATAATCAGGTAAGAAGAAGAATATCTGAGGTTAGGCGTTTATTATGGCAGGCCAGCGTCAGTTTTCTTTTCGCGGTCGAATCATTTCGCCGTTTTGCCTTTTGTTTTTGTCTATCACCTTGTAGTAGTGGATAAAACTATTTATATACTGTGGTAATGCTTTAGTGTTTCTGTTTTGGTAATTACAGTATTCTTCAACCATGAAACAAAAATAGTTAAGTTTACTTTACCGTCTTCTATTATCTAATATCTGTTTGAAATGAATAATCATCATAAAAAAGGAAGAGCATGTGCTCTATAAAACTTTTTTTGAACAAATATTATAAGAAAGCATCGCGAATGTAATTGAATGAAGATGATTCTTCATTTGACGATGAGCTTGAGCAGTCTACCAGCGGATCTAACTTATTTCATAATGAGTTAGAAATGTGTGTTTCCACAATCAAATAGTGTGTTGCAACTGCTAATTCTGACTCACAGGAAACTAACCTTTTCTTGCTTGAATGCATCAGTAGTTCTGAGGAGGAATTGAACAAATCTGATGATTATGATCAAGCATTACTTTTAAATCTAAGCTCAGATCCTTCTAAACATGAAAAAGTGGGAGACCACTCGCTTACTTCTCAACTGGCAATGCATTTGAACATAATGTTCCTCATAATGCTGTCAATGATTTATTAAGACATTTACGACCACGTTTTTCTGAATTACCAAAAGATGCTAGAACACTACTGAAAACATCTTGTAAAGTATTTCCAACTGTAATTGCTCCTGGAATGTATTATCATATTGGATTTAAAAACTGCTTAGAAAAACTCATGAATTGTTCGACAAATAATATTTCACAATCTGATTCCACATTAGAAGTATGCATTAATATTGATGGCTTGCCTACTTATAAAAGTTCAGGAGGTCCGTTATACCCCATTCTATGCAGTTTATTCACAAATGAAAATAATGTTGAAACGATAGGAATATATCATGGTAATGAAAAACCTGCCTCTGCTAATGATTTTTTACGCGCATTCGTTGATGAAGCCAAAAATATAATAGCAAATGGATTAATTTACAATGATAAAATATATCAAGTTAAATAATAGTATATTAAGTACCAAGTGTCAAAAATGTTACTTTAATCACGCGTTTTACTAGACACGAGTGGAGCAAAGCGGAACGAGTGCCTTGTGAAACTAGTGACTAAAGACGTTTTTAACACGAGGTGCTTACTATATTTTTTCTTCGTCGACAGGGACGAACAGATTATATTATATTTTAATTATATTCATAACATGACGGACGATGGCTGACGGCTGACTGAGAAATAAAATGACACCGAATAACAGAATTATAACGAAACATGAAATTTAACATACAAAATATACACTTGATGTGACGTTTAAAAAGCAAATGATAAACGAGATGTGACTTTTCGCATTTCATACACTAGTATTTAAAGAGTCATTTTGCGCATGTCCAACCCGTGTCATAAATGCGGCTTTTTTAACGGAAGTAGAAAAAAATGTTTATATATGATGTTCCTGCAGAAGCTTTAACAAAATATACCAAAGGGCACACAGGCTACTTTTGATGTTCTAAATGTTAAATTGAGGGTTTATATCTAGACAGCAGGACATGTTTTCCTCAAACTCATAATTTGACACTTCGTTGTGATCCTGACTTCAGGATGAAACAACAAAATGAACACCATAGTGGAACATAAATACTAGAAGAGATTCCAGGATTGGATATGATTACTCATTTTCCTCTGAACTACATGCACCTAGTTTGTTTAGGTGTTCTAAAAAAATTATTGTAAATCTCTGGATGAATGGAAAACCTCCTAATAAATTTTCATTCAGAGAAATATCAGAGATTTGAGACTCACTTCTTCAGTTGGTTCCTTATATTCCTCATTAGTTTTGTCGAAAGCCAAGAGCTTTGAAGGAGGCGAACCGTTGGGGGGCAACTGAATTTTGCTTGTTCTTATTTTATACGGGCGCAGTGGTACTCAAAAATAAAGTAGATTCAGACAAATATAAAAAAATGTATGCCTTTACGTTGCAATGACTCTTCGTTCAACATAAAAGTATCAGGACAACATTGAATATGCCTACCCATTACTGAAATATTTTGTTGAAACATTCATAATTTTGTATGGAAAATAACATGTTTCACATAATGTTCATAATGTACTGCATATTTGTGATGACGTTGCAAATTTTAGATCAATTCAGTGCATTCCCTTTTGAAAATTATATGCATACCTTCAAAAAGATGATACGAACATGTGAAAAACTCTTACAATACTTTATATGTAGATTGAATGAGAGACACTTACTGAATGAAACATCTAATATTGAGGAGAATGTTGAGAGTCCACAATTGGAACATTTCAGTGGTCCATTATTGCCTGGTCTGAACATTATGAAGCAATTCAGAAAAATCTACCTCAGAGAAAACTGTTTGCTAACCATTTATGAATTGATTATCAAAAATATTGTAACTGTGAACTCACAAGTAACTATTCTGGTCTAGAAGTTTTTGAAATTGACACGTTGTAAATCATCAGAGTTAGGTATCTATTTGGATTCAACTCATGATATGAATTCACTTCAACCAAGGAAAATAAGTGATATATTTCATAAATGTATGATATTTCCAATTGAACATAATAGTGTAATCATTCAATTGCTACATATTTTTTTCTGAATTGATTTTTTTTTCAATTTTATGTATTAGATATCATCAGATTTACACATACTGAACCTTTATTTTGAGTTTATTGCATACACAGATGCTTTTTTCTGATTTTTTGTAGTTTGAAATTTATTTTAGGTAGTATTTTATCGTGAAAGAATGGAGGAGTATGTTTTTTATAATTTGTTTGTGATCTGATTCACCATTTTTCGAAGATGGATAATAAAACATGGACGGTGGTTAAATTCTTGGAAGAGAATTCCACAAAATATCAATTTTCCGTAATGGAACATACAGTAAGTAGATTATTCTGTCAGGGTATATTATTACAGGATAAGTTTTGAACATTGTTTATGTCTGGATAATCTCTGACTGGTGAATTAATTATAATCCATTATATTCTCATTTTTTCAGATAGTAACTTGGAAGCTCGAAACAAAACAAAGGTTGCGGAATACAGCAGCGACTTGAATGAGAAAGATTCAAAATCCAGAAAATACAGAAAAAAGAAGAATCAAATTTTGACTTTTGACGAAAGCGAAGAAGATGAAACATATAGTAAATCACCCCCTTATCGATCTAAACCAAGGTGTGAAGATACTCCACACAATTCTGACTTGATTTCCACTCCTCCATCAACTCCAGTAAATGAAGGTGAATAATTTTCAGTTTTTTTTTAATAATAAGCTGGACGTCAATTCAGTGATATTCCATGAACTAATCATGTTTACTTCAAACATCTATGCTTTACAGCATCACCGAAATCATTGAGTGATTTTGGCAATGATAAAGAGAACGTTGCCTTTGCTGCCCAATTCACGGAAAAAGAAAATTGGTTAGAACCTATCCTTTTAGTGAACTTATTGATCAGACTTTCAATAACTAATAGATAATTACGTTCTTTGCACTTTTCAAATTTTATGTAATTTTCAGATGAAACAATGAAAAAATCAGCAAACAATACTATTTGATTAGCAGAATTTTGACTGATATCACTTCAAAACTGGAGAACCTCAGAACCAATGAGCCTGGTCAAAACTATTCACTTTTTCCTCTAAAAAATGCTGAAGATATTTGTTTCCACGAGTATAGAAGAAAAGAGGTCGATACATGCAGAGCTCCTTATGCAGGTACAAGGTTATATACAACGGGGTGCGCCAGGTGCCCCGAGGTTAGTGGTGTAGGAACCGACTGTCCCACGGTCATCCATCCTTTTGGCGACTACTAGACCTTAGCATTTGGTTGGTTTTTCATAATGGTCCTCATCCACGTAGGCCGGGCGATTAAGCCAAGTCTCCCGAACCGCATAGTTCGGCATACCTCTTACAGGCCTTGCCCTAGTAAGGGGGTTGTTGCTCTACCATGCGTTTTACGGTTTGTGTCGCGAGCTTGTCAGCAATTGAGTATTCGGAAATGGGCACTGTTGGACGTTTATAGCCCTCATCCCCCTTATTTCTCAATTGACCAGTTCTTTTTTGTACATACATACGGGACGTATCTGGCTGTCCCTTCACCGCAACCCGGGGACGCTCCTAATAGTTAGCTCAACCCATTACCCTCCGAAACCGAAGACATTGCTTTCCGGTATCGAAGGGTAATGCTCGGAGAGTCGAAATCTTGGACAAGCCGTAGCATGTCCTCGAAAACTCACCTAGCGCAAGATACTACATTCAATACGATCATGACTTTTTACTGCAATCAATTGTACTCCACATAAAAGGCTATTCAATTCTACCAAAAAAACTTATTTTGAAAATTCACTACCTAGTTGGCTTGCGGAATTAGAAAGACTTGTAATAAAAAAACATGTTAGAAGCAGCAAATATGAATCACTCGTGGACGAGGCAGAACTAATCTAAGTAAACCCTGAATATGCATTAGTAAAATTATCTAATGGTAGTGAAACCAACGTGTCCATAAAACATTTGGCTCCTCGTGGAGATCTTAAAATTCTTTATGAGACCTGATTCTATAGTATGTACAAAAAGTACGAGGAGTAATAAACCCTAATTAAGTATGCAAAACCTTTACAGGGAGCACCATGAAATTTTTGATAAATCTCTTACTTTAAATTACATTTCTTCCGTAAATCTAAAAACCAGGTAGATCGACCCCGTATTTGTTTCAGTTGTAGCAAAGTTTAGGGTTTATTAATTGTTAAAGGATTAGCAGATAAGCAATAACGCAATGCAGTGGTGTGTATTTTGGGAAAAAAATACGTTTTAAATTATAATATAATAAAAAATGAGAAGAAATAATTATTGGAATACATTTATTACTTACATTTTATTCTATATCCGACTCGGAAGAAGAAGAATCGTTGTTGACATTCGTAATAATAGGGTCGATTAAATCATCACAAATATTGTCAATTTTCCACATATTTGCCTCTACTTTGATAACATGCTCGATACAGTTTGTCCAATTTTCCTTACTCACATGACTCTCAAACAATTTCACAACATCGTTTATTTTGAAAGTAGTATTTTGTTTCCAACTTCCCCCTTTACCTGAGCCCATATTAATTCTATGGGATTAAGTTCACAATGATAAGGGGGAAGTCGAAGAACTGATATACCACGAGAAGAAGCCATTTCTTCTACAATGTAGGTTTTGTATTTATGCTTGTCCATTTTTGCAATTCTGTAAAGTTCTTTCCTTAGTGGATCTTTTGGAAACTTAATATTTTTCGAAATAAGCCACTCCAAAAGCTCTGCTTTACGCCAACGACTTGTGGGCAATGCTTCTCGTAACCGTGAATGGTAACTTGCGTTGTCCATAACATTAACATCCCCTTTTGGAATCAGATCCAACATTTGAACAAACCATTCCTCGAAGACATCCCCATTCATATCTTCGTGATAGTCCCCCGTGCGTTTTGAAATAAAAGTTAATAATCCACCACCGACAAAACCTTCAGAACTTCCAACATGGACAATGATAAGTCTTTTTCCTTTTCCAGATGGTGGCTGCAAACCTAACGACAAACCTTCCACGAATGCCTGCCTTCGGCTTTTAATGTTTTCATTTTGCCAAGATTTGGAAACTGTATATCCAGCATTTATCCATGTTTCGTCTAAGTAGAAGATTTTCAAATTTTGTTCTCTGGCATGTCGAATGCTTCTTAAATAGTCTCTTCTCCAAAAAACTATTTCCGGTTTATCTATCAAGAGAGATTTTCTATTATGTTTTGTATATCTGAAACCCACATCTTTCAAAAGTTTGCATAATGTCATTCTGGAGAATTTTGGATAGTCCGTATCTTCTTGCACTGATGTCATAATTTTGTCAAGTGTTGGAATTTCCTTTCGTAAGTAAAATCCATGGACTTTACGCCTTAGTCTTTGTTTTAATGACTCATCGATCTCAAGTGGTTTTCGGCCTGAAGGAGTTTTAGGGGGTTCCATTCTTGCTTTCTTTTAGTAATCTATAAATTGTTGATTTAGCAACACACAACATAGCAGCCGTTAATTCCACAATATCATCAACACTTGCACTTGGATCCTTTTTTTTCAATGATATATAACAATTCAATATCAGAGTTTTTTCATTTAAATATAATGGACCTGTTTTTGGTCGTTTAGATGGTCCTTGGCTTATCGACATTGTTTGGTACTTGCACAATTAACATTCAACAAATGTTTTAAATATATTCCAACTGTTTACAATATTATGACAACCATACAACTTCATACAACTTTACTCAAAGAACTAATACTAAGTACTGATTTAATGTACCTACTTTCTTTTAAAATAATGTTACCATTAGTTTAATCCTATTAGAGTCATTAGGGTTTATAATAGATAAAATCGGAGGCCCATAGAATTATGTATATTTCTGAAAGGTTTCAAAGATTTTTTGAATTAAATATTTTGAAGGAATCTTGATTGTTTTGATCGATATTTAGGGGATTAGGGCAAGGATGTTGATGCACTTACACTATTGCCTAAAAATCGGGAAGAAGTATTTAATAGTGTTCGTGAATTACAATTACGAACGAACCGAGAAGAGGAATTTCTATTAACAGCAGACCAGGTATTTAAAATTATTGTGTTCTCCTGTTTTTCCAACCTTAATTTTTTATGTAATTCAGATTGTATTTTGATGGATGGGACTTTTAAATACTGTTCAACTTTTTTTTACCAAATGTTCACCATTCATGGTTTTAAAAACGGCTATTACGTACCTCTTGTTGTTTTTAATTTTAAGACAAAAATATAAAGAAGTAGGCTTAAATTTTCAACCTAAAGAAGTCGTAGTAGATTTTGAACTAAGCATTCATAACGCTATATATGAATGTTTTGGCAGAGATCAAATTCTTTTTGGTTGTAAATTTCATCTCTGTCAAGCTTGGTTTCGTAAGATTCAGGAGTTTCATTTGGTACAAGAGTACAGACAGAAAGGTTCTGTAATTGGCGAATACTTAAAAGTACATTTCGGTATTATGTATCTTAGTCCTGAGGAAGTTGTAGAATTTTTTTATAATGAACTACATTTTTTGCTTCCGAATGACCTCTACCTCTATCACTTTTTTTTATTAAAATTAGTACATCCCGTTACCTCTGACCTAAATCGTATATTCTTTAGCATAGCTGCAACTCATTCGTTTAATACAAAATGTACATTACGGTATACCCTCTTAAAATATATTTTGGTACGTCTATGAAATCTACTTAAATGAATGATTTATTACTCCTTGTCCTTTCTATAAAGACTATAAATCGGGAGTACAGAAATACATTCCGACATTGATGATTCCACAAGAACCGAGTTTGATTAATTAATCTATCCTTACTCCAAGCTGTATGAATAATAATCAAATGACTGGAGATCTAGCGGAAGAAAGAGATTGAGCGGATGGGAGACCTAATAGAATTCGTCGTAGACCAAGATATTTGAAGGATTATGTCTCGAAATGGTACAGAGGAAAAATGTAGTGAAAACACTGTATTATTCGATTAAATATTGTTCTATTATCGTTGATATTTAAATGCCAATAGTATGAACTCATGTCATGTATGTGAGTCACAAATCACGATCTGTGATGTGCGCTCCAAGAGGACTTCGCCGTTTTTGCATACTTGACGTTATTAAAAAGGCTTCCTGGAATCTTTTTCATAGTTATTTATAATCTTATATACTGCCCCGATGTCGCCGTCGTTGCGGAAATAAAAAAAAGGGAGAGTACAAATATGTACAAAAAGGTAACATTATTTAGTCTGTTACGAATGTGAATTTTGAATATAATCTTATTTTGGAGAAAATAAAGTGTTTTAAGGAACAGTGAGTTCTATTCTACGCGAACTCATTACTTTTATATGTCAAGTTCCTTTTGCTCAATAAAACCTCGTAAGGTAATCATTATACAATTATTATTAGTCTATTTCTCATATGTTTAGTAGGCAATCCAATAAGCGTTAATTGTATTGTGAGTTGCATATGTCCTAGTAACCAAAGAACATAAATCTGTATTTATTGATAAATTCTATATTACAATAGAGTAATGTATGGGTTATTGGATAAAAGATGGCGCAGCACTAGGTGCACATAACACATCACTTTCCACTTTTTTTAATGCGGGAAAACGGCATATTTGGTCGTTTCAATCCACTTAACGTTATCTTATGTTTATAACTATTTTTTGAAAATTTATAAAAAATTGACTGAAATGCATAATATGACAAGCCAACTATTTTTTAGTTAAGTACCTAAAAAAATTAGTTAAATTGTTAATTATTTTCACAACTAGGTAGTTGATGGACAAAATTTGATTTCGAGTTTATACGTCAATTTAAAATTGATAAATCATTTTCAGTGTTTAAATAGCGTCGAATTCTTTATTTGGTGAATGTTTTAAAACAAATAGCTGCGACATGTTTTACATGAAGTGAGAAAAAAGCGTAAGTCATTTCGACTTTGGGTGAGACAATGGATTTTAGGAAGAGATCAGTTTGGAGCTTCAGAAGGCTTGTTAAAGGAACTAGCATTAAATGATGAACAGGAATACAGAAACCTTAAGAAACTAAACATATAATCTGTTATAGGAAAATATTGAGAGGAATATATATAGAGGAAAAAAAGCCGCAGCAAGGCGAAAGTGTGGGTGCTCTTATGCCCATTTTCATAATGTAGGCCAAACTATAGAGTTTTTTCATGTCAAAAGTGTTAGAAGAAAACAAGCTGCGTCATTGTTTGGAGAATAGTTTCATATGATATAGTGAGATGTTTTTCACTCGAAGTTAATATTGATAACTTTGTTATTAACAATTTTATGCAAAAATCGCGGTTTTTTAGTTTTCTGCTAAATAGAATCAAAACTGTCAGGGTACTCGTGATGAAGTCAAGAGAGAATAAACACGAAGAAAATAAGAGGTCGAACAACTCGATCGGAGGTTTAGGAGTAAATCGGGAAAAACCGGCCAAAGTGCAGTTATTTTATGAGTTGTAGCATACAACCTCCGGCCAGTATTAGTTTTTAATATGAACTTTTATGTGCAAAAATAAGGCACTATTTCAGGCATAGTTTGCGATCTGTGGCCATTTGAATTTTTCACTATGCAATTTTCCAGCAGGCCTGAATGCAACAGGTATGGTCCGATTTCAATTTACGGAAACGGTTTCGAAAGTAGAATTTCCATACTTCAAAACGTTCATCTTGGTGTTGCGATATTCTCATTTTTATTTGACATATTCAAATCATAGATAACCTTTATATACGGATAGATAGTCAACTCAGTATTAAAATATTTGTACTGATTTCGGTGCCATCTACGCGGTTGTAGGGAAAACTAACAGAACCGCCAACATTTTAAATCTCACATGATTAATATAGTAACTTAATTTTGATCTTCTCAAAATTATCCGATACAAAACGAAATACTTGTGTATTAATTGCAGAATAATAAAATGCAATTTTTTAATAAAAATGAAGGGTTAATATTTTGCTTTCTCATTTATTTAAATATACCATTAAAACTTAATTAAACTTTTCAGAGAACATCTATATTTATTACCTGCTCGTTAAGCATCTAAATATTTTAAGAACGCTGAAACTAGATGCTCCTATATAGGTGGCCACTTAATAAAAAAGTTGAAATTGTTTTTATTTTAATAAATACAAATACATGATTAACATTTTAATAATCAATACAAAAAGCAGGGAAATGCATGTGGCGAACGTATATCACGGCATAGCTGATAAGAGCTGCTTGACTGTGAATAATTAACCCCAACTTCTCTTTTTCTTGGATTGCTAAGATGTAGCTAAAAAGAATTGGCTACTGGAGTCATACTTCCGTCCATAAATGTAAAAATGTAATGTTGAATTATCTGCAACAATCATTTTTAGTTGATAAAATGAGTAGAGAGATAAAGATAATGTACAAACATGTATGAGCTATTAAACTTATCTCAGTAAAAATTATCTCTCCCTTTTCTGCCTCAACTGGGGAGCTCTTCTCTGAAGTGCAAGATGTAGCAGACGTACTTGATACAAATTCATTATTTGGCATAGTACATGTAAAACTATTGCAGAGAGGTATTATAATAGCCTTATTTTCATCAAAGTTATGTTCACCTAAAAATAGTAAATTGTTAGTTATAAATTTTTGTTTCGACTACTAATTTTTAAAAGGGTGCTATGTTTATAAAAACAAGAATATTTTTTTAATATATTGAGTATCACATAAGTTGTCAAAGAATGATATTATGTCTTGTGTCAAAATAATAATTTATCAAAAACCAGCAAATATATTCAGCGAAGAGATGCTTTGTTTAAATAAGTAGATATAACATGCATAATGACAATTTTAAGTGGAAAGTTTAAAGTGGCTAATATAACTATTTCGTTGCAGTATATCTTAGCAGATGTAAATCTAGTAATTGTTATCATCTTTCATTCCATAACAAATGCCTGGAACCTATATATTTGTGAGATTCAGCAACTCGTTGAAACAAAAACTTTTGATACACTGAATATTCTTGATTCTCAAAAAATTGTTACTTGCTAAATTTTCATGAGACCCAAATTTCATTTTTGTACTGTGTAACTACTCTAACTCATATACTTACCTGTTACCTGCTAGATTGTGTATCGGTAATGAACCTAATTTTAAGCGTCTCTTGCTGTTGGGCAAAATATACTCTTCATGAAAATGTGCCTCACAAACCACATAACTTCTATTTAATCTTGTTTCATGCAATTTCTCATTTCTTATACGGTTCATCCAGTGCCCACACAGCACATGTACGTCCATTGTATATGCAATGGACGTCCACTTTCGGTGTTTTGGACGTCCATTGGACGTACATGATTGGACGTTAAACATCCAATCGACGTCCATTGAATGTCCTGCGGACACCACTTTGGACGTACAATGGATGTCCATGTTCGGACGTACAATGGATGTCCATCTTCGTACTTACAATGGATGTCCATCTTCGGACATACAATGGATGTCCATGTTTGGACGTACAATGAATATCCATCTTCGGACTTACAATGGATGTCCATCTTCGGACATACAATGGATGTCCATCTTCGGACGTTAAACGTCCAATGAACGTACATGATTGGACGTTAAACGTCCAGTGAATGTCCAGCGGACATCACTTTAGACGTACAATGGATGTCCATTTTTGGACACACAATGAACGTTCATCTATGGACTCACAATGGCTGAGTTTCCAAACTGTTAAAATCAAAAATTTGTTTATGTTCTATACAGAAAAATCGACAAAATCAGTATTTTTCTAACTTCATGATTATCTTGTTGAATCGTGAATCACACTGTATATGAATATCATTTTTCATGAGGGAACTCATTACTATATAACACCTTATACATCCTAAAAGTATTGGTAAAAATATATAAAATTACTTTTCTGTTCATCCATTGTTACCAGGTTACCTGAGAGTTTAGGAAAAAACTGTAATGTATTAAAATTGACATTTTTTAATTATACCCACAAAATAAAACGACACTACAGTTCATAAAAAGTAATCAAAAAATACATACCTACTAAAAAAATATAAAATAAACAATATAGCTCACTAAAAATGAAAACAAAACATTAAAAAATACAAAATTCTGGTAGCATAAATAGAATTATTAAAATTAAAAACACAGCGGCAATAATAAGATATGAAAAAATACAATTCTAGTAACATGAATGAAATTATTAAAATTAAACAACTTCATTTACGTTCGGAGGCTCTCCTCAACCATTTCATAATGCTCTCCTTAATTTCTTTCTGACTGACATTACCTTTACCATATTTTCCTGCAGCATCTGTAATATATCATTTCTATTAAACTTGAACATAGAAAAATAGAAGAGAGTATAACATGAAATAAAGTCCGAGGAGGAGTTAAAAAGGTAAATTATAATAGCAGAGGAGTTATCTTGTAAGTTATTCATCATCCCTCTAGCTGATGGAGACATGAGTAATGATGGATTCCAAAAATATATCAAATATAGAAAAACAAAATTGAAAGTAGAATCAACGTTTTGGGATTATTATAATAAAAAACTGACTTCCTGATTTATGTCAAAATATATTGTACCATAAAGCCTGATGCACCAATTAAATTCAAATATAATCCTGATATTATATATTTTACTCACTTATTATTAAATCCGCTATTTTCAGTCCCATGAACTTAAATTTATTTTTTCTTCCATGTAAGCTATAGGTGGATGCCAAGGAATTAGTCAAGGACTGTGACATGATTCTCTTGATAAACTCATACAAGTTGTTGCCACCCACCTTAGACAATTCATCACACTGAAAAAAAGTCATATTAAAGGACAATAAGATATAGTTTTTTCAACATGTACTTACAGCTGCTTTAAAATTGGTCACATTTTCCAAATAATCCTCAATTTCTGTCAGGTTCTCAGCATTTTTTAAGGGAAAAAATGAAAATTTTATGAATAGAGAATCTATATCTTCTATAGAAGGTCTATTAATTTGAATGTTCTCTAATTTGCTACTAATATCAGTGAGAACATTGCTAATGAAGTAGTACTGCTTCATTATTTTCTTCATTTGTTCATCTGGAAATTGCATAGAATGTATTAATGAGGCCCAACAATGTGCCAGGACAGATAATAAATTGAATATCCTCTCTCACCTATTACTTGTCTTCCATGCACAGGGCAGCAGCAGCAGTCTCCAGATGATGTGGGTGGAATAACTGGCGAATCCTTAGGAGCTGGAAATCAAAGGGTATTTGAAGAATTGAATTATTTGATTCAGATTGAAAAATAAAGGATAAAATACTTGATATATATAAAATCGTGACTTGAAATGTATCTAAATTTTCAAATGAAAGTGACTAACTATAGGTTGGTAAGCACAGTCATTTTGAAAATCAGTAAAATTAAATAAATATAATCACCTTCATTTCATGATTGTAGAGAAACCTGCACTAAAGGATAAAATACTTGATATATATAAAATCGTGACTTGAAACGTATCTAAATTTTCAAATGAAAGTGACTAACTAGGTTGGTGAGCACAGTCATTTTGAAAATCAGTAAAATTAAATAAATATAATCACCTTCATTTTGTGATTGTAGAGAAACCTGCACTGAAGGTTTGGTAGTGGGTTTTGAAGGAGGAGGAGGAATTTTGTGAGATTCTTCCTCACTTTCCTCATCAGATGAAGTTGTATTTCTCTTCTTCCTATATTTCCTTGATTTGGAATCATCATTATTTAGGTCACTGCTGTATTCAGCAACTTTTGTTTTATTCCTGGCTTGCAGGTAATCATCTGAAATGAGTATCAAAACTGAAATAACCAGCTAAATGGAAAACAATAGATAATCTAAGAACTAATAGGTACTCAATGAAAGTTCCATTCCTAAATATGGAAATTTTGTGGCTGGGCCAACAAGTATATGGTTCTTCATAATTTCGGATGGAATGGATAACTTTCTCTCTGGTGAATGGTGGCCAGTAACACATGTTACCAACCACCCAATTGGTGGGTACAGCCTCCACAGTATTCTCATCCAAAAATTTAACAATCGTCCAAGTTTTGTCCATAATTTTAATTAATTACAATATTATGTATGCTGATTAAGCAACTGAAAAGATATTATATGCCTGTGAATATTTCAAAAAGTAACTGTCAAAAATTTCTCAGTAGTCTCACACATATATACATTGCATTTTAACTCAAAAAATATAAAATAAATAGTGAACTAAAAATTTAAAAATTAAGAAAGTTTTGGAATAAAATTCAATATTTTTTGTGAGTGAATAAATATGTTACATTAAGTAATCAAGACTAATTTCACAATTACTTAGTTCAGTAGGATTTCACTAATTCACACAAAGAAAAAATTTGTTAACACGTATAATAATATGTGTGTTAAAATAATATCTGACAATACTTTAACACTTACTTAACTCCTTAAATTGATATTTAAGACTATATTATCAAGAATTATTGTGAATGTAGTAGTGGTATGATCACATGCTTATCTTCAAATGGTAATTTCATACATTTGTATTTAATATCATCTATTTTCCACGATTGCAGTGAACTCATAGAAATGCTCGATGCAGAATAGATCCCCAGTTCTGAGGAAGTACAAGGTGAAGTGAAAAAATCTGATTGCTTCAAGAACTTCTCGGCCAAAATTATAACTTGTTTGTCAACAGTAATAATATTTTTAACAATGACAATGCTATTATCTACAAGGCAACAGCAATTATTGGGCTCAGAAATGGTTATTAAGAAGTTTTTCACATTGATTTTTTTGAATTGCTTTTCTATTTTTAAACCAGGCAATAGTGGACCACTGGAATGTTCAATTTGCAGTGTCTCATTTGCAACATTTTTAATTGCACTGCTATTTAGTAAATATGATCTCTCATTCAATCTACTTATGATTTGTTGCAGGGGCTTTTCACTTTTTCTTATCAGCTTTTTGAAAGTATGCATGAAATTTTCAAATGGAAAAGCACTGAAATTGTCTAAAATTCCAAAATTTGATACATCCTCACAAATATGCAATAAATTGTGTACATTATGTGAAACATGTTGTTTACCATACAAAATAATAAATGTTTCAACAAAATATCTCAGTAATGAGTTAGCATATTCAATGTTGTCCTCATACTTTGACGTTGATAGAAAAGTCATAGCAATATGAAGGCTCAAAAAATTATTATATATGTTGGAATGAACTTTATTTTTAAGAACTACAATACCTGTGTAGAAAAGAAACAATCTAAATTCAGTTGCTTTCCATCTTCTTGCTTCTTTCAAAGCACGTGGCTTGCGACAAAATTCTTGAGGTATGTGTGGAATCAACTCAAGAAGTGAATCGGAAATTGCTGTTATTTGTCTGAAGGAAAATTTATTAGGTGGTTTTCCATTCATCCAGATATTTACAATTAGTTTTTTAACAACACCTAAACAAACTAGGTGCATATAATCTAGTGGAAAATGAGAAATCATATCTAAACCTGGAATTTGTTCTAAAACTGATGTTCCAGTATGATGTTCATTTTGCATTTTAGATCTAAACTTAGAATCAGAACGTAGAATCAAATCATGTATGTCAGGGAAACATGTGCGCCTATCTACATATTTGCCTTCAATTTCACATTTTGAACAAGAGAAGTAACCTGTATGACCTGCAGTATACTTTATAAAAGCTTTTGCAGGAACATCACAGATGAAATTTTTAATTATGATCTGATAATGTCTGTCATTATAAATAAATCCATTTGTTATGAGAGATAATACTTCATCAATGAATGTTTTTAGAAAAGCATTCGCATCTTCTGGTTTTTCATTGCCATGATATATCCCTATTGTCTCAATATTTTTCTTATTATTGAATAAATTGCAAAGTATAGGATACAGTTGCCCTCCTGAACTTTTTGAAATAGGTAAGCCATCAATATTGATACATACTTCATGTTTGGAATCATGTATTAGTAAATGTTTCGAATGGTCTATAAGCTTTTCTAAACAGCTTTTCAATCCAATGTGATAATACATTCCAGGAGCAACTACATCGGGAACTATTTTACGAGGTGTTTTTAGTAAAGTTCTGCTATCAATGGGTAATTCAGAAAAATGGGGATGTAAAAGTTTCAGTAAATCATTGACAGCATTATGAGGAACATTATGTTTCAGTGCCCACATTGCTAATTGAGACTTGAATGAATAGTTTTGGTCATCATGATCATGTGTTACCTCTTCAATGAATGTTTTCAAGTTTGCATCTAGCAATTGATCATCATCAGATTCACTCAATTCTTCATAATTACTATCATCAATACTTTCAGACCCTTCTTCAACTGACGAAAAATGAGAATCTTGGAGCTCCAAATTGTGATCTACTGATTCGTTGACACACTCATTGGAGGAAGAATCATCATTCAATTGTATTCTGACTCTCTTATAATATTTGTTCAGAATTTTTCTAGAACTTGATGTATTTCTCTTACTCATATTATATTAGGTAAGTACTTACTTGATATGAAACACCTTTGACAACCAAGACACGCGAATAAATAATGAAAACAGAAAAATATATGATACCACACTGCCACACTACACTCTGACACACAGAAGTTAATACTTTATATTGACCTTATAAAATTAAATTTAAATTACTAGGTACTATATATAGTAAGCAAAAGAAAAATCTACAAAAAAGTTATTACCAATTGAAAATTATTAAATTAAAGTACTAAAAATAAAAGCTGGAACAAATTCTTAATCTTGATGGTTATGTTTAGGTTAGGGAACATATAAAAGGCGCGCGAGAGCAAATGTCTTGTAACTATTAGGCAATCCAGCGACTTGTCAAATACAGTCTTCTCTTTTTTTGCTTATTATGATTTATTATTATTGGTACAGACGGGTCTAAATAATAATTTCAGCAAATATTGTGAGGCATATCTGCTTTGGATGAACATTTTGAGTATATATGCGTACACCAAAATATGGAGTCGTACACATTTCACATCAGATATGTAAAATATATAGTTTTTCTATTTAAATGATATGGATTGTTCAATTTCTCTATATCCATCAAATGTTAATTCAAATATCATCATACATAAACAATTTGAAATATTCAATTAAAGTACCAACGTCATAATAATAATAAAGTTCGTACATATATATATACAAAATATAGATGTTCATTAAACGTCCATCGCCATTATAAAATGGACGACCTCTGAACGTTCAATTTTTAACAGCCAGTGTACGTACATGCTTGTACGTACAATGGACGTATATCAAACGTCATTGACTGTTCAGACTTGAAATGGACGTCCTTTGGACGAATATTTCGTTACATCCAATAAGCATATATGCTCTTGTACTACATCAAACACCAATAAATATTTAAACTTGAAATGGACATAAAATGGACGTCCATTGGATGAATATTTCGGTACATCCAATAAGCATCTATGCTTGTACGTAGAATGGACGTATATCAGACACCAATGAATATTTAAACTTGAAATGGACATGAAATGGACGTCCATTGGACGAACAATTCGGTACATCCATTAAGCATCCATGTTTGTATGTACAATGGACGTACATGAAACGCCATTGAATGGTTAGATTTGAAATGAACATAAAATGGACGTCCATTGGACGAACGATTCGGTACATCCATCAAGCATCCATGTTTGTACGTACAATGGACGTACATCAAACGACAATGAATGGTTAGATTTGAAATGGACATAAAAGGGACGTCCATTGGACGAACAATTCGGTACATCCAATAAGCATCCATGTTTGTACGTACAATGGACGTACATCAAACGCCAATGAATGGTTAGATTTGAAATGGACATAAAATGGACGTCCATTGGACGACCAATTCGGTACATCCAATAAGCATCCATGTTTGGACGTACAATGGACGTACATTTAGTGTCCATGGATGTTTGGACTTGAAATCGACATCAAATGGACGTCCAATGGACGTATTGTGCTGTGTGGGTGGTTGCATTACCTGAAAAAAAACCTTGTTTCAGAAAATTTAGATATAGTATACCTATTTAGAAATGAAAAAGTGACTTTATGCACTATTTCAATGTTAAAATATAACTTACCAAAGGATCTTTAATAGGAAATCGGTGCATACGAACTTTTTTATTGGTGTTACTACAATTAGTTAGTTATAGTTTGAAATCACCAATATTGAGTGTAATGAATTAACGAAACCAATAATACGACCATATCCAAAAATGTTATAAAACTGATCACTGAATAAAATATTCTACACTCCAAACTATTAAATACGAATCATATGAATATATGAATCATTGAAACACTTACATTTTACATTCAACACTAAATAACCTGTATGCAAATATCTATTCTTGTTAGCAATAAATGTCACATACAACAGAATAAATACATTTCCGCTATTTCCCGCTAATTTTGTTTTTTACACATACTGTGTTTTTCCTTGGAGCAACCGATCTGGTATGTCTGCTTATTAGGCATCAAAAAAGTATGGCATACTAAAAAGCACCCTAAAATACAAGAGAATTAAAAAATACTCGAATGAAAACTGTGGAAGACAACCTATTCAAGCTCCTCACGAAAAAAAATTACCATAAAGTGAATACACTTTTTTGGAGATGCCGGATTTCCTGTTACCTGCGAACAACTATTAAGCACTGTTTCGACAAGAGTGAGAAATCTAAAGAGGAGAAATCTAAAGAGGACCAATCTTTTTAAAAACAGAATTCCAGGAATGTAGTAGTTCCGATCGTTTTTAAGCCGCCATCCAGATATAGCGCCACGAATAGCACAAAATCTTACTTCTAGCCGAGCAACAGTTACTGAAGAAGTGATAAGGGGGTGATTCAATCAGTTTATGATTATTTCATTGAGAAACAAATTACCGACGTTTTAGATGATCCCAGTCGTATATTCAACTGCGACGAAACAGCATTTGTTTGTGTCCAAAAGAAATACTGGTCCTAGTGAGAACAGGAGCGAAAAATGTTTTTAATATGATAGCTGACGATGAAAAAGAACGCTTAACTGTTTTAGCAAAAGTGGCTGCGAATGGAAGTGCTGCACAACCCATGGTACTCTATCCGTATACTAGACTGCCAAAACATTTAATATCATTAATGACAAATGGTTGGGCGATTGGTCATACAGAAAGTAAGTGGATGGATACGGAGTCATACGGGGTACATCGGTAATTGTTTTTATGAGTGGCTTAATGGAAATAATATAAAAAGGACCGTCGTCCTTTTTTTAGATGGACATGTTAGCCACATACCGTTGGCTTTAAGTGAATTTTGTCTTGAACATCAAATAGTTTTGGTAACTTTGGTGCCAAACTCTCCCCATATCATGCAGCCACTTGATGTTGCTGTATACAGGCCAGTTAAGGCAGCATGGCGCAATATGGTGCACAATTTTCGAATAAAAAATAACCATGAAAAAATTAAACGGACTGATTTTGCTTCACTGGTTATATAGTGTTGTGACTCTACTCTTAAGGTTGACACGATTCGAAATTCCTTTAAATATACGGGACTGCTAATACAAATAGGACTTTTAGCTTTAAAAGTGAATTTGAAAAAAAAATGTTTACCTTATACTATCGCCTTGTTCAAAGCAAATTGTTATCGTACTTGGCAAGAGGGTAATAAATATGAAAAATTGTTTGACTTTTGGAAAGCAACTGAATCCGTACAAAATGATGACCAAGAACCAGAGTTAATGGAGTACAATGATGATGACCTCGGAGACTCAACCTTTCTTAATAATTTGCCCAATGATGAATATCACACCGTTTTTGATCTTATAGATAATGATCCGGTAGAGTCAGAGAATATTGCTGAAGAAATTAGAAATGCAAGCAATATAAAAATTCATAGAACTGAATCATTAAATGTTGGCGACCCTTTTAATAATTTTGGGTGCAATAAAGAAAATATTGACCCACCAGAGGTATGTCCGTCCACTTTCCAAATACTTGGAAGTAATTCCTCAATGGATTAGCCACCCACCCCACCTTCTAACGTTAATAAAATAACAACAGAAGTACTCACATTCACATCTAATACAAATCCTAACCCAAATAATCAAACAAATATACAAAACTTAAATGAATCATATTTAATAACACCGCCTAAATTTTCTACCCCATTTAAAGATGAGTTTTATTTACCAAAGAAAAAGGATCAAACGGCTAAGAAAAAGGTAACAAGGAAGCTTACACACATTGTCGCCATCTCGGATGAATTCATGGAATACCAAAGAGTGGAGGCTGAAAAGGATGCTAAGGAAGAAAAAAGAAACAAAAATTACAGGAAAAGAAAGAAAACCGAAAATAGTCATTAACAAAGAAGCCCAAGAGGCAAAAACCGATAAAATAGTAGAATCTAACAGAGACAACTATAAAAAATGTCAGCATGATAATGTAACATACGAAAAAAACTACTTTCCTGGAATTATTTTGTACATCAATAAATCCAGATATTACGTTAAGGCTATGAAGAGAGTTGGTGTTCACTGGAAGTGGCCAGAGTCTGGAGACATTATTTGGTACCACATTAATAAAATTGTATCATTGATTAATCCTCCCAAACCAATTATTAAAAGAGGGTTATTTTCGATTTCTGAAATAGATGCAGTGGACTAAATATCTGCGTAATCACAACCAAATTTTTTTAAGTTTTTTTTGTATTTTGTAATATTTGCAGAATTTTATTTTTGTTTTGTTTCTATTATGTCCCTTTTATATACTATACTATTGTTACGAAACAGCACACTGCTATAGTCCTTAAATCGACTCTGTATAAACCAGGTATAAAAGTAAAAATTATGACGGATGCGCAGGGTTTTGTATAACTGTTTACGATTATCTTATCTAAACATTGTTTTTGTGAGTTTTTGTGACCAGTCTTGTCTAGAAAATGCCAGAAAACCATTTGTTTTTGAATGAGCGGCAGTCCGGAATTTTCTAGTAAAAAAGGCACTGATATAAATGAAGGGCCGATCAGCGGATGAGTCAGTGGATAATTTGACATCGTGAGATAAACAAGTGATTAAGTGAATATAAATCAGTCAAGTGTTTATATAAATTAGTTTAGGTGAATATACTGAGTATATATAAATTAAGTGTTAGTGATGAGTTTAGTGTTTAAATAAATTAGTAAGTAGCCATACCGTGTGTTTGAAATTTATCCCACCCGTTTGCTGTTTAAATAAATAAGAAAAACATTACATTGGTGTCAAAAGTGGGATAATATAAATTATTATCTACGTAAAAATGACCAAGAGATCAAGGGATCTGAAAGTGGCGGAATTAAGAGCAGAATTGGAAGATCGTGAGTTGGAAACGTCCGGTAAGAAAAATGAATTAGTAGAAAGACTCAAAGTGGCACTGGAAAATGACGGCTTTGATACAGAAATAGTTTTATTCAATGACGTCAATTTCTGTTAACATGGACGAGAAGATTTCTGCTATGAAGAACGACATTTCTGCTAATATTTCTGTTAACATGGACGAGAAGATTTCTGCTATGAAGAACGATATTTCTGCCATGGAAGAGAAAATTTCAACGAATGTGAAAAACGATATTTCTGCTATGAGGAACGACATTTCTGCTAATATTGATGACAAGATTTCTACTTTGAAGAACGATATATCTGCCTATATCTTATTAATGGAGAACGACATTGCCGCTGACATTGAAAATGAAATTTCGTCTCTAAAATCTGAAATCAAGAATAAGATGACAACGATGGAAAATCAGGTGGACGAGAAAATCAAGGAGTTAAAGATAAAGATTGCCGATTTAAGAACACAAGACACTTCAGCAGAAGAAAAGAAGATAGAGATCTGCAAACCAGAAATACAACCCAAGACAGATGATATTGGCAGTTTTACCCAAGTCAAGGCCCCAACGTTCGATGGAAAGATGTCGTAGACCAATTATGTGAAAGAGTTTGAAGCAGCCGCTAGAGTGAATAATTGGTCCGATAGAGACAAGGCAGTAAACCTAACTATCGCGCTTCGGGGAGATGGTTTAGATGTACTTCAGACGATACCCCTGGAAGAAACGGATGATTTCGAGCAGCTGAAGAAGATGTTGGACATGCGATATGGTCACGAACATCTAGAACATTTGTACCAATCCCAACTGAAGAACCGAAGGCAGAAACGTGACGAAACACTTCAAGAATATGAAGTGGATATTGCCCGACTCGTTCGATTTGCTTATCCATCAGCAGCAGAGAACATGATGGAATGTCTGGGCATCAAGGCCTTTATTGATGGCTTACGTGACCCCGATGTGCAGAGGACGCTTCGCTTAGCCCATCCCAAAACATTGGTTGACGCATTGACGTCAGTTTAATGAAAAGTATGATGCACAAAAAGCCGAGAAAGATCAAATGCTGGAATTGTGGCGAGCTAGGGCATGTATGTAGTTCGTGTAAGCGCCCCAAGACTCCTGCAAACCAACAACCCGTCACAGGTAAACTAGAACGGGTCAGCTACGAGGGGGCAGCACCGACCCATGACCGTTCCAAAGACCCTCTCATACTGATAGCTTCTCTCAGATGTCGCAACGACAGTGTATATGTGGATGGCGAAGTAAATGGCAAGAAACATGCTCTGCTGGTTGACACTGGAGCAACTAGAACCATTATACGACCAGAGATGATAAACCCCAAGGAGAATCTTCTACCAACGAGACTGCGACTGCGGACCGCCACAGGCAAGAGTACCAACGTTCACGGGGAAACACAAATCTAATTGGGAATTGGCGCAGAAAAGTTCACACATACGGTAATCGTAGCTGACATTGAAGAAGATGTGATTCTGGGAATGGACGTAGTGAATGTACGGGGTTTCCAATTATACTTTCGAAACAGAACCATTAAAGTGGGTGCCGAGGAGGTATTCCTTCATCCATATGAAGGCAGCGCGCTGTTGGCAGCTGTACAGGAAGATACCGTTCTACCTGCACGAAGCGAAACCATGATAGTTGCACGGCTACAGGGAATCATGGAAGAAGGTACACCGGTTATGATGGAGCCAAGGAACCACGACGAATAGGTTGGCAAAGGAGTACTAATTGGAAAAGGATTAGTTACGTCGGCGAAAGAGATCCCAGTACGTGTGATAAACGTGAATGATTACTCAGTTACCATCAAGAAGGAAACCAGGATTGGATCCTGCATACCAGTGACGTCTAACGCCAAACAACGACCAATGACAATTCTAATGCCAGATTCGAACAGATGTTATCAGTAGCTGGTCAAACTTTGGACCGAGCTGAAAAAAAGAGAATGAGGGAATTTCTATTGCAGTATCAAGACCTATTCGTACCAAAAGGAGGAAAGACTGGTAGAACATCAGCCGTCAAACACAAAATTGATACTGGTAATGCCAAGTCAATTAGGCAATCACCTCGACGACTACCACGAGCGAAGAGAGCGGAAGTTGAAAGAATAATTCGAGAGATGGCTGAAGAAAAGGTAATAGAACCATCTACTAGTCCATGGGTGTCTCCAGTAGTGCTCGTCAAGGAAAAGGATTGAACTACGAGATTCTGCGTGGATTATTGCCAGCTTAACAACGTGACGAAGGAAGACAGCTATCCTCTTCTTCGAATTGACGATACGCCAGATACTTTGGCCGGCAGCAAACTGTTATCCACCTTGGACCTGAAGTCTGGTTATTGGGAAGTGGAAATGGACGCAGAAGACAAAGAAAAGACTGCTTTTACCACCGGATCTGGATTTTGGCAATTCAATGTCATGCCATTCGGGCTCTGTAATGCGCCTGCGACATTTGAAAGACTCATGGAAAATGTCTTGAGAGGGTTGTCCTGGAAAACATGCCTGGTCTACTTGAACGACATCGTAGTACTGGGGAAGACATTTGACGAACACCTGAAGAATGTGGAAGACGTATTCAAACGACTCCAAGCTGCCCAGCTCATGTTAAACCCAAAGAAATGTCAGCTGTTCCAAAACCAAGTCAACTATCTAGGTCATATAGTGAGCAATGGAGGAGTGGCGGTGGATCCAGAGAAAATTGCTTCCATTCAACAATGGCCGCAACCAACCGACAAACATCAAATTAGGAGTTTCCTTGGACTTTGCACGTATTATAGAAGATTTATCAGGAAGTTTGGAGATATTGCCAAGCCTCTAACGCGACTTACAGTAGACTTTATTCTTGACACTGACGCAAGCACCGTAGGAATTGGTGGAATGCTCTCACAGATCCAAGGAGGGCAAGAAAGAGTACTGGGATATTTCAGTAAAGTCCTCTACAAACCAGAACGAAACTTCTGCGTCACAAGAAGAGAACTTTTGGCGGTAGTGAAGTCTGTGGAACACTTTTACCAGTATCTCTATGGTAGGAAGTTTTTAATCCGGGCTGATCATGCAGCACTCAAGTGGTTCATGCAGTTCAAGAATCCCGAGGGTGAGATCGCCAGATGGATTGAACGACTTCAAGACTTCGATTTCAACATCGAACATCGAGCTGGTGTGAGTCACCGAAATGCCGACTCCCTGTCCAGACGGCCATGCCCAACAGACTGCTTCCACTACAACAAGGCGGAATCTAGGGAAGCTACAGTTTCAAGAACAACTGTAGTCAACGAAGAATGGTCACCCACCAGGATCAGAGAAGATCCGGAGAATGATCCTTGCCTAAAGAAGATTCGGCAGTGGAAGGAAAAAAATCGGTGACCTACCTGGCAAGAAGTGTCAAGATTTTCACCGAAACTCAAGGCGTATTGGGCTCAGTGGGACTCACTTGTCCTGGAAGAAGGACTGCTTCAGATATCGCTGGACCATTTCCGACGACAGAAAATGGTGGCAAATACATACTGGTTGTAATGGATTATTTCACAAAGTGGGTGGAAATTTACCCGATCCCGAATCAAGAGGCCACAACTGTCGCGGATGTATTGGTGAAAGAATTTATCAGCCGATATGGAGTGCCCTTGGAAGTCCACAGCGACCAGGGAAGAAATTTCGAAAGTCATCTATTCCAGGAGATTTGCGAGAAGCTGGGAATGAAGAAGACCAGGACAACAGCATTACATCAACAGTCAGATGGAATGGTCGAGAGAATGAACAGGACTATTGGAAAATACCTGTCCAAAGTAGTATCCTGCCATCAGAGAGATTGGGACCAGTATCTTTCCCTATTCGCATTGGCTTATCGATCTGCCTTCAATGAGTCCACGGGTGAAACACCGGCGAAAATCCTGTTTGGACGTGAAATGTGGCTTCCTTGTGACCTGGAATTTGTCTGTCGTCCTGGAGAAGATCTAGCAGGCGAAGACTACGTGATCCAATTGAGACGAAGACTGGACGATATTCATGAATTAGTTCGAACAAATCTTCAAGTTGCCAGCGACAGAATGAATAGGCGGTACGACACGCAGGCCACAGAAGCCGGTTTTAAAGAAAGGGGCAAAGTATGGTTACACAACCCGACGAGGAGAGAAGGATTTTCTCCAAAATTACAAAAATCCTGGGAAGGTCCATACTAATCAAGAAAAGGATCAATGATATTTTATATCGCATAAGCAAGATCCCTCACGGAAAACCAAAAGTAGTTCACCAAAACCGACTAGCGCCATTCGAAGGAGACCATGACATAGAGGAAGGAGTATACCTTATTCGAGATGTGTCTGACCCCACCTTCGATGAATTTGAGGGCGCGTATGGAGGTACTGGGATAACTAGATATGGAGTCACTTCGGAACAACAACAAGATTTGTTCACTCTCCCGGAAGATTATTTACTGGCATATAACATCCTCGCCTGTATCAAGAACGCACGAGGGTTGGCAACCGTCTTTCGAAAGAAGTTCGGGCAATTAGAAAAACTTGAAGACCAGATTCCTGCCTCTGGCAAGACACTGAAACTGAAACATAATTCGCCGTACGTCTTCTACGTGGTAACTAAAAATGAATTTCAAGATCGATCTACCTACCGCGATGTGTGGGAAGCACTTCGAAACCTACGAAACCATGTGTTGGAATCCAGCGTGAAGAAACTGGAAATGCCTAAGATAGCGAGTAACCAGTTGGATTGGCGAATCATCGGGAACATGGTAGAGATTATCTTTCAAGATACCGGTGTCCAGATATTAATTTGCAGCTACAACCCCCGTTATCAGTATCCGATGAAGACGGTGGCTTGCTATTTCCATAAGATCGGAAAGTGTAGAAATGGGGCCTGTTGCCGATTCAAACATCCAATCTCGGCTACACAAAAGTTCCAAAACTTCCATTTAAAGAGGGAGTTTTATTACGAAACAGCACACTAGTATAGTCCCTAAATCCGACTCTGTATAAGCCAGGTATAAAAGTTAAAATTATGGCGGATGCAAAGGTTTTTTTATAACTGTTTGCGATTATCTTATCTAAACATTGTTTTTGTGACCAGTCTTATCTAGAAAATGCCGGAAAACCATTTGTTTTTGAGTAAGACGCAGTCCGGAATTTTCTAGTAGAAGAAGGAACTA
The DNA here is from genome assembly GCA_963921935.1 of Galeruca laticollis. Lineage (NCBI taxonomy): Eukaryota > Metazoa > Arthropoda > Insecta > Coleoptera > Chrysomelidae > Galeruca > Galeruca laticollis. Next base: position 48,646,407 of record OY998183.1, on the reverse strand, counting down.
ATATAAATAAAGGACGGATCAGCGGATGAGTTAGTGCATAATTTGACATCATGAGATAAACAAGTGAATATAAATCAGTCAAGTGTTTATATAAATTAGTTTAAGTGAATATACTGAGTATATATAAATCAAGTGTTAGTGATTAGTTTAGTGTTTAAATAAATTAGTAAGTAGCCATACCGTGTGTTTAAAATTTATCCCACCCGTTTGCTGTTTAAGTAAATGAGAAAAACATTACACTATAATATACTAATTGTACATATATTTTGTTTCTAAATAAACAATTTTTGTCGGTTATTTGTTAAAACATATTTCAAGTGCAAGTAGTAGATAGGCCGGAATTAGAAATCTTTTGAGCCGGCAATAGCTTCAGTTTTCGAGTATAGGCCGGTATTAGAAAAAAACTACTTTATTTTTTGAATAATTTTTATTTATATACAAATTCTACTATATTACCACTTTGTTTATGAAACATTAAGGAACACATTTGAATCTGTTCATATGCACATACGCAATTATTTACTATGCTACTGTTTTGTTAATATTTAAAGTAAAAATGAAATTCTGGTAATAGCACAATTTACCTTAATCCAATATAATCATACATCTAGAGAAGTTCACGTTACGCTGTGTGGTGGCGTATCGCCTAGTAATAGATCCCAATAGGAGTATAGATATATCCCACTAAACAAGAAACATAACAAGCCTTTCTTGTGATGTTCTTCTTAGAGACGTTTCGTAATGTTTATTTAAAACGTTAATAAGATATCCCTTTGATATCATAACTTTATTACCAACTCTATTAACATCCATGTCATGGAATTAAAACATATTATAATGATATACACAATAATACTTGAATTCGCAGTTACATACACATCCTATGAACTTCTTCAAAGCAATTTCCTAAAGGAAACATTCATACGATGTTAATTTGTATACTTCTCACTAATGTCACAAACAGAACATTACTGTAATATCACAAATTAACATGTTTCTAAGATGATCACATGTCGCAGTTACTTTTACATCTTTCGAAATAATTTTTAGTAACTTCCTGCGATTACGTATACACGATGCTAGTGCATAAAAATCTCAGTAATATCTCATATTAAACATCACAGTAACATAACTGGATGAGCTGTTTTATTGATGTATTCATAAAATTACAAGAAAAAAAGAATAAAAGAGGAACTGACAAACGAAACAAACATTAGTTATATGATCTGTGGAAACAAATGACAAGCTTGACATGGTGGATTCGTGGGTCGTGGCGTGGTTTTCAGTTTTGTGTCAGTTATTTTCAGGAAGCACATTTTTTGCAAGAAGTACTTGAACAAAGTGGTCTTCGTTTTCGTTAGTTTCTACTTAGCTACAGTTTCTATACTTAGTTATAGTTCTTGTTATAATGGACGAACAACAGTTATTATCGGTAAGTACCTATTCCAAAATAATAATTATTAAGACTTAATACTCTTCCATTACTTTAATCAGCTATTGTACATTGAAATTCCAGGTGGCGGGATTGTACCCTAAAATTATATAATAGAGTTCACAAAATAACGTTTTTCCAACTTTTAAAATATATTAGTTAGTAGGTATATTTTAAAAACGATTCACTATATTTCAAATCCTAGATATGGATTATACCTACAAAAAAATTAATATTGCAGTAGGGTAAATATAATTATTAATAATAAAACATGCTCATATGTTGGCAGAGATTTGGATCTTGAAGGAAATATGTTCAAGGTTCAAGATGTTTCAGAAGCTACTTACATAAATAAAATAAAAAACAAATAGTTGGTAATTATGTAAAGAAAGGGGAGTAACTATTTCAGATAGTCTAATACAAACATTGTATTAAACATTACAAAAAATATTGGATCAAGTATCTCTAGTTCTAGTTTTTGTAGTAGTGGTCATAGCCATCAATATAGTTTTGTAGGTTTAGAAAATTTTAACATCAATACTAATAATTCTTGTGCAATTAGAGACTGTTTGAGACTTTAAAAACATAAATTTCTGTTAAAAAGCTCATTTCCATTTGAAAATACACTGTATACAATTAATAAGCTGAAGTGAAAACCTCTAGATGTCGCTTACAATAGTATGTTAATATTTATTATTGTAGAAACACAACTATTGGATACAATTAATTATAAACTCATTTAACTTGATAATGTGTTCATATCACTTCTTCATAAGTAGTTTTTTTGTATACAGTGTATTAATAATGCTTAGTTTTCATTAAGTTACAATTCCACGACGTTAATATACAATATGTTCCAGGATGAAAATAACAAGATGAGAATTATTTTATACAGAAGAGTAGTATGAATTTTCATGGCACACCTGAATTTACCTGCCAAACGGAGTGAGGCATATAATAGATATGTAGGTATACCATGAAAAGTAACTTCTCGAAATAAAATATGTTATTATTCCTTTGAAGAACACCGCATGTTTTTTATGGAAAATAGGTCCCAGTCGATTGGCTGAAAATCTAGTTTGATGTAGTTTATGATGTTCTGATCAAAGGTCTCCATGGGCACAATTTGATCTAAAGTAATGGTTTTTTTTAGCTGCTGTTCAGAACATCTATAAAGGTTTCACAGATAAGGACTTTTAAGTGTACGTTATGGAATTGTTGAGACACTCGAAACAGCAACTCTTGCGTGAGAAAAAGTAACCGTAAGTAAACGATAGAATTTTCTTTAATCAGATTTGATTTCTATTGATTTACTGTAATGTTTCATAAAATCTTTATGGTGTGAAATTTTTATTAGCTTTTATAGTATTAAAAAACCATTCTAATGAAGTTTCTGTAAACTAGCTGTATTGTATGTGTATGCGTTAAATTTTATTAATTCAGTTTCATCTATGTTACGTTATGACAACTACAGATTATTATACCCTTTTCTTTGCTTGCTTCCACTGAATGCTTTCAATAGTTTCCACTTTCCACACTTATTTTGTAATATGCTTACACAATTTAATTTTTTTTAGGTTGGATTCCTGGACAAGATATTTACTTTTCTAATTTTGTACCTGTTTTTTTTTCAAATTTACTGTACTGTTTTTTGATAGTGAATAAACTATTCAAATCCTTTATTGATTTTTTGCTATTTTATTTTAAATGTACAGGGTGAACAACTAAGAACGGCTGTAGGCCATATCTCAGAAAAGAATCATGGCACAACTTTCAAAAAATATACCTTTTGGTAAGTGATCCTGAAAAATCGCTATAAAATATTTTGCAGTCTCTAAAATATCCGCTAGGGGTGGAATGAACACTCGAAAATATAATATTATGATTATCTCTAAAAAAAACATACTGAAGGTGTCCTAAAAATACAATTTTTGAAATTTTAATGAGATTATGAGAAAATATAATTAATGAGATTTGCCATTGTTCTCCAAATAATGGGTGGTGGAAGATTCAAACTTATGAACAAATGTATAACTTTTTCGTTTTTCAACCAATATTAGTGACTTTAGCTTCATTTAAGAGTTTTTTCTGTTTAATAAGATTGATATCATAACAAAACTAGATAATTTTGTATTGGCTCCGAAATGTAAAACGGAGCATTTTTTTAATTTTTGAATCTGATATTGTAAATCTTATATCTTGGAATAGAATTAGGATTTAGATTTTCATTGAATTCCCATTTATTTAACCCCTTTTCATCAGAATTTAAAAAATGCCTCACTACATTTGAAATTCCCGAGAAAAATGGGAAAATTTTCGACTTTTTGACATAGCGTTGACCCAATTGTCCAATTTTGTTATTTTTGTTAAGCATATTTTTTTAAAGAGGAAAAACTCTTAAATTACGCCAAAAACATTGATATCGGTTAAAAAACAAAAAAGTGTTGACATTTGTTTTTCACAAGTTTGAACCTTCCCCCACCCCTTACTTGGAGAATAAGGACAAAAAGTCCTTAACTAATTTTTTCATAATCTCATCAATATATCAAAAATTACATTTTAGGATACCCTTAGTATGTTTTTTTTGGAGATAATCACAGTAATTATGTTTTTAAGTGTTCATTCCACCCCTAACAAATATTTTAGGAACTCAAAAATATTTTGCAGCGATATTTCGGGGTCATTTTTCTGAAGGTATTTTTTTAAAGTTGTGCCATGACTATTTTTTGAAATATTGCCGACAGCCGTCGTTCTTAGTTGTTCACCCTGTATTTGCTGATGAGGCACAGAAATATCTATAGGATGTCATCTAGAATGTTTGAGGTATATTATTTAGAGGTTTAAGTAATGTCGATCCAACATCTAAGAGAATACACTGTATTGTTTTTGATATGTTGCATTTAGATCATTGGTAAGATGATATGTTTTAGACATCACATTAACATTTACAAGATGTTAAAGGGCATTTCAGAATATAACAGAAATGTTGTTTCTAGTTCGTTTCGACTTCCTTTTGAGAAAGTTCTAGTAACATCACAGTAATGTAAAAAGGCAGCGCATTAACATTGCTGAGAAGTTAAGTTGAAACATCACAAAAGTTAACAGCCACAAGCTGGGCATAAGCGGTTGTATAGATGTGCATGTGATGAAAACAAGAGGAAAAAAAGGAAGAACATTAACACAATGTGATGTTGAATTAACATAACTGTGACATTTATTTGCATAGTGGCATGGAAATAATTAAATGATATACAGAAACTCAATTATTCGAATAATTCTTATATTTGTATTCTTGAATGTGACATGCATAAAAACCTCACAATTGTAAAAGGCAAAAAAAATGCAAGTTGAGTGAATGAAACGACGAGTACTGAGTATGTAGTTTGTTAAAAATTCAATTAAGCGCTTTCAGCCACTAGCCCATTATCAAAGATGTCCTATAAAAATTAGAATAGTTCACTAATTGAAAGAAACAATTTAAAACATTGAATTTACGCCAAAAAAGTTCACAACAGGTGTCTAAAAAACATAAAACTGTACACTTGTTATGCATAACTAGATAAAACTGTTAGAAGTTACAATACTTGTAATTAATTAAAATAAATTAGTTAAAATTAACACTATAACTAGAACTAGAGGACCCGTGCTGTTCCGCAGCATCAGGATGGACTATGTATGAGAGGGCGTAATTATTACATAAAACCATTTAACAGTACTTCCTTCCAGACAATATTAACTGTGCGTCGGCCGCAGTATTTAGAAAAAGTTGAAAGTAAAGTTGATTATGCACACATAACTTTCCTCAAACTCCACGAATTTAAACAGATAATAGCTCAAAAGAAATAACTTGATCCACTGAGTGTTCTTAGAGTAAAGCTATCAAGATCCATCCATTAGAAGAGGATCTATGAGAATTTGAATTGCTTGAGTGAATGTATCCCATAAGAAACTTACAGGGAAGAATCGCGTTTGAGTATAACTTAAGTACGGTGGAAGTTGAGTAAATTTCAATGATTGATGTAAATACCTTTCATTTAAAAAAATGAAGGTAATCGGCCGGATAGAACGGCCATACTTCAGTTTTCATAAATTTTTTTTATATAAAAGATAAGGGTGTACAATTATATTTTACATGTTATAAATATTCAATTGAAAATTATCAACTAAATGATATTCTGTCTAAAGTGATAACAAGTTTGACGTTAATAGATGGTGGCTAATATGCCGGTGTACTAGACAACAATTAGTGGCTATTATTACAACGTGATCTCAACTTATATCTGGTGTGTATACTATATTTAGACAATTCTAGAAAATACATGTACCGTTTTCTAAAAATAAGTAGTGATATGGTTTCTTATAACTTGAACGAACTTTTATTTAAAAATATTAAAATTATGTCACCGCCTAAAAGTAAAGTTTGGTTTCATTTTGAGAAAATTAAAAGAACAATATATTAATCGATTATTTGGTTATAACTGCCGTACCTACACATGGTTCTTCTTGCATGCTGCTCTCCCCTACTCTTCAACTGCACTCGTGCGTTCAGCCGGCTCTCGTGATGTTCAGCTCAATTTCTAACATATTTCTCAGCGTTTTAATGCAAAACCAAAATGGCACTGGAATCAGTACAAAAATTTTAGTATTGAGTTGACTATCTATCCGTATATAAAGGTTATCTATGGTTTCAATATCTCAGCAACAAATGAGAATATCGCAAAACCAATATGAACATTTTGAAGTATGAAAATTTTACTTCAAAATCGTTTTCGTAAATTGAAATCGGACCATATCTAGTCGCATTCAGATCTGTTGAAAAACTGCATAGTAAAAAATTCAAATGGCCACACATCGAAAACTATGCATTGGACAGTGCCTCCTTTTCGCACATATAAAGTTTATTGTAGAAGCTAATACTAGCCAAAGGATCTACGCCTCAACTTTGAAAATAACCGAGTTATGAATTTTTGAATTTATTGCACTTTAGCAGGTATGTAACTTTTCTCCAGACAAAGGCGCAGCTAGTTTTCTTCTAATACTTTTTACACAAACTGCTCATTCCAAATCTCTGTAGCTCGGCCTAATATTATTTTGCTTTTGGTTGCAAAATAATTGTCAACTAAAGTGATTGTATGTATTATACTATGATGAATTATGCTGAGTCTAGTATACATTGATGTATAATACATTCTAATTGATAATTACTAACTTTTAAATTCATATCTTACCATTAATTCTTAATATTTATATACAACAGTGGTAACCTTTGTAAGGACGTTACAGATATGTGTACACATCTAAGTAAATGTGGTTGGTTAAACAATACAAAAGTAAACACGTTTCAACTACGGATACGTTATGTATAAATAACATTCCAGTCTCTTCTTCTCTAAATAGGATTAATATTTATATAAGGTTCTACGTGCCGGTAGGCAAATTCACCAGAAATGGTCAGATAAAATGTCCAGAAAGAATCGCTAAGCTGAAACCGCTGTATAAGTCGGCTTATCTCTGGTTTCTCCTCCTTCAACTACTAGTAGGATTTGACTTTGACCACACAGTGTGCGCCTTGTTTACGAGCTTCTCTTTTGCATTGTTGCCGGTACAGCGAATATATCCAATTTACAGATCTTTGTATATATTAGCAGCAAAGCCAGAATAATCCGTTTGTTTCGTATAATCTCGAACAGTTCGGATCATTTTGTTCGTAATAGTTTATGGGATCATTTAAGTTAGATCTTACAATTCCTATATTATTTTGAACAATATAGAAAACTTGGAGATATTATACATAAATATTTCTTCAAATATACACAGCTTAGGTTTTATTATGTGTTAATACCACGATTGTTCCGATTGAAAATCTATGAGCGTCAGTTGGCAGTTAGATTGATAAGTTAGCAATTTTCTATACTTTTGAAAGACGTTTTCAAACTGGTGTTGCTTATAATTCCGACACTTCGTTCACTTTTGCTTACATAATTATAGTTCGAGGTCCGGCTGCAAAATTCTTACGTTTATCGATTATTCAATTAAAATCAATATTTTCTATTCAATTATGAAAGGGACAATATGATTTGGCAGAGTTACCTATTAAATTGTGCCCGCTAGTATTTTTAATTAAATTAATTGACTCTTTAGAGATAATTTGATGTATCAGTTATTCAAATGAACTGCCGTCTGTTTAATAGGCATAGCTGTGGTGAATTTAAAAAGTGATGGTGTCATCGCTCACTACTCCGCAACCTCTTCGCAGCCAGGCATATTTTCCTGATGTGTATTGATCAAAAATATATCAAATTGAACGTATTTTTTTCTGTAAACGGTAAACTATCTCTTCCTATGTAAAAGTAGCCGCGAATAGGGGTTGCCAGCTGTTAAAAGTCATTCAAAGTGGAAAGCAGTTAGACAAGTATAGCGATAGGGAGCTGCTCAAATTTTTGAAGCATTACTCGTGCATCGGTAGTTAGTGTTCAAATCGTGGCGCCGACACTAATTGACGCGAATTTCAAATACTCTAAGAAAATAACTAATGAATTTGAGTGAGGTTGCATTTAAAATTCTATTAACATAAAATATAGTACACGTAAATAGTACTTTTTGGAAGAAGAACATGATAACATTTTCATTTCACGCGGATCTGTTCACATATAGGAGTAGTAACAAAACCTCGAAAAGTCCCCTTCCTAATATTGTCCGCTACATCCCTTATTTTCCTAAAAACCACCCCAAATCGTACTTTGAGCCGTTTCTTTCAATTTTCTCGTAACCAGTTATACTTTCCTGGGCAGGTTTTGGAAACATATTGTCTTTAGCAGGAGGAGCAAGAGTAATAATAAGTATGATGAGATCTACATCCTGCCCAACTACAACCACAATGTCATGGTGACTAGATAGGTCGATAGCTGCTGTAACGCTCATTAAATCGGCATCGGTTAAAGCAGTAAATGTATTAAAATTCTCAGCATTATATCTCTCGACAAAAATTAATCGATCCTTGTTAACTGAATTACTTCATAATGTCTTCTGTTGATCGAATATTGGTGTATTTCCATTGAATGCAATTGTAGCCGAGGTTCGTTTCAGAAGTCGATTTTTTCTTTCAAGTCTCTTTATACTACGAGTATTTCAGCTATTGTTATATTGATAAAATTGTACTTCTTTCAATATATAAAAAGAATAGTGGTACGGTATCCCAACCTTCATAAAAGCCATCACCAGCCAAATGCATTGATTTCGTACGATTTCTGATTTTATTATGTATTTTAAGTAGCATATATACTAAAAGACAATCAACTTTGACCGCAATTTGTGGGACTTCCGTGGGGATTAGCAAAATAGCTTAAATAATGGTTATTATTTGGAATTTAATTTGCAACTATCAATTTCATAAAAAACATTTTTTAGATTTGAACAACAGTTTCCGAGAAAATTGAGAAAAACCTGCACAACCTAAAAGTGGGGGGTGGCTTTAGCGAAATAAGGAATATTGCGGACAATATTCGGAAGAGAACTTTTTGGGATTTTGTTCTCTCCTTCCTATACCTGAACAGGTACACGTAAAATGAAAGCTTTATAATTATTTTCATCAGATAAAAAGTAATATTTTCATTCTTTTATAAAATTAGAATTAAAAAAGGGTGGCAATCAGTACATAAAACAAATCATAGTAAATACCAAGTTTGTATTAATTGTACGGAATTGTCAACAAAATTAGGTCCAAGTTTATGTGTTACGCTGTTTCCAGTAACTTCTCTTATCCACTTTCATAACACTGGATTTTACTTACTACGCTTATTTGGCCACCCGGATATAGGTAGTTATTTTGCCAATAACTAGTTAGAACAAATATAAGTGGGGGATTTGGCATCTTAGACAAATAATACTTTGTTTAAATAATCCGAGCTTTCAAAAATGTTTATTTCCCTCCTCAGGGACACTACAATTGAATACAATGGTTAAAATTTTGGAATTAAATCAATAAAATTAACACTTTCATTAAGTGAGGTTATTTGTCATTAAGTTGGTATAAATGTGAAAAAAACATCAATCTACTTTTTTCCTTTCTTGAATAATGGCTATCAATGATTACAATTTGAGAAATTTACTGTTAACAATTGTCATATTATCAAAAACTTCTATATTTTATTGAAAATTACTGATTGAATCAGATCAGCTACCACGTGAAACTTGATACATTTTTAGGTTAGGAAATCGTCACAAAAGGATTCTTCTCTTTCATTGACGACTTGCTTGTGACTTATACAGTTGGTGATACAGTTTTTTCAATGAACGAAAAGAAAGTGTTTAAGTGAATCTTTACCTAACTATATTGTTAATAAATTCATAAAATTGTCAAAGTATGTGACACTTTTGTGTTAGAATTGAATGTTAATAGATTTGAATAAATAGAACTGAGATCATCGATATCTGTACGCTTGTTCATAGTGTTATGTGTTTGTGAAATATATGTCATTTCCAAGAACGTTCTCTCGTTATTCTAATTCTCATTTTTGTATTCTAGCCATCGGAACTAGATGGCTAGAATACGAAAATTGTTATAGTCAACCACATGACCCTCACTACGCACATGTTACGCTAAAGCACATCTATCCGGATGTAGCCTACTATAACTTTTATGAGGTATTATACGGTCTTTGTTTGGTCTCGAGGTTTGACCAATGTACATTTCATCACAATTTGCACAAGTGATGGAGTAAAGTATATCTATAAGCGTACATTAGATCCATCACTGAGAGGTGGAACTGCATTAGCAATTATTGTAATATGATTTTAGGAGTGTTTGTTGAGTGTATCACTTTCGTGTTTGAGAATAACTATTTTTCTTGTAATAATCAATTTTATAAGCAAACTTTTGGATCTCCAATGGGTGCAACGATATCTCCCATTTTGGCATGTTATGTAATGGATGACGTGCTGGATATTGTTCTACCAGTAAGTACTAATGTATAAACTTTTTTTTTTGTTACGAAATATGTCGATGACATAATCCTGTCTATCCCGAGAGATGGTATAGACGAGATTCTATACGTGTTTAATGATCTCGATTCTCGTATACAGTTTACTATAGATACTGAAAATAACCAACAATCAGTTCCTCTCTTAGATACGAGGTTTATCCGTACAACAAATAACATTGTTTTGATTGATTGTTACCAGAACCAATGAGTTCAGGTAGATACCTCAACTATTGCTCATACCACAGAAATTCTATGAAAGTGGATTTGATTAAACAGATGAAGAATAGAATCTCTCAGTTGTCTGACCCCTCCTTTCACCGAAAATCCATAAAATTCTGTTTAACATGCTTTTGAGCAATTCCAACACGTATACAGTGCTAAACCAACTAATTCATCATAATAACTCAGCATTAGAAACTCTCTCACGGAGGTGGTGGCCGCAACACACCCTCAATCATTGAAAAAATATGTTTATTTACCATATATAAGGAAAATAACACCCAAGTTGAATAAGATATTTGAAATAATACCGGACATCATCATTGCAAACAACAGTGTCCTGATGGTGTACTCAGTTTTCTCATTATGTGGTTCACTACATCCCTTGTGCAAATTGTGATAAAATGTAGATTGGTCAAACCTCGACACCAATCAAAGACCGTATAACATCTCATAAAAGTGATAGTAGACTACATCTGGACAGATGTGCTTTGGCGGAACATGTGCACAGTGAGGGTCATGTGATTGACTATAACAATTTTCGTATTCTAGCCACCGAAACTAATAATGCCAACAAAACGTACATGGAAATGACATATATTTCACAAACACCTAACACTATGACCAAGCGTACGGATATCTATAATCTTAGTTATATTTATTAATATCTATTAACATTCAATTATAACACAAAAGTGTCACATATTTCGACAATTTTATGAATTTATTATTTATCTGTTTCAATCAGAAATATTTATTAAATTATAGAAGTTTTGATAATATGACAATTGTTAACAGTTACTTTCTCACATTGTAATCATTAATAACCATTTTTAAAGAAAGGAAAAAAGCAGATTGATGTTTTTTCCCACCTTTACACCAACTTAATGACAAATAACCTCACTTAATGTAAGTATCAATTTTAAAATATTTACCATTGTATTCAATTGTTGTGTTTCTGAGGATGGAAATATACATTTTCGAAAGATCTGATTAATTAAACAGAGTATTAATAGTCTCAGATGCCAAATCCGCCACTAACATTTGTTCTATATATTGTTATAATTATGAATTTTCATCAATATTTGAATATTATAAATAAAATTTTATTTGCCCCAAGTTGCAGCGACAAATTGTTATGTTTTAATTTATTTTTTATTTAATATAGGAACTTTTATTTTACTTTGTGTACTAAATTTCGTTTTATTAATATAAACAGTATGGTTTTCCTTAATATCCAATTTTAAATTCTTACCATAATTTGAATAAGCCTCCGGACTAACAGTAACCAACGTTATTTGGCCTTGAATATGACTGAGCAATGATATGATCTTCTTCCCAGAGGTGCGTTCAAATGCTGGGTGAATTAGTGGTGTATTATTATTATATTAGTATTGAATTTCAAAAATCATTAAAATAAACTTGGGCGCCTTGTGAAGTTTTCTGTAGGCAAGCTACAGTTCCTTTTTTTTGTAAAATATGATAATTCAAATAGGCAACATACTGTTTAATAAACTTGGCAGTGACAGTTCACATATTTGCGCTTGAAATAATTTAATATATGTTTTTTTTAAGTAATTCTTCAATTAGTATAAATTATAAACTCTTAATCAGAATTATTAGCTATTAACGACTTATGTCAACAAAACTTTGTTAAAAGGTTATGAGTTAAGATATTTCGTCATAACTGTCAAATCAGAATTTTAACTTAAAGAAAAACGATTTTCGCGATGAGATCTCAAAAGTTGATAATATGCATATTAATCAAGAAAGTCTTATCACAAAAGCGATTTGTACACTTGATTCTAATATTCTACTGGAATTGGAACAGAAAATCGTTGACTCGTATCTTATCTCAATGGGATACAGGAATTTCATTGCACGCAGATGAAATTTTCTTGGATCCAGGTAGATAAATTATAAACCATTCAAAGATAAGTACTTCTTTCCATTATCACTTCTAGTTATTTTGACCATACTAATCATTTTATTTTTAGTCACTTCCAAATATATTTATTTTCTTCTTGCCATTATTAGCCTTACACCTTTTTATGACTATTTGATTACTTTTTTTTTACAAAAAGCTTCTTTTCAATACGATTTTTTTCCAGAAAATATCGTTTTTCTACGCCCTATCTTTAACCTTTCGGAGCTAACGTACCGTCTCAGAGACCGACAGCTTGCATTTTTCACGAAAACTTTCGAATGTGTTACGATACAACCCGATGGCTTTTAGTACTTTCCTATCCCGAATACTTCTCCTCACTGTTAAATCGTGAGTTGCATGTGTCTAACATATCAGATGTTCTGAACCAATTCGGTCTCAGCGACGGATGTTAGTCTTGAAGTAACACGTGGTCGGTGCTAAAGACGGACGTTAGCTTCAGTGTAACTGATAACTGTGTCAAATAAGGTAAGATGAAAATTTATTTACAAACAGTTACTTACTCATTTGTGTATCCCATTATTTATTTATCGTTATTTAGATTCTATTGAAGAAAATGGCTTCAGGGAGTTACGAAGACGAACAAATAAGGCTGTAGCGTCTTTGGGATGAAGCTGAATCCGATGGAAGTGAGGAAGATGCTTATGACAGCGACAGTAGTCTTGGAGAAGATAACATAGAATTTGAGAACGAGAATACAGACACCGATCAAGATATGTCTGATGAGGAGACTGAAGTTATTGAACCTAACTTGAGTCGACATAGTGAAGCTTATTTTATAGCAAAAGATGGCACAAAGTGGAAGAAACATTTAGAATACTGTAAAAATATCAGAACTCGTGCGGACAATATTATAACGCAATTGCCGGGAGTAAAAGGAGAAGCCAAGCAGAAGACAGTAGCAGCCGAAATTTGGTCCTTGTTTGTAACAGATGAAATGATAGAAAATATTGTTACATACACCAATATGGAGATTGAAACGAAGCGATATTCAGAAACTAACAGAACGGCAAGGCCAACGGACAAAGATGAAATGAAGGCTCTGCTTCGATTGCTTTATATTGCCGGTAAAATCAGAAGTAATAATCACAACGTTGTCGATATCTTTCGAGCAGATGGCATGGGATTCGAGATATTCAGACTGACAATGTCATTACAAAGATTCAAACTATTGCTCCAGAATTTTCGTCTAAACGACAAAGCGACAAGACTGGAACGGCAAAAATATGATAAACTGGCAGGAGTGAGAACTTTTTATGACAAATTTAATGCTAATCTACCAAAGTATTTCTCTCTTTCTCAGTACGCAACTGTTGACGAAATGTTGTGGGGATTTAGAGGACGTTGTGGATTCAGAGTTTATATGCCGTCTAAACCCAATAAATACGGAATTAAAGTATATTCTCTGGTCGATGCAAAGATGTTTTACACTACCAAACTGGAGTTATATGTGGGTCAACAACCAACAGGTCCATATAATATTGACACATCAAATATCTCTTTGGTTCCTAGGCTGTGTGAACCAGTGTGGGGGTCCAGACGCAAGGTAACAACGGATAATTTTTTTACTAGCACTGAATTAGCAAAAAAACTTCTCAAGGACTACAAATTAATACTCACGGGTACCCTGAGAAAGAATAAGCCACAGATTCCAGAAGAGATGAAATTAAAAAGACCAGAGAAGACTTCTATGTTCGCTTTTCAAGAGACATGTACTCTAGTATCGTATATTCCTCGGAAGAACAAGAATGTATTCCTTCTCTCAACAATGCACAGAGATGATGCAATAGACAGAACAACAGGTAAACCTGACATGATCATTGATTTTAACAGAACCAAAGGTGGTGTAGACACTGTCGATAAATTATGTGCGGCGTACAACTGTGCACGTATAACGCGACGTTGGACGATGGTCATTTTCTATGGTGCGTTAAATATAGCATGCATTAACGCATATGTCGTATATAAGAACAATGTACAGACAAAACTTCGAAGAGAAGTCTTTTTAGAAAATCTGGGCAACCAGTTGCTCGAACCACATACAAAGAAACGTTTTTATACCAAAAACCTTCCCAAAACAATTGAGACAGTTGAGAATTGGAGAAATTTACAACATCACTGACGAAGCAAATGAAGCCCCTACAAATTTGGTATATGGTCGATGTTCTTATTGTTCAAGTAAAAAAAGCAGAAAAACAAAATATCGTTGTTTTAAATGTAAGAAATTCATGTGTTTGGAACATGTGACGCCAGCATGCAAAGAATGCGTTGAAATCATTGACTAAATTCAAAAGTAAAAATTCAAGCCATAAAATGGAAGTATGGTATTTTGTGACTTTTTCATAAAAGACTGGTATTTAAGGAACGTTCATTTCGTTTTTCACTTTATAATAATTAATCAATTAGTTTTTTTTCTATTGTTGTTTGTTACCGTAAGATTATTCTAATAAATGAGTTCAAATGCATTTAATCTTGTTATAAGCCTTGAACGGGGAAATGATAATAAGCAAAAGTGGTTTATTTTCTTCAATTAGGTCACAAATATGATCAACACTCCCCTCTCATGGGCCATATGGTCATTTTCATCCATCGGTCTCAGAGACCGACGTTAGCTTGTATGATTCAACAAAACATGTTATCTCCGAAAGGTTAAAGTACCTTGTATTTCATCGGTTTGCAGCGCTTAAAGTGGTTGTTCATGGTTAGAGTGAAAAAAGTAAAAAAGCGTTAAGAAAAGTGCCATAACGTTGACTTTATTTCACGCTTCCCATAAGCTAACACAATGAATCTTGGCTGGGCATCGAGGATGGACTTTCATGAAACTTTATGGTTAGAGTGAAAAAAAGTAAAAAAGCGTTAAAAAAGTGCCATAACGTTAACTTTATTTCACGCTTCCCATAAGCTAACACAATGAATCTTGGCTGGGCATCGAGGATGGACATTCATGAAACTTGGAATACGTATAATTGTAATTTACCGAAGAAGCCTAATTAAAATATCTCAAATTTCTATTTGAATTTTAATTTTTTGTATTGGGCTGTAGAAAGAATAATGTATGCAACATGTGCATAAAGTTTCTTTTTTTCACTCATGGAATTGCCGCACTCGCCTGATTCGTGAAAAGAAGTACCACTTTATGCACTTGTTGCAAAAATTACTATTTTGACAACCACTTCTTCTTTGTCATAATCTATCTGTCACAATCCTCTTTATTTATTAGTGTCCTTAGTTACCAAAATATCTAAGTAAGTTTCTGTATCTGAATTTTCGTTAAACTTTCAGTTTGCATGCTGATATTATTTTATTACAATTACTGGTCTTATGTTCATTCATATCACTAAAATGCCTGTTTTTTTATTTCTTCTAATATCGGTTGCATTTTGTTTGCTCATCCTTATACTTTGCTAGATTCATGTATACGATTTTCCCGATTTTGCTATTCAATTTATAAATTTTTCAGAAATTCCGTCTTGTTGATTGTATGAATGGTCTTAATATTTCTTAGTAACTTACTAATTACAGAAAATCTATTTTTAGCACTTCTTTAATAATATTATAGGTATTATCTGCTTTCAATTCTTCCTTATAATAGCTCCCAATTTTCCTAATTTCCATCATATTCAAATATTATTTTGCCTCACATTTAATTTCATATTAAGTCCTTTGTATGAACCAATGTCCTAATACACCGTACTTTAACTATAATTGTCTGGAAAATTGTAATACCACATTGTCCGTTTCATTTTTCAACATAACCCATTACCTACTAACTAACTCATAACAATAAAGTTTTCCATTTACTATTCTATATAACAAATTCATTTTATAAAAATTTCAGATCTACTTATCTCATGTCAACTGTAGTTTTTAACAAATGAACTGAATAATTCAATAAAATACGAAAGAATTTTTTAACTCAGTGAAAATATGTAACATACTATCTTCTTGTAAATATAAATTCTGACTTCCACTTCTCTACTAACTAACTATGCGTTCCTAATTCTACTTCTATATTTACAATCAATATTGGATCATTTTGAACCAGTATAATTTTCCCCTAAAATTTTTGACTTATTTCAAAACTTGTGAAATAAGGAGAAATTTTTATATTTTATTTAGTTCTCTACATAATATTTGTAAATTTGATTTATATTGAAGATTCCCCTTATTTTATCATTATGTATTTCTTTTAATATATAACTGTTTAGTTTTTGTTTATTGTAAATTTCATAGGGCCCTTCATAAGGTAACTGTAACTTTGCACACTTATTTTCTTTTCTATTAGCTACCCTTAACGCTTTTACTATTACTGAATCACCTTTATCAAATGTTATTTGTTTTTTAATTTTAGTCCTTTTACGTTTAAAATACTTTTCGGCATATCTTCGCAAATTTTTATTCACCTTTTCAATAGTTGCTCCATAATTTTTTTCATTTAAAATCCAATGTCTTTCTGGCAACGTTTGTTTAAATACGTGAATAGGTGTTTCTTCTGTTGTATTATTTGGACTATTATTCATAATATTTTGTATGTTTTGTAAGTTTTCTTCCCACGCCATATGATTTCATGAACCATTATTCTTAAGAATTTTATTATATCTTTTATGTATCGTTCTGCCAAATTTGAATTAGGATGTCTTATACTCATGTAAATGGGTTTAATATCATATTTCATAATGCATTTTTTTATCCTATTATTGTTAAAATATATTGCGTTGTCTAAAATACATGCTTTTGGTTTCCCATGTTCCACTATATAACTTTGTAAATTTTGTATTACAATATTTGTATTTGTTTTCTTCGAAGCATATAAAGTTTTAAATTTAGAAAAAACATCCATAATAACCATTATATGAGAATTCCCATTTCCTGATGTTACTAAATTAGATAAAAATCCATAGCTGCTAATTCTAAAGGTTCTTTTGCGATGATAGACTTAGGTAAATTTTCATTATGCTAATTCTTTTCTTTTGCCAGTTGACGTAACCTTTCTTGTAATACTTTTAGCTATGGAATTGTCTTTCTTTGTTATATAATTTTCTCGATATATCTTCCATCCTTTTTTTTGACCCTATATGCGCATATTCTTCTTGAATATGTGTCATAATTTCTTTGGCAAGTAATTCTGTTGTTAAGCATAATTCATCTGTTCCTACAATTTTATAAAATATATTATCTTTTTTATTAGCTCTTTGCTTTTGTGTATCAGATAAATTACATTGATCAGACAATTTTTCTTTTGGAAATATTCCCGTGATTTCCTTAAATAAGTTTACACCTATTTTTATGTGACTTAGATTCATTTCCCTCCATTCTAGTAATGGCATTGACTACAACATTTAGTTTACCTGGTACATGATGGATTTCAAAATCATACTCTTGAAGTAATAGAGCCCATCGATGGATTCTACAATTACCAAACTTGTTGTTTAAAATCGAGGTAAGTGATAAAGTATCCGTTTCTCTTCGAAATTTATTCCCTAATAGATAAAATATTAATTTGCTAATGCTAAATATGATACTACCTAACTCTAATTCTCCAACGCTATAATTTTTTTCATGTTTTTTGGTTATCCGGGAAACAAAACATATTTGTACTTCTTCTCCTTCGTGTACTTGTAATAATGTACCAGCATATCTATTTTTAGAGGCGTCCGTCCTTAAAATAAATGGTAACTCATATCGAGGTTGATGTAATTCTATTTCATTGATAAATGCTGCCTTTATTTCTTGAACTGATCTTTCCCTCGTTTCATCCCAGTTCCACCCAACTCCTTTGTGTAATAATTGAAATAACGGTAATTCCTTTTTAGATAAATAGTATATCATTCCCAAGAATCCTCTCAATGTTTTCAGATTATATGGTCTTATATAATTCTTGATTACTTCTACTCTTTCTGAATTTTGAATCCTAAATAAGTGACCTGTTTTTTTTTTGGAAAAATTGACATTTCTCTAAATTTATTTTCAGACCTGCCTTATCAAGAACTTCCACTACTGTTTGAAGATGTTTTGAATGCTGATCACTATCCTCAGAAAATATTAATATGTCGTCCACATAATGAAGACAAAACATCTCATATCTGTTTAGTATTTCATGTAACGCTTTAACGAGTGCCACACAAGCACTTTGTAGTCCAAATGGCACTACAGCAAAAGAATAAACAACCCCATCGATCATAACACCTGTGTATTTTCTAGATTCTTTGTGTAACGGAATTAACCAAAAGCTATGTTTCAAGTCTATTTTAGTAAATATTTTAGCTTTAGTGATTCTACCCAGTATGGCATACACAGTTAATGGTGCCTCATATTGTGAAATCGTATACGAATTTATTATTCTCGCATCTAAACATATGCGAAGATCTCCACTTCGTTTGTATTTGTATGGGATAGGATGCGTTTTGCTTTTCAAACTTTCTATATTTTCAACTTCAATCTTATGCAAATAGTTACTTGCTACTCTAGTTTCTGGAGTGATTAATTTTTCATGTTTTAATAATAATGACATTACGTTACCCTTATATTGCTATTATTAATTTTAATTCTATCATAATATTCATTTATTATCTCATTATAATCATTGATTATATTAATTTTATTCCCCCTACATAAATCATTATCACTGTGTCTACTGTCATTTTCATAATTTTTATGCATATTTATTTGATATGTTTTTATCACATTTGTGTTGTTTTCTCTTGAATCAAAACTTATCCATTTCTCATTTAGTTTAAACTTTCTTTGTTCATAATCAATTATAGTTTTATTTTTACTCAATTCATCAGCTCCCAAGACAATGTCAACCTCCATATCTGGTACAATGATCAACTGTAAATTAATATTTTGTTCATTATTTAAATTTATATCAAGTTTAACAACTCTATTAACTTTACATAATTTTTTGTTATTTGCACCCATTAGATTGATTTTTGGTATTTTACTAATATTTACTGCGATATCTGTTGATATATCTATAGTTTTCTGGTTAATTAATGATGCCTCTGAACCTGTATCTATTAAAATTTCTATTTTATGATTTTGAATATACGTGTTAAAAATTATTAATTCTACTTGATTTTCATTTGATACTTGTTCATTGAGTTTTATAAATTCCCGTGGATGTGCATAGTTACATACTAATATATTCTTTGCTTTTGGACTGCGCTCAATTGAAAATTTTGTTCCGAAGTATTCTCTCTATGACCGATTACTGCTGTATATTCTCTCTTTTTTGTGCATGTGTCTCTTCACTTCATTTTCTACGACTGCAATTAATATGTCTGTTATTCATTTGTCCGTCTTCTTCTGAATTCCTTTTTTCTTGTCTAGGATATCTTTCCCTTTGCTGATTACCTTGGTTATAATTTCCATTATATCTATAATCATTGTTGTACGACCTATTCCGGTTATTATTATTGTAGCCATTTCTATTATAATCATTAATATTTCTGTAAGCTTCATTATTTCTTTGATTATTACATATGTTTCTTTGAAAATTGTTTGTATCATTTCTATTCTGGAATTGATTCCTTCCCTTATAATTATTATTATAACCACCCGATCGGTTACTATTATCATAAGGCCTTGTAACATTTGTCGATTCGTCGAAAATATTTACTGAACTGATCCATTGTATTAATACCCTGGATAGCTATGGTTTCAGCCATACCATTTCTGAAATGTCTAAATATGTACAATACTAAATCTTCTTCGCGCATAGGAGATTCTAAGTGTTGTGCTGCATTGAATATTGATAATATATAATTATTCATACTAGTTCCCCTATTGTGATCATAGTTTCCAAACTACAATCGTTCTCGTGCCAATGTTTGTGCATGCTCGCCCCTGTAATATTTAATAAATTGACTTTCAAATTCCTCGAAGTTATTTATACCAAATTCTCTACTATTGAACCATAATAATGCATTTCCTCCTAAACTGTCTCTTATCACTTCTCTAAGATGGTCAATAGGATCGTTTATGTTCACTTCATTCCGTAAACTTCTAATAAATATTTTTGGATGTATGCTCTTAATTTCCCCATCCAATTTCTTGAATTTTTGGATTCCACATCTACTCATAAAAATTCTTTCCACTTGACGATTTCCTATTTCTCTTCTCAGTTTTTCTTCAATTTATTTCATTATGTCTTCTGTCCTTGCTAACATTTCTTCTCTTAGTTGTTCTCCGATATATTCTCTTTCCAATACATTCGTTTTCTTACCATTGTCATCAATATTTTTCCTTAATCTCTCTACTACTACTACTAATACAAAGACGCACCCGTAGCTATGTATACAATTTCTGGAGCCTTTGCTGAGTTTCATCCCAATTGAACCCAGCGGCTTCAATAGGGATCACCATCAATAATTAAAGTCCTACTAAATCAATTGAAGGTATCTTTAATTGAAATTTTCGAGAATGTTTTAGGACTTTAGATTATGGTTATTTCTAATAAAAATCAAATTTGTTGGGAGAATATATTTTTAGCGTTGGCAACATTGTTTGGTCCAGTCTGGTCTCTCCGCGGCGGAGGTCGACTCGATGGCCAATGTGTGTGGCGTTTAAAAATTACACGCACAAATTTAAATTAATCTGAATCACTTTGATTTTCACTTAATCAATGTTTGTTAAATATTTATAGTAAATAGCTATTTTTATCCTACACTACTCGACACATAAAATGATTAGATTCTAAAATGACAAAAAAAAGGTGGGAAATATTTTGACTGCACCATATAATGTTATGAGATGAACGAGTCATAAATAAATGGCAAATGATTTGTTGAAAATAACATTGTCGCTGTACCTTGCAATGCAATAAACACCAATCCATAAAATACTTATATTTATGGCTTTTAACTTTTCAGGCAGCAAATTTGGTATAATCCCTCCCGATGTAAAATAACTACCGTCGGATTCGTCCATATTATATAACATACTATTTTCAATCTTATTTCTAATGTCAACAAAACCCTACTGTCATTCTGTCATTGCAGTTCAATATTCATCATTGAACATATTAGTAATTATACTTAATACTTTAACATCCGCACTAATTTTGTGAGGTTAGGCGTTATATTTATTATTAATTTTCTCCACTACTTTGTCTGATTTGATGTCTTTGACACTTCTACATTGACAAATTATTGCGCGTGCGTGCAATTCAGCCATTTTTTTCGTACTGTTTTGTAAACAAGCATGTTAAAATACCTGTGTACAAATAGTTAAAATCAACAAACTTCAAACTAGTAATACTTATTAAAAAGAAATTGAGAGAAAATTAAAATAAAAGTTTCTCAATTAAAATAATAAATGAAATTAACTGTCTCGACCCTTAATTCGTGGAATCTACTCATATTAGTGTTTTAAATGAAACTCACTGTTTCTAGCTAATTCAACAATATAATAAAAATTGTTGAAAATTCTAAAAAGTTGACAATGATATTGATTTATCGAAACCATAAATGTTTCAAGTCGACTATAATTATATTAGCTGCACGAAAAGGAAAAATAGAAAGTTGTTATTCTAGGGTATGTAAAGAGTGATATACGGTATAAATCATTTAAATCCAATTAAATAATGTATCGTTTATATAAGCCTACTTTATAAATTTTTCTGAACCTTTCTTGCAATATATGGTTGGTAGTAATATACTCGTATAAGCGCAATCCTATGAATAAAAATGTAAGATGCTTATAGCATCAGAAAATGTTTAATATTCATTATCAACCTATATGTTAATTTTTGAGTTTCTATATGTACCAACAATAAATGATCATGATTAATTAGAATTCAATAATCATTTACCTGATTTTATTTACATATTAGATTGTATTGACAGCTAACCTCCTAACTAGCTCAGTTATATTGCCTTTTTGAGAACGCCCAAAACACTCTAACTACTTTTTTAACTGTTCACAATTATGCGCTTCAACTGAACTATCAACAAGTACAGAATCATCATCATTTTGTTTTAATGATGGATTTGTTTGTGGAGTTAATATTGATATCCCATTATTTATTGCATGAAACAGTACGAAACTTTTAAACTACCGCTCTTTCAACATGGCGGCTGCGCATGTCATGTGATGAGAAGTACTATAACCAGCTAATTATAACATTAATTTTCTCTTTGTCAATGCAAGATTTCAATGACGTTCCGAGTTTAATTTTTCTAAGCACTAATTGTAATTGCATTTTGAATGATGCTTTAAGCCACAATTTGAAATTTAAAAGTGACAGCTGCCTCGTCATTTATAATAGCGTGCCATTTAGTGCTATTTTTGTGAAGTTGTGCCGTGCAAATACCTACTTTTCTGTACCGATAGATCCATGAAAATTGGGTTTTCGAGTAGTGTAGGATAAAAATATTATATTTTAATGTTAGGTAACTGAAATATTACTCAAATTCTTAAGACATATGAACAAAGGTGATGCCAAAACTTAAATTTCATGATTTCTAATTGGTTATTGAAAAACATATTAATTCAAGAAATCATTGTGGAAATTAAATATTGCGTTGGCAGCCCAGTCATTGTTTGTGGGGCAACCTGTATTGTCTGTTACGTCAGATTTTTGAATAATCCTATCTTCAATGTGCAAAAAACACGATTTCAGCTATATCAACAGTTATGTTGCATCGTGAATAATATTTCACCAAATGTCACTTCAAAGTAACACTCTTATCCTTTAAAGCCCAATTTCCAAATTTAAAAATATTGTTTATATCATTGCGATATCGTTAATTAAGGTTTAGAATCTATGAAATTTGTTGTAGCTTATATTGAATTATCTTGTATCAAGAGGCAACGTGTTTGATACTTTCTTAGGTTGTCGGATCTTTGTTACATCTTACCTATCAAATTTCAGTCTTCCAACTTTATAACGACTATTCTAAGCTTCCGTGATACTACCTCGTTAACTTTATTCTTTCTTGTGCTGCTTCATTATGTTGGTACTAATTGAACTGATATTGGGTTGGTTACTAGTTAATTTTTTCCTAATTTTTAATCAACTGACAAATAATCTGTATAGTAAGTAGTTCACCTCTTTTATTTCCTCGCCGTTGAGATATCCAGTCGTTGATTCTACTTCAAGACAGTAGATATTTTCAAGGTATAAGTTAAATTTAATTAATTAAAAGTATATAAAGTTAATGTTAATGTACTGAAAGTAATGGAAGAGAGCCAAAAATTTTATAAGGTCAGTTTAATTATATATTTTTGGTTGGGTTGGACTGATATTGGGGTTGGACCGATAATTGGGTTCGACTGAAATTGATTTGGCTTGACCCTGGTGTAGACTGAAACTGAAATTGGACAGACTTTTGGGTGTACCTTAATGATTTATATTAAGTAAGTAGATCTTAGGATATAATAAGTTAAGTTTAACATAACTCTGTAAACTTTAATTATTCTTTTATGTTTTAGATGGAAACAACACTATGAAGATCTTAATGATATTTTTTGCAAGGGAGAAGTGAGGAAACAGTAAATTTCATAAAAGCAGAAGATTACAGATACAAAGGTAATGGAACCTTCAAAAACAGAATTCGTAAATAATTAGTTATAGTGAAGAAAGTAAACAATGGAAGTATGAGTTTGTTTAGACCCAAAATACTTAGAAATGATAATATGAAAAGGGAATATTTTTAGTTACTGACATTTGTAGAAATAGCTGCGCTAAAGTGAAAGGTGCTAAAATGTTTATTATTTTAGATGCTGTAACAGCATTTTATCAAATTAGATTAGCAGAAAATACTAGTAAATAATGTTCTTTTGCAAGGTACTGTTTTAAAAAATTACCATAGGGTTCAAAAACAAGTCCGGAAAATTCCCAAAAACATTCAAAATGATATTTGGAAGAATTTATGGATGTGAAGTGTACATGAGTGATTTTTTAATATATGGATCAAACCAAAAAGAACGTGATAGTGGTATTATATAAAATTTAACTTTTTTGCAGTTTGCAGTTGAAATACAAAATTTGGGCAATATTTTTTCAGCTTCACAAAGAATACATTGAATTTTATATATGGAAAATCCAAATAAAGTTTTTTTGTAAACAAAGAAACAATCTTTCTAATGTGGGATGCAGCCAATTGAAATAAAACCTTTGGGTTCGAAATAAAGGAAAATTCACGGTAGCAGTAGAAACTTATCACTCACCATTGGCACTTAAGGTTACAAAGAATGTGGCTTCAAATACAAAGGTATGATTTGCAAGTAAAGTATAAGATAGGCAAAGAAATGTTCTTGTCAGATGTATTGTTTATAACTTTCAAACAAACAGATTATTTTGTAAATCAATTAGCAGACATTGAAGCTCGAAGCTTGAAGTCATTGTTGAAGGGTGGACAGATGACATACGTGAGAGATAAACCTTATAAAAAATATATAAAGAAAAAATATTTGTAAGACAGGATTCAGTTTTTTGTAATACAGCAGTGGTTATACCGGTTGCGTTAAAAAGAAAAATGGTAGAAAATAGTATATTCTATAACAAGGGTGGAATAAGCAAAATTCTACACGAGTAGAAATATTTGTTTCCCGAGCCGTAGGCGAAGGAAACGGTTCTACGAGTGTAGAATTTTGAATTCCACCCGTGTTTTAGACTATACTTTTTCTACGACTATCAAATAAAAAAAGAGCAACAAAAACCAATATAACTTAATAATAATAAAAATATCTGCTTATATTATTTTTTTAATCTCCTTTCTCTGGATTAGTGTCATATATATATATATATATATATATATATATATATATATATATATACATATATATACATATATATTTATATATATTGAACCAGATATCATATATATTAAGAGAATTCAGTTCTGTAGGAATATTTTGCTTATATGAAAATGGATTGAAATGATGTAATTTAGGAAAACATAATAAAAAGAAAACACTATTCTTAATAAAAAGCATATAAAGTAAAGATATATTAAATAATTAGTATACAACAATTTAATAAATAAAGAAATTACCTTAATAACTCTACAAATTTAGAAATTGCCTAACAAATGTAATGGAGAATAATAATAATTTAAGTAGTTAAATTATAAAGCAAATACACATATTTAATAGAATAAGCAGAGTAAATTTCATAGATAAACTAATAATAACATAGAGAAAAATTATATATCGTCGAGTGAAATAAACATAGAGTCAATAAATAATAGTTTGTTAATGAATTAGTATAAAGAGATTACATAAAAGAATTTATGTTTATCAATTAAGATGATTGTAACAGTAATGGACTGTCAATAACAATATTAGATATTGGACTATTTAAAATGTAATTACGTATATAACCAACTATAATTTATTTGTGTGATAAAAACTCAAGGAACTCCACAAGTAAACTTATAATGTCAAGTGGAATTTATATTAGTATATGTATGAAACAATTTTGCCAAGTGAAATAAGTTAAAATAATTCGACTGCATAAGACAATATTTGATTGGTTATAAACAAAGTGACCGAAAGAATTTCAATCAACAAGAAAAGAAACAAACTTTTTAAATAGTGACCTGGAAAAAACAAAATACTTGTTAGTTGAGAATCAGCAGGGAAGCGTTAGTAGTTGGAAGCTGGCGTCGAGATAAGAGGAGCTTGTGTAAATGTGTTCCCGAAATTCCATGAAAATTCCCAATTAACATGACGAAACTTATAAATTACTATTAAAAACAATACTAATAGTACTCACAAATATTTACATCCAGTATTACTGCAATAATCATCAAAATTTCTCCTAGTTATTGGTATTGGAACTTCAGAGGAGTATTCCTGGGTCCAGAGGCGTTCATCCCAAGTCCAGAACAACAGGTCAGTGTGTATTTAAAATATGGTTGGCCAATAATAAGAGTAAAAACTAATGAGCTCAATTCAGTGCATAATTTCAAAAAATTTATAAACTTTGCGGCAATGATCGATCTAAAAATAAAGAAAACGGACTTTAAATAGTTAATAAATTAAAAAAAATCAATAATAATTAAAAAGGCCTAATTCAATGTAAATAAAAGCTTATACTTACGCCATTTTGTCATCTCATAAGATAAATGCATCATCAACTGTTCATATAATATTTCCATGTGTATATAAATCCTATAATTCTATTTCTTCCACAGCAATTTGTATTTCATATGAGTATATTTTCAACATAAATTCTTCTATGTGATAAATCATTTAATTATATTCACCGACAACAAACTATGCTTGTCCAATGAGTACAGATGCTCCGTATTGTAAAATTTTGGTTCGCTTCATGTTAAAGCACATAACTAGAGTTTAAGCATGCGCACATGTGAATGTAAAAAATCAATAATTTCATATCGGAAAACCATAGGCGTCGCAACTTATAAATATTAAATAGAAAAATTCTCTTTAAAAATTAAATCTGTTTAAAAAGTAAAGTGTTTCTTTTTATTTATATATAAGTGAAATATATCTACGAAAGCCAGGACTCAAAGAGTAGACAGAGTTTCCTGCTCCCGAATAATACAAATAATATAAAATAATATAACAGAATCATAAAATATAATTACTGAGCTAGCCACATCAACGAATAATACAATAATATAACATAATCATAAAATATAATCAATGAGCTAAATAAAAATATAGTTCAATATATATATATATATATATATATATATATATATATATATAACTGTATAATTTTTAAATGTTTAGGTGAATCACTCTGGTTGGAACAAGAAGGCCCCATATGTGAAGTAGGCCAATTTTTTTCTTGAACATTTCTATGTTCTATGTTCCACAAGCATTGTTGCTGAGGTCCTGCGGAAACAATGTCCTGTGTATAATTTTGAGACAGATAAATTTAAAAATTGTGCCAATTATCTACGCATATTCCCAAGTTTATTTATGCCTATAACTTGTTTTGTGCAGCGTCCTTTTTAAAAATTAATAAAAAAATAGTTTGTCACAGTATCTGAAGGTCTTAAAGAAACATATTTTTTGAATAAGTGATAAAACTTTCCGGCAATCGTGAATTTTCTGGGGATTTTTATTTTTGTATCCGGAACATTAATAACTACTGCAAAACCCAAATCTTCAATATCCTGTATTTTCATTGTGTAAAATTAATTTCTTCTACAGGCTCCCATAATTCCAATAATCATAGCGATCTGAAAAAATTAATATTATACTAGATTGTAAATGTTAGGCCCGGTCTTATCAAGTGCGAATAAAATGACAGGAAAATACATTTATTAGGAGGTCTTATTCAACAAATGAAGTGTAAATGTCTCAAACTGACTTTAACCATTGATTTATTATTCGTTAAATTAACACAACAAAAATAACTACTTTAACGTTGGCTGCAATGAAATTACAATAACTAACTTCATAATATATGTAGAGAAAGATAGTTTGATGCACAATGTGTATATGATAGAAAAGGATAAACAATTTTTATGTTTCGCGGTAGCCTTGTAGGTAGCAAAATAGATTATAGGTTAGCTGTCACTTGCTTGACAACACTGAAATCAGTATTTAATATTTTATATAAATATTTTTGAATAATTGCTGTGATTGTATCTAAAACGGTGTGAGGATTCTCCCTTATCCCATCTTTGAACATGGTCAATACGTCCTGTCACTGTATATGCGTCACGTCCTGGGTTTACAAAATCTACTATTACTGTATCTCTCGGTCTTCGAAATCATTAAAAATGTCCATTTAAAAATTAATCTGACAGTTTTAATTTAAACTAGGCTAGAATCGGCAATACTAGAAAGAATTAATTAGAAAGAGAAAAAAATCAATTCGTAGTTAATCGGCTTGCTTCAGTCGGTTGTTATTCACAATCCGAATAAGTTTATTTTTTATAGCTCATAATAACTTAACTGTAGAATAATGCTAGATATTCTGCGAATATAAATTATCCAATAATTGAAAGATGAATCTAGGGTTTCTTTGATAAATATTAATACAGTTCCTCTATTTAAAATGTAAAAGAAACTATTCATATTTGTATGCAATACTTTCGATACAAACTGTATTATATGTATAATCAATAATTTTGAAAGATTCGGTATACAAATCAAATTTGACATTTTAATTTTCGGATGACGTTTATGTAGAATATATTTAATGATAGACAGATTATATTACAATTTGGAGAATATATTTGAAATTTTGAAATACAGATGTCTCTGCTATCAGAATTACAATGGTAATAAAAGAATTCAAATCTCTCTTTGTTATAGGGAAACATAAATTAGTAATTTTTTTGAAAAACGGAATTTTTCGTAACCACAGGAGAAGAGATTTATTTATTTGAAAAAAGTTTAGTTAGTTGAATTTGGAACCCTGAAGAGACAACATCGAAATAAGAGTGTCTCAAATTTTGTTGAGAATTTGATAAAAATTATAACTATAAAATCAGATTATGAAGCCATACTTTGTGAAGCCAGTGCGTGCATAATTCATAGAGGAATTGCATCGTATCAAGTGCTATCCAGTTTTTAAATCAGATATTTAGAAAGTTTTGCGGGTCCGGTGAACTATAGGGAGACACGAATTTTTGACTGATTTTGCGAAAAATCAATAGTACTCACCTATTTTGAAGATTATCCGTCGAAAAATTTGCGGGTTATACACAATTTACAGAGAAAAATCCAAAAAAAGATTTTTTTTCGTCACGTAAACCATCACTTTTGGATTGAATATTTTATACAAAAAACAGTTTAAATGTATCGCACTGTACAGGAAAGTGATCAACAATACATATTCTCACAAATTATAATAAAATTTCAGTTAGTTTGCTGATAATATTATTTAAAGTACCACTTTTATAAATATATATAATTGTAAGACAACAAATTTGTATGTGAATAGTTTTAATGACAGAATTGACAGATACCTTTCCGTGAAACGTAATGCATAACCAAAACCATAAATCTAAATATGTATTCTCTAACATTTTCGTTTCATCATTCAATGCGAATGAGAACATTTTAAATTTGTTAGTTCGTTATAAAAAATAAAATTGTTTGAACCATTTAATTTTAAATGTATATCACGTTTGGTTCTCTTCATTTTATACTTTATAATATACCATGAAACCAAAACTTGAACATTTATATCAGTAGGGGTGCGTTCACAAACCAACGTCTTGAGTGTAAGAGTTATACTTAGGTACAAAGTGACCGTTCATAAAACATTTAATATATATCTCACACTCTGTAACACAGCGCTAATAAACGCACCACGGGGATCGCCGAAAGTGTACTCTTAGTTACCCACTCGAGATCGAGGGAATTATTACCCTGACATGCGTAATTCGTATTACACAAATGTTCATGTTTATAGAGGTTAATGCGTTGAGGTTAGCTATAAGTTTCCATCAGCAGAATATTTTCAAATTCCATTGGTAATAATGTTAAAGGTTAAAACACTCGACAATTCCTGTTTTACGCAACCAACGTAAAATAATTTCAATGTCTAAATCAAATTTGGACAGTATCGACCTACAAATAGGTAGGGCGCGCTCTAATCGTTCAAGTTGGTTTCTGCCTAGGTTTCTACCCGGCGTTTGACTGACATGTTACCCTGTCAGAGTTCTTTCCTCACCCCGCCAATATATTATGAATGCACTCTAGCAGTCTAGCATATATATACAGATATGCAACCAACAAAACAAAATACGATACTTTGTAGCATGGTTGCCAGCTGTAATCGACTACTTGAGAATCATGGTATTTTTTACATTATTATCAAGATGCGAAATCAAATATTTGATTAAAATATATCTTGATTGAATGAATTTAACCTGAACTCAAGAAAATAAATGAAATTATAAACACATTTATATATGATGATATATTTATATTGAGTATTTGAAGAAGGACAATGAAATATAATCATTGCATTCATCCTTCCCCTTCATGGAAAATATCCAATACTTTGTAACGCATGCATGCATTCGCCCTTCCCCTATTAGGTTATTCAAGAAGGGGAAGGGTGAATCCAATGATTATATTCCCTTCCCCTTATTGAATAACCTGATGTGCGCGAAGGATGAATCCAATGATTATATTCCCTTCCCCTTCTTGAATGATATTTGATTTCGCATCTTAATAATAATGTAAAAAATACCATGATTCTCAAGTAGTCAATTACAGCTGGCAACCATGCTACAAAGTATCATATTCTGTTTTGTTGATTGCATATCTGTATATATACGCTAGACTGCATTCAAAATATATTGGCGAGGTGAGGAGAGAACTCTGACAGGGTAACATGTCAGTCAAACGCCGGGTAGAAACCTAGGGAGAAACCAACTTGAACGATTAGAGCGCGCGTCCTACCTATTTGTAGGTCGACACTGTCCAAGTTTGATTTTGACATTGAAATTATTTTACGTTGGTTGCGGAAAACAGGGATTGTGGAGTGTTTCAACCTTTAACATTATTACCAATGGAATTTGAAAATATTCTGCTGATAGAAACTTATAGCTAACCTCAACCCACAGAATAACAATTACTGACGCATTAACCTCTATAAACAAGAACATTTGTGTAATACGAATTACGCATGTCAGGGTAATAATTTCCTCGATCTTGAGCGGGTAACTAAGAGTACACTTTCGGCGATTCCCGTGGTGCGTTTATGAACGCTGTATTACAGAGTGTGAGATATATGTTAAATGTTTAATGAACGGTCACTTTGTACCTAAGTATAACTCTTACACTCAAGACGTTTGTTTGTGAACGCACCCCTACTGATATAAATGTTCAAGTTTGGGTTTCATGGTATATTGGTATATTATAAAGTATAAAATAAAGAGAACCAAACGTGATATTAATTTATAATTAAATGGTTCAAACAATTTCATTTTTTATAATGACCTAACAAATTTAAAATGTTCTCATTCGCACTGAATGATGAAAAGAAAATGTTAGAGACTTCATATTTAGATTTATGGTTTTGGTTACGCATTACGTTTCACAAAAAGGTATCTGTCAATTCTGTCATTAAAATTATTCACATACAAATTTGTTGTCTTACAATTATATATATTTATAAAAGTGTTAATTTAAATTATACTATCAGCAAACTAACTGAAATTTTATTATAATTTGTGAGAATATATATTGTTTATCACTTTCCTGTACAGTGCGATACATTTAAACTGTTTTTTGTATAAAATATTCAATCCAAAAGTGATGGTTTACGTGACGAAAAAAAATCTTTTTTTGGATTTTTCTCTGTAAATTGTGTATAACCCGCAAATTTTTCGACGGATAATCTTCAAAATAGGTGAGTACTATTGATTTTTCGCAAAATCAGTCAAAAATTCGTGTCTCCCTATAGTTCACCGGACCCAGTTTTGCAGAATTCTAAATACATTTAGAATACGTACGAGTTTTCCTGTCCTATTTGGTGAGTCCACTCCAGTTTAAAATTATTTCTCGATACTTAACAGGCCTTTTTAAATACTTTTCGAAAATAGATGCATCTATAGAATGATATTAGCTAAACCGAATTGACGTTATACATAAAAGATCTTACATCAAGTGAAAAATTTTGAATAGACAATTTGAAGACAAATTTGCATTATTTGACATTGATACACGTCAAAGGTATATTGAACGAGTTGTACTTTTGGATAAAAAAATTACAATTAGTCGAGTTTTAGAATAGGTTGTAGTAATATTAGGATTGGTAGAAATTATTATCTTTGTTTCGTTTACAATATTTTGGGAAATAATAGAACTTTTATAATTTGTTATCTGATTATTTAATATATAATTTTGATTCCAACTCACTGTGGTATTTCTTCAGTATCTATTTTCAACGTATTTATCATTTTGCATGCTATAGTAATTTTGATTTAATCAGTGACATTTGCTTAATTTCCAGTGACAATGAATTTGTAAATGTCATAAAATAATTCAAGTGCCTTTTATTATATAAAAAAACAGTTACTCGAGATTCGGAATATAGAATAATATTTGATTTGAATAATACTTGAAAACTACCAAATTTGAATTATTATTTAAAAATTTTAGATCCCACCCTGAGACTAGAGTGAATAAGTCTATTGTGAATTAATTTATCTTTCTATATCCAAAAATTAATATTTATCTTGGCCGGGCATTGTTTGACAACTACTGTCAAAAGTAAATTAGGTTACGTACGCTACTAAAGGTGTGTGTACAAGAGTGTCGCTACAATCACAAATTGTGAAAACGTCGACAAATAATATTTTATATTGTTAAATTCATAACTTAATATTAGATATATAACAATTTGGCTTCCATCTTGGGGCAATTATAATTAAAAGGAGGTATAAGTGATATATTACAATATATATTATTTATAACTTTAGTTAGACTTAAGCTAATAATGTATTTACCTTTGTAGCGAGGTATTTATCATCAGGCGCATTGTTTATAAAACAGTTAACTTCTTCTCCAGCTAATGTTTTTGATTTTTTCGCTCGATAATTCTCAGATTGTCTTTTTAAAAATACTCGTAACCTGGCATATTCTGATAAATCCTCTTTGTTTTATGTTGATAGTGGTCCTTAGCAGTGAGTATATTTTCCAGAGAGTAGATGGTTTATTTGATTTTGCTAATTCTGCGAAGTATACAAGAAATACGTTCTCTGAAAATGATTGGGCTTTTTCCAATCTACGCCTTTGGATAAACAGGTCATATTGTTGAGTTGGGGCAAAACTACCACTGCTGTCAGTATGAGACACTAAAAAGGAATGAAGACATGTAATATCTATTATTTAAATAAAATTATATAAATTTACTTACTTTTCATGAAGTAAATATGAATTTATAATTTAAAAAATTAGACAATTTTGACAGTTGATTCTAACAAATAATATTCAACGACGATATCAGTCACTTTACGTTGAGTTTAGAGGCTTTTTTATGTATTTTGCTATTTCTGCACTACTTCTACTCTGCGTAGTGCAGCAGGTGTACAAAAACGGAACACGCCTATTTTCTCTTTCTGTCAAATGAACCGTGATATTTAGAGGGCGCCACAAGTATCCATTCCATAACAAGGTCGAGAATGAATATTCTTGCACTAGTGCTAGAATGAAGCTATTCCATAATCAAAAACGTCGGAATATAGAAATTCTACAATAGTCGTAGAAAAAATTAATTTCAATCTTTTAGGAGTTGAAAAATGCAAAGCGAGAGCTACAGAAATATTGTTATGTCCTTTCATGAGTAATGATATTTCTAATTAAATTTCTAAATGTGACATTCCAATTAGATTTAAAAA
Source organism: Galeruca laticollis (assembly GCA_963921935.1). NCBI lineage: Eukaryota > Metazoa > Arthropoda > Insecta > Coleoptera > Chrysomelidae > Galeruca > Galeruca laticollis. The sequence continues at coordinate 48,612,537 of OY998183.1, read as the reverse complement.
AGCTAATTTTAGAGAACCAATAGTTTTACGGAGTAAACTATAGGAGATTTTGGATAGTGATCTTTTTCTATTATAAAGGATATCATTATTTATTAGTAGTAGATTATTTTACACAAAATTTTTAGAGATAGCACAGCTTAGTTCGTTATCAGCAGATACTATATGATTACCAGGTTAAAATAAATTTTTGCAAGGTATGAAATTCGTTCACTTATATATACCGATCAAGGTACAAGTTATATAAATAGTAAACTGGAACAGTTTGCAAAAATTAAGAAACATACCAGTTATAGATAATACTCGTTCACCAGCTGATTTATTATGTGGTAGGAATCCCTTTTTGAATATGGGTTTTATAATAACTACTATTCTTTTCGATTAAGAAGTATATTAATGTCACATGTAGAAAATGCGAGTCACTAAATTAACAATAGAGCAGAATAAAATATTACACTACAAAAATAATTGAAATACTACCAAAACTGCCGTCTACGGATGTCAGTAAAACTTTGCGCCATGTACAAATCTCAAGTGACTCTAGAAAGAATAAAGTTACCATTTAATAAACAATCAAAGTAATGGAATCTAAATCATAAAGATTTTTGAAATCACCTAAAATACCATGTCGTTTATTACATTTATACAACTCTTTCTATTTTAAATTAAAACTTACTAAGAAACATTCATCCAAATAATTCTCAATGTATTGATTGAAATTTATTCAGATAAATTTTCTATATATAAATAGTTATTTTCCAACTAATTTCAAGCTGATCTAAAAAATCTTTTGGCAAAAAAAAATTTATAATACTTGGCTCAATTTTTGCACTCTTACACCAAAAATTGGGTCGTCTTATACATGCCCTTATACAAGTACTTATACTTAGTACACCCAACTAACAACCTAGGAATCTTTGAGGTTTGGACCACTTGAGCTAGTGGAGTTGAGACAACTTCGGGTAATTTACCAACAAAGTGAGTTACAATAGTACTGAATTTCCAGGTAATTTCTTTCAATAGCGTTGTTAACATTAGTATAATAGAATTCTGTATTTATGCACTGTGTTACCGTCTTATTTGTTCGGTACCAATTTTTCCAAGTTTCCTTGGGCGATAAAGCGTGGGTTTATTTTCGGAACGGTAATCAACCGGAAAGGTAATGAAAGGGCGCCAGAAATTTTAATTATCAGGAAAAATTTCAAAAACTGCGATAAGCGAGAGAAATTATAAAAAGTGAGGTATTTTTGGTAGTGTATCTGTGGAGGTTTGGGAAGTACTCACTAAAACGCGGTTTATTATGTTAACCAGTTTATTAACAGGTTTTACTAGCATCAGTGAACAAAACATCAAAAATATTTACAAGATGGGTACATGTATAACCTGGTACCGCAAACAAAATTATCAGGTATATACATAAAAACAATAAAACAGATTATCGCTAAACACTACACGGTAATTGTTCGAGAAATAAATAGTCTCCAAGAAACAACAAACATACAAATCAAAACCATATACATACAAAAATGATAAATGTCGCAGAGTTTGCGAACTAAAAAATTAGTTTATAAACGAAATTATTTTCCGTTTATTCAAAAAAATAAAATGTAGGATATTATATTATTAAATTACTGGGAAACAAAAAACACATAGGCTTTGTGAAAGTATGTCAATATCGGGAAAATAATTCAATCTAGATTTGACGTGCACGCCGAATTTCCTAACGATTATTCTATAAAACATAAACAAGGGTTTTCTAAAACAATGGCAATGTTGGTAATCAATAAACTCGTTATCGTAATACAATAGTTCTGACCGTATAGTTCTTTCGCTAAAGAAACAGCGTGACACTAAATTAATCTTTCCACCACTGACTAAGAACGGGTGCGATTACTCCAGGTGGGAGAGATACTAAATAATCATTAACGATAACCGAGTCCAATTATTTCCATACAATCACCAAATTACTACTCAAGTGAAGATACTGGCATCAACGCCGGAGGCGTGATTTCTCGATTAGGTCGATTTAAAAAACTTACGATAGTACTTGTGATAAGTAATCTACCCTCACCGCGTGATGGAACAGATCACAGACACTCGGAAATCTTCGGTAATTTAATGTCGGTAATAAGCACTATAAACATATACTCCGGTAATTTTAATTCGACTATGAACACAGGAAATACTGATACTTTGGTACGATACGATACGATAACTAAGAAAATCACCACCGCTTCGGTGAAGTAATCTTCGTAGGCTCAATCTCGATAGCGGCACTAAATAATGATACGATAATTCACGCTGACACTACAGGAAGTTTTTCAACTACTCGTTGAGAATCGGTCGCTGACTGACTCTCGTGACGAGATTTTTGGGGATGGATAGCCTTCTTTTTGAAATTCTTTCCGAAAAATAACTGTAACGTTAGTTCCAAAAAGCCATATAACAGCCATATAAAAAGAATCGGGCAGTGAATGCACAAATTACGCTGTCTACCCAGAATTTCAAAAAAGATACCTTCCTTCTCCGAAGGTGATTCTCAAACTATTGTGTACTCATCGTACCTCTTTTTAGGGCGGTAATAAAAGTACAATAAATTGTCACTTCGTTCAATTGAAAATCCCGATTGAGCCGTAATAAACCTTTTTCGGCGTTCAAAGATGTATTATACTCCGGTAATTCTATGTTTATTAGTAATATAAAACGATCTTCTACACAGTCCGAAGAAAATATTGTTACTCCAGAGCGGCACTGGGATATAAATTCGAATATAAAAAAATTTAAAACGTTACAACTGTGTGTCGCGTTTCTCCTTCCTTCTTCGTCCCGTACTTATAAGTCGACGACTAAGTATTTGGACACGTCGCAATTGACACCCCAAAATTGCGGATTCAAGTTTTCTCTCGGGCGCCAGATTTTTAACGTGGTTAATTCCACGGCTCCTCGACTTCACACCTTTCGAGGGTTTCGGATAGCAACAGATGGAGGTACGGAAAATTCCAGGGGTCGGACTGTAACTTCCTGTAGAGGCTAAGTAGCGGTATACTTATTTTAATAGAGCTTTATGGCTCGATGGTTAGCACAGAATTACCATAAAATAAGCTACCAATATGATAATTACTGCTGTCAAGCTTACATAAATTGAAACCAACGGTAATAACGAACTCTTAATAAGTTGTGAATGAAACTAAAATAATTCAATAAAGTTGTATATTCTATAACATAATAAGTAGACTCAGAAAACAAAACAAATAAAACCTTCTACCAACAGAAACAGAAAGAAATTTTGACAGAACCCGAGAAGGTCGGCGAGGTGTTTTAATTTCTACCAGAACTTATTTAATTCCCGAGCAATACTTTCGAATCACCCAGTAATCAAATATAATTCTCGGAAACCAAACACAAATCTCTATTAACAAAATGAAAGATCAATCAAAAAAAATTTTGAATAAAGAAACCTTACAAAAAAACTTGATTCTGAATTAAAAAAAACACTGAAAATATCTTCGGACGAATTAGGTCAAATGAAATTTTGAAATAACCAGTAACAGAAAATAGCGTATAGTTTGCAATTTAATCTTTATTGGAAACTATAGAGAATTGAAAAGGTATTGTGATAAAACCACTGAATATCGTGTAACTACGGCAGCTCTAACAAATTAATTCTTTTGTACGGATTGAATTCCACTATCAAATATATTTTTACACTAAACTAATTTTAATTCGCATATATACATATGGAGCAAAATAAAATTTCACCTTTTAAGCACTTGACAAGTTTCACTATCTTTCTACGGACACTTCTTACTCAGAAGCAGAAAAGAGAAAAAGCCATTTTCAAACAGTGGTCTCGGTATTTATTATTTTCACTAAACGCTTCAAAAAGAAGTCTAGTGAAAAAACTCAAACAATTAATTACTTTGAACTTGTAATTAAGATTCTTCTGCCAGGTAAAATTCAATTAATTACCTTACACTATTTAAAATTAAAGTAATTGAGTAAAGAGGAAGTAACAGGATACAGGTTTTAAATCTGAATAAACTAAATAAATCAATTGATAACGGAACAAAAAAGTAACTTCGTTACAACTGTATATATTAAAACATTTTTAAATTATACCTTCATTTGTTTTGACGAAGCTACTGTGTTAGTGAAACGCGTCAGCCAGTTTAAATTGAACATTAGTTCAAATAAATGAAGTATTAACAAAATTAAATTGTTTTATTTCATCGATCAATATGGATCTTCATCAAGTAAAAGCCTCATATATTCAATTTTTGAAGAAAGCTGATATCAGCTATTTGGCTATATGGTATTTTTAATTTAATTTTAATTTTTAATTTAATTTAAAAAGTGCAGTGTGTACCCAAAATTTGTGGTTCTTCGGGCAGCGTTCCAGAAATCATGTATTCCCTAGCTACATGAAATTAAAGACAGACAACAAGAGCAGTCCAGCCAACAAAGCAAGTATCTATTGCAAAGAAAAATGGTTAAAAGAAGAGGAGAATATTCAGTCTAGTAAAAGATATATTTTTAGTATTTATGTTAAGGTCATTCATACACCCCATGAGGTTTGACATTTTAGATAGGGACATAAGAGATAAAACTAAAGTGAGAATTCACAAAAAGAACCAAGGACAAAAACGTAACCAAGCCAAACCAGTATTAAAGCATCCACAAACCAAATTCTCAGAACATAAATTTTTTAACAGATTCGTCAATCTTTCAAATACAATTTTTTCACATAAAGACGTTCAATTATTACAAAAAGGTTTTAAACATAATATTCAATCCACATGTTCATTTAATAACTTCAACAAACTAGGTATAGAAACAGATATTAACTTGTATAATTATCCAAATAATTCTAATCTAAAACATAAATTATTAAAAAAGAGTTTGTAGAGTTTAACAAACCCAACTTTTATTATTAGTCGCCAAATAAATTCAACAAAAATCAAAGTCAAATAGTCCTATTTTCACAAAAGCAGATAAAGCAAATACGGTAATAGAATTACCTAAAGAAGATTATATATTAAAAACCAACAATTTTATTCAGGCAAGCAATTTTGAGACCCTTAAAAAAGACCCAACTAATAAATTTCAGAAAGAAATAAAATTAGCAGTAGATAACGCTATCAACAATTAACGATAAAGAAAAATATAAATTATTTTTACCCAATCCGCAAACTTTATTCAATAATTAAACTCCATAAAGAGGGGTACCCAATCATCCCAGTTGTTTCTTATTTCACAGCACCTTCATTTATTATTTTAAAGATTCTCATAGATGTCATTTCTAAATATTGTTCATTCAAACCTCGATTTTCAGTTAAAAACTGTACAGAATTAATTAATAATATTCAAGATATAATACTACCCCATAATTCTAAATACATATCGTTCGATGTAACAAATCTATTCCCTAGTATACCTCCTAAAGAAACTATAACACTTGATAACTTGCTCACATATAATATTGTTAATCCTATAATTCACTATAATATCATTACTTTATTAAAAGTGTGTTTGAATCCAGATTATTTTCATCTCAATGGAGAGGTTTACAGCAGTAAAGATGGTTTGATTATAGGCAACCCCCTCAGCCACCTACTAGCAGAAATTTTCATGGATGATATAGAAAAAATAATTCATAAACACCCCCTTAGTAAAATTTTGTTCCTACGACCACATAGGGAAGTAACACATATCGCACTCTCTACTCCCATGGAAAGTTACCTTTATTCTCACGCGTGCGGAAAGTACTTTCCGCACTAGTGCGGAAAGTATCTTTTTATTCTGCTACTTTAGAAAATGCGTTTTTTCCGATCATATTTCAACTCGAAAAGTGTGTCGTTGCCGGTCTAGATCGGAAAATTGACTCAACTGCTAGGTAAAGTGACAGAACTGCTCGGGAAAGGAGGTACTTATGTCATAATTTTCATTAAAAACTAAATACCACATAGGCATCGAGGATGGACTTTTATGAAGCTTGGCTGGGCATCGAGGATGGACTTTTATGAAGCTTGGCTGGGCATCGAGGACGGGCATTTATGAAACTTCCTGTTCCTAATTTAATGTCAAATTATTGGTGGCTGCCACAATATTGTACGCGCCACACTCGGAAAGTGTATTTACAGGGCTCGCATGCTTTCAGGGCGACGCTGTAAGGTATATAATTCAATTTGTTCCCCAGTTGTATCTAATAAGTAATTATTGATCGTCATTTTTCTAAATTAACATTATTTATCGTTATTTCTTTATGTCACTATGAAAGGAACTGTAAATACATGTGCACTTTTTATATAAACAATATTCAAACATATACTGTCAAAAATAAAACGTAAGATTAGTCGGGCAACTCAATATCTGAAATTTACAAATTGTTTAATAAAATGGGTGGTCCTAGGAAAAATATTGTACATTACTTGTGCGAAAGTGTTTTTTCACTCTCGTGGGATTGTCGCACTTGGCTTACGCCTCGTGCTACAATATTGTTACGAAACAGCACACTGGTATAGTCCCTAAAACCGACCCTGTCTAAGCCAGGTATAATAGTTAAAATTATGGCGGATACGCAGCTATAAAAACCTGTTTACGATTGAGACTATTATCTAGAACTGGTTTTTGTGACTAGAGTTATCTAGAAAAGGCCAGAAAAACTATTTGTGTGTATAAGCCGCAGCCCGGAATTCTCTAGTACAAAAGGCACTAGTATATAAGGGGACTGATCAGGAAGAGTTAGTTAGTTGATAAAGTGATCATGACAGATAAACAAGTAAATAAGTGAATATAAAGTGTTTATATAAATTAGTTTGAGTGAATATACAGTTAATATAAATTATTAATTAACCGATTAGTTAAGTATATATAAATTAAGTGTTAGTGAGCTAGTGTTTAAATAAATTAGTAAGTAGCCATACCGAGTGTTTAAAATTTATCCCACCCGTTTATTGTTTAAATAAATAAGAAAAACATTACATTGGTATCAGGTGTGGGGTAATATAAATAAATATCTACGTAGAAATGGCTAAGAGATTAAGGGATCTGAAAGTGGCGGAATTAAGAGCAGAATTGGAAGATCGTGAGTTGGAAACGTCCGGTAAGAAAAGTGAACTAGTAGAAAGACTTAAAGTGGCACTGGAAAATGACGGCTTTGATCCAGAAACAGTTCTATTTAATGACGAGGCTTCCACCTTAATCTCGTCAATTTCTGCTAATATTTCTGCTAACATGGACGAGAAGATTTCTGGCATGGAAGAGAAGATTTCTACTATGAAGAATGATATTTCGGCTAACATGGACGAAAAGATTGCTGGCATGGAAGAGAAGATTTCTACGAATGTGAAAAGTGATATTTCGGCTATAAATAACGGTATTTCTGCTATGAAAAACGACATTTCTGTTAATATGGACGAGAAAATTTCTACTATGAAGAACGATATATCTGCCGATATCTTATTAATGAAAAACGATGTTGCCGCTGACGTTGAAAATGAAATTTCGTCTCTAAAATCTGAAATCGAGAATAAGATTACAACAATAGACGAGAAAATCAAGGAGTTAGAGGAAAATATTGCCGTTTCAAGAACGCGAGGCACGCCAGAGGAAGAAAAGAAGACCAAGCAAACGAAACCCTGCAAGCCAGAAACACTACCTAAGTTTGAAGACATTGGCAGTTTTACCCGAGTCAAGGCCCCAACGTTCGATGGAAAAATGTCGTGGACCAATTATGTGAAACAATTTGAAGCAGCCGCTAGAGTGAATAATTGATCCGATAGAGAGAAGGCAGTTAATTTAACCATCGCGCTTCGCGGAGATGCCTTAGATGTACTTCAGACGATACTTTTGGAATAAATGGATGACTTCGAGCTGCTGAAGAAGAGGTTGGACATGCGATATGGTCACGAACATTTGGAACAGTTTTACAGATTCCAGCTGAAGATCCGAAGGCGGAAACGTGACGAACCCCTTCAAGAGTATGAAATGGATATTGCCCGACTAGTTCGATTTGCTTATCCATCAGCACCAGATAACATGATGGAATGTTTAGGCATCCAGGCCTTTATTGACGGATTATGTGACCACGATATGGAGAAGACGCTTCGTTTAGCCCATCCTAAAACATTGGTGGATGCATTGACTGCTGCTCTTGAATATGAAGCAGCCACGATGGCTTCGGGATACAGCAAAAATAGGACCATCCAGGAAAAAGATGACGATGACAGACTTGATCAGATCATCAACCTGTTGAGAGGTATGGTAGACAAGATGCCGAAGAAAATCAGGTGCTGTCATTTTGACGAGCTAGAGCAGGCACGCAGTTCGAGTAAGCGTCCTACGACTCCTGGAAACCAAGAACCTCTCAAATGCAAGGCAGCCAAGAAAAGCTCGCGGTACAACAAAGGTAGGACGATGCAGGAAGAAGATGACGATGACAAACTTGACCAGATCGTCAACTTGTTGAAAGGTATGGCAGACAAGATGCCGAAGAAGATTAAATACCGGGAGTGTGGCGAGCTAGAGTACGTACGCAGTTCGTCTAAGCGCCCCAAGATTCCTGTAACCCAAGAACTCCAGCGACAGGGGAAATCAGACGGAGGTGAACATCCTGCTGATGTGAATCACCGAAAAGCCAACTCTTTGTCCAGGCGGCCGTGCCCAACAGACTGCTCCCACTGCAACAAGGTGGAATCTAGGGAAGCTGCATTTTCAAGAACTACTGTAGTCAACGAGGAATGGTCACCCACCAGGATCAGAGAAGATCGGTAGAATGATCCTCACCGGAAGATGATCCGGCCATGGAAGAAAGAAAACCGGCGACCTACCTGGCAAGAAGTGTCACGATTTTCACCGAAACTCAAGGTGTATTGGGCTCAGTGGGACTCCCTTGTCCTGGAAGAAGGGCTGTTAAAAAGAGTCCTTGGAAACGATGATGGTTCTGAGAGGAGGAGACAGCTAGTTATTCCGAGAACAAGAGTAGCTGAGGTACTGAAGAAGTTACACGACAGTCCATCGGGAGGTCATCTGGGAGTGAAGAAAACCCTTCACCGAGTTCGTGAAAGGTTTTATTGGATGAACAGCTCCGACGAAGTGGAGGACTGGTGTAAGAAATGTACGACTTGTGCTACGAGTAATGGACCACATCGCAAGAGAAAGGCACCCATGAAACAGTACAATGCTGGAAGCCCTTTCGAAAGGATTGCTTTAGATATCGCTGGACCATTTCCGACGACAGAAAATGGTAGCAAGTACATACTGGTTGTAATGGATTATTTCACAAAGTGGGTGGAAATTTACGCTATCCCGAACCAAGAGGCCACAACTGTCGCGGATGTATTGGTGAAAGAATTCATCAGCCGATATGGAGTGCCCATGGAAGTCCACAGTGACGAGGGAAGAAATTTCGAAAGCCATCTATTCCAGGAGATTTGCGACAAGCTGAGAATGAAGGAGACCAGAACAACAGCATTACATCCACAGTCAGATGGAATGGTCGAGAGAATGAACAGGACTATTGGAAAATACCTGTCCAAAGTAGTATCCAGCCATCAGAGAGATTGGGACCAGTATCTCTCCCTATTCGCATTGGCTTATCGATATGCCGTCAATGAGTCCACGGGTGAAACACCATCAAAAATCCTGTTTGGACGTGAAATGAGGCTTCCTTGTGACCTGAAATTTGGCTGTCGGCCTGGAGAAGATATAGCAGGCGACGACTACGTGATCCAATTGAGAAGAAGGCTGGACGATATTCATGAATTAGTTCGAACAAATCTTTAAGTTGCCAGCGACAGAATGGAAAGTCGGTACGACACGCAGGCCACAGAAGGCGGTTTTAAAGAAGGGGACAAAGTATGGTTACACAACCCGGCGAGGAGAAAAGGATTTTCTCCAAAATTACGAAAATCCTGGGAAGGTCTATACTTAATCAAGAAGAGGATCAATGATGTTTTATATCGCATAAGCAAGATCCCCAACGGAAAACCAAAAGTAGTTCACCGAAACCGACTAGCGCCATTCGAAGGAGACCATGACATAGAGGAAGGAGTATACCTTATTCGAAATGTGTCTGACCCCACCTTCGATGAATTTATGGGCGCGTATGGAGGTACCGGGAAATCTAGATATGGAGTCACTTCGGAACAACACCAAGATTTGTTCACTCTCCCGGAAGATTATTCACTGGCATTCAACATCCCCGCCCGTATCAAGAACGCACGAGGGTTGGCAACCGTCTTTCGAAAGAAGTTCGGGCAATTAGAAAAACTTGAAGACCATATTCCAGCCTCTGGCAAGACACTGAAACTGAAACATAATTCGCGGTACGTCTTCTACGTGGTAACTAAAAATGAATTCCAAGATCGATCTACCTACCGCGATGTGTGGGAAGCACTTCGAAACCTCCGAGATCATGTGTTGGAATCCAACGTGAAGAAACTGGCTATGCCTGAGATAGCGAGTAACCAGTTGGATTGGCGAATCATCAGGAACATGGTAGAGATTATCTTTCAAGATACCAGTGTCCAGATATTAATTTGCAGCTACAACCCCCGTTATCAGTATTCGATGAAGACGGCGCCCTGCTATTTTCATAAGATCGGAAAGTGTAGAAATGTGGCCAGTTGCCGATTCAAACATCCAGTCTAGGCTACACAAAAGTTCCAGGAGGAACTTCCAATTAAGGAGGGGGTAATGTTACGAAACAGCACACTGGTATAGTCCCTAAAACCGTGTATAAGCCGCAGCCCGGAATTCTCTAGTACAAAAGGCACTAGTATATAAGGGGACTGATCAGGAAGAGTTAGTTAGTTGATAAAGTGATCATGATAGATAAACAAGTAAATATAAAGTGTTTATATAAATTAGTTTGAGTGAATATTTAGTTAATATAAATTAATAATTAAGCGATTAGTTAAGTATATATAAATTAAGTGTTAGTGAGCTAGTGTTTAAATAAATTAGTAAGTAGCCATACCGAGTGTTTAAAATTTATCCCACCCGTTCATTCTTTAAATAAATAACAAAAAACATTACAATATTTCCCACTTGTGTGGAAAGTGCCACTTTCCGCACTCGTAATGTAATATACTATATGTACTACCACCGATATGTGGACGACATTTTAGCTAGCTTCACCGGTACAAATTGACAATTAGACAGCTTCATTACTGACATAAACTCAAGTCACAATAATATCAAATTTACCGTAGAGCTTGAACAAAATAAATCTATAAACTTTTTGGACCTTATAATTTCAAATATAAATAATAAACATAATTTTTCTATATTTCATAAACCATCACATTCAGATAATACAATTCATAATAGTTCGGTCCACCCATTCAGTCATAAACTAGCAGAATTCAATAGATTGATACACAGACTCTTAACAGTCCCATTAAATATTAAAAATTATAACAAAGAATTAAATAACATAAAACAAATGGCAGTTAATAATAATTACGGTCCAAATTAAATTGACAATATCATAAATAAAAAGATAAAAAAACAGACTTTAGAACAAGTATTGCCTTCTGATAAAAATAATAATATACTATCGAAAAGCTTAACATACTTTGGAACACCATCCTTAAAAATTAAATCATTTTTAGAAATTTTAGACATGAAAATTTGCTTCAAAACTGATTACAATTTATCCAAACTCATTAAAAATGACAAATCCAAATCTTCAAAATTAAACAAGTCATGAGTTTATAAATTAAAATGTGGTAATGAGAACTGTGATAAAATTTATATCGGTAGAACTTTTAGAAATTTTAAAACTAGAATTTCGGAACACCAACGTAGCTATGACAACAATAAATTAGATTCGAACTATTCAAATCATTTATTTGAAAACCAACACATTTTCGACCCAAATTTTACATGTAGTCGGTAAATCCTTTAGTTTAAATTTATTAGAGGCTCTTGAGATGAACAAAAATGAATATTCAGGTAACCTTCTTAACGACTAAATTGATATCAATCACTCTCCTTTATAAAACCTTTTTACCTAGTAGTACTAAATAATAGAATTAAACAAAAAAATGCCAGAAATGTTGTACCTTTTGTACATAAGATCAAAATTATTCAAAACCGATATCTTCCAATCTAACGCGAGGAAACAATTTCGACTTCATTCATAAGTGTTAATCTACGGACAGGAAATGGATAAACAACCAATATTAAACTGGACAGAACCAGCTTTATAAAAATTACAAAATATAAATAACTAAAACAGATTGATATGTCAGCATCAATAAATTTATAATTTAATCTGAGTCATACCTCTAACTGCTGGTCTGAAGTTAGGAATAACAATAATAACGAGTCGTTTGACATAGACATATTAAGCAAAGTATCGTTCGAACAAAACTTGGGGTTATTCCTTCAATATTTTTAAAATAAATTTTACTAAATGGGTAAGTAGTAGCAGTATTATGGTACTTAAAAATAACTTGCTCGTTTTCTTGATATCTATTGGTAAAATGAATGTTCAGTTTTTATAATCTGAATTGATAAGTACAGTTGTCCACTCCCGTCACCAACTATCAACGTGTGATTCCGGGCGAGGATGATGTGACGTCACCGATGGCCCACGGCCACCGAGATTATTCTCTTTGTGAACTTACACCGCCACGCCGTGCTCTTTTGCCGTTCCCAGAAAACAAACGAGAATCGAGAGAGCAGCGGGCGAGTCGCACCCATTGACTCGAACCACCACACCGACCGCCAAACAAATGAATTATTTATGAACTTTACCTTCCATCTAGTTCTTTTTTTTGTTTTGCAATGTGTTTATTTCGTTTATACATAATATATAGATATAAAGTTTCTAATTCGTAGTTTTCCGCTAGATGAGGCACGTTAGATACGTGGGTGGGATAGAAAGTCTGGAAAACTAAGAACGAATTACCTATGATTAGAGTTGTGATAAAAGAGTAGTGTTGTCAGACGTCCCGTATTTCCCGGGTCCTCCCTTGTTTCAGGCAAATTTTAAACATCTTCACAGAGTCTATCCGTATTTTACCATTTTCGATTAATTATTTTAAATAAATAATAAATAAACAGGGTTGCCAGCCATTAATACGCGTGTTTTCTCTTCTATCATCAGTATTTCATTCAACAGACGTCCATTTCTGGACATATGTAGGCCTCTCGCAATGTTTTCTACAAGAGGCGGTCCCAAACAGCTACTTCTGGTAACTAACGTTTTCATTCGTCCCGGATAAAAATCCCGTTTTTTGCGTAATTCAGCAATTGTCGCTTACAGATAAAAAATCTAGCAATTTTACAAAAGAGTAACTGGAAACTCGAGAAAGTTTAAGAGATAATACATTAAATGGATAGTTGTGAAGGTAGAGTCTCAAAGCGATTCTATATCAGCAGAGGACTGAAACAAGGATGCTGCTTGTCACCTATGCTTTTGAAAGTATATCTAGAACACGCAATAGCAAACTGGAAAAGACTATGGTAGGGTGCGATGTCCATGATTACAATCGAAAAAGGATCGAGTTTGTTCAAAATGTTTTCCATTCTTCAAACACCGTTGAATTAATTTCTTCGTGAAAGTCTCTGGCTTTTTTCGATTCAAAGGTAACCATCAACAAATCCTTGCGCACTTTCAATATGCAAAACAATTAATTGGTGACTTTTCCCAAAAGGAACTTCTAAGCCTGAATACCAACCTTCCATATTTGTTTGACGAGAATTTATTATGTTCTTGCCTTTCCAAAATTTGGCCATCATTTACCCAAGATTCATCCAAATAATATATGATGGACGTTGTTATGCAAAAATTTGTTATCCCGCAAAAATTTTAAATTTTGATTCAATATTACGATTGGGTGCTTACATAGAAATAGTTTCATTTGGTAAACAAATTAGTATTGACTGAATTCAATATTTTACAAAAATATGTTAAGTACCTTGAAACTTGTACGTATATCACTTGAAGACAAATTGTAAACATGCAGTAATGGTTTAAGAGTCGGTTGACATAGCATGGCAAAATAAGAAATATAACTTCTGATGTTTTGTTTTTTGCAATAATGTTTTAATAGCAGTGTTTTAAATGAAACACAGTTTCTAGATAATTCCACAATATATTTAAAAAATGTTAAAAATTCTAAGAAATTGACAATTGTTTCGATATTAAATATCTCGGAATTGTAATTTTGCAGCTGTATATTAGAACAAAATTTTTGTCGATGTTCTAGTTAAGGTAAATGTCCCAAATTTCGACACTTTAACAGGTCAAATGTCATTATTCTCTCAATAATTTGAATAAGATAATTTTTATGCATGAAAAAACTACTTTAAGAATGGGAACAGTTCTTTTTTTTTAAACAAAGTATGAGAAAAAAAAATAATATTGATTTATTTTAAAAGCACTCCATGTGAACATAAATTGTACACCCACATTTTTACAGTGTCCTTTAATTCGTCAGACTGTAGAACCTAATTTCGACACGTTTCCTATAATATTGACACTAAATTGTCCCTAGTTTTGACACAAATGATATAAGCAAACTAAATTAATAATTAATATTACATTTCCGTTTTTTGGGGTGATTTTCAATTGTTTTCATAAGATTCTCATTAAGAACTTCCCCTGTTTCCTCTTTTGTCAGTTGTGGCTCTATGCTTTCAAAAGATAGACCTGTTTTATGAAAATTTTCAACCAAAGCTGATACAACCCTCTATTTTCTGTGTCGGAGTGCCATTCCTTTTCTGTAAGGTTATGAAAATCTGCGAGTAATTGAGCTTTAATTTCATTCTCAATAAAGTGTAGATGGTCAACAATTTTATTATAGATTAATTTATTGTCACCCTTTGGTGTTGACCCTGCAAAGTTATTGTCAATTATTTTCCTGTAATCTACATTCTCTGCATCAAATGGACATAGCTCGCACGCTCGAAATGCGTTGATGCGTTGTTGAATATATCTTCTATATTTTTAATTTTTTCTATTGCAATTTTAAGTATTCCTGCCGTATTCCCTGCCAAATGTAGTCTGTTCTTTTTTTGTTCATTTTTAGTTCTAAATGCTTTTGTCGCTTTTTTCCAACTATTTTTCAGGGCTTTAAATAAATCCACATCAAGTGGTTGGAGAATATGAGTCGAGTTTGGGAGTAAACTAATTAAAATTATATTCTTTTCTCTACAAAAATCACTCAATGGAGACGTGATATGTGATTTGTGACCATCTACATACAAAATAACTGGAAGTTGGATTTTCAGAGATATTAACCAGGGATGAAATATATTGGAGATGTACTCATAAAATGACTCGGAAGTCATCCAACCGTTTCCGGATCTTCCAATACCCCATCCAGTTGGCATACTTAAAGCTATATGTTTTAGAATCCTTTCATACGAATACATCACCATTGGTAGTGGTAAGTGTTCAGCAGCATTACCTAAAACATAAAATGAAGGGTCACTTTCTTCAAAAACAATAATAATTAATTAGAGGAATTTGGTTTCTAATTAATTATGTCATTTGGCATTCTTCAAAAAAAATTCTTTATACTGAAGAGTTATAAGCCAGAGCGTACATATACATATTATGCATACCTGTTATGTCACTAAAAGAGAAAACTGCTACGCGACATATTCAGAAATGTTCATAGATGTCACTAAGCGTATTATGAGACGGTAAAATTCTATTAATTTCTTAATTTTACGTAATATATTAGAATGTGTCGGAATTATGGTCACTGTCGAATTAACGTACACTCACCTTATTATGTTACCCAATGTTTTGGCTCACAACTTTGAAATTATTAATGGGTCAATCTGTATATTTTACATTTCTTTATTTTTATCGATAACACAATTCCAACAAACTAGCACACTTTTGTTTTCTAAAATGATTGATTTGAGAGCTACAGCTACTTAAAAATGCTTGCCCCACGACTTTTAAGACAAGCAAAAAATATCTCAGAATTTGGCAGTTAATTTTGAAGCATTTTTAAGTAGCTGTAGCTAAGCAAAAGTGCCAATGATATTTTTTATTTTAAATGTATGTTTTTACTTTTAACCTGTTTCTTCCGCGTTGGTGAGAGAGTGTTGTAATGCTGTCCGCACATTGAATGAGGTTTACACGTGTAGAAAATTTGTGCCGTTCTCAATTTTAAGGATTTTAGATTTGTGTGGGCGTTGCTAAAATGGGTGATTCCTATAATGATAAAGCTGGCCCTTCTGACATACAAAAACCAAAAGTACATGTTGTTAGAAATCCTGAAAGACTCACCGAAGATGAATTGTCACAGTATTTGTATGAATCTGAGGATGAGGATGAAATGGTTTATTCCAGTGATGATGATTACGTTCCAGGTAAGTGATATGTTATATACTTTCTTCCCCTTTTATATGGGATAAAATAATTTTTAGATGAAGCTTTTGAAGATGAATCCGACGGTGATGAGAGTATCAACCAAACTTTTGAACAAAATGATGATCAAGCCCATAATGATAATCAAAATGATGTCCAAAATGTTGGTGACCCTAATTTGGCACCTCCTATACTGGATGATGTTACTTGGCAAGAAATATGTTACGGAATGGAAGACTTACCGTTCATAAAAGAAAATAAGTTATTAGTAGATGCGCCGGTAAATGGAGAACCATACGATTTTTTTAGAGTGCTTCTAGATGAAAATTTTCTAAATACAGTGGTAACAGAAACAAATCGCTATGCAGAAGAAATATTTTGTTCCACAAATGTGTCAGTGCGATCAAGAATTTCAGAATGGAAACCCCTGACAACGAATGAATTGCTTCGTTTCGGTGGGATAACATTCCATATGGGAACAGTGAAGTTGAATCGAGTTAGCGACTACTGGAAAAAGCACAGACTTTTTAATTTCAAATGTTTTTCAAAATATATGAGCCGGGATCGTTATTTGCTGATAATGAGATGTTTGCATTTTGTAAGAAATCCTCAAACTTGTGAACCACGTTGAGATGATCGTTTATTTAAAATACGAATGGTTTTGAACTACTTCAATAACAAAATGAGTGAAGTTTATTACCCTGGTAAAAATTTGGCATTGGACGAGTCGATGATTTTGTGGAAAGGAAGGCTCGTATTTCGGCAGTAGGTACATCAAGAACAAGCGCCATAAGTGTGGCATCAAATTATATATGTTGACCGAACCTGATGGTCTAGTATTGAATTTTCTTGTCTATACTGGCCAGTTGGATGATTTTGCGGAAAAAGGACATGCACAAAAAGTTGTCCAGGCATTACTGCATGGTAAATTATCTAATGGACATTCTGTCTACATGGATAATTTTTATAATTATTTTTCGTTAGCTAAGCTCCTTCTCTAACATCACAAAACCTATTGCACAGGTACACTACATGGGGATAGAAAAGGATCACCAAAAGATGTCACTACTGCAAAATTGAAGAAGGGTGAGTTTCTTTTGCAATTTACTTTTTTTATGTTAATTCCATTTTCTCATTATTATGGGTAAGTGCAAAGGAAAATATCTCAATGGCGTTACAATTGGCAAGTGGAAAGAAAACAGGGACGTTTAATTCATTTCCACGGAATTCAAGTGCGATATGGTGGGAACGCAAAATAGAAGAGGACAACGAAAACTCAAATCATTGCCTATTATAAAATATAATCAGTTTATGGGCGAAATAGACGAACAAGATCAACTAATGTCTTATTATCCTTTCCTACGTAAAACCCTGCGGTGGTATAAGAAACTGGGAATACATGTATTGCATATTTTGCTACATAATTCGTATATTTTGTATAAAAAATATAGCGGCAAAAAAATGTCACTTTATGATTTTCGTTTAGCTGTTTTGGAAAAACTGTTACCTGATGAAGGAAATGAAGCTGAGGTGATGGTAAACAAGGATCAGCATTTACCAAGCAAAATCGCTGAAACTAACGGAATGGGCAAAACTCTTAGAAAAAGGTGTCGCGTACGTACAAAACAGAAAAAGAGGAAGGATACCATTTATCACTGCGAAACCTGCCCTTATAAACCAGGTCTATGCCTGGAAAAATGTTTTGCTGAATACCACAAATACTAATTATTCATTATGGCCAAGTTTAGTATTCAAATATTTTATGAAATTCGTGTTGTCTGCTTTCAGAATAGGTTTATTATGTGTTTTTTATATATTTTTATTTGTTTCAACTCGACAATATTTTTATTCAGTTTTCTTATTTCTAAGTAGAATGTTTTCAATATTTTTATATAACAGTTTTTGTATGGCAATATAATTTGAAAATAACAATTGGATTTCATCATTTATTTTTGAGTACAATAATCCGTATATACCAAGACGCACTTGTGCGTTCTCCGCACATAAGGTATAGTTCATTTAAAATGTGCAGAGGACGAACAAGTGCGTTAAAAAAAACAAGGCAAAAATTGATATTATTTACATATGAATACAATTCAAATGACTCAAAATGAAAAACAAAAATAAAATAATGAAAATAAAAAAAAACTGCTCCGCACCTGGTATAATGGCTGTAATTTTGGTCCGCAGTGTAAGGGTTAAGCTATTCAGTTAGTATATAGTCTAATTTTGTGTTCAAAATGCACATATATATTTCAACGTTTTCGGAACTACCTTAGAAATTCGACATTTTTGTACAGAATTATGTCAAGAGGTCGACGTATCTTAGAATGTTTGAAAAGGAATGTTGAGACGAACATTCAGGAGCAGTTTTTTTAGTGTCTGAAGAAAGAGTTAGTATTATTAACAAGGATTTCACAAACAAAGATGGAGCTTCCAGCGAAGCATTCTCGTCCCTGATGAAGTCTTATAGAGGCTTTAATATCAGTAAATTATCAACTTGATATAATGTCTCTAGAAACTGAATCTCTAGTACCAAATTTATCTATTTCTGTAGGCCATTTGGATCAATCTACCCAATTCAATCCTTCAATTGGTATACATACTTTTTCTGATATATCCACTAGCAATGTAGAGCTGAAAGATAACAAAGCAAAATAAAGAGAATCCGAAAACAAATCAATTTCCATTATCGATAATGATTCATTTGCTGATTTATCGAAACAATTGTCAATTTTTTAGAATTTTCAACAATTTTTATTATATTGTGAGTTTCATTTAAAACACTAATATGAGTAGATTCCACGAAGTAAGGGTCGAGACAGTTAATTTTATATTCAATTCTATCTAAAAACGAATAATATAAACAAAAACGTTTCCAAACTTCTTTATTACACAGAGAAATATTTACTTGTAATACAATAGTTTACAGTTAATAAAAAGAGGAAAGTAAGGTACTATGTGGAACTTCAATTTAAAACGTTAAAAAAATTATACAAAGCAACTTTTAAACAATGTAAAGCTAAAGTTGTGTAATGACAAATAACAATGTATATGTTATAGGGAGATCGACAAATACAGTAGAAAATCAAACTTCAAGTACCATAGCACCCGCCGTACTGTATTGTATACACCTCGGGTGTTATTAGATATTAATTTCCTCGGGAAACTTGTTTCCCTCCGGGAGTTAACATCAAAGTAACTCTCCTAATGTATAAATACCTATAATTGATGAAAACTTATGCATATATTGTTAAGATCAACAACAAATTTACGATGCCACATTTCTTATAATAACATTTGAAAGACTGTTTGACAGTTGGTTAAATTATATCGTACGGAATATTCGAGATTAATGTGTGCCAAATTTAAAACGTGTTCGTTCGTATATTTTGCCATACGCTAAACAGTCTAAGTCAAACTAATACACTTAAAAAAAGGTAATGGATTAGATTTTTCCCAATAACTAACGTCAACTGACATGCGAAACGTGTCAATCACGTTACCCATTCAACACCAACACTTTTTTTATATAAACAACTTTGAGCGTTTTTAATAATGCGTTCAAAGGTATTGTCCCTTTGATTAACATAATAGATGTTTTCACAGCTTTGGGATCTATTGGTTTTACCGTTTTGTCTAATAAATACCAATGGTGTATGGCCTCAGGTAGCCAGCAGGTGAAATAATACTTGAATACCTTCGGTAAATATAGGTAGGTGGACAGTTTTGAGGAATAGAGATGGCCGTTTCAATCACTTTTATAGGTAACAGTATTAAACAAAAATTCGACCAAACTGAATATTCATTTATTTGAATTGAAAGAGTCAACAAAGAAAATTTTTGCTTGGTTAGTTATTAAATGAATATTTTTCCTGATTGTCGACAAAGAAAAGTAACAAAAAAATCAAGTCATAGCAAATAAAGTTTGTTTTTATACATTATACTAGATGAACCCGGCAGACGTTGTCCTGTAAAACATTTGTCACTGTTTACACGCTATGACACTTTTCCTTCCCGACGGAAATGTCAATGTCAAAATCCCTTTTGACAATCTAATGCCGGATCCAGACCAAGTAGACAGAACGAAAACACAATTCTGAAACAAAAACACGACAAACTGGCGACAAACTTTGTCTCGACCCTTACTTCGAGGAATCCGCTCATATTAGTGTTTTAAATGAAACTCACGGTTTCTAGTTAATTCCACAATATAATAAAAGTTATTGAAAATTCTAAATTGACAATTGTTTCGATAAATCAATATCATCGTCAGAATGACAGACGTTACATTTTATTTGATGCCAGCCTGATGTTTAGTAGTTATTTTTGGCTAGACCAAGAAGTGACCTAACTTGTGATTGACTTAATATATGTTTATAGAAAGAAGAAGAAGATGTGATATTACAAATATTGAAGCTTAGATATTATTAGCCCTATGGTGATAATTGTAAGGATCAGCAGATATAGTTTTCCTGGTTTTCTATATCATTGCACAGTTATACTGATCTTAATTAAAAAATGATATCCAGGATATCACCATAGGGCTAATAATATCTAAACTTCAATATTTGTAATATCACATCTTCTTCTTTTTTCTATAAACATATATTAAGTCAATCACAAGTTAGGTCACTTCTTGGTCTAGCCAAAAATAACTACTAAACATCAGGTGGACATCAAATAAAATGTAACTTCTGTCATTCTGACGATGATATTGATTTATCGAAACAATTGTCAATTTTTTGGAATTTTCAATAACTTTTATTATATTGTGGAATTAACTAGAAACCGTGAGTTTCATTTGAAACACTAATCCTTCTTCCATACTCTGCATTGTTTCAATATCGGTTGTCTGTTGTCTCTCGCTAGATATAGTATCAGTGTCAGCTGGTCAGATTCCTGGAAAAATCATCCAAGTAAATTGTCTATGCAAATTCAATCCAAACTGTGCAATTTTATTTTTATTTTCAGGTACCCACAAATGAAGCCGAATGGAAAAGTGTTGAACAATAATAGTTTGAGATTTAGAGAGTTTAGAATTTGTTAGAAATGTTTAAATTATGGATGATTTTGGACTTTGTTGCGGTAAGTTGAGTGAATAGAGATTTTTTAAATAGAATAAGTGTGGGATTTATAGTGCAATTTTAATGATTATCGGGTGGAGATTGGGGAGCTCTCCAGGTAGTCGATGTGTTCGTCGGGGAGGTCGTCGTAGGCCGTGGCTAGCAAGCATAACGGAGGAAATGGGAGCTTCCTCTTGGGGATTCTACCGAGGGTTCGTATGTTAGCGACCCACGGTGTGAGTAGGGTGTTTTTGAAGATTTCGCTACCCGACTCGATAGTGCGACTAACGTATCGGGTTTGTAAATTATTTAGACGTGATGGAATGGGCTCGATGTCGGTATTGGCATATACGGTGTTAGTGCCTTGTATTGGCAGTATCTGAGGATTGACTGCTCGCAATTTCGAAGTCTTTTGACAAGATGGTTGAGGAGGGTGCAATAGACGTTAGCTCTATAGTCGATTATTGGACGGATATATGTTTTATACGAATGAAGTAAGGTGGTAGGATCAGTGCGTCCAAAGCTGCCGCCGAACTCCTTGAGTAGATTTACTCGACGTCGGACTTTATTTAATGTGTCCATGAGGTCGGCCATCAAGCTGAGAGTGCGAGTAAATCTCACTCCCAAATAAGCGACTCCCCTGCGGATTTCGAGTCGATCTTCCCAGACCACGAGGCAGAAGTTTGTTGGTAGAAGTCGTTCGCTCATGGTATCGGGGTGTTTGAAAACGACGGCTTGGGTTTTTTGAGGGTTGAGAGTCACCCGCCATTTCCTGCACCAATTAGAAAATTGAGTCAGTAGATTTTGGGATCAAATGTTGAGAGAGCGAATGTCTGTGGCAGAAATGATAAGTGCGGTGTCGTCCGCATATAGTTGGAAGTAATCTCGGGGATGTCGTGGAATTGGTGTATCACACGTATAAATTATGTATAGTAGAGGAGCGAGTATCGAGCCCTGCGGAACGCCAGTTTGGGGTGTAAAAGAGTCGGATATGCTATAACCAATTTTGACGCTGATCGATCGATCGGTGAGATAGGAATATAGTAATTTGACGATTTGGTTTGGCAATCGGATGCTCAGTAGCTTTCTCACTAGTCCGGCGTGCCAGACTTGATCGAAAGCCTTTTGAACGTCCATGAGGATGGCGGCAGAATGACGTCGTTGATTTAAAGCTCGGGTGACGATTGTTTGAAGGTTGGTGGTGGCGTTCTGACAAGAGTGGTCCGGCCTGAATCCGAATTGAAATTCCAGAATTATATTATTTTCAGTACAGCAGTCCCAGATTCTTTCTTTTAACACGCGTCCAAAGACTTTACCTAGGACGCTTATTAACGAGACAGGGTGGTAAGATTCAGGCTTCGTAGGGTCTTTGCCGGGTTTGAGGATGAGAACTACGTTTGCTGATTTCCAACAACGAGGGAAGTATGAGTATGCCAGGCAGGCGTTCAGCAGGGCGCAGAGCGGAGGGAAGGTTTCTTCTGGCAGGTTCTTAAGTGCCTGCCTCGAGATTCCGTCGTGTCCTGGGGCACTGTTTTTCTCCGCTCGGCACGCCCGCTGAGTCCCTGAGATATCGGGGGTTGTCAGGCGGTGAAAAGACAGTTTGCAGGTTATTTTTGAATGCGGTGGCTTTATCTTCAGCTGTGTAGATCTTCTGTCCTTGTACTTCGAGATGTCATTCAATCTTTCTCTTAAGGCCGACGAGGCGATTGAATTTTTGCCAAAACACGCGCCCTTATCTGAAGTCCAGTCCGGCTGTTTGGGCCTTCCATTTTCTCTGCTTTTCAGCATTGATTTCGTACCGAACCTGGGCGTTGAGACGGTTCCATTGTGTTTTAACACCGGGATATCTAGTGCGGACGTATAACCTGTATAACTGACTTTTCTGTTGAATTTTGAGCAGAATTCTCCGCGGAAGGGCATGAAAGTAGGTGTTTTCGGTGGCAAGAGGCACGGCGATGTCTTGTGCATCGATTAATAAGGATTGGAATTCTTCTGCATGATTATCTATGTCATCAATACTCTGATGATTGACGGGATGTGGTAAATTAGTAGAGACATGGTTGGCGAAGGAATCCCAATCGGCTTTTTTAAAATCGCGAAATGTGAAACTAGTTGACGGTGGTATTGGATTGTGTAGAGCGGTTTTGACTAGTAGCGGGACATGGTCGGAGGAGATAGGGTCGCCTATAGAGCATTCATCGTCTATGTGGTTAAGTAACCTGTCAGTGCAGATTATATGGTCGACAATGGAACAGCCGAGGTGACTTATTAGGGTTGGATTATTATTCCTAATCCGCGAGAGGGGAAGTGAGATGAGTTGGTCGGCAAGTAGTCTGCCGTTGGCGTTGGTGAATGTATCACCGAACAGAATGTTTCGTGAATTTAAGTCACCCATTATTATGTCTCGTGGTAGAGAGGATGCATATTCGAGGAGATCGATTGATAATGGTTGATTGGGATGTTTGTAATGAGAAAAGAAAGTCGTCGTGGTATTATTCCACGATATGTCGATGCTATGCAATCCAAGTTCTGTTGAGACATAAGTGCAGGGAGTGGGTGTGGTGACGCGAGGAGTCCGTTTCGGACGAGGAGTCCGTTTCGGACGAGGAGTCCGTTTCGGAAGAGAAGTCCGTTGCCGTGACAGTAGAAATTCCTGTCTAGGTGGAAGGTGGTGTAGCCAGTGAAGCGAGGAGGGTTTTTTGGAAGAGTGTCTGTGATAGAAACTACTTGTTTGTTTTGGGAGTGCAGGAGGTGTTTGAGCAGATGTCGCTTCCTGTCTAGACCTTGGCAATTCACGGTCCCGATTGTAAAGTCCATGACTTAATTTGGTCTTTTGGTCGTGAAAGCGAAGTGGACGCGATTGCCAGCGCCACTTGTTACGGAACAATTGTATCCGTAGAAGGAGGGAACGAGATGTGTTAGAGTGTCGGCTACTAGGCCACAGGCCGTCGGGACGGCGTTCATTATGGTCGTTGCCAAGATCTCTATTGAGATCTTGGAGTTGGTGGTCAGGTCGTACGGGCTCGGTGGCTTTTCGAGAGTCACGGGCGCGATCTCTGCAGCAAATTTCGGTGCTTCCAGCCGCTTGGGGTACCGAGGGTGGAAAGCGGGGTGTGAACCGCCGCAATTTTTACATTGTGGGTTGTTTGCCTTAGGACAATTTGCGGGCTTGTGGTCGGTAGCTCCACAGAAAGGACAGACCGGTTTGGCCCTGCTGGATTCGGCAAGGTGGCCTGTGCTGAAGCGACGGTTGCAGAATTTCGGTACTGCGGGTAGCGGGTTGGCGCGGTTGGAAGCCTCACACTGATGTATGAGGCCGTGAAAGAACATGCCATGTGAGAGGGCAAGGTGGGTTAACTTGTATAATACTTAAACTATATATACTATATTACTATGTAGATGTGGATAAAATTAATAAATAATATTATACTTACGTGTGTTTCTCCCGAACATCTAGCTTGCAAGCACTTTCGAGGCATATTTTTGTCTCGCAAGAAACTTAGCAATTCATATCCAAATCATTTTGAAGTGAAATGTTTCCCTGCCCCAGATTTTTTAAGTTTCTTATAATTTCTCCTTTCCCTAGCATACTGGTTGTTAATATTCTTAATTTTTTTCTCAATATCATTTAGTGGCACATTTAACGATAAATAAATTTCTTTCAATGCATCGGCTCTCTTGTAGCGGTTTTTATAGTCTTTATTTTTAGAGTCCCATAATATCGGATGATCCCTGTAAAGTTCTATCAGCTTGCATGTATTTTGTGTATTCCACTTTTTTCCCCGACATGTTTGGAAAAATACACTAGTAATTAATAATCACTACCCAACAGAAAAACACAGTTAATTTTGATAAAATTGTCTCCTTCAACCACTGCTTAACTCGTTTTGACTTGCACACGCGTCCACACTTGTCGTCAAATACACAGACCTTTCGATCCTTACCGACCTGAGACGACGACATATACATCACACACATGTGTTCATTTTCGTTCGAAATAACAAGATTCGGTTGAGAGCCGACAGCATTGAGTTTGAGTCGAAACGCAGTGGTAGAAAATCAAAATATGGACTTTGACGACAACCTTCCGATTGCGATTGCATTATTGCTCTATCTTGCTAAGAAAAAGAAAAAAAACCTCGCCGTTACTGGGTTCATCCCCTGAACACCCAAATATTGCATGTCAAAAGAGCAAAATTACGAGCGAATCCAGACAAATTATTCGAATATTATCGGATGTCTCTAAACTCTGTCGATGAATTTTTTTATTGCTTCGAAACTGTCTTAGTCGCTGTATATTTGTTCAGCAATCGCTTGCCACGCCAGTTTCTTAAGGTCTCTGATATGATAATCTTCACAATTGGTGTTCCATAAACATAAGTAACTTTTTTTAGCTATAATGAGTTGTTCTATATCAGACATCGTGTGCCTAAATTCACGTTTAGACGTACACCGGTGCTCCAAAATCCAATACTACTCCAAATAAACACACACACGAAGCGTGCTCCGTGGGGAATTTACGCATGTATAATGCTACCTATATAAAATCAATGGAAGTCTAGCATTCGACACGGTTTTCATTCGCGCGGGTTTCCGAATGCACAGACCACCATGCGGAATTTCGAATTGGAAAAAAATTCGAAAAGAACATTACTGCATGTGTGTAATAAGGACTTTGATCAGTATGGATTCGATGCTTTCGAAATTCCGAATCGAAACTTCGAAACGGTATTCCGAGAAGAAATTTCGAATGTATGTGGCCCGCCTAAAAGTGGCACGACAAAATTAACACGCGGTATCATTGGTCACGTCATAGGTTTCGTCAACGCTGTATCCAAACAAACATAACCAGCCATTTAGATACAATTTAGACCAGAGATTATTTCCTCATATTTTGAAACTTACTGTTGATTTATGCATTTAGATATACAATAAGACGTTTACTAAGATATATATTAGATTTAGTCAAAATACGTATGTATAACAATATAATTTGAATGAAGAGTTATCTAACCTAAACATGTTATTATATACTTATGAAATACAATTGTTTTAATTACCGTTCTATGTGTAATATATAATTTCCGGTTTCCTCAAGTAAAGAACAATGGTAATGTGTTGGGCACCAGGCTGTGAGCATTGAAATGTCAGAGGGAAGTGTAAGTTTTATAGATTTCCAAAGGATTCAAAACTAAGAAGCAGATGGATAAAGCTAACAAGGTACCTAATAATAGAAAATATAACATTTTATCTCGTGTG
This sequence comes from Galeruca laticollis, assembly GCA_963921935.1. Classification (NCBI taxonomy): domain Eukaryota; kingdom Metazoa; phylum Arthropoda; class Insecta; order Coleoptera; family Chrysomelidae; genus Galeruca; species Galeruca laticollis. The sequence goes on along the minus strand of OY998183.1, from coordinate 48,585,873 downwards.
TTTAAAATTAACTGATTTTATGCAATATTTATAGAACATACAACCAGATCCCGGAACTTTTTTTGTAGCTGTCATTTTATAGATGGAAAAAATAAAAAGAGCCCACCATTTTTTTGTACAATCAAGCAAACATTTTTCAGTTCCAGTCTCCACATAAAAAAAGCCACCTTAATATAAAGCAGCTGATAACACACGTGATCAAACTTGTACATGTTGATTGTATGTTTGCTTTTGTATTGTATATATCGATCTCCCTTATACACTATTATTTGTCAATCCAGATCTTTTGCTCTTAATTTTTTAGTTATTATAGTCGCTTTGTTATTTTGTTTAAACATTTGTTATTTTAAATTGAAATTCTTCACTGTACCTTACTTTCCTCTTTCTATTAAGTGTAAACCATTGTATTACAAGTAAATATGTCTCTGTGTAATGAAGAAATTTGGAAACATTTTTGTTTATATTATTTGTTTTTAGATAAAATTGAATTCTATTTTCACATGTAGTTGAAAAAAGAACCTACAGGTTGAAAAAATGTCAAAGCCACCAACAGAAACTCTGAAACTGATAAAAATATGGTTGGATTGGGGCAAAGTGACATGATGTTCTGAGTTTTCAGACTAAATGGCGTATTTTGAATCATGTAAAGTTGCTACTTTTCCTCAAATTCATTTTCTTTGTATGAGACAAACAAAGTTTTATTATTATGAAAACATTTTATTATGTGATTAAAAACGGTACCCATTTTTAAAGAAAGAATGTTTTTAAAATATTTAAATTGTTCTTCACTTGGTATCCATATTAATAAATAACACATGACCTTTCATGAAATATGTAATGCACCTTGTACCTTGTGATAATAGTTATATTTTTTAATTATCACTATTATATTTTCATCAAAATGAATTATGTAATTATTGTCTTTTGAGAGCAGTTTTTATTTTTCTTTTTTCGGTTACTTGAAAGGACATTTCACTTCAATCAGGCATTTTTCACTAACAAACCCATATTATCATTAAAAAAGGTCTCAAGAGAATGTTGAAACATGTTTTGATGACAATAGAACAAACAATCAGTATTATTCAGCTTATATTTTTACATTGATCAAATAATACAGTGAACATAACCTCAAGAATAGCTTTCAAAATGAAAAATACGGATTAAGGGATAACTTACATTATCATAACTATTATTTTTTATATCGGTCAGATACGATTACTTACTTTATAACAATTTATTCCTTTCAAAAACACTTATGAAACGCTTAAATAATCAAAAATCCACACTCAAATTGGAATTCAGCAAGTTTTGTTTGGAGACAACCTCAGATTGTGACGTCACACTAATCCCGTGTATATCCCCTGAGAATATCTGCAATAAAATGTATAGTATTTCTTCTGCACCCTATATATGCAAAAACTGGATATAGATATTTTATATATTTCTTAACGATCTACCATTCCTCTAATTTACGACAATTATTTAGGGCACATCCTGTGTTTACGAATCTGCTGCGCAAAACATGTTTTGCAATAGGATGCTGATTCAGAAAAAAATATAGTGAAAATTTCACTTAAAATAATTCTTAACTTAGGTTTGAGTCAAAATATTGAGAAAGAGTACTTTGTGTTTATATTTGACTCTTGTATAGCTTCAAATGTTTATGTTTCAAAATTCTTTTTTTTTCTACAATTTATAATAATATTTCGTTATTTACTTATCGATACTAAATAGTAGACACAGTTGGTCCGGTGAATCTTTTTCCATGCGTCATTAATATCTGATAACATAACCCACATGATTTTTAAATCATATATCTTTCTATTAATAGTGAAGAACAAATAAAAATAATTTGACATTTGTCGGTTATGTTATCAGACATTAATGACGCATGGGAAAAGATACACCGGACCAACCACAATTTTAATTTGATAGTACTTTGTAACGTTTACCTTCCAAACGCCCATCTCTATGCATCTCTACTTGTATTTTCACTGGGAACAACCACTTAACTCATCTCAAATTATGTAGTTTATTTATTTGTTTATAAATTTTAACTTCTGTGGAGCAGTTGTTGCTGCAAATTTTGCCATGCCTTTTTGTTTATTTATGAAGGTCGAAGACGAAGAAAAACAAACGTACAAAGGTCTTACCGACTGTAGACTGGAAGTCAGCAATAAAGCAGATAAACCAGAATTGTATAAATAAAAGGAGACAGTCCGACGTTAACTACTTTAACCAAAAACTGAGATTTGTTTATACGTTACCACATGGAACTTGAAGTTACATAATCATAATGGCTTGACATAAAAATATTTAACAACTGAGATAAACGGCAGAGATGGGTGATTGGTATGAAGAGAATGTTGATGTGCTTTAAATGAAATCCATATTTGAGTAATTCATTATTTTTCCAATTCTTACTTCAAAAAATGATAATTTCCTTATAATTACATAAAATAAATCATAATCATGAATGTGAAATAGTTATGAGTTTAATCAATATTTTTGTCCAGAGTAAGATTTTAATCTCTCGATTTCAATTTCATTTTCTATTGTACAAAGTGAACAAATCCTTGCATCTGGTTTTCAAAATGATCCCGAACTTAAAATTGTACCATTTTTTATGCATTGTGGCATTACAAATTTTACAAGTGAATTTAGATTTTTCTGGGATTTTTTCAATGCATGCGCAACATTACTATCACTTGAGATCTCAATCGCATTCTCTTCCCGATTGTCCAGTTGAATCTACCATTATCTTCTCGAATATCCCGTTCAGTGATATTAGTTCGTGAAAGATTCATTATATCTTCAAGTTTCTCTTCTGTTCGAAGCTCTTTAATAACAGAATCTGGCAGGTTTGTCGATTTGAATCCAAGTTTCAGCTCCAAATAATGCACGGTACTGAGTCCTTTCAATAATGCGATGCTTCGAGGAATTTTTCTGCCACTTCACCAAATGCATCCCATAGGCGAATTTGTGGAGAAGTGATAAGACATCCAGGAATGAAGCATATTCCCAACATCTTGATTACTTCTTTCTACGCTGCCCTGGATTTGAGGGTGATGTGGAATGCCGTGAACAATTTTAGAATCAGACCACTAGCTGACAATTTCTTCTATTACCGAAGCAGTTAATTCCCCCGGGCGTTGTCACTTTGCAATATGTGGTTCAAAAACTAAAAATACTTTTGGAAGTTCTATAGCTACTTCTGCAGCATGTTTGTTATGTAAAGGGCAAAGATATAAAAATTTGGTGGCATGGTCTTGATGAAGCCATTTATAGTTTCAATCAGGAGCAGACTGGGAATCTACCAAATCTGTTTGGCCTCTAACAATGAATTATTTAGAAAGGATTGGTCGCACAATGAATCCCTTATGGGGTTGCGATTTCTTAAGTTCACATTCCATGCATATGAATAGTGAAATGAAAATTTCTACTGCTCTTCTAGAAATGTTATATTAATTTTTTAAAGCAAATAGCATTTTATTCCTGCTACTTTGACCTGTGAATCGGTGACATTCTATTAACACATAAAAATACTATTCTATGGGAATTATGTAAAGAATTGGTTGATCAAGAGAACTTCGTTTTGCGACTAAATGTTCAACAATACCGATAGACAAAACATCATATTTTCTCATTGAATGATAGTACTTCTTTAACCCTGTCAGTCGTCCAAGATTTGTGTTATAATACCTGGTCTTTCCCCTCCCTTTCACTATAAAACTTTTGTAGCTGTTCACTAAATTGCACTTTCATAACTTCTAAATCTCGTTTCTCATCCCCGATTTGAACGTCTTCGCGGTTATCGCTCACGTTGATACCGATACCTATGCTTAAACACATCAAAATGGATAAACAACAAAACAAATGTCACTTTTTTGTTTGGTATGATTTATGTAGTGTTCAATATACCACTGAATATTAAATTATAACGCAACGTGTGCTTTGACCGACTGATCAAAGATTATATACATGAATAGATCTACCACTCTGTACAACCATTTTACGACACATTTGAATCCCAGCTCCATCTATATTCACGTCCGTGTATTAATCTTTTAATTGTAGAAAGGTTCAGATCCAAGCTTACGTAGTATATGCGCGAGATATTTGAAAATTGACTAGCGCGGGAAATTTAAAAATTGACACATGGTAGCGCAAGAAATTAAAAAATTAAGTTACCCGTGAAATTTGAGTGATCGAAGCTAGTTGTCACCTGACATTGTAAATGAACCACAAGTATTCTGTGAAATATTTCTCATTTCTTTGCATTCCTAATTCAGAAGTTGCTGTTAACATGAACAACAAGTTGGAATGCTATCAAAAAATAAGTATTTCACATAATGCTTTGAATTTTAACTTATTCATTTCAAGCATACATGCTAATTTATAATTATCAATCAATAATTCCCACTATTAAGTTCAACAAAATGATTCCCTTGATACATATTATTCAACTTCATCCTCATTTATCAACTTGGTTCTAACTTGAGTATTTTAATGAATAATTAGGAATATATACCTGAATTACTATTAATTGTTAATAGTTAAGGGCATTTTACATTTAGATATATATATATATATATATATATATATATATATATATATATTTATATATATATACACTGTATTATATGTATAATCAATAATTTTGAAAGATTCGGTATACAAATCAAATGTGACATTTCAATTTTCGGATGACGTTTATGTAGAATATATTTAATGATAGACAGATTATATTACATTTTGGAGAATATATCTCCGCTATCAGAATTACAATGATAATAAAAGAATTCAAATCTCTCTTTGTTATAGGGAAACATAAATTAGTAATTTTTTTTAAAAAAAGAAATTTTTTGTAACCACAGGAGAGGAGATTTATTTATTTAAAAAAAGTTTAGTTAGTTGCGTTTGAAATTCCGAAGAGGCAACATCGTAATTAGAGTTGTCTCAATTTTTGGTTGATAGTAGAAGTTGTATATTGATACAACCAGATTCAAAAGCCATTTCAATATAAAGCCAGTGCGTGCATAATTCGAATAAGAATTGCATCGTGTGTAGTGAATGTGTTCCAGATTTCTAAATAAAATTTAGAAAGTTTCCTGAATTCAAAGATCATTTAGAATTGTACGAGTTGTCCAGTTATTAGTTGGTGAGTCCGATCCAGTTTTTTTACAATAATTTCTCGAGAAATAAAAAGGCCTAATTTTAAATTAAATTTGAGATAGATGCATCTATTAGATTATTGATTGCAAACAAAATTAATAAATCATATAAGGAAATTCACATAAGAGAAGAAAAGTTTTGATCTAGAAAAATTTGAGTGAAGCTTGTTTTTTGACATTTATCCATATCAAGATTTAGATCGACAATTGGAACTTTTATTAAACGTTTTTTTTCATTAGGTTAATTTATAGCATATAGGTTGTAGTAATTTTAAGTTTCGTAGAAATTATGACTGTTGCTTCGTTTATAATAAGTTTGGGGAATATTAATTTGTTAATTTGTATTTGAATATAGTAGTATAATATAGAATTTTGCATTCCTTCTCACTATGGTATTTTTATAACATTATTTAAGGAAATTAAACATTTCTATTAAATAAAACTGTCGAACAAATCATTGACAGTTGGTAATTTTCAGTGACAGAAATATTGGAAACGTCATCAGAGATTTAAATTGCCTTTTATAATATTAAACATACAATTACTATAGGTTCTGACCAATAGTGAAACAGATAACTTGGAGATACGTAAAAATTTAAACAAATTTTGAATAATTAATTTTTTTTAACAGTTTGATCCCACCCTGAGAGAAGAGTAATAGGTGGATTACACATATAAATTCATTCATTATTTTGGAGTAGAAAAAATTCTAAGGCTTGTAATTTGCTGAGTGCAGGCTTCTTATTCCTCTGCCTCCTTTTTGTAAAGTTATTCTTTCAACGGGTGCCTATGGTGGTGCTTTGCTGTTCTGATCTTTCTGTTTATAGCTTCTAAATATGTTTGAGTTCATTGAAATATTCCAAAGGTGTACTGAAGATCGGATATGGCATAACTATTTATGACTGAGTTAAGACTTCCTGAGTTAAATTTGCGATTACCAAATTTTTTCATCTAAATCTCCTTTATTACTTTCTATTATATTTTATGGTCCTGGATGATTTCTAAGCCATTGTATGGTTGGCTGGTAACGGCTTCAATACATTTTTCTGGTTCTAGTTCTATGGGCTAACCTTTTTTATCATTCATTTTTCAACAAACACAGTTTTATATTTTTCCATACCAAATAACATTCTCATGTCTGTTGGTATATGACTTTTAGGCTGAATCTGGATGTTTCTTGTATGCGGCATATATTTTAAGATTGTCCATAAAAATGGATGATCGTTGAGTTTCGATTTGCTTTAATAATGGCATTTAGAACCATAATGCCGAAAGAGAATTTTCTTGAAAAATTCTTATTTTGATGTTTATAAAGACAGTTTCTAGTCCATTTAGGTTAATTCTAAGTTGGTTTTTCCATTTACCAATAGTATTTTTTTAAATTTTACCATCACAAGATACATGTTGTATTGCGGGGTTTTTATTAACCAACTGTGGGGTACAAGTACAATTTTCTCTTTTTTATTTGTTCTAACATTACATTGTTGATTGTAATGTGATCCTTGAATTGGTTGGCTGGTTTATTGTACCATAAATTTTGGATACCATTGTTTCCAGTTGGCCAGTTGGAGAGAAGGAAGTTATAAGAACATTTTTTTCAAATACTAAATAACTTAAATTGTCATATTAATAATAATAAGCTGATGCCAGTAACACATTTTCTGTATTGATTTGAATAAATCAGATTGTAAATTTGATTATGACTCATTGAAAAGTAATTTGAATATAGCTCAAAGCAACAACTGGCAAAACATAAATGCCAGTGTAAGAAGGAAGCTTAGTATACTAGGAACTCAACGTCGATAATTATTTTCCGTTTTGAAAGAATAGGGTACCTCACTAACAAGATTGCACCTGCCAAATCACAGCTTCGAAAATTCTTGAGAAGGCCCCATTTAATATCTCATTAGTGTTGCTCTTTATGTTAACGTTTGCTGCGTTTACTGACAGTTAGGTGAAATTAAGATCGACTGTTTAACAGGTTATTATCTTATTTACACTTTGCGATATTAATTTTAAAATAATTTGAATGTTATATAAAATTACCTACAAATCAACGAACCGATCAACAGAAATAACTTGATAATAATAAATCATGGATATACTTTTTATATTCGAGACATCCTCCTTAGAAACTTTGAAAATTTATAAAATATTTGTCCGAAGGAACCCACATATATCGATTTAAATTTATAACGGCGAGTAACGGCTCTAGAAATTTAATTTTAAAATATCATTTGAAATCAACCGCCGAAAACGATATCTGCTATGATCGTGACATTATGAAAAGTGTAATCAAACAAACGTCTTTCGTAAGTTGCATTATTCAGAGAATTGAATAGGGGACCCGAGTGATGACGTTGTTAGGGTTGTTCAGTGTCTATTTTCCCAACAAAGTGTGTTGATTTTGTGATTTGCGTATCGTCTGAATTATTGTTACAAAGTGGTTCTATTTTTCTGTTATGTAAGTATATATTAAAATAAGTGCTATATTGTACTGTTGAATATCATTTAAATAAACTTCAATAAGATTCATCTACAGTATATTTTATAGTCAGGTTATATTTCTCCCAATTTTAGAATATGACAACAAAACGTGTTTTGTGGATTTCTTACAAATATAAGTAAGATGTTAAAAGTACTTTTGGTTATAAAATTAACAAAATAGCCTCTAAACACTAATTTTACAAAACTTTTTGATAGCACAATAAACGTTGTCAAAAGTTTGTATGGAAAGTAACCCCTAAACTGCCCAAGATCTACATCTCCGATTGTCTATTGAGAATCAATTACTTGGATGGCGAATAGCACAAGAACGAAATACTTTCTAAACAGTATATTACAAAATTTATATGGAATATGTACGATTTTTTATTCTTGAATTTCCAATAATCTCAATTGTATAATAAGTGGTATTGTTACGGGGCAAATAGGCCCTGACAACGTAAGTAATGAGAATGAGAATATTCGAACACATGGTAAAATCGATTACTTTCCTTAAATTAACTGTCTCGACCCTTACTTCGTGGAATCTACTCATATTAGTGTTTTAAATGAAACTCAATGTTTCTAGCTAATTCCACAATATAATGAAAGATGTTGAAAATTCTAAAAAATTGACAATTGTTTCGATAACTGAATATCATCGTCCGAAGTTACATTTCATTTGATGCCTACCTGATGTTTAGTAATTATTTTTAGCTAGACCAAGAAGTGACCTACCTTGTGATTGACTTAATATATGTTAATAGAAAAAAGAAGAAGATGTGATATTACAAATATTGAAGCTTAGATATTATTAGCCCTATGATGATATCCTGGATATCATTTTTCCAATTAAGATCAGTATATCTGTGCAATGATATAGAAAACCAGGAAAACTATAACTGCTGATCTTTACAATTATCACTTGAGTTTTCCTGGTCTTCTATATCATTGCACAGTTATACTGATCTTAATTGGAAAAATTATTTCCAGTATATCACCCTAGGGTTAATAATATCTAAGCTTCAATATTTGTAATATCATATCTTCTTCTTTTTTCTATTAACATATATTAAGTCAATCACAACGTTACAAAGCAACACAAAACATTTGGTTTAACCAAGAATACCTTAGAAAAAAGTTAATACCAAATTATGTGAATATAAAATGCCATACTAAAACACCACAAGCACAAAAAGCAATAAAATGTGCTCAACGAGTATTGCTAAAAGAGGAGTATAAAAAATGGTTTAAGATAAGAGACTCCTTAGACAATTACATAAAAGTTCTACATTCAGAACTCACGTTCAAACTACATCCAGTAGAATTTGACTGATTAGATAACAAAGAAAGTATCAGCACGATGAAGCACAAGAAATTTAAGAAACAAGAACAAAAGCTACATAAACTTGGACACATACAAAATAGTATTCAATACTCTAAACATCATGAAACTGTGAGTACCTACATACCAACACACTTTGCACAACGATTTGAAAACCTTTCAGACACTAATTTTACAGTTAGTGAAATAGAATTTTTAAATAAAGGTTTAAAGTACAGCATACCACCAAAATTTACGAATAATATTAAACAAATTATAGCTACAGAGTCAAAAATAGCTTTAAAATCTAATTCAAATAATTTTCTTTATGAGAAATTATAAATTGCCAATTTAATCAAAAATATTGAACCTTCAAAATTAAACGTGAAACAAAAAATCACATTACAGTTTTAAATGCAATAAAAAATAAAGTAGAAGATAATAACCTAACAGTTACAAACTCTGATAAGGGGAACACAACTGTCATATTGACAACTGAAAATTATAATTCAAAAATATATAACTTTGTAGAATCTAGCGATGTAAAAGTTCTTAGAGCAGACCCAACAAAGAAGTTTCCTAATAATGTAAGGAATATTGTTAATAATTCAAGTTATGTTTTAAGTGATTACCAAAAGAAGTCCATGGTAAATAAGAATCCTCATTTTCCACAATTATATGGAACCCTTAAATTACATAAAATAACGAAACCAATTAGACCTGTAGTTTATTATGTTGATACTCCTAACAATATATTGGCAAAGAAGCTTAACAATATACTTAATAGTTACGGATATGCATCTACATACTAATTAGAAATTCAATGGAACTAATCAAAAAATTAAAAACATTCAAATTACAAGATAACGCTAAGCTTATTTCATTTGACGTTACAAATATGTTCACTAAAATTCCTTCTAAAGAATGTCTAATACTTGTAAGAAAATTACTAGAAGATGAAAATATTAATGCAGGAATAATATCAGATATACTTAATTTATTTGATGTATGTATTAATCAGAATTATTTCACTTTTGACAATAACATATATATCCAAAATGAAGGTCTACCAATGGGAAGCCCTATATCTCCTATTTTGGCAAACATTTTTATGGACAGTTTAGAAAGAAAAATCTTTGAAAGTAATATTTCGAAAAATGTTTTATTTTGGTATGGATATGAAGATGACATATAAGCTTGTTTTATAGGTAGTGAACCACAATTAGATATATTTTTCAACCACATTAATAATTTACACCCAAAAATTAAATTTACATTAGAAGTTGACAATAATAACTCAATCAATTCCAAGAGTTAATAATGTACCTGATTATTCAATTTACCGATAACCAACTTACACTGATGTGACAATTCCATATAGTTCTAATCACCCCATATCACACAAACTAGCGGCATACAATTCAATGATACATAGAGCATTTCCAGTTTCTATGAACAAATGTAATTTTGATAGAGAGATTAATACAATTAGACAAATAGCAATATCCAACGGTTTTCCATTACATATGATAAATAAGCTAATCAATAAAAATGAAGAAAAAGTGGCATTACAACTAATATTTCCTTAACAAACTGAAGATATAAAAACTTATAAAACCATCACATATGCAGGAAATATTTCTAATAATATTTCAAAGATAATATCTTTAGCAACGAAAACAAAAACCGACATTAAAGAAATCAGGTATATAAAAAATCAAATGTCCAGAACTTAATGCTGTCTATTTGGGTCAGACCCTTAAAAATTTTGAAATCCTATACAGTGAACACTTACGAGCATACAGATTAAAACAACCAGATAAATCCCATTTCGCAAAACATCTACTTGACACCAACCATTCATTGACACCTAACACAGAACTGGAAGTACTACATATTTGTGATAAGAAACAAAAACTGGATTTCCTTGAAGAGTTGGAAATTAGAAGACACTTAAGAAACCCACAATATGAAGTCGTCAATGGACAGATAAATCTAGGGTGTTCTCTACTATTAAACTGTCTTCTCAAGTGATAATTGTAAAGATCAGCAGATATAGTTTTCCTAGTTTTCGATATCATTGCACAGTTATACTGATCTTAATTGGAAAAATGATATCCAGGATATCACCATAGGGCTAATAATATCTAAGCTCCAATATTTGTAATATCACATCATCTTCTTTTTTATATTGACATATATTAAGTCAATCACTTCTTGGTCTAGCTAAAAATAATTACTTAATATCAGGTAAGCATCAAATGAAATGTAACTTCTGTCATTCTGTCGATGATATTCAGTTATCGAAACAACTGCCAATTTTTTAGAATTTTCAATATTTTTCATTATATTGTGGAATTAGCTAGAAACATTGAGTTTCATTTAAAACACTATTACTTTCCAACTCTTTGTATTCGAGTATCCCGTCAATATTCGTATGTCCATATAATTTTTGTGTTTATATTATTGTAACCTAGATGTTACTGTATAACATTCTAGAAATTAAGCAATCATTATTATTATAAATGAGTTATTAATTCAGTTAGTACTTATAGTTGGTCCAGTGAATCTTTTCCCATGCGTCATTAATATCTGATAACATAACAGAAAAATGTCAACTTATTTTGTTCTGTTCTTCACTATTTATAGAAAGAGATACGACTTAAAAATTATGTCGTTTATGTTATCAGATATTAATGAGGCATGGGAAAAGATTCACCGGACTAACTGTACAGTTAAATTATCTTCACAAAAACACATTGCAGCTTTTCTAAATAAAAATAAAAGATGCGACAATGGTAAAACGTACTTTGAATAAAACGGCATACAAATATTTAACTCCGTACCATACTGGCCCCAGATGAATGGAGAGATCGAGCGACAGAATCGGGATATTTTAAAGTTGCTTGAACTCAGTCAAGCGCTCAAGAAAAATTGGCAACAAGATCTAGTAGATTATCAAATTATGTACGACAGCACTCCTCACTCAACAACTGGAAACACACCAAGTGAGTTATTCTTTCGACGTCAATTCAGAGATAAGATCCCCAGTTCCGGTGACACCAAATATAGCATATTTGAAGAACATGGCAGGAGGAAAGACCCAACCACAAAAACAAGGAAAAGAATATGGCGATAGAAAAAAAGGGCTGCAGAAACATCTTTAGAATTGGGCGATGAAGTCTACAAAAAAAATAATGGTTAGAGACAATAAAACAACACCAGAATTCGATGCAAGCACACACAGTGGTCGATAAAACTGGGGGATGTTGTTATTCGAAATGATGACTCTGGGCAGGAATATAGCAGGAATATCGTACATCTGAAAAAAATTGAGGGGAAACGGAGCGTATGTGATGATTCGAATCGTTGAAATATATTTGGCGTTGCCATTACTGTTCGGGTCATTATTGTTATTAGAGTACATACATACCTATAGATTATCACTATTATTGTTATCGTTGTTATTATTGGTATTATAATTATTATGGTTATCATCACTCAGCTGTTTGAGAGTATTTTGCTTAGTATTTAAAATGGATTGAAACTATGTAATTAAAAACACATTAAAAAAACCACAACCATAAGTAAAGATGCATATAAAGTCATTATATATTAAACCATTTGTTTATAATAATTGAAGAGTAACAATAAATATAAAGAAATTACCTTAATAATTGTCTAAATTTTGAAAACCCTTAACAAGTATAGTGGAGAACAATAAATCTGCCCAATATGAATGTTTATTTGTCATGAAGGAATTAGCTGTTTCATCTGAAATTAAACAAGTTCTAGTTATCTAATTCAATATAAGTATTAGTTGAAACAAAATAATATAAATCATGTTCATATTTAGTATGAAGAATTAGTTTCCCAGTGTGTATTTCCGGACCGTATTATTTAAATTTTCGTTTAAGCTTATTCCCGTTAATCGGCCAACATGGTTAAGGTTAAAAATAAAAAGATTTTTTTACCATTTTATAGAATAGGTGTTTTGCATTTTACCCGCCTATGAATATTATTTGTATGTTTTGTTGATGATTTTATAAATCAGACAGGTTCGAGTAACTTTATTTGATTTTAAAATATGTTAGAACGCAATGTCCACAGTCGACAGTAGATTCATAATGTGTAAGTTTTACTAGCTCATTGTTTTAAATTAATTTTGTCTTGTCTCTTATTGTTAAATGGATTATAATTATATAACACATTATTCATTGTAGAGGGAAAAAAAAGAAATACTTGAAAATGGCAATACGCCGAAACGTAGTGGAGAAAATAACATGAATGAGAAGAGAATGTAAACAATACAAATAATCTTTTTATTTTTAACCTTAACCATGTTGGCCGATTACCGGGAATAAGCTTAAACGAAAATATGAAGAATTAGATAAGTTTAGAAGATATAAATGTCAATGACATAAAGGTAATTTATATGTCACAATTTATATCAAATTTATGGAGTCAATGAATGATAAAATGATGATGGATTTAAGGAAATATTTGCTACTATAGAATTTAAATAGTACAAATAACCAAAGCAAAAGATATAGATATGTTATATAAAAGAATTTATGTCCATAAATATAATTATTATTTTCAAGTTGTCATAAATGTCAAAATAAAACTAGACATTGTCATATCGAAATATAAGAATGAATTTCACTATCTGTGAAATACTTGTTGTATTGAAATTCGTTGAATTAGTAAAAGAAAACTGATAATTTTCAAGTGAAATTCACATTCATATATGTTTTCAAAAACTTCATTAAGTGTTGCAATTGTGAATATAATTCGACAGCTCCAGAAAAAATGTGATTGGTGTAAAAATGACAGGACACATTTTGATCAACTAAAATTAAACAAAACTTTATTGAAAATTAGTGAGCTTAGAAACAATATATTATTTGTTGATTAAAAAATCGACGATCGAAAGGAAGCGTTGGTAGTTGGTTTTTGGCGTCGAAATAGCGAGGAGGTGATGAACAATTTTCCCAGAAATTTCAAGTAAAATCACAAAATATCATGAACAAGTTATAGATTCCTAATAAATATAAAACTTAGAACACTCACATGTGTTTGTATTCAGTTTGGCCGTGAGAATATCCAATATTCTCAAAAAATTACGCAGCTTGAACTTCGGAAGGCGTATTCCTGATTCCAGACGATTAGATCCAGAATCCAGACTTCAGGTCAGTGCTTCTTTAAATATTATTGGCCAATAATGAGAATAATAACTCTCGAATATAAATTCAGTGACTATTTCCATGTATATAATAATTCTTGCGTCTATATGATCGATCTATAAAAAAAAGGAAAAGATTTTATGTAGTTTATTCAATAGACAAGATTTCAATATTATTTAAAAAGGCCTATTCTGTAATAAAATAATGTTTATACTTTCGTCTATTCAAATCGTTGAGAAAAATGCATTTAATCCATTTATCTAATATTTCTAATAGTATATATAATTTTGTAACCTATTTCTTCCGAATAATTTTATCTGTTGTATGTATATAATTTCCGAACATAAATTCTTTTATATGAACTCCATCACCAGCATTATAACGGCAACGATTTTATGATGTATCTAAGATTCACGCAGATGCGAAGCGTCTATAAGAATCGTTCGTTCCGTCTCGCATCCATTCGATTTTAGTTGAGCATGCGCATAGGATGGTGCATGATATTATTTATGACTATGTTTTGGTAATTCTATAGGCGTAACTATTTTATAAATATTTAAATAAAAATTTCGTTATAAAATTAAATCATTAAAAGTACAGTGTTTCTTTTTATTTTACATAAGCAAAATAAATCAAACAAAGCCAGAACTCGAAGGGTAGAATGAGTCTCATGCTCCCGAACGAATATAATAATAGTATAATTATAATATAAAAACTATAACAAAACTGACCTGAAGTTATAAATAAATAAATAAAACATAGTTTAATATATATATATATATATATATATATATATATATATATATATATATATATATATTGTAATGTTTTTCTAATTTATTTAAACAATAAACGGGTGGGATAAATTTTAAACACTCGGTATGGCTACTTACTAATTTATTTAAAAAACTAAACTAATCACTAACACTTAATTTATATATACTCAGTATATTCACTTAACCTGTTTATTTGTCAAGATCACTTTCTCAACTAAACTCACTCTTCCTGATCAGTCCCTTATATATTAAAGCCGTTTTTACTAGTAAATTCTGGGCTGCGGCTTACACAGTCACGAATAATTTTTCTGGCCTTTTCTAGATAACTCTGCTCACAAAAACAAAGTTTACATCAGATAGTCGTAGACTCGTAAACAGTTTTTTATAACTGCGTATCCGCCATAATTTTAACTTTTATACCTGGCTTAGACAGAGTCGGTTTTAGGGACTATACCAGGGTGCTGTTTCGTAACATTACCCCCTCCTGAAATGGAAGTTCCTACTGGAACTTTTGTGTAGCCGAGACTGGATGTTTAAATCGGCAACTGGCCCCATTTCTACACTTTCCGATCTTATGGAAATAGCAGGGCACCATCTTCATCGGATACTGATAACGGGGGTTGTAGCTGCAAATTATTATCTGGACACCGGTATCTTGAAAGATATTCTCTACTATGTTCCTGATGATTCGCAAATCCAACTGGTTACTGGCTATCTTAGGCATAGCCAGTTTCTTCACGTTGGATTCCAACACATAGTCTCGGAGGTTCCGAAGTGCTTCCCACACATCGCGGTAGGTAGATCGATCTTGGAATTCATTTTTAGTTACCACGTAGAAGACGTACCGCGAACTATGTTTCAGTTTCAGTGTCTTGCCAGGGGCTGGAATCTGGTCTTCAAGTTTTTCTAATTGACCGAACTTCTTTCGAAAAACGGTTGCCAACCCTCGTGCGTTCTTGATACGATCGGGGATGTTGTATGCCAGTGAATAATCTTCCGGGAGAGTGAACAGATCTTGTTGTTGTTCCCAAGTGACTCCATATTTAGCTTTCCCGGTACCTCCATACGCGCCCATAAATTCATCGAAGGTAGGGTCAGACACATCTTGAATAAGGTTTACTCCTTCCTCTAGGTCATGGTCTCCTTCGAATGGGGTTAGTCGGTTTTGGTAAACTACTTTTGGTTTTCTGTTGGGGATCTTGCTTATGCGATATATAACATCATTGATCCTTTTCTTGATAAAGTATGGACCTTCCCAAGATTTAGGATTTTCGTAATTTTGGAGAAAATCCTTTTCTTCTCGCCGGGTTGTGTAACCATACATTGTCCCCTTCTTTAAAACCGCCTTCTGTGGCCTGCGTGTCGTACCGACTTTTCATTCTGTCGCTGGCAACTTGAAGATTTGTTCGAACTAATTCATGAATATCGTCCAGCCTTCTTCTCAATTGGATCACGTAGTCTTCGCCTGCTATATCTTCTCCAGGCCGACAGCCAAATTCCAGGTCACAAGGAAGCCTCATTTCACGTCCAAACAGGATTTTCGCCGGTGTTTCACCCGTGGACTCATTGACGGCATATCGATAAGCCAATGCGAATAGGGAAAGATATTGGTCCCAATCTCTCTGATGGCTGGATACTACTTTGGACAGGTATTTTCCAATAGTCCTGTTCATTCTCTCGACCATTCCATCTGATTGTGGATGTAATGCTGTTGTCCTGGTCTTCTTCATTCCCAGCTTCTCGCAAATCTCCTGGAATAGATGACTTTCGAAATTTCTTCCCTGGTCGCTGTGGACTTCCAAGGGCACTCCATATCGGCTGATAAATTCTTTCACCAATACATCCGCGACAGTTGTGGCCTCTTGATTCGGGATCGGGTAAATTTCCACCCACTTTGTGAAATAATCCATTACAACCAGTATGTATTTGCCACCATTTTCTGTCGTCGGAAATGGTCCAGCGATATCTGAAGCAGTCCTTCTTCCAGGACAAGAGAGTCCCACTGAGCCCAATACGCCTTGAGTTTCCGTGAAAATTGTGAAACTTCTTGCTAGGTAGGTCGCCGATTTTCTTTCTTCCATTGCCGGATCATCTTCAGGTGAGGATCATTCTCCTGATCTTCTCTGATCCTGGTGGGTGACCATTCCTCGTTGACTACAGTAGTTCTTGAAACTGCAGCTTCCATAGTTTCCACTTTGTTGCAGTGGGAGCAGTCTGTTGGGCACGGCCGTCAGGACAGGGAGTCGGCATTTCGGTGACTCACACCAGCTCGATGTTCGATGTTGAAATCGTATTCTTGAAGTCGTTCAATCCATCTAGCGATCTGGCCCTCGGGATTCTTGAACTGCATCAACCACTTAAGTGCTGCATGATCAGACCGGATTAAAAACTTCCTACCATAGACATACTGGTAAAAGTGTTCCACGGACTTCACTAATGCCAAAAGTTCTCTTCTTGTGACGCTGTAGTTTCGTTCTGGTTTGGAGCGGGCTTTACTGAAATATCCCAGTACTCTTTCTTGCCCTCCTTGGATCTGTGAGAGCACTCCACCAATTCCTACGTTGCTTGCGTCAGTGTCAAGAATAAAGTCTTCCTCTGGTAATGGATATCCTAATATCGGCGCCGAGTTTAAATGCCTCTTCAAGGTTTCAAAAGCCGTTTGACAGTCTTCGTCCCATTGGAAAGCTCTTGCTTCTTCTGTGAGTCGCGTTAGAGGCTTGGCAATATCTCCAATCTTCCTGATAAATCTTCTATAATACGTGCGAAGTCCAAGGAAACTCCTAATTTGATGTTTGTCGGTTAACTGCGGCCATTGCTGAATGGAAGCAATGCTCTCTGGATCCACCGTCACTCGTTCATTGCTCACTATATGACCTAGATAGTTGACTGGTGTAGCATGAGCTGGGCAGCTTGGAGTCGTTTGAATACGTCTTCCAATTTCTTCAGATGCTCGTCAAATGTCTTCCCCAGTGCTACGATGTCGTCCAAATAGACCAGGCATGTCTTCCAAGACAACCCTCTCAAGACATTCTCCATAAGTCTTTCAATTGTCGCAGGCGCATTACAGAGCCCGAATGGCATGACGTTGAATTGTCATAATCCAGATCCGGTGGTAAAAGCAGTCTTCTCTGTATCTTCTGGGTCCATTTCCACTTGCATGGTTCTATTACTTTTTCTTCTGCCATCTCTCGAATTATTCTTTCAGCTTCCTCTCTCTTCGCTCGTGGAAGTCTTCGAGCTGATTGTCTAATTGGCTTAGCATTACCAGTATCGATTTTGTGTTTGACGGCTGATGTTCTGCCAGTCTTTCCTCCTTTTGGTACTTGAATAAAGCTTATGATGAACCGAAAATGCTAAGAATGAATCAAAAGTATCTCAACGACTTAAACCAAACAACTAATTTCAACAACCACTTTTATTCAACAACAAGTTGAATAATAATGGATATGAATATATATATATATATATATATATATATATATATATATATATATATATATATATATATATATATATATATATATATATATATAAACAAAGCTAACTCTGCATTTCTTATCTTATTTACAGTAACATAATATTACTAATTATTTATAGAAATTTCTAGTTCTATAACTCCTCCATCCCTAAGATCGAAAAATAATGGAGTTGTTTTTCGATTTTGAATTTGTTTCTTCCAATTCGATATCTTCTGTCTTGATCTCTTCTTTCTTGATATCTTCTTCCTTGGTTCTTCTTTTGCTTCTTCGGAATTTTCGTATGAACCAAAATATTATTATACTTATGCAAATAATTAAAATTATTGAAAATAAACTAATTGTTGTATGTTGCTTTGGAATTATTATTTCTTGAATAGGTTTTATATTTTTAGCAATTTTATTAATTTCATATAATCCTTGAAAATCTATTTTAGTTAAGTTTGGTGAATTATATGGTTGAATTTCTAAAAACTTTGAATCTAATTTGAGCAATATTATTGATTTTCCTTTTCTAATTTGGATGTTGGTTGAAAATATTTCTTCTCCAACTTGAATCTTGCAATCTTCTGGAATTCGGATGATTGATGGATGATTAATTTCCAAATATTGATCAGAAGTACATCTTATTAATATTTTCATCGCCGAATTTGGAATAATTAAAACTTCATTATTTGTGACTTGTTTTATTATAGTTTCTTGAAGGTGAGCATCATTAGCATAGCAGTTCGTAGGAGAATGGCCGTTTAATATTTCCATAGTACAATTGTCTCTTGACTTCATTTCTTGTTGACAGTAATATGTTTCTTCTAACGTCGGACAATCTTCTTTTATTGAAATTATTTCTTGCGGAGTTTTTGCCAAGTAAGGTTGTCCTGGGTAATATTTTGTAGTTTCGAATAATGGGGTATAAGTGATAAAATTCTGCAGTTTTGGATTTCAGAATAGGTACATGGATAGCAAAAATTATTTTAGACTTTGAAAAAGTTACTTGAGAACTCAAAAATAGATAGTATGTTAAAATATTATTGAATTTCGGAATTTGTTCTTCTTCATATATTGTATGTAAATACTTTATCATTTCTACAATTTCTTGATTTGAAATCACTGAACTATGAATAGAGTTTAATTTGGAAAATGTAATGCAATTTTCCATATTGTCGATTAACGTGATTAAACTTTGACAATCCAAGTTAATCTGTGAAATCGTACTATAAAAGGTGATAACATTATTTAAAGTTATTATTTTACTTTGTATTGATATATGAAATTTTTCCAAATTATCTTGTAATTTCTATTGATTATACCACAAGGCAGTTAATGATTTATTATAGTGATCGATTAATTTCTTATTAAAGGATATTTGCATATTAACTTCAAGAATTATTTGTTTTTGGTTTTGATGTAATAAATTTATCGCGTTATCATATCTCTCTTCATCATCTGAATCAAGAGTACCAAAAAGCCATTTATCAACAGCATTTACTAATCCTCTTTTTGCTCTAATGTGAGGGTAAATATTTTCTGATTTTCTATCCAATGTATTGATTAATTTTTTTGTTCTCTCCATCATGTGCTCAGCCAAATTATGGTATGAAATAGGGTTTGTTGCATTAGCTTCTACTAGACTACTTCTTAATTGGTAGAAATATTGTTTAACTGTTTCTATTTGCTTACTTATTTCTTTGAAATTTATATAATATATAAAAGTATGTTTAGTATAAATAAGCTTACATAATCCTAAATTAATTGGTAATATTAAATTATTCAACTTGGTAACTTGTATATCTTCGGTTTTGCATTTGGTATGAAAAACCAGGTACAGGGTTACCGTTATCATCAGTTTCGTTTTGCTGTAACAATTTGTTAGAATCAGTTTTGGATATTTTTAATTATATTTGCTTTTATAATAAATTATTTTATTAGTTTCTAAAATTATTTTTGAATCTTTACTAATTTCTGCTTTCTTATATTTTGGTAATTTTTTATCTCTAAATCTTGTTTGTATAATAACTTGGAGAATTCTTTGTGATTTTGTATGTCATGAAATAGTATTAAGTGATCGTTCAGATCAAATAGACTTATTTAAAACTAAGAAATATTATTTTAATCAAAGGATTCATTCAAATCTAAAAAATCGTTTTGTACAAAATCATTTGGTGCTTTTATTTGAATGTCTGATATTATATTAATTTTCTTATTATTATTTTCTTTTCTTTCATTTCCTAGAATAGTCGTCTAAGTATGATAAATCTGATAAATAGTCAATTTCTTTTCTGAATTGTCGAATCATGATCATCAATTGAAATTTTAACAAAATAAATAGAATTTTAAATGGAAAATTGAATGTTTCATATTATTTCTTTGAAAATTATTATCATTATCCATATATTTCTATGTCTAATTATCGTATAGTTATTCATTTATAGTTCTACTGTAACTATATTCTTTTTCAGAAAACTATAGAGTAATACAACCTCATTAGGTAAACAAAGGGACTACAGAGTGACCCAACGAGTATTTAAGCCCCTTTCATAGTTTGGCATTGATTTAATTGTAAAATATTCTCTTTTTATCAAGTAGTACCACCCGGGTTTGAGTACATTTAGGGGTTTGGCCTATTATTATTCGTTCATAAACACTGAAAATGATGTGCCAAAGACGTGCCGGTAGGATACTCGTAAAAAGGAAAGAATTTTATTCTAACAGAATAAAAATTAGGCATTATGTACATAGTATTAGGTACACTAATTTTTTATAAAACACTATACAAAAAATACATTATATAGAAATTAAATTATAAAAAAATCATTCGTTATCTGAGGAACTTCATTCCCTCTTGACGTTATAATTAACGGGTCGACAATCCGATCGACCAAGTACTCAAGATCCAGCATTTTCTCCTCTTCTTTAATGACATGAAGGACAGCTTTTTGCCAGTTCTCTGGTGTCACTTCCTTAACGGATTGATCAAAGAGTAGCTTAACGTCTTTCATTTTGAATGTCGTGTTGTGTCTTGCTATAAATCCTTTCACTTGCGCCCATATAAGTTCTATAGAATTTAGTTGGCAATGATATGGCGATGTGTGCAGCACCGTTAACCTATATTTTCCTGTTATATATTCCACGGAATATTTCACAAAACGGTGCATGTGTAAATTTGCTATAGCTAATAATTCCTTTTTGTATCAATTTATCTTGAAATTCAATACCTTTGGGGGTTAACTTGTTTTCTATAAAACGAAGTTGGGGTCTTCTCTATGCGTCGTGAATGATAGCTTGTGTTATCCATAACTACTACTGAATCAGCTGGAGTTTATTTTATCATTTCACCAAAATAGTCTGTACTGATTTATACTTCTCTTAAGTATTTTCGTCGCCAGCAAACAATTTCATCGCTTTCAAGTGAAAGTGCTTTCCCAGCAAACACAAATGTATATGTTACATAAAAATATATAACAGGGGAGGAATGATTTTTATATAAAACGTTTATATATTTTTTATGTAGTATTTGTGTAACAAAATCTATATAAATTTTGTTATATATTCTCAATATTTATATTATAAAATGTTTTATATATTGGATATATTTAATTTTATATGTATTCAAGATGTAATTTCTGCTACATAAATATGAACATTTTTTTATATATATTTATTACGTAGATTGTGTTACATAATTTTTTTATATATTGCATATGTATTTCTTACGAACCTCGTTTAGTGAATTTCTAAAGAAAAAGAAGAAAGCTCTTCAATAATATAACCTTTAAATTGTCACGAGTCGATCTACCCACATACCTGCAAGTATAATAACGTTTTAAAAGGTTTTTCTTTAGTTTCGTCTGTGTGTTTGTTTTTAGAGGAATGGAGAACACATCATGTAAGTGTTATTATTATTATTATTATTATTTTCAACAGGCAAGGAGCATCGCCAATGAAGCCGTTCATTCAACAGTCGTTTACAAAAGATTATTTAACAAACGTATTAAAAAGGTTAACTATATTAAAATATACAATGAAGTAAACAATTACATTATACCTATCTTACTAAAGTACTTTTCAAGATAATATTTTCGTTTTAACTTACAACTTAGACATGATTTAACAATAATTCCCTATGTAGGGAGTCGTTATTCCGAAACAAATACCGCTGCCCAGATATGCACTTAGGGCTCAAGTAGGTTTTGTAATAATATCAAATAAAATACACATCTTTAATCCTCTGACCACAGGTAGTAAGTCAAGACAAAATATCTTGAAATGGATTAATTAACACTTATATGTTGAAAGTTATTTATATTCGAATACTTAGATTAATATAAATTATGAGTTTCAGGCAAAATAACTGTTTAAAACGAAAAAAATTGAAAGACTTCTGTGATTTATCAATAGGACAGAAGAACGATACGTAGTACAATCTTACAATGGTGTCAGTGAATCAGAAATACATATAGAGGCATCTCACTCATGGTTAGGACATAGAGATAATTACAAAAGAAGGAACTTAAAATCAATTAAGTTATTTCAAGGTATTGTTACTATATGATTTTCTAATATAATATAACTAATATATACCTACATTTTTAGAAACGTTGCTGACACAGTTTAATATGACATTCACTGATTTTGATCAATTCACCTTGGTGTGGATAAGGCTAAGTTAAGAGTCTCCAGAGGGAAAAGAAGGGCGAAACTGTAACCCTTCAAAACAATGGATAATATCCCTTAATATTGCCCACTCGCTTACAAGTGGATCTCGAAAAGTCTCCTAAGAGAATATTTTCCATGATTAATTATTGTTTTGTTTTTGAATATTCATTTGTTTTGCATTATTATTTTATATTTTATCATTTAGTTTTTGAATATATTTAGTTTTTTCAATATTTTTTTTTCATTAGGTGTTTTGTTTTTAGTTTCTCTTTTTTATGTTGATAAAATAAATGTACTTATATGCATCTATTTGCTGTTTTTCTAGTAACTAAGTACCAGCTACTAAATTAAAAAGATAGATAAATACCATTTACAATATATAAGTATTAAATTGTATTAAGTTGCTTTAAGTTTGAAATATTCATAAGGTAGGTATTGAGTAATATAGTAACAATAGTTCCTTAATCTTTTGGCCATCAACACTACTAAAAGTGTTGTATGAAAAATAATGTTTTAATAGATTTTTCTGAATTTATTATAAATTAAGAATTTCGCTGAATTTTTTCATAGATCCAATGAAATAAAATATTTTAGGTAAGGGATGAGGAAAAAGTAAAATTAGGTAACTTTTGTTACATCTATATTATGTAATATTTAATATATAAATATTCTCTAGATATTATCTCATTTTTACATATATATTACATAGTAATTTGGAAATATTTGAGGTATAATTCATAATATGTATTCCTTATATCATTATTGTTTCCTTGCTGTGCCGGCCTTTGTCAGTATTCAATACATAAATCTTATCTAGTTGTGACTTCAGTTTTATATAACTGTTACTTTTATATTTCAAGAAATATGTAACATATATGTATTCAATATGTTTTTGTGTTTGCTGGGGTGAGGCAAAAGAAAAATTATGTAACTTTTGTTACATCTATATTATGTAATGTTTAATACATAAATATTCTCTAGATATTATCTCATTTTTACATATATATTACATAGTAATTTGGAAATATTTGAGATATAATTTATAATATGTATTTCTTATATCATTATTGTTCTCTAGCTGTGCCGGCCTTTGTCAGTATTTAATACATAAATATTATCTAGTTCTGACTTCAGTTTTATATAACTGTGACTTTTATATTTCAAAAAATATGTAACATATATCTATTCAATATGTTTTTGTGTTTGCTGGGTTACGGTTATGCTCTTCCCCGGCAAACTCCATAGTTTTTAAAGTGGTCCATCAAAGTTTTCTAGTAAACGTAATACTATCATCCTGACAAAGCTGTATTCAAATCTTATCAAGGGTGGGTATTTCTTTTTTGAGAGCGAACTTTTCTTCGAATTACACTTTTGGTTTATTCATCAAGGACTTTTACTGGTCTGCCTGGACTTTTCTTGGGAGGTTCCACTTCACCTGCTGTCTTTCTCCCTCGCAATAATTTGAAAGCGGTGGACTTTCGAACTCCAGTCATTCGGGAACATCGTTCGACAGTTTCTTGTACAGTAAAATTTGGGTAATCGTATTTTATGCAATCATGTACATTTAAAATAATAACTTTTTCACTCACTGACAGTGAAGAATTATTGGAACGTCTTTTCGTTGGTTTGAATGTCGTCATTTTACTATGAGTCATATAATACTATATATGGCTTAATAGCAAATAGTGATGCGTTAAACTAAAGAAATATACATATGAAGATATAAACAGGTTGACATCATAAACAGATTTTTAGATTAAAAAATGGTCTTTATTGTATATTTATCGTTCCCTTTTTACAATATACTGTAATGTTTTTTTAATTTATTTAAAACGTTTTTATTACGGGTGGGATAAACTTTAAACACACTTACTTACTAATTTATTTGAACACTAAACTATTCACTAATATTTAATTTATATACACTTAACTATTTACTTAAATTTAATTTATATACATACAACCTTAATTATCAATTTATATCAACACTTTACTGTTCGCTATTCCGGTGTATTCTTGTTTATTTGTCGATATCACTTTTTAAACTAAACTCAACCCTCCATGGTCGGTCCTTTATATATGAGTGCCTTTTTTACTAGATATTTCTAGATTGCGGCTTACATAAAAAAAAGGGTTCTGGCATTTTCTAGATAAGACTGGTCACAAAAACAATGTCTAGATAAGATAGTAACAATCGTAATCAGTTCTAAGAAATCCCTGCGCATCCGTCATAATTTAAACTTCCATACATGGCTTAGAGACAGTCGAATTCAGGGACTATTTTTCGATTTTCATTGCGAAAAGCATCCCTTATTGATCGCAAATAATTCCGACTCCAACATACAATTTTATCGTTTTCGATTATAAGCGACTTTCTGTTTACTTTTTCCCATATTAAATTCATATCTCGCAGAATTTTCCACAATGTATCTCTTCAATAGTTTATCTTCTCTCAATGTACACAACATTTTATCTAAAGTCGAATGAATGTACTTACTTATATATTGTTTAAATATAAAATTCACAATTATTGAGATTTTTAGAATCACAAGCAGGTACGCCCTTGGAATGGTCATTTTACAAGGGTTTACTACTCTCTACCTTTTTGAAATAGAGTATAAATAATAAGTATTTAGATTTTTATTATTGTTAGTATAACATTAATTCTCATATCTAATCCTATTGTTATTTATTTCTAGCTTTGAAAATTATTATTAATATCATATTAATTACTATTACTTATCTAATTACATATGTACACAGAATTTCCATATGTATTATGCCATTTGATAACTTCTTGTATTGAGTACCACCTTAATGCAAAGTATTCCCAATACTTTCTTATAAACTCTTGCAATCCTTGAATATCGGTTTGTTTCCTTATTTTATAGTCACCATTTTGAATTTTTTTGTTTACTTGTATATTTCTTTCTTCATTTCTCTTGTTTACGTTCTTGTTACACTCATCTATCTCCGTATTTCTACCAATAATTTTCTATTTTTCTTTAAGTTTTCATCAATTTTCTTGGAACTCTCTTCTATTTTCTTATTTTCATTAGTAATTTTCTTAGTTCTATTCTTCTTTATATTTTCATTTATTTTCTCGTTAAATTCTTCTATTTTCTTATTTCTATTCTACTTTATATCTTCATTCATTTTCTTATTTATAGTTTGATTGTTCTCTTGTATCTTCTTGTTGAAGTTTTCATTTTTCGTATCATTTCCGTTCGCTTTGGGGAATTTTGCCTTAAACAAATAACATAATTAGTATCTATATACTACACTTTAGCCATATAAAAAAGCTCACCTTCTCGTAAAAGTATGCCATCTTAAAATTTTTATCAATGCCTTCAAAACTCTTGGTGTTTCTCCACAACATATTATATGCTTCGTCGTATCTTTCCTTGGATTTCACCCTTTAAGTGTCTCTGGTAGCTATATATACCAGAAGCCATTAAAGCGCATAATTCAAAGGGCGGTCACGCAATTCTCAATTTCATCAAATTAGTCGTTAGTTAGAAGGGTTACTGGTAGGTATAAATGCCACTTACCTACTACTAGCGCGCGCATTGCGATTTGGAATTGCTGTGGTATCATTAGATACCAGTGTTCATTACCGATACCATCTAGTCGGATTTCAGTGAAATTTTTGTGTTTTGATTGTTAAAATTTTATTGTTTACGTCTGTATATTGGCAGTTTGAATTAGGTAAGTTATTTATAAATGTTTTTTGCTAGTATTGTAATAATTATCTTCAAATTTTTGGATCTCTAACATTTAAAAATTTTAGATTTATTTTGTTACTGAAACATAACCACAAAAACAAGGTGTTTATTTTTGTTTCGCCAAAATTTCAAACTTCGTTTTATAAAGGTTATGTTAGTTGCAAAGTATTGAAAAAACATGTATACTTACGTTCCTAACAAAATTTTCGCAAATACTTTTGGCGCTAGGAAAATACCGGGTGTCCGATCGGAAAATTACCATTATATTTGGAAGATATTTTTTTACTAACAAAACTAAATGTATTTTATAGTCTTATTAGGTGATCGCAGTCCATATAGTTAGTATATTTCATGGGGGTGTTTTGTTTTTTATAGCATGTCCAACCAAAAACCGCTAACTCAAGCCGAGTTAGATGACATAGCCACAAATCTTAGCGATATAGACTATTGCGATTCAGAATTCGGAGGTGACGATGATGCTGACGATGATCTACCTTTGGACTCTCTACCTTTATCGTCAAGAAACACATCTATTGCATCTTCACCCTCAACAGTTGATGACGCTGAGCCCAGCACCTCCTCAAATTTTACGTTGAGAAAAAGAGTTCTAAATGCTACTTTACGTGACGAGAGTGATGACGAAGAAGTTTTTCATGACTCAGATGCTGACCCCGACTTTGAACCAACTGATGAGTTTGTTAATCCACCGAACTAGCTTAGAAAGCTATTCTATGCATATAGTGAACCGTCTTCCGATGAAGAACAGTCAGAAGAATTAGCTGTTTCAAAAAAAATAGTTTCTCCATTACAAAGCAATTCTACAAGTGAACACATTAATTCTTGGTCATAGAAAAATGTTCAGAATTTGAAATTCAATTCATTCAATTATGCCGAGTCCTCATCAGTAAACATTACGGTCGATTCCTGTAAACCAATAGATTTTTTCAAGCTTTATTTCAACGACGTAATATGTCTAAAAATAGTTGATGAATCAAATCGATATGCAAATCAACAAAACATTGAGTTGGGATTGAGTTTAGAAGAACTCAATGCATTCTTAGGTATACTGATAGTAATGGGCTTTCACAGTCTTCCCACAATAAAATCATATTGGTCCACAAATATGAACTTTTACGTAGAACGTATTGCAAAAGTGTTTAGTCTAAAAAGATTTTCAAAAATTCTTATATACCTGCATCTTAACGACAATGAAAGCATGCCTCTACCGAAGACCCCTAACTTCGATAGGTTGTACAAACTGAGATCATTAATAAATCATCTCAAAACTTCGTTTTATTCGGTCTTTACGCCATATAGACATTTATCAATAGACGAAAGTATGTGTGCTTTTAAAGGGCGTACATAGCTCAAACAACATATGCCTATGAAACCCATCAAAAGTGGTTTTAAAATTTGGGCATTGGCAGAACAGGATATCTTCTTGATTTTCAGATTCATCGGGGAAAAGCGGAATCAACAGAAGAAAATATGTTGGGTGAACGTGTAGTACTAGAGCTGTCTGAAAAATTCCAAAACCGTGGTTACTGCTTATATTTCGATAATTTTTGTAGTACAATTCCACTTTTGCGAAAACTTTTAGACAGAGATATCTTTGCTTATGGTACATTGAGGCAAAATAGAAAGCATTTTCCGAAACACCTGCTGGGCATTGATAAGGATTATTCTCATAATGAATCACAATCAGTTGCTGCTGGTGATTTGTCAGTATATAAATGGAGAGATCGTGGAACAAAATGCATATCTCTTGCAAGTAATAGACACGATTTCAAAGTTATTGATTTATCGAAACAATTGTCAATTTTTTAGAATTTTCAATAACTTTTATTATATTGTGGAATTAACTAGAGACCGTGAGTTTCATTTAAAAACACTAATATGAGCATATTCCACGAAGTAAGGGTCGAGACAGTCAACGATTTCACAGAAAAAACGAAAGTCCTACGAACAAATAAGACAGGACAGAGAGACAATGTTCCGTGCGCCCCGAAGCTATTGCCAATTATAATAGGCATATGGGAGGGGTAGATCTTTATGATCAATATCATGCCAATTACTCGATCGCTTGGAAATCTCGACGGTGGTCGCTGAAATTTTTTTATTATCTGGTAGATGGTTATAGTCAATAGCTATGTGCTCTATAAAGAGCCAGTGAAAAAACAAAATCCCAAAGCTAAACCGATGACAGCTCTGCAGTTTAGAAGTGAACTAGCAGATCAGTTGATTGGAACTTTTTTACAAAGGAAAAAAGGGGACCTTCACCGAAGAAGTCCTCAATTGCAAACGTCGGCTCTCATTTACCCATCAAAGGAACCTACCGACGCTGTGCCCTCTGTAGCTCGTCCAAAAAGAAGCAAACTCGGTGTAATATTATATGTAAAACTTCATTTATATAACATTTTTCAATAAAGATTTGATTTATAAAAGTATTAATTTTTTATTGAAATGACATGTGAAAAAATATAAAATTTTTGGTAGCTATAACTACCACTGCTCAACATATGTTTTGTATTAATGATCATTGGTAGCTATATTTACCCACAGCTACAGCCCAACTGGCTATTTTGAGATTTTTTAAAACATTTTTGCCTAACTTCTAACGTGGCGTTTAACAATATGCACTATCAAAAATTTTAATATTTCCACCAAAAATATATTGCTCCTTAAAGGGTTAACTGGAAGAAGCTTCACGGGCCCGATTCAGGATATCTTCCAAGTCGTTTTCATTAGCTATTTCCATAACTCTCGTGAAATTAACTCGTCAAGTATGATTTTATTTGGATGTTGTCAATAGTCGTCAACCACAAAAAAACATCTTGTTTAGATTGCTAAGTTACCGAGAAGTCATACTACTACGTTTTCTTTAGATTTTCTTCAGTAACTATTTTTTTTAGATTTTGATATGAAATGCAGAATAATTGATCACTTACAAAATGCGAAAAAATAGTATACGCACCTCGTCAGAAAAGTGATTTTACTTGACTCGTATGGAAATTAAATCGTCGTTTCTCTGGGATTCAAACTGCCATACTCGTCAAGTAAAGCTCCACATTACATTTCTAAACTTTATACGTAATATTATATTAATGCACCAGTTTCATTAACTTTTTTTACAAATTTACTGACAGTAGACCTTTTTGTCAGATTTCCGTTTGGATGTAAGTTATTAAAGATTATTCAAATTGAACTAGTTTAATCAAACACGGCTATCTTAATGTATCATTTTAACTTTGACAAACTTCGAAATTATGGTAAATTAGGTATAGGGAATATCACATTAAACATATTCAGCATCTCTGAACGATTCCAAAAACATTCATTATTTTTCCAGAAATCCGGAAGATTTGACAACAAGATAAGTACCACCAAAATATCGACCCTTGCAAACCAAAATTAATAAAAATCGCGCAAGATGCTTCCGATATAATTGAGGCGTTCCTTACTTGAAACTCACTCTGTAAATATTTAATGAGAAATAACCCCAACAGTATTGTAGAATACTATGGAAACATCCTGTGCACATATGTTCTGCATAATATGAATAATAAGATTGGGGCAAAATAAACAGAAGGCATAACCTCAAACTTGAAATTTTTTTGGTATTCAGTTTGCCTACCGAGCATATTTTTTTCGTGCAGTTCTGATAAATAGGTTATACATATTTCTTTTGGACGACTCGGCACTTATGGAACAATAACTAAAAGCAACTAGATTGGAAAATTTCACCCCCACACCTCATATCCTGATATGCAGTCAGCATTTCAAAAAATAAGATTATTCAGAAGCAACTGCAAGCGAAATAAACGGTTTTAAAGGTTAAAACTAACTTTTCCGCATCTGAGAGATGCCCTGAACCATATTCTATCATAAAATTGTCACTTGTCTACACTTCGGGGGATGTATCGTGCTAACAAACGGAGATTTCTCCAAAAATAACCAAACATTCAATATATCTGGACTTATAGGACACGCTGTACTAGCTCTAGTCAATTGAGAATCAATAGAGTACATATATGAGACACCTTGAACAATATTCAGTCATTAAATTGGTTACTTGTATACACTTTGGAGGCTGTATCGTGCTACCAAACTGAAACTTCTCCAAAAATGACAAAAATTTGGTACTACAAGTACCATAGCACCCGTTTTACTAGTTTTAGTGAGCTGAATATCAATAGGGTTTAGCTCTGAGATGCCTTGAATAATATCCAATCATAAAATTGATCACTTGTATATACCCCGGAGGCTCTATCGTGCTAACAAACTGAAATTTCTCCTAAAATGACAAAAATTTCGTACTTAAAGTACTATAGCATCTATTGTACTGGCTCTGGTGAGCTGAAAATCAATGGATTTCACCTGTGACATCCCAAATAATATTGAATCATAAAATTGGTAACTTGTAGGTCTCCGGAGGCTGTAACGTGCTAACAAACTGAAATTTCTCTAAAAATGAATAAAATGTCGTACTTAAAGTACTATAGCACCCGTTGTACTGGCTCTGATGAGGGTTCATCTGTGAGATGTCCTGAACGATATTCAATCATAAAATTTTTGATTTATTGCACTCCGGGGGCTGTATCGTGCTAACAAGACATGTAACGAAAAGTGGCCGACGACAACGACGACGACATACAAACAGGATTTTTTTTCTAAAAACCATTTTTTCTTGATGAAAAACGTGAAAATAATTCAAAATTTTTTTTCACAATTTCAACTTTTTTGTTGGTAAACCAATACTTTTCTCGCATATTAGATAGGTCGGGCGGAAAAGTAAAAAGCTAGAAATATAAATAGTGCCATCGAGTACTTGATTTTCCAAGGTATTATCAGGAAAATGAATCTAATCGTAGGAAATTGGAGAGACCTAATAAGCTTGAGATGGAGGTAAACTCGATAATGTCCTAGATCAGGCCAATTGAACTAAAAAATGCTGGCGGCCTATACTGAAAAGTAGAGAAGCCAGGGACCACACGAACCTGGAACATAAGGTCTTTCAACAGTAGAGATTGAGAATTGATAATAGAATTAAACGATCATAAAATTGATATATGCGCACTACAGGAAACAAATAAACGGTTTCAAAGATTAAAACTAACTTTCCCGCGTCTGTGGCCCTGAACAATATTCTATCATAAAGTTGATACTTGTATACACTTCGGGGGATGTATCGTGCTAAAAAACCGAAATCTCTTCAAAAATAACCAAAAATGTATAATATCTGGATTTATAGGAACCGATGTACTCGCTCTAGTCAATTGAAAATCAATAGGGTGCATCTGTGAGACACCTTGAACAATATTCAATCATAAAATTGATCAATTTTATACTTTCTGGAGGCTGTATCGTGCTAACAAACGGAAAATTCTCCAAAAATTACAAAAATTTGGTACTTCAAGTACCATAGCATCCGTTGTACTGGCTTTAGTGAGTTGAATATCAATACGGTTTATCTGTGAAATGCCCTGAATAATATTCAATCATAAAATTGGTGACTTGTTGAACTCCTGAGGCTGTATCGTGCTAACAAACTGAAATTCCTTGAAAAATGACAAAATGTCGTACAGCAAGTACCATAGCACCCGCTGTACTGGCACTGGTGAGCTGAAAATCAATAGGGTTCATCTGGTATATGTCTTTAACAATATTCAATCATAAAATTGGTGACTTATTGCACTCCGGAGGCTGTATCGTGCTGCATGTTTGGAAAAGTGGCCGACGACAACGACGACGACGACAAACACACAGGATTTTTTTTCTAAAAACCGTTTCTTCGTGTTGTTGTAGAAGGAAAACGTAAAAATAACTGAAATTTTTTTTTTCAAATTCCAACTTTTTTTGGGGTAAACTAATACTTCTCTCGCATATTAGATAGGTTGGGCGGAAAAGTAAAAAGAAGGGAAAAGGTCAGAGAGAATACGGGGATTACTTCTTGATATATAGCGGAGTGGGTAAAAACGAACGTGCAAAAGAAGAAGTAGCAATTGTTCTACATAAAAAATAGAAGGACAACATAAAGGAATGCCAGTACATATCTTCAAGAATATTGGTTATACAATTAAACACAGGAAACCTGGAACTGTTCGTAATTTTGGCGTATGCACCAGAAGAGATCAAAACAAAACTAGAAAGGGAACAGTTTTATGATCAACTCCAGAATAACATCGAGTCGATACCACAGAATAAACCAATGGTGATTCTAGGCAATTTTAATGCTTGTGTTGGCAATGATACACTACCGGAAATTAAAAAGCGGTTCAATGAAGAAGTATTGAACCACAATGAAGAACTTTTAGTTAACATCTGTGCACTTAATGAGTTACGCATCAATAACACATTTTTTGATCACAAGCCACGATACAAATATACTTTCCGTATCACGCGAGGACAGCAATCAATGATTGATTATATAATAACTAATCGAAATTTGCAACCACTCCAGATACTGGACATAAGAACTCTTAATTCAGCTAACATCGGTAGCGACCACAAATTGATACTTGGGAGAATTAGAATGAAATCAAAACTTTGTAATACCACAAAATATGGCTCAGTTGTGGAGAAGATATGCGTGGAATAGTTGTATGATAAATCAACTGCGAAATTATATCAAAGACGTCTCACGGAAAAATTAGAGAGGGAACCAATAGATGAGATAGATGACATTAACAACAACTGGGAGAAATTAAGATGAAATATTAGAGAGGCAGCAACTGAAGCACTGGGAACACGGAAGATAAAACAAGGAAAGACAGGTCCCAACAGGACAGGTTCTGTGAAGAAATCAAAGAGCAATGTGAGAAGAAAAGAAGAGCTTATGTAAAATACAGATCAACACAGTCCCTGGAGGACTACAGAGAGTATAAGCGAGTTCGAAACATCACCAATACGTTAGTGAGATATGCCAAGAACAAATACTGGGAAGCTTTTTCGAAGAGGATAGAAAGCGACTTCTACGGACTCCAAGAACAGAGATGTTAGCTAATAATTATACAAGAAACAGAGCATTGAAAATGAACTTAACACACCTGAAATAATGATTAACGCCGACATACATGTGAAGACATAGAATCTACTGTAAATAATGTATAAAACAGGAAAAGCGCAGTACCCGATGGTATTGCCAAGGAGCTGTTGAAGTATGGAGGAGAGTGTCTGATCGCACAACTGAAAACGCTTATTGACAAAATCTTATACCAACATAGAATCCCCGACGAATGGAGAAATAGTACAACAACTCTCCTATTCAAAAAAGGCGACAAGGAGGTACCTGCTAATTATAAAGGAATGAATTTCCTCTCCACTTCCTTGAAATGAACAACAAAAATTCTTACAAATAAAATTAATGAGCACATCAGCTTGGCATACGAGCAGCAAGGATTCCGCTCACGAGGATCATGCACGGACGCGGTGTTCATTATAAGACAAATAACCGAAAAGTCGATCGAATATAACCGCCCAGCCTTCATGTGTTTAATCGATCTAGAGAAGGCGTTCGATCGCATACAGCTGGAGGATGTGATACAATTTCTCTACGACAAACAAGTGCCTCAACACATAATTAAAACAATTGGAAATATATATAAGAACCACACGACCCAAGCTAAGATAGGGGGTGAATTAACGGAGAAAATAGAAGTAAATAATGGCATCTGACAAGGAGACTCCTTCAGTCCCATGCTGTTTAACATCATTATGGATGGAATAATAAAGCAGGTACGCAAACTGAAAGGGTACAAAATGGGAGACAGAGAAGTCAAAATACTATGCTACGCCGACGACGCTGTACTCATAGCCGAAAATGAGGACGACTTACAAAGACTAGTGCATAGATTCAACACAACATTCTGACGATGATATTGATTTATCGAAACAATTGTCAATTTTTTAGAATTTTCAATAACTTGTATTATATTGTGGAATTAACTAGAGAACGTGAGTTTCATTTAAAAACACTAGCAAAGAAGTTCATAATGAATATATCAGTATCAAAAACCTAATGCATGACCACATCTAGAGCACCACTTAGATGTAAACTTGAAATAGACAACAATATTGTACAGCAGGAAATGAAATTTAGGTATCTTAGGATAGAAATATCCGGGTACGATGATGTTGAGACGGAGGCGAGAGGGCAAGCCATGAAAGCATCGAGAGCAGCCGCGTGTCTTAATGATATTATATCGAGCAACAAACACATAGGAATAGAGGCTAAATCCAGAATATATAAAACAGCTATTAGACCCATTCTAACATATACTGCGGAAACCAGACCAGATACCTCGAAAATGAAACAAATACTGGAGACAACAGAAGTGAAAGTAGTGCGTAGGATGACAGGTAAACACTGTTAGATCGAAAGAGGAATGAGGATATCAGAAGAGCATATAAAATTGATAATATCAGTGAATGGATCCTGCAAAGAAAGAGAGATTGGAATGAGTATATTAGCCGCATAACACCCGACAGATTGGTAATGATAACAAAGGATAAGTCACCAATAGGACTGAGGAACATCGGAAGACCCCGCAAACGATGGAGTGACAATCTTACAGTGGACGAAGAAATACAAACAAATTTTTCTTACATATAAGAAAGAAGAAGGAGAAGAAGAATTAAAATTTGTATACAGTTGGAAATTAAGCTTTGTGGTGAACATTAACTATGCTGAAAAATCAAAGCAAACTGTTTTGTGGACGAATTCAGTTCAGTATGAAGATTGATTCAGCTGATTCCACCAAAGACTGTGTTGTACACAGCCTCATGAGATGGTGCAGTGAAGCGTCAGTAAGTTTATTAAACTTTATGGTTGAAAAGACACTTTCACATATACGAGTGCTTCTGAACATTGATGTCATTTTCAAACCGAAATTTCGTAATTTTGAAAATGTATCTCCAGGCAACAATCTGAAAAGATCTGGTTCCTTTTCCTTTCTGCATTGGAATTATTGATCAGCTTGAAGATCACATAGTTCAAGTTGCCAGTGAAATTCTTGTTCTCTGATTTCAGCATCAAGTGGATTGCTGAACAGTTTTACATGAGGTTTCAATTCATCGTCATGAAACCTTATGCTGTGAAATTTTTGAATTATCTCTTGTATATCTGAACGGCAGTTAGAAAATTCCAAATGTTCACCTTTCTTGTTTATTTCATGTTGTACTGTAGCACATCGAGGAAAATAGACCAATTCATTTGTTTCTATAGAATTGCTAATTCTTTTATCCAGCATTTCACAGAAATTGGTGAAATATTAGCAAGTGAAGTGAAGTTCCTCCTTCTAATATTCGTGCAAAAAATAAAATTATACAAAATTCCATCTTTCTCTCTGCAGTCACTGAAATAGAAGTCACTAATATTATTAATACTCTTAAAAGTGAAAAAGCGCCTGTTGTTGATGGTATTAAGTCTGATGTAGTAAAAAATAGCTAAACCTGTGCTAGATCTCATTAAAATAATTTTCAAAACTGGAAAATGCCCCCACCACTTTAAATTGTACCTGTTCATAAAAAAAGTGACAAACAGAATATGAATCATTACCGACCAATATCATTAATATCAACAATAGCCAAACTCTTTGAGAAAGCCTTAAGCCAAATTTTCCTGATAAAAAGAATGTATTATCAAATTGTCAAATTGGGTTTCGTAAGAATCTTTCAACAAATGATGCTATTATAAAACTTAGAAACGAAATCTATAGACATGTCGATTCCAAAAAACCTACTATATGTGTATTCCTAGATCTTGCCAAGGCTTTCGATACCGTATCACACACACAGCTGTTGGATACTTTGGCGAATGTGGGCGTACGCGGAGTGGCACACGACCTATTTTAAGATTATTCGTCTGAACGAAAACAAATGGCACGAGTTAATAACGTGACTAGTGAACCTAGAACCATAAGTATGGTGTTCCACAAGGAACGGTGTTGGGTCCCATTCTGTTTGATATTTATATTAATGATTTACTAGAAATGGATAGTAAGGGACAAGTAATTAGCTTTGCAGACGATAGGATCTAAAGTGGAAAGCAGAAGCGGATT
Source organism: Galeruca laticollis (assembly GCA_963921935.1). Classification (NCBI taxonomy): domain Eukaryota; kingdom Metazoa; phylum Arthropoda; class Insecta; order Coleoptera; family Chrysomelidae; genus Galeruca; species Galeruca laticollis. The sequence continues at coordinate 48,549,017 of OY998183.1, read as the reverse complement.
TACAAAATATTATAGAATGGTTTAATTATAAACTTTTAACAGTGAATTACAAAAAAACTTTTTTGTTCCCTTTACTAGCTATAAGAGTTACTAACCATCGTACACCGAAATAAAAATTACTAATTCTCAGACACTGATAAAGCTAGCGAACAAAATAAAATATCTTGGAATCACAGTGGACTCTCATTTAAAATGGAACAATCATATAGATAGTGTAGCTAATAACTTACGATATCTCCTTTCCAAATTTAGGTACCTCAATACCATTCTAGATGTGCATTACCTAAGAATTATATACTATGCTCTTGTTGAATCGCGTATAAGATATGGAATACTTGGATGGGGTGGTGTTCACCAAACCTATTTAAACAAAATTTGTGTGTTACAAAAAAGAATTGTATTCAATGTATTCAATTATATCATACATTTACAAAAATGGAAATATATTAAATTGGCCAAGCCATTAATATCAAACGCGATGTCGAGAAAACAGTGTTGTTTTAATTGAAACAAGTAAGAAGACCATAGGGCAACGATGTCTTACTTACCTTGCCGGTAGGGTGTTTAACTTTCTACCTAATATATATAAAACATATTTAACTACATTGAATTCGGAAGAGATGATAAAAAATAGATTTAAATTTTTTGTTAAAGGTTTAGAGCAGGAAGCGGAAATATAAGTAGTACTCGAATATTGTGGTCAAATTTTAGTCTTAATCTTGATTTTAATTTTTAGTTTTTAGGGAGAGCGTTTCCACCTATTTATGTTTTTATATAAATGTACAATTGTACTGTATCTTTAATACGATGGTAATTTTTTTATTATTGTGAATCACTGAGCTAAACCCATCTGCAACCATTTACGGTCTTATGGGCTACGTAAAGTTTCTTCATAATATTTATGAAATTGTTACTATAACCTTTTATTGAATAAACCATTATTATTATATTAGAATTCTTAAATATGATTAGCTTTTCTATCTGAATCCATTCACAACAATCACGCTTATTCACTTTGATCCTCGCACATAATTTTTAAGCTTATGGCGGACCGCATAGATCTCCCTAATTCGTGGCTAGATCCCGTTAATTTTAACAATTTTGTTTATAGAACGTTTTTAAATACTCGCAGATGCATGTATAACTAGATTTCTCATTATTTTCTTCCTTTCTAGAAAGAAATTTCCCACAATTCTTGGAGCTATTACATTCTAGTTCATAAATATCAATCAGCTGCGGCAGTCTGTCTGAAGAGCACATATTTTTTAAATACGTTATGGTCCTGAAGTATTTTCAGTCGAAGAATTTTCGCTGTGAACAAGACAAATTAAAATTGGAGTAATATTCATTATCCACTTATATCTTGTCTGCAAGTTTAAAAAGCAATCACAAAAAAGTTATTTACAATTCGGCTTTTACAACATAGGTACATTTAGTATGGTGGCAAAATCAATTTACAAATAAATCAGTTACTTTATATCAATAGTGTTAGTTGTTGAATAAATTGGAAACTTCCTATTTTTCTGGGACTAAATTTTTCATTTTATATCAAACAAAATTATTTGTTATTATGGATTTAATTGATTATTCCTTTTTTTTAGTTGTAATGAAAACGTAAGCAATTAGTAAAGGACGAACCAAGAAAAACAACTAACAAATCAACAGAAGTCATGGATAGGATTTTATGTATTTTGCCAGAAAGAAGCGAGAAGCAAAAGTAAGAAAGGAGTAAGCCGAAGTCAATGAAGATTTGCGACAAATGAAAGAGATTACATTGGAGATCTTAAGTTATAGTTCAAATACAGACTCAAAATTCATAGAGGGAAGACATTTGAAATATGATTATTCATAAGAACTTGTTAATAAAGATATAGTAGAAGCTTCAGAAACATTACATTACAAAAATAAAGAGAATGAAGTACTTGAGGCATCTGATCTTAAACAGAGATATCAAAATATGAATAAAAAGTTTTAAAACATTCAATACAATAACGACCAATGTATTGGACTGTCAAATTTGCAGTTAACTATAAAAAAATAAGTGTTGAGTTCGATATTTCTGGAAATCTTTGACATGCTGCCGTACTACCGATACCGCCAGATCTTAAGCTGGTGATTATGTTTCCCTTACAAGTTGGCGGTCAGACCGTTCGGCATCGCCCTGTAATTACTAGCGCATTCAGTGATGAATATCTAGCCTGCCGTGCTAAGTCTGACAAGTTATATCGGCTGCCATTGTTCTCAGAATAATCTCCGCTCGGTTTGTTCTTTCTTCTTGTATGCTGCTTAACGAGGTGGTCCAACTTTATTTTGTTTCCCAAATACATAAATATATTGTGTATGAAGTTCTATTTATTGATAGAATCGATATCTCTTAATTTTATATCAAAATTTGTAAAACATGAAAGGATTTGAAATTATGGCTTGTGGTCTTTGGTCGGCGACTTTTACAACGACTTTATCATATATCGTTATCATTTTTTCTTCAAATCGATCTACAATTCTCCGAACTGCAGTATTTGTAATTAGGTTTCGATTTGAAAAGCAATATTTCAATTGAATTAATAAGCTACTATATCTACTTACAACATCTCATCATCAGTATTTATAATCTTCCCTTGGTAAACGTAGTATTAGAGCTTGCAAGTGAATAAAATAATGAAACCAAAGACAAAAAACTCCCAAAAAGCGGCTACTAATACTATGATATCAGTAAACAGTGCCATTTATCAGAAAGTTATGTATCCGATACTGTTTCTGAAACAGTAAAATTGCTAAGTATACATTTAACAACTCCGATGACAACAGCATAACCGAAGAATCGCTTTTCGATATTAAAATGGATTAAAACATTTTTAAGAAATACGATAACGACTGCTTAAACTCGTTAGCATTTAGGTCCATCAATAAAAAGTAGTACAGGATATAAACAATTTTCACACTGAAATACAAGAATGTTTTGTTTCTATCAAAGACGGTAGATCTAATTTTAAGAAGTAATATAAACGTTTTAACTAATACAGATGTGGGTAGCGTATGCGAATAGTTTTAGTGTAGTTTTATAAATACCAATAGACGGAATGATACTGGATTGGCCCTGTCGCTCGCATCACCATAGTAAGGTATTTTACTTTGTTATACTAGGTATTAGAGATATCAGGCAAACACGAATAGCGTGAAACGTTATCTACGTTCCGCGCTATTTGACATCTAAGCATGCGCAGGTGAAAATATTTACCGATTTACGCAAATAACGTTAACGCAAAACGATAACTCCGTAAGTTTACGGTATGGTTTAACGGAAGGGAGTTATTTATAATTGGTGAAGCCGAATGTATCCGAAATCCGAAGCCATATTTTGCTGTGTGTCAATTGTCATTTTTTGGCTATTTATTGTTCCTGCATTTGCTGTTGGAATATTGTGTTATAAATTAATAATGCTACAAAGTACATATAATTAGTTTTTTATCAAGAGAATAGTTACATAGTGGATAAATTAATTTTTTATCGAGGTAATTAAAAATATATATTGAACTAAAACAAAAAACTATTAGTTAAGTGGACTAATAACAGTAAATTTGGGTTTCGTAAAAACCTGCATTGAAAACAAACTTATTACTTTATCAATTTTGTAGGCACCAAATCATGGAGAAAAAAAGTACGAGGTTCAATTATGACGACGATTTATGTTTGCTTAGGGGAGTTTTGCAAGAAAACCCTCTAAAAGAACCAGAAAAGTGGAAGTTGGTTCAGGAGCATTTGAAGAGCAGCTGTGGGAAAGAATTTTCTCTAAGATCCCTTAAGGACCATCTACAGTTGCTTCTCGAGATTTTCCTTGAAAAGGACCATAGTAACCAAGTAAGGTATGATCATTGGTTTATGATACATTTTAAAGATCAAATTCTAATTAAAGGACAATCTTTTGTCAGTTGTCTACTGTATGTTTGCCATTTAATTCAATTAACTTAACATTTCCTTATGCCAATCAATTCCAAAAAGGAAAAAAAGTTTCCAAGGAACAGCAAATTGCCAAGTTAGGCAAAGATGCCAGTGAATTATTTGCGCAAGCAGGGCAAGAAGATGTGGCTGAGATATCAGTGGAAGGGGAAAATGATTATACACTTATGAGTATTGATCAGGATTGCCAAGGTAAAAATTTTAACTTTTCAATTTTCTCTTATACCTACCTAATTCTTCACGCCATATTTTGCTGTGTGTCAATTGTCATTTTTTGGCTATTTATTGTTCCTGCATTTGCTGTTGGAATATTGTGTTATAAATTAATAATGCTACAAAGTACATATAATTAGTTTTTTAGTTTTTTATCAAGAGAATAGTTACATAGTGGATATAATTAATTTTTTATCGAGGTAATTAAAAATATATATTGAACTAAAACAAAAAACTATTAGTTAAGTGGACTAATAACAGTAAATTTGGTTTTCGTAAAAACCTGCATTGAAAACAAACTTATTACTTTATCAATTTTGTAGGCACCAAATCATGGAGAAAAAAAGTACGAGGTTCAATTATGACGACGATTTATGTTTGCTTAGGGAAGTTTTGCAAGAAAACCCTCTAAAAGAACCAGAAAAGTGGAAGTTGATTCAGGAGCATTTGAAGAGCAGCTGTGGGAAAGAATTTTCTCTAAGATCCCTTAAGGACCATCTACAGTTGCTTCTCGAGATTTTCCTTGAAAAGGACCATAGTAACCAAGTAAGGTATGAGCATTGTTTTATGATACATTTTAAAGATCAAATTCTAATTAAAGGACAATCTTTTGTCAGTTGTCTACTGTATGTTTGCCATTTAATTCAATTAACTTAACATTTCCTTATGCCAATCAATTCCAAAAAGGAAAAAAAGTTTCCAAGGAACAGCAAATTGCCAAGTTAGGCAAAGATGCCAGTGAATTATTTGCGCAAGCAGGGCAAGAAGATGTGGCTGAGATATCAGTGGAAGGGGAAAATGATTATACACTTATGAGTATTGATCAGGATTGCCAAGGTAAAAATTTTAACTTTTCAATTTTCTCTTATACCTACCTAATTCTTCACGCCATATTTTGCTGTGTGTCAATTGTCATTTTTTGGCTATTTATTGTTCCTGCATTTGCTGTTGGAATATTGTGTTATAAATTAATAATGCTACAAAGTACATATAATTAGTTTTTTATCAAGAGAATAGTTACATAGTGGATATAATTTATTTTTTATCGAGGTAATTAAAAATATATATTGAACTAAAACAAAAAACTATTAGTTAAGTGGACTAATAACAGTAAATTTGGGTTTCGTAAAAACCTGCATTGAAAACAAACTTATTACTTTATCAATGTTGTAGGCACCAAATCATGGAGAAAAAAAGTACGAGGTTCAATTATGACGACGATTTATGTTTGCTTAGGGGAGTTTTGCAAGAAAACCCTCTAAAAGAACCAGAAAAGTGGAAGTTGATTCAGGAGCATTTGAAGAGCAGCTGTGGGAAAGAATTTTCTCTAAGATCCCTTAAGGACCATCTACAGTTGCTTCTCGAGATTTTCCTTAAAAAGGACCATAGTAACCAAGTAAGGTATGAGCATTGGTTTATGATACATTTTAAAGATCAAATTCTAATTAAAGGACAATCTTTTGTCAGTTGTCTACTGTATGTTTGCCATTTAATTCAATTAACTTAACATTTCCTTATGCCAATCAATTCCAAAAAGGAAAAAAAGTTTCCAAGGAACAGCAAATTGCCAAGTTAGGCAAAGATGCCAGTGAATTATTTGCGCAAGCAGGGCAAGAAGATGTGGCTGAGATATCAGTGGAAGGGGAAAATGATTATACACTTATGAGTATTGATCAGGATTGCCAAGGTAAAAATTTTAACTTTTCAATTTTCTCTTATACCTACCTAATTCTTCACGAGTACAAAATGCTGTTAGTTATTTACCACAGAACTTCAGGTTTATTTACTGATGTCTGATACGTACTTAACATTTAAGTATTTTTTCAATTTACATTATTATTATTCATAAAACATTTTTAGAAATACATGTCAAGACAATAGAAGCCATGAAAATGAATAATAAAATCGAAGTGGAAATACACAAAGAAACTGAAGCAACAGGCTTTCAACAACCTGAAATTTCAGTACAAAAAGCCGAACTTCTGCCAGAAGATCCATCTCTAAATTTACTAAAACGGAAATCAAGAGTGGTGAGTAAATATCTTATTTTTGTTTATAATTAATTATAAATTTTTATTTCGAAGATTAGATTCAAGTTAGAAGACAAATAGAGGGTGATATTAGGTCACTATACAGTGGTTTGTGTTCTATCAATTAATAACTTGTTCGTTGGGCATTTTTACTTCCAAAATTTATATTACTTTATCTAATATAACGTTTAATATTTTAGCACCAAACAGAAGAAGGCCAAGAACATCTATAAGAGGCAATGCTCTGGATTACTTGACAAATAAAGAAAGTAGGGAATTAGAATTTAAAAGAAGATAACTGGACATAGAAGAGCGTAGATTAGCGTTAGAAGAGAGAAAATTGAAGATGGGGAAAAAAGTAGAACAAGATATAAACGAAAGAAGGAAGAGAATGGATATGGAAAAGCAGAAACATGTCTTAATAATTTAGGAATGAAACTTATTGATAAGCAAATGAAATTATTTGAAATTATTATAAGAAATTAGTAATATTACTTAATCACGTTATTTTGTTATTTTTTTTTAAAAGTAAATTTTAGTTTACTTTAAATGCATTTTCTTTAGATCCAACCATACGACGACAATGTACATTTAATTAACATGGAATAAAAATCTTACTGTTTCAATCAAATTACAAAAATTTTTAGAAATCAAAATTTAAATTGTACATAGAGATTACCTATTAATAGACGTAAGAGTTACGATTTCTTCAAGAAATTTAACTGTCAATAGACTTAACTTAAATTTTTATTTAATGTCGATTTCTATTTAAAATAAATCAAGTTAGTAATTTATTAATTTCAAAACGACTGACTCAGCAAAAATCATCTAGTCACACTAACAGGACATCTAATTAAAGGCAAATATTTACTTTTAATTGAATTTTTGTTATATTTAATAGAAAATTTCAGCAAAAATATCTATTAACCAATTTCTCTCTCTCTTTCTTAAATCTTAAATATTTTTTTGCTGTTTTATAATATAAAGTACTTAAACTCCAAGATATTCTTGAATAGTTGGTGATACAACATTAAAATAATGGGATGTTTGATTTTTTTTTGAAATCAACAAAAGCAAAATTTGCCAAGATTTTCTGGAATCCCCATTCCACCGAAGTTCTTATAATCTTCATAGATGCATTAAAATTTCTTTGATGCTCAGGTAGATTGATATTGTTACCAGGAAAAGGGCATAACAGTAATTCCTGAGTTGTGTAAGCGGTGTCTCCATACAATGTAAATTTGACACCATCTGAAAATACAGCGACTTGTTCCAGTTGTTGGTAAAGGCCTGATTCTCGGAATATAGCATCATCAAGCCTTCTTGCTGGAAATTCCCCTTGCAAGTTTGCTATTATATTATCAGAACAAAGTACCGATTGATAATTTCAAACAGTGATATCTTTACTGTCCAGAATAGTATTCTTGTTGTTGTATAGTAGGTCTACACATGGCTTTAGTAGTTCCATCTATAAAACCCCAGCAACTTTGTACCATACCTCCTGCATTCTGAATTTCCTGAAAAATAAAATAAGATATGTTAGAAATCGATTGCGAATTAGCTCTCTAATGGGACTGTGCGTTCATTTAGAGAAAGGAATTATTCACAGTTTCAATTAGTTCCGGAACTTGAAAATGACACCATCCCAAAAGCACTTTGCATAGTGCTCGATATATAATTATCATTTTAAATGTCCAATAATTACTTACTTCAGCATACATCCTCATCCTATTTTCATTGAGCTAGTTCAAATCGTTTAATGAGTCTAAAAGACTACCGCAGTGCTCAAGGACGAAGTTGTTCATATATTTGAAAATATCATTTAAAGTTTGGGGCGACAAGCCAAATATATGTTTCAGATGTTTTAATCTATTGGGGTATGCTAGACGTCTCTATAAAATGCACAATCCAATAATTCCTGAAACAATACAAACTTTTGATAGAAATGATAGTACCAACATGTATATGTATCCTTTACAAAATTATTACCATTAGGTACCTTTATTGTATATGCATTATTACCTATACTCGATAGTCGAAATTCTGTAAAGTGACTCATCGCTCTTACTGTCCATAAAATCAGTTGCAGAAGCGAACTTCATGAGCGCATCATTTTTGAAGGGTTCTTAATAGTCCTAAATAAAAAATAAATAGAAAATGTTCTTGTACGCTCTGGCGTTTAAATTTGAGAGAACAGAAATACGAAATTATTATGGTAGGTATCATTATGTATATACAGGGTGTTACCAAGAATAATACACATTTTTAAGGATGAGCTATAATAAGATGTATATAAAAAAGTCGATAGTCGAAATTCTGTAAAGTGACGTCATCGGTTAACTACCGATTTAAAGTGAACTCCATGAGCGTATCATAGTTTAAGGGTGCGAATACTGAAATATCTGGAATTTCGATTTTTAACATTTGAAATAATAACTTATCACAAGTTGTTCATAAGTAAGTTGAAACAAAATAAAAAAATGTTTAAAAGTCAATTCCAACTTACTACTACTAAAACTAAAAAAAAGTTGTTTGTCAAGACCAAAATAAATTACCAATAAGTATAGGTATGTTGCGAGGTCACTTGTAAAATGTCTGACTAACTGGAAGCGGTATCACTCCCTGACGACTCCTCAGAATCATCGCTTTCTCCTCCTATATAGATAATGAGTGGTTCCGTCATTACTTCTACACGTATGTCTAAATCCCAAAACTTTATTTCTTCTTTCAATACGTGTTGAATACATTAACGCCAACTCTCAGCAGTAACGGTATGCAGCGCCTCGTCAAACAGTTTCTCAACGTCAGCCATTTTGAATGTACTGTTTTTTCTCGCAACATAATTTTTCACTTGGGCCCAAACCAGCTCGATGGGGTTTAACTCACAGTGGTAGGGATGAAGTCTAACAACTGAGACGTTGAAATCTTTCGCCATTTCATCGACAACGTACTTAATATAACTGCTTTTATGTTTCCGTACGAGAGATAATAATTCAACTTTTAGCATTGCCTCGTTGTGCGGAATGCTTTTACTCTCTAACCAATCAATTATAACCCTCTTGCGGCTAGCTGAAGTAGGTATTTGCTCCAGTCGACGAGAGTGGTATGAAGCATTATCCATAACTATCACTGAACCAGGAGTTACCTTTGTTAAAATTGATCTAAACCATGTTTCAAACCGGTTACCATCCATCTCTCCATGGTAATCGACAGTTTTTTTGGACTGGAAACTTAGTAATCCACCTTCTACAAATCCTTCCTCGCTGCCAATGTGAGTGATAATCAGTCGACGTCCTTTCCCAGAGGAAGCTTTTAAACCGGAAGAGAAACCCTCCATAAAGGCTTGTCGATTGCTTCGTATATTCATGTCTTGCCACACTTTTGACACAGTGTGGCCTTCATTTAACCATGTTTCGTCAAGATAATATATGTGCCGTCCTTCGTTACGAAACTGTCGTATCTGTTTTAAATAATTTCTCCTCCATTCCACAATGTCATTTCGTTCAATTAAGGCACTGTTTCTACTTCTTGTTTGGTAACGAAAATTCATTAATTTTAAAGTTCGTCTCAAAACTTTATCACTGATGTTTGGTAAAGTATCATCAGCTTCTATTACCTTGCTCAATTTAGCTACCGAGGGGATTTCATTCCTAAAATAAAAAGAATGTATTTCCCTACGTATAGCATTCCGTGTTTGGTCGTCCAGAACAATTTTCTTTCTTCCCCTACTTTCCGGTTTACAGTTTTCACCTCGTTCTCTTGTCAAAGATCCGTCCCGCGATTTCTTTAGAATATTGTATATAGTACTCTCAGAAACTTTAGTTAAATAACTGCACTTAATCACAGCGTCACTAACACCCAACTGTTTGTCCATGGCACGCAGTCCTTCGTACACATTTAATATGAGGACTTTTTCTTCCCGAATTAAATTGTTACGACGCCGTTTTTTATCGCCAACACCGCTACACTCCGCCATTATTGTCACTAAATATACCGATATAAATATTACAATAAATACCAATAATAACCGATTTATCACACAAAACCACAACACAAATACTGATGTTACGCTCATGAAGAGAATAAACACCTCACATAACTGTTTACTATCACTGTCTCATTCGCGTAGCTCGATCTATCTATCTCGTTCTCAAAGCCGGAACATTGAAGCGACTCTCCAACATTGTCAAATCGGCGAGTTTTTCACAACAAACTTTGCGTTCAAGAAATATACATAAACACTTTATTTCACATTTCAAGTAAACTAATTATTATTAGTCTGCTTGAAATTTGAAATAAATATATTAAATTGGTATTGACTTAATTACATTGCATCTTTTGTACCTGAAATATTGACACAATGGATTTGAAGTGTATTTATAAAATACAGCATTTCTCTCTAGAATACATATGGCAACTGCGCTTTAACCAAAGTGTTGATTAGATAGCTCTGACTCACTTTACACAATTTCGACTATCGAGTATACCTAGTATAACATTTCTCTTCGGAGTAATAATCTCATTTGGAATTCCAAGAACGCACTAATAAATAAATATCATTTCTCTCAAAACGAAATTGATTTCGTACTTCCTCGTCTTTCATTTTTTCCAAAAAATTAGAATTTGTATGATGTTGCTCTTCACTATTACCCGAAATATTATTTATTATAATAAATTCTATATCATCTTCATCCACTCCAGCTAAAATTGCAAACTGTAACTCTTGTTCCATTTTGAAAAAAAATCCACTATTCACCCTAATAATAGTTCTTTGGCTTTATTTGGCTACTTTCTGAAATAAAATTAACTTTCATACAATTCAATAACATTAACCTAACCAAACCCAGTAAAAAATTCAAAAACTGTACTAATTGTAAACTGTCAACGCCAAAACGAAAATACCCGATTAAAAATTACGTTGACTTATCAGTAGACGTAAAACTTTACTCTGCCCGAACTCTCTTTTAAAATCATATTTACATACATTCGTTATTTAAAAATAGCCTAGAACGTTATTACCGTATCGCGCTATTCGTGTTTACCCGATCTCTATATTTAGCAAGAGCGTCCCCGTAAAAAAATAAGGAGCCGTGACTGGTAAGACTTGTAAACTAATGATAACAAAAACTGAAATTATTTAAGAAGCAAAACGACAATCAAATTGCGATGCAAACATACTTGATTCCAGCAAAAAGTATATTATTATTTTGCTTTTTAATGAAGAAGTGAGAGAACAATTACTTAGAACTTATAGAATAGTGTGATGCCTCAATAATACTGTATGACCATCAAACTCAAAGTGGTCTATATTGACCACAAGGAATCGATGACAACCTACAAGGGGTCCATCTTAGCAATATCTCCATATTGTTATTATCGCTGTGAACCGAATTCGAAGTGGTGCATTCAATATTTGCGTGTGAAGGAAATGACGAGAACTATGATCAATTATTGCTTCTTAAAATTGAAGTACGCTGTCTTTCGAATGACTTATGTTTGACATTATTCTTTGCTCTTTTTAGAATTAAATAATTAAACCAAATATTGTACGGGACGAATTTTCCCAACTTGTCAGACAAATTGTCAAGACATGGAGTTTTAAGTGAGGGTCAAGATTTAGATGCCTCTATGTAGATTTCGAAATATGGTATTATTGTACCAAAATGAATAATCAACCTATATGGTGAAGAAACATATATCATATAAGAGGAACTCATCCGAATAAGTACTAATGAAGAACTTAAGGTAGACAATTCTGGCTTAGATAAGCCAAAACCGGAAAACATGGTAAGCGTTCTTTATTTCTCACATCATTTTGCCTTTTTCAGGCGTCGGATTCGGATTCTTCTTGCACCCATTTTGCTTCCATTATTCTCGTTCCTTGGCCAATGCCCTCATAACTCTTAATGTTCTTCCTTTACTTCTTCCAATTTCTTCAATTCGGTGCATCTGTCTCCTCCTGGGTCTACCTTTTCGCTATCCTATCTTGCCTCATTCTTACTAGATGAGCAAACCATTTTAATTGTTTCTTTCTCATCATTGTTATAATTGGTTCTTCATTAGTTATGTTTCTAATCTCTTCGTTCCTTACTTTGACCCATTTTGTTTTACTTGTTGTTTTCCTTAAACGCTTCAATGCTTCAAATTAATGATCGAAAAAAAATATTTCATTAAAAAATCTTCGAGAGAAGTCTTGACCCGACTATACTTTATAAGAAGTTACTAGAAAACGTTCCAAAATATCTGGTTTTACAAAGAATGCATTAGAATAGAAGTAATACCAATTTAAGTAACCATAAGTATGCTGGTAATATTTCTAATCATATTCCAAAGATAGTATATTTATTGACAAATACAACAATTTCTTGTAAAACAGGAATTATTGTGAGTGAAAAAGTTATTAAATGTAGAAACAAACATACTCCCATTAAAAAAGTCTGGTATATATAAACTTGAATGTCCAGAATGTAATGATGTCTATTTGGGTCAACCCCTTAGAAAGTTTGAAATAAGACACAGTGAGCACTTACACCAGAGAAATCCCACTACGCAAAACATCTACTTGACATCAAACATTAATTGACACCTAGCATAGACCTAGAAGTACTACATATTGGGGATAAGAAACAAGAACTAGATTTCCTTGAAAAATTAGACGTTAGAAGACACTTAAGTGACCCACAATATGAAGACGTCAATGAGCAGATAAATCTAGGGAGTTCTCCACTTTTAAGCTGTCTTCTTAAGTAATAATTTTTAAGATCAGAAGATATGGTTTTCCTCGTAGGTCACTTCTTAGTCTAGCCAAAAATAATTATGAAACATCAGGTAGGCGTGTAGCTTTTGTCATTCTAACGACGATACTAGTATCGAAACAATTGTCAATTTTTTAGAATTTTTACTATTTTCTCATTATATTCTGGAATTATTTAGAAACAGTTAATTTCATTTAAGAAAGTAATATGAGTCGATTCCACAAAGTAAAGTTCGAAGCAGTATGTTTCATTTCCATTGGCTTGATACTGTTCGATTTAAGAAATTAGAGTAAGTGTTCTATGTTACTAAAAAGTTTGGGGACGTCTGCTATATCAAGATTATACAAACAAGTATTGAGACATGTTATGACTCATGCCGCCGAGACAAGAACAGAAACTCAGAAAACGTGTGCAATGAGAACCTTCAGAAAAATAGCAGAAAAATCATTATGAGCTAAGGAGACAAGCCTCAACACGCATATGTGAAATCGAAAATATAGGTGTATTTGTGAAAAACAGTAATCCAGAATAGAACCAACACATAAGTAAGATGACGTATCAACATATTGTAAAAATTGGCCAAGAGGACAAGTTACCAGCCGGCCGAAGAAGTGTAGGATGCCCAAGAAATTGATGGAATTATTACTCATTAAGACACAATACATTAAAAACAGGCAAACTTATTAAGACAGGCAACAACGCGTGATATAAATAAGTTTTCCATGTCCCGATAACTTTAAAACTAATGAAGTCAGTCATGCAGTCGCCAAAGTTGTAAGTTAAAGAGTAACAGAAAATGGAAAAAAAAGAGGATTTCATATTGGAATATAATGTACAAACAAGGGTCAATTTTAACAACTGCTTCAAAAAAATTCTTTATCAATCTATCATGTAAAACGTATTTTTCAAATACCTACTAATTATAGGTATGGTTGTTAATCAATATTTAATATATGAAAAAATGGTTGATTTAATTTGAATTAATAGATAGATCCACCCTGTTTCTCTCTCTTGTTGCTTAGCCTCAAGATGATGGGTATAATGTGTTACAGGTTGTCGAACGCTGGTAGGATTAAGGCCCTCAATGGACCTGCTTATTTAATGAATAAACTGATTTATGCTTTGATGGCAAGAGGAGGGAACCACAGTGTGTATTTAAGAGGAGCTTGTTGTATTATTATTTACTACAGGGTGATTGGTCCATGTGCTAATCATAATAAATTAATCATTATTAGGTATTTGAATTTTTGTTCGGAATTTTTGGTTGGCATCAAATTTATCAAAATAATTTTATGTATAATGCACATATACAGTATGTTGGATGAATAATTGAGAATATTTATACTAAAAACAAAATATGGTACCTAACTACATTTTCCTTTTTAAGTTCTTGTATTTGATGAAAGTTGCTCTATCAAAAGTATTATTTCTGTTAAATTTTGAGTAACTATAAGTTTGTTCCAGCACACGATGAAACTAATTTTGAATTGCACAACGTATGTGCAGTTGCGAAATTAGAAGAACTGGCGAGGACCTTGTTCACCTGATATCTGGAAATATACTTTATTACGTAAGCAAAGATAATACCTCAGAAGGAGTGGGTTTCCTAGTGCATAAGAAATGGGCAGAACATATTACAGCTACAATATCAATATCAACAAGAGTCTCATATCTCCAAGCGTTATCAACTAAAAATAATTCAGATATATGCTCCAACAAGTCAACATATGGACGAAGAAGTGGAGGAAATGTACGACGATATTACTACAGCATTGGATGGAAACAAAACAAATTCACACATTATCATCGGCGACTTCAAGACGGAAGTTGGAAGTTGGATACCGTCAAGAAGGGGAATCCTGTATGGGTCCATATAGTACAGGAATCAGAAACAACAGAGGCCAAATGCTCATAAACTTCCTGGAAGGAAAACAACATAAAATAATGAACACTTTCTACCAGAAAAAACTACAACGTAAATGGACATGGGAAAGTCCGGATGGTCACACTAAAAACGAGATCGACTTCATTATAACAATCAAAAGACACATGGTCAAAGACGTTATTGTGCTGAACAATATTCTTATAAGTGATCACAGGATGGTCAAGGCAAAGATCACAATTGATACAAAACAGAAAAGAACAGGAAATGATACACAGTACATTCGACACAACGGAAACAAATTTGAAAATATTCTAGAAACTACGCTGACCAGAGAAATAGAAAGCTTCCCCAATATAAATGGTCTCAATACGTATTTGACGGACAACATGAAAGAGAATATAAACAAAACCATTCCAGGAATCAGAACAGCAGTAAAGAACAGCAAAATCTCAGACGATAGTAAATAAATGATTAGGGACAGAAACAAAAATAAAAGATTCATGATGTCCGAGCAGTTAAAACAAGAAAACAAACAGATCCAACGACAAGTAAGAGAGGATGTGGCCAAGTACAATGAAAGGCTAATACGAGATGTGATAGAGAAGAATAAAGGTCCTAGAGTATCCAGGAAAAAACTATCGCAGGGAAAATCAGAAATAGTAACATTACGGGACGAAACTGGAGACAAAATTAAGACTCGAAATGAGATCCTGGAATTCATAAGGAAATTCTATCGAAACTTATACTCCAAAAAAGTTCCAGAAAGGCCACGTGGAGTAACGGACAAAATAGCTTAATTGACCAGACATAACACTGAGGACCTACCGCCTATAAGAAAATATGAGATCAAATGCGCCATGAAGAAAATGAAAAATAATAAAGCAGCTGGTACGGATGGTATAGTAATTGCATGTATAAAAATGGGAGGTCAAAAACTTCTAGGGTACCTGGAGGGACTCTTCAATATATGTCTCAACAACGGTGAAATACCAGACCCATGGAAAAATGCAAACGTAATTATACTGTACAAAAAAGGCGATAAAGGGGACATAGGAAATTACAGACCAATTTCATTGTTGTTTCATCTCTACAAGCTGTTAAAAAAAATACTGAACAACGGAATCGCTAACAAACTAGATGATTTTAAACCTGTGGAACAAGCTGGATTTCGCAGGGGGAACAGCATGATAGACGACTAATATACACTGCAATAAGTGATTGAAAAATCACAAGAATATAATTAACATATATATCTTGCATTCATTGACTTCGCAAAGGCTTTTGATACTATTGAAAAATGGGACTCTTGAACGATACCGTATAGACAACAGATACATACAGCTTGTCAAAGCCCACTATGATAACGCCACCGTAACAGTTCAGGTTTACGACGGTACAGATCCCATACCCGTAATTCGGGGTGTGAGACAAGGCGATACGATCTCCCCGAAACTATTTACTACGGCTCTAGAAGATATATTTAAAACGCTCGATTGGGAAAAGACGGTCATTAACATCAACGGTGAACATTTGAGTAACTTACGCTTTGCGAACGACATCGTACTCCTCACAAATAAAATCGAAGGCCTCCATAATATGCTTTCAGCCCTTAGCAATGCCGCAAAAAAATACGGTCTACAGATCAATTCGTGTAAAACAAAAATAATGTCAAATTCAGCCGACCCTACGATGGTCGAATTGGGTGACGACAGTGTGGTGTAGGTCGCCAATGAATACATATATCTTGGACCGAAAATATCCTACAACAAGAACATGCAGCTGGCAGAAATCAACAGAAGGATACAACTCAGATGGGCAGCGTATGCAAGACTCAATAACGTATTTAAGACTAAATTTCCACAATACCTCAAAAACCCAAGTCTTCAACCAATGTGTGCTACCAATATTAACCTATGCCGCAGAAACCTGGATACTAAACTGCGAATTAATGGACACACTAAGAATCGCACAAAGAAAGATGGAACGACATATGCTGGGAATACGACTGTGAGATAGAAAGACCATCAAATGGTTCCGCCAGAAAACAAAGGTAACTAATAGTGCTAAACACATAGCAAGATTAAAATGGAAATGGGCAGGACATCTCATGAGGACGGAGGACAAGAGATAGATGGAACGTGACCGAATGGTGACCAGGAAGAGGCAGTAGAAACCCAGGAAGACCAAAGACTAGGTGGAAGGACGACATCCACAAAGTAGCGGAAGTGCAATTGATGAGCAGAACAGCTGATAGAACCGAATGGAGACAACTTGTAGAGGCGTATGTCCAAAGATGGACCTAAACACGCTGAAAATGATGATGATGACTTCCTTAATGTTAGAATTGTTGAATATTGTGCTCGTTTCTGTTGAGTTATAAAATTTACCTTCTTATTGTTTCAACATGTCTGATATTTCAAGCTCTAGTGAAATGAAGGTTATGTCGAAGAGAAGAAACTGTTCCACAATACTCCGATGAATTATTCAAAGAGCACTTTAGAGTGTCTCATCTAATTTTTAACAATTTGGTGGATAACTATTATAACAGTGGATGATGATGCGAACGGTGGAAGTAGGAAGCTAACACCTGAGCAACAAATGTTGGTATTTTTGTGGTTTGTTGGTCATCAAAGAGCATCTTTTCGGTACGTTGCTGATTTTTTTAATATTACAATAAGTTTTTTTTCTTATAACCACATAAATGATTAGTTTTTTAAGTAACATGTCAGGCGATGTTATAAAGTGACCAAATAACCAAAAAATGGACGAAATGCAACAACACATTAGTGAAAAGAAATTTCCAGGTGTATGTGGTGTTATCGATGGTACTCATATAAATATTGCGTTCCAGCACAACCAAATCCCAAACTAGTTCGACTCATTATTTGAATTGCCATGCACAGTAAATCAGTTCAAATTATGTGTTAGAACTATCCTACAACTCATTGCTGGAACAAATCTTATGTAAACTATTAGATCTTACAAGTCTACTTCTTTTCAATCAATCAAATTCCCAAAACGTTTCTTCTCCAAATACTCTCTCAATAATGTTTACTTCTAAAAAGTTATCATATAGCAAATATGGCGAACAGCAAGCGATTCTAATTTTGGAACCATAATCCGTTTTCAGAACAAGTGCACCGATTGATGTGTATCAAATTTCTTTTATAAAATATTGACAAACTATCGGTAGTGAAAGATGAAATAAGATTCATTGTTAAATACGAAGAAAATGTGAATGGCCATCATAATACAATTCAGATAGTTAAAAATGTCGACGAAAATGAATACTCATTATTCTTTTGTAAATAAAGACAGTACAAATTTCGAATATCTTTGTTTTTTGTGATCGTCCTTTCGGTACTTCAACTTCTCACATTTATCTTTCTTGATATTGTTCTATTCTATGTAAAGTAAATAAGTGTTCAAAGATTGTATTAGAAACAATTTATCGTTAATTACCTGATAGCCTCTTCATCATGAAAATTTAAATTGTCCACGACCATATCTCATCTTTCGTTTTATACAGGTTAAATCCTTTCCTGCATATAATCCTTTTTATATTTCAATTTTTTAACGTATGAAACAGTGTTCCACATTTCTTTAGCTATTGCCTATTATCAAGAGTGATTGCTCGTTACTCGCTCCATGTCTCTATCATCTACGGACACATGCATACATTTGCCACATAATTTATATATGATCTTCCATTTGTTGCTTCAATGATAATCCCAATATTATTATTCTTTTACCTTATCTGAAATTACTTTGACAATGGGAGAATCAATGAAGATTTATCAAAAATTGTTTCTTTATCCGAAAAACATATGTTAAAAATTAATACCAAAAAATCATGTGCAATATTGTTCGGTCATGAAACACACAGACTACAGGCGATGCAACAACTGCATATCTTTATTGGTAACGAAATGCTGGGTTTTAGCGATCAGTGTAAAAATCTAGGTGTAATTTTTGATCACAAGCTCCATTTCGACAAACATGTTTCCGAAAAAATTAAAAAAGCGTATGCTACACTGAAATTAATTTATACTCATCGCTCAGAAATCAATATCAAAACTAAAAAAATGTTAACAGTGTCACTGGTCTTATCCCACTTTACTCGTTGCGATACTGTTTATGGACCTTTTCTCAGAAAATCTTACTGCTTCCGCATTCAGAAAGTTCAATATTCATGCTTACGCTGATTATATGGCATCAGACGAAAAATCAGAATAAGCTACAAGCTCAAAGAAATTGGCCAGCTTAGTATAATTAATCGACGGAAGTCGCATGTCTACTGTCTCTTTTACAAAATTTTGAAATCCAAAAGCCAGTCATGTTTATGTAAGAAAGTAAAATTTAGAAAAGATGTTCACAATTTCAATCTAAGATCAAAGAATAAAATTACTATCCGTCGTCATAAAAAAACCATTTAAGTCTTCCTTTCCTTATCAAATTGGTTCTTGCTGTCACTGTCAGCATTTAGGAATAAACTGCGTAAGGACTTGTTTCAACACCAGTAAGTAAAATTTCATTTCAGATGGCTGTTCCGCTTCGCTTCACTCGTGCCCAATAAAACTCGTTACTAATGTAAGGTTTTTAATACTTGCTACTTAATTATTTATTTGTAAAACAAGTGTCACAATGACTCATTTTGTAGTATGAGTGCAGTTTCCGCAACGACACGCGAAGCGGTGAGTTGCGCAAATCACGAGTACTACAGAAAAAGATTGTGACACAAGTTGTACACAATATTTTTTATAATTCGCATTTATTTAGGTTTTTAATTAAAATAGAATTACATAATCCCTGTTTTAAAACTAGGAGTAATGGTTTGAATTTAAGTTGGTAATTCTGTAGATTGCTAATTGGTCAGATCACTGATGGTTTTATCCAGCACTTTTGACTTTTGACATATTATGTTCGAATAATTGTGTAAATTGTAAACAAACAGAGGATGATTATTTGTTTAAAAAAGAGCTTCTTCGTATATGCTTGCGATCTATTTATATTATATCATGAACAGATTTAATTCTATAAAACATCTTCACATGGATATCTGGTAATTTATTACAAAAATCGAACGGTATGTGTACCTATATATTGATCATATACAATATAAAAATAAACAATTGACACTCATTGATGAATAAACGTTAGCATACTTCATTTATTATAATTTTTAATGAATAATTGATTCACATTTATCTTTAAGACCATTTAATATAATAACTTGCTAGCTGGAACAACGCTAGACCATTTTTAATTTGTATCAAGGTCAAATAAAAATACATTCTACATACAGTAACTAATTGTATGACACTAAAAGTTACTAAAAAGGTGTTCAAAGAGACTTCATTGTGACCCTGTAAACAATGTTATAATGAAGTCTCTTTTATACACGACTTATAAAAATACTATTATAGTATAAACCTAAAGATTTAGAAGTAAAAAAAATTAAGTGGTAATAACATTAAAAGCTATAAAAGAAACTGAATTATATTATTTTATTGATAATATAATATTGTGGTATTAAATAGGTAAGGTGAGTCGGGATAAATGCAAAAGCGGGGCGAATGCAATATATTTCTTTAATATCTTTGTTTTCAAAGATTTGAGATACGCAACCAATTATACATTTCCCTATTTGCTCTGTGAGCCCTCCCCTCGATAAATTAATGCTTCGGCACGCGTGAGCAGCGATACGATCAAAAACGTTATTGAAGGTTTCAATGCAAGTGTGTTTATTTAATTTCAATTGCTAATGACATACTTAAAATTGAATTGAGTAAATTAAGTATATAATATACGTTCCTATTTTCCATACTTATTTAGGATAAAATATTAGTAAAGGGGCTAGGCGGGTTCTAGACCATTCCTTATGTAAATTAACATGGGAAATCGCCAAGGTCCATCGTGGTCATTTTTGACGCAATTTCGATCTGCGCAGGCGTTAATCAGAGGCGGCCATCTTGTAAACATCCACCATGCTAATGGCGTCAGCCATCTTGTATGAGTCATTTGTTAAGCGTCGAGTAAGTCATGAGAATGAAAGCTTTATTTGTGGGTAGGGAGGTGGTGAAGGTAAAATAAGAGCATCTGAATAAACAAACATTTTTATTGCATATAAAATGGGCAAAAATTCGATATACAGCTGGATATTTCGATATCTAATAATATTTAAATTAACTAGTCTAACAGCTCACCTAATACATTAAATCTCTAGTCTATATGTATGAATAAAATAGATAAAAATATGAAAATGTATATTCAAAAGGCTGGATCAACATCCATAGCACAATCAATCGAGTAGTGCCCCCAGGGTAAGGTTTCATCGGAACCATGAACAATATAGCGTTTATCATCCTCCGGACTAAGTGCTACTTTATTTTGGATAATTGAATGGACCAGATGTTTCTCGGCACGAATTAGATTTTGGGAAACCATTTTCTGTGTGAAGGTATCAAGGCATTCTTCATAATCTTCATATAGGTAAGAAAACCACATTACTTTACTTTCAACGAAGCAGTTTCCACGACCCCCACCCCTTCTCCCCACACCTTTCTACGATGGTATGAATATGGGAGGTCAAATTTTAAGGCTTTAGTATTCGACAATCGTTGGAACTATTAAGATGGCAAGCTCCAAAATGTTTAGTGTTTCCCAGCTTTACGGCAAGAAAGTTAAGCCGACCGATGAGAGATTTGGATTGTGGCTCCTGTTGGAAAATTTGGAAGGTAACAATCTGGTTACAGATATTGGAAATATTAAATACACGGAAGGTGAACACCCGCTGGAAGATGGACTTATGCCAATTACAGAACCATTTTGTGACAACATAATGCTTGTAAAGGTATGCGGCTTAGAGGACTGCGATGGAAATTCTAAACTTGTTAAAAAAGAAATATGCGGTTCTTTTAATAGTTATATACGTGAAAAGTTTGACGAATTGGTTTCTGCAAAACATGGTGTTTAAGCTAAGCTGCCTTTTCTCTTATTAAGTAGCAACCCACTTGCCATTGCAACAAGAGAAGTAATTGGAGAAGATTTGGAAATTATTAAAAGGAAGCATAAAGAACCCGTTTGCATTCCATACAAAGTAGAATTGGCAGACGTTAAACTCGACAAGCTACTTAAAGATATACCAAATTTATTGGAGCAATTCCGGAAGGAAGATTACTACCTAATGGACTTAGACATAACGCAGGATTTTGCAGGAGTTTTTAACAAAGAGGAAATGATTAATTATTTAACGAACAACTTTAACTTTTGCATCCAAGGAGAGTACAAGGAAATGTGCAACGTTATTGTAAACAATGATATAACAGTCGGCATAGATTGCCTTACTTGGCTCACATCTAACGCAAGGGTTAAAATATACAACAAATTTATTTGTCAAATAACCAGTCCTGGAGTTAACAAGAGCATTGGAAACCATATTATAGATTTCGTCAACTGCACAGATGCAAGATTAAAGGAAACTTTCTCTTCTGCATTGGCCTAGAAGTGTGCGCGGATTTGGGGTAACTTAAAACAGGAGGGGTGGGAGTCGCCGAAACTGCTTCGCCGAAAGTAAAGTAATGTGGTTTTCTTACCTATATGGCGCACCACCTCCCTTAATCCATATCTTTAGGAAATAGGAATAATACAACACTGGTAGGGATAAACAAAACAATAACAAAACGCAATTTTTGAATCGTTTTTATTTACAATAATAGCATGTTGAGTATAATACAAACAATTATTACACACAAAATACAACTCTTTCCTTATTTCTATTAGGCGTATGTTTAATTTTATCTATTTTCATCTTAATTCTATAACTTAGGTCCATTTCTGCAAATTCTCTTTCCAACCAGTAGTTCGAGCAATAGAAGATTTCCAAATTCTCAAACTTTAATATGTAACGAAGTCTTTCTCTGTGCTTAACTTCCTTTATAGCGGTAATTACCATTTCTGTTCCCTCGGCAATTTCTTCTAAGCGCTGGCAAAGCTTTAATTTAATACGATCTTTTATCTTCTGCATGGTAATATTTTTAATTTGGGTCATATCTTCTTGGGTAAAAGGAATATCCTTCCATACCTCTGTGGAAAACTTTAAATTTTCTATATTAGCGAATGTGTTAATATAAAGTATTGTAATATAACCATCTGCAATAAGAGCTGCTCTATTGTTGTAAACACTTAGAAATATATTTTTGTAGTAACCCTTTAAGAAGTAGACATTTTTTATGGCATCCTTTTCCGCTAACACACCAACATAAGTATATTTGTTTTTATTGTTTATGGTAAACGCCGACACCTTATACACACCTGCTGGGTCTAGGTTTATCCAATGGCTATAAAAATAGTTTTCTAATCTCTCCCTCAATTGTGTTATCTTCTCTTCTTTCTCCAGTGGAGTTCTATATTCTTCCTTTATTGCAGATGTATCTTCGAGAAAATCCAGCTTTCGCCTCTTGGTATCTAGCTCATCCATTTCCTGTTTTCGTTTCCTTGTCGATATAATGTAAGCTTGCGACAAAGGGTCGATTTCTTTAATCGTATAAGGAGAAAGTTTGTTTGTTTTATTAGTTCTCTTCCTCAAAATACGTGCAACCAAATTATCTGTAGAGATTAGTCCAGCGTCCTGTATGTCAATATCCTCCGGTATAGTAGAAAATGGGGTGCTGGACCTAGAAAAGTATGTCTCTCCAGCTTTAATGTAACACTTTTGTATAATTCGAACATTGTCTCTGTTCTCCTTTTCTTCTACAATTTCTATATGGTTAACAGGGAGGCAATTAAAGCTACATGCTGAGAGAATGTAATTTATAACCTTCTTCCTTGCGTCGGATTCTTTTGATAAATTTATTTGTAATCCCGTCAACTTTCTTGTATTGCTGTTACCCCAATAAACATATTGCAGCATATCGTTAAACACAAGACAACAGCTGTTCTGTAGACTCTCGGTCAGCTTTGTGCACATTTTTGCGATCGAAACAGAGTACAACGGAGAATTTTGGATGTACAACTTACTATCTTGTAGCAAAGTTATGCAATCTTCTAAAGGACTGTAGCCTTCTCCATGGAAATTTTCAATTGGGTAGTTATATATCGTAGCTTCTAATCGGGTAATACCATGCTTCTTGGCCAATGCAGAAGAGAAAGTTTCCTTTAATCTTGCATCTGGGCAGTTGACGAAATCTATAATATGGTTTCCAATGCTCTTGTTAACTCCAGGACTGGTTATTTGACAAATAAATTTGTTGTATATTTTAACCCTTGCGTTAGATGTGAGCCAAGTAAGGCAATCTATGCCGACTGTTATATCATTGTTTACAATAACGTTGCACATTTCCTTGTACTCTCCTTGGATGCAAAAGTTAAAGTTGTTCGTTAAATAATTAATCATTTCCTCTTTGTTAAAAACTCCTGCAAAATCCTGCGTTATGTCTAAGTCCATTAGGTAGTAATCTTCCTTCCGGAATTGCTCCAATAAATTTGGTATATCTTTAAGTAGCTTGTCGAGTTTAACGTCTGCCAATTCTACTTTGTATGGAATGCAAACGGGTTCTTTATGCTTCCTTTTAATAATTTCCAAATCTTCTCCAATTACTTCTCTTGTTGCAATGGCAAGTGGGTTGCTACTTAATAAGAGAAAAGGCAGCTTAGCTTAAACACCATGTTTTGCAGAAACCAATTCGTCAAACTTTTCACGTATATAACTATTAAAAGAACCGCATATTTCTTTTTTAACAAGTTTAGAATTTCCATCGCAGTCCTCTAAGCCGCATACCTTTACAAGCATTATATTGTCACAAAATGGTTCTGTAATTGGCATAAGTCCATCTTCCAGCGGGTTTTCACCTTCCGTGTATTTAATATTTCCAATATCTGTAACCAGATTGTTACCTTCCAAATTTCCCAACAGGAGCCACAATCCAAATCTCTCATCGGTCGGCTTAACTTTCTTGCCGTAAAGCTGGGAAACACTAAACATTTTGGAGCTTGCCATCTTAATAGTTCCAACGATTGTCGAATACTAAAGCCTTAAAATTTGACCTCCCATATTCATACCATAGTAGAAAGGTGTGGGGAGAAGGGGTGGGGGTCGTGGAAACTGCTTCGTTGAAAGTAAAGTAATGTGGTTTTCTTACCTATATGAAGACCGTAATCACATTTGAAGATTATGAAGAATGCCTTGATACCTTCACACAGAAAATAGTTTCCCAAAATCTAATTCGTGCCGAGAAACATCTGGTCCATTCAATTATCCAAAATAAAGTAGCACCCAGTCCGGAGGATGATAAACGCTATATTGTTCATGGTTCCGATGAAACCTTACCCTGGGGGCACTACTCGATTGATTGTGCTATGGATGTTGATCCAGCCTTTTGAATATACATTTTCATATTTTACATGTTTTTATCTATTTTATTCATACATTTAGACTAGAGATTTAATGTATTAGGTGAGCTGTTAGACTAGTTAATTTAAATATTATTAGATATCGAAATATCCAGCTGTATATCGAATTTTTGCCCATTTTATATGCAATAAAAATGTTTGTTTATTCAGATGCTCTTATTTTACCTTCACCACCTCCCTACCCACAAATAAGGCTTTCATTCTCATGACTTACTCGACGCTTAACAAATGACTCATACAAGATGGCTGACGCCATTAGCATGGTGGATGTTTACGAGATGGCCGCCTCTGATTAACGCCTGCGCAGATCGAAATTGCGTCAAAAATGACCACGATGGACCTTGGCGATTTCCCATGTTAATTTACATAAGGAATGGTCTAGAACCCGCCTAGCCCCTTTACTAATATTTATATTATTTGTATTAATTAATATTCGAAAGGTATTCGATATATCGCATTTACCCCTCTAAATAGTTGCAATGGGGCTATTGCGATATATGTGATGTGGGGTAATATCTACTGACATGACATACTTAAAATTGAATTGAGTAAATTAAGTATATAATATACGTTCCTATTCTCCATACTTATTTAGGATAAAATATTTATATTATTTGTATTAATTAATATTTGAAAGGTATTTGATATATCGCTCTAAATTGTTGCAATGGGGCTATTGCGATATATGTGATGTGGGGTAATATGCAATATCTACTGCATTTACCCCATCTCTAAAACAATTTTTTCTTTTAATTTTCAGAATTATGATGAGATATTACATGAAAAAGATTAATGCCAAATGCAACAGTTACTCTGCAGAGGATCTTTAATCTGCTGCAAGGGAGGTTTCTTCTGGTCGTTTAAGCTTATATTTGTCTGCCAATATCATGTTCCATATAGTACTTTATATTGTCAAGTGAAGGGTGCACGTGACAAAATTAAAAAGGTGAAAGGGTGTCCCACTGCATTGCCTATAGAAGTTAGAGCTAGCTAGACTTGTAGAAGGTATTGCGGCATTTGAAAAATGGAGGTTCGCTCCTACAAGAAAGGAGATCATCGAACTAGCTGGAAACTCTAACAAGAATAATAATATCGAGGCCCCATTTAAAAATGGGTTGGTTGGTTCTGACTGGTTCACATCGTTTAAACGGCGCCATAACTTAAGCATAAAAGTTCCTCAAAATGTAGAGTTTGCCGCAAGAAGGCTACGGATCGTTTCATTATTTACCGAAATTTTAATCTCCTAAAAACGATTCTTCATCAAGCAGATCTAGTTCGCCATATAGGGAGAATACAGCAGTACTGATATTAGCTAGTGCTTCTGGCATAAAATCAGCACCACTTATGATTATTAAGGGATTAAATGTATGGGATAAATTTATGGCACCTGCGGACACTGGATTCCCAAGAACACTATATGCTTCCAATAAGAAAAGGTGGATGGAGGCCCATATATTTTGAAAATATTTTACGAAATCACTTTTACCGCTTTTGGGCGACAAACGTCCCCAACTTATTGTCTATGATTAACATAGTACACACATTGACATTGAAGTAATAACAAGGGCCATGGAAGATGAAGTTATTATTTTAAAACTGCCACCACATAGTAGCCACTTACTTCCTAAGAAACTTCTTTCTCAATTTCAAGTAGAAACTTGGCAAGCAATAGAACCAGAGATAATTATAAACGGATTCAGAAAAGCTGGTGTTATTCCGTTTAGTTCTGAGGCGGTTTCCAAAGAAAAGCCTAATCCAGAAGCCTTGAAACGATGGGAACACGCTCAAACAAGTGGTGTACGAAAAGAGATTACACCACAGCCCTGTAACACTTCGTTAACTGAAGCTCAACTCACGCCAGTAAATCTTTCTCGGGCAGATCTTAGAATGACAAATGTTATTCCGGTTGACAGCGCAACTAAGATATTCATGCAAATCCAAGTACAAGCAAAGTTAGTTTGAAAGATCTGTTTTTAGAGACCGTTACCTGAAAAAGTGAGGAGAAGACGAGTAGGGACAGGAGCCGAACTTATAACAAGCGCAGAGGTGCTTCAAGAATTAGAAAATAGAAAAACTATAAATACGACAAAAACCACCATTGAAGGCGAAAACAAATGAAGGAAGCGTCAATCTGCAGTCTCGTTGGTAAAAGCTTCTGCTTGGAGTTTATTATTTCTGGTCGTATAATGGTTCTAGTTGCTCCAGTGTCTACCAGCAGAGTATATCTCTTGCCATTCACTTCTCCATCTACATATACACTGTCGTTGCGACATCTGAGCGAAGCTATCAGTATGAGAGGGTCTTTGGAACGATCATGGGTCGGTGCTGCCCCCTCGTAGCCGGCCTGTTCTAGTTTCCCTGTGACTGGGGTTCTTGGTTTGCAGGAGTTCTGGGGCGCTTACATGAACTATGTACATGCCCTAGTTCGCCACAATTCCAGCATCTGATCATTCTCGACTTCTTGTCCATCATACTTTTTCTTAAACTGACGAACTGGTCAAATTTGTCTTCATCATCTTCTTCTTGGATGGTCCTAATTTAGTTATATCCCGAAGCCTTCGTTGCTGCTTCATATTCAAGAGCAGCTGTCAATGCGTCAACTAATGTTTTACGATGGACTAAACGAAGCGTCTTCGGCATATCGGGGTCGCGTAAGCCATCGATGAAGGCCTGGATTCCATCATGTTCTCTTGTGCTGATGGATAAGCGAATCGAGCTAACCGGGCAATGTCCACTTCATACTCTTGGAGGGCTTCATCACGTTTCTGCTTTCGGTTCTTCAGCTGGGATTGGTACAAGTGCTTTATATGTTCGTGGCTATATCACATGTCCAACCTCTTCTTCAGCTGCTCGAAGTCATCCGTTTCTTTAAGTGGTATCGTCTGTAGTACATCTAAGGCATGTCCCCAAAGCGCGATAGTTAAGTTCACTGCCCTCTCTCTATCGGACCAATTATTCACTATAGCAGCTGCTTCAAACTGTTTCACATAATTGATCCACGACATTTTTCCATCGAACTTTGGGGCCTTGACTCGGGTATAACTACCAATGACTTGTAACTTAGGGTGTGTTTCTGGCTTGCAAGGTTTTGTTTGCTCGGTCTTATTTTCTTCCGCTGGCGTCTCTTGAGTTCTTACATCTGTCATCTTCTTTTCTAACTCCTTGATTTTCTCGTTCATCGTTGTCATCTTATTCTCAATCTTCTCGTCTATCGTTGTAATCTTATTCTCGATTTTCTCGTCCTTCGTTGACATTTTATTCTCGATTTCAGATTTTAGAGAAGAAATTTTATTTTCAACGTCAGCGGCAATGTCGTTTTTCATTAATAAGATATCGGCAGATATATCGTTCTTCAAAGCAGAAATCTTGTCGTCAATATTAGCAGAAATGTCGTTCTTTATAGCAGAAATATCGTTTTTCACATTCGTTGAAATTTTCTGTTCCATGGCAGAAATATCGTTCTTCATAGCAGAATCTGCTCGACCATGTTCTCTTCCATGGCAGAAATCTTCTCGTCCATGCTAGTAGAAATTGACGAGATTAAGGTGGAAGCCTCGTCATTAAATAAAACTGTTTCTTGATCAAATCCGTCATTTTCAACTCGCGATCTTCCAATTCTGCTCTCAACTTAGTCACTTTCAAGTCACATAGTCTCTGGGCCATTTTTACGTAGCAATTTATTTATATGATCCCAGTTCTGACATCAATGTAATGTTTTTCTTATTTATTTAAACAGTAAACGGGTGGGATAAACTTTAAACACACGGTATGGCTACTTACGAATTTATTTAAGCACTGAACTACTCACTAAGACTTAATTTATATACACTTAACTATTCCCTTACATTTAATTTATATACACAAAAACTTAATTATTAATTTATATCAACACTTTACTGTTCGCTATTTTGGTGTATTCTTGTTCATTTGTCGAGACTACTTTATGAACTAAACTAACTCGCTGGTCGGTCCCTTATATATTAGTGCCCTTTTTACTAGATAATTCTAGATTGCGGCTTTCACAAAGGCAATTGGCTCCGGCATTTTCTAGGTAAGACTGGTCACAAAAAAAAATGTCTAGATAAGATAGTCACAATCGTAAACAGTTCTAAGAAATCCCTGCGCATCCTCCATAATTTTAACTTTCATACATGGCTTAGACACGGATTCAGGGACTATACCAGTGTGCTGTTTCGTAACATTATCAAGAATCCGATCACAATGAAGAGTTTTTGTTAGAGATAAATTCAGATCATGAAAAAGAAGAACAGGATGATGGTGAGCTCAAAATTGGGAAGTGAGTAATAGTTCAGTACTGCACAATTTGTTTCGTCATCGATTGAAGACCTTGATACTGTCCCTGAATGTGACATAGTAAAGATAATTCCAGATCCAGTGGTGGATTGATGAGGTGGTTAAATGAGATTTAAAAACATTAAATTTGATGGTTTTGATATTTAGAAGCTGTCATTGCACAAAATGTGTAAGTAATTTAAGTTTTTCGTATTTTTGATTCAGTTTTTTATAAGTTAAGTACAAACAGTTGTTTTAAAGAACATATCTTCTCACGTTTAAGGTTGTGTTTTGCAAAAAGTCACATTCATGTTTATTTGTTGGTATTGGTAACTAATAATAACCCCTAAAGGCTCCCTTACAAGAGTTAGAAATATGGTTGTTTTATAACGAGAAAACCTACCAACCCTCTTAGTGCTCGTTATAGGTATGCGGGTTGTCTCACGTGGTACAACCCGTGCTCGCCAATCGACTAACTTCGAGTCGAAGAAGGGGTGGATTATTCAAAGAATTATTAAGTTTACCAAAAGGGCGCCAGAGAAGTTTTGGCAAGCACCCAAGACTTCTTTAAATTAGCCCACAACTTCTCAGTGGGTTAACAACACTCACTACACACTCCAAAGGTTAAACTGATAGGTAAAATATCATGAGAAAACAAAAGTCAGCAAGTATCCCCTGATTGAAGCTTTAATTAGTCATTGTGGACCAAAGGTCTCTTTTCGAAATATTTATTACAATATCACTACAAAAATGTTGCAAATAATGTCTGAACTCCGCTGAAGGCTGTAAACTCAGAATGTAGATGGGCTGAAGGCCGAAATCTACATAAATACAAAAATGTCTAACTAATTTATCAGTTACAACTCAAGTGATCAACTGTCAAGCAGATTCTATAAACTCTGAGCAGAGCTGAAGGCTTCAAACTCAGGGTGCAGAAGAGCTGAGGGCCCCAAACTACACCGATGTCTCAATTCTAAAATTCAAGAGAAACGACCAAATAGTTCATATACAATACCTCAAAAATACAACGATAATATATATCAAAATTAACAATGTACAGTTACAAGGGTTCACAGTTCCGCAATTTATACCAATATCAATATAAATATATTTACTTGCATAAGCATAAAATTTAAATAGCGAACGAGTTTAGCGTTGCTAGAGAAAATACAATTCAAAAGTATGTACGGCGCAAGTTATATGCATAAAATTGTCAGGATTAGAAAAATCCACTAAATATCGCAGTACCAGGTACGTACCGTAGTATCTTAGCGTATTTTAAACTATGAGCAAGATTTCAAATTTTTAAATACAAAGTACAAGTGTAAAGCGAGATTATAATAAATGCCGCAAAAAAAGGAAATAAAACTTTATATGAAAAACGGTGATATGTGACGCATAAATGTGAATGTACAAATGAAAATGAAGAATAAAAAAAAGGAAACTGTTCACTTATCCTTTTTGCGGAACCAGAACAGGAACTGATGTTGCTCCAGACTATTCCAGCTCTCCTGGAACTGGTCTCACTGGCTCATTAAATTCCAATCAGTGATTTTAATATCCATATACAAAAACCCCCCTCTATAATGAATCCTTCGCCGTCTACGGAAATTTACCACGAATACGCAATTTCTCTAATTTCTTCTGGTATCCACAGTCAACGGCCGTTTTTGGACCAGAAGCCTGTCGGGTCGGGGCTGCCAGCTGTCGGTTTCAGCCGTATTTTCCTTCCCATACGTCGGTTTTTTCAGTGAAATGCTTATGGCTCCCAGTAAACGTGTGTTTACACCTTGACGGCAAATGGAGGACTGAATTTTAACTTCGCTCCGTCAGCGCTGTGACTTCTCTCAGTCGACAGGCTAGCCAATATTAAATCTCCGACGGCTCGGCAAATTTTCGCGTTACAGTTTGGTCTTTTCATAATCTGCTAACTGTAAGAATAATTACAAAATCTTGTAACCTTTTAAAATATCAATAAAGAATTTGCAAAAAAATACTGTTTTAAAACTTATTTCAAGGTCTTTTACAGTCGCTCCGTTCTCAAATTATATGATAAATAAAGGAAAAAATATTTGAAACCATTGCATTTGCCACACTTCGCGGGGCAAATGCGAAATATTTACAACCTTTTACAAAATATATAATTGCAGACGAAGGTGAATTGGTTTACTTTTACTGGACCTTGCACAAAAAATGTTAAATAAGTTTTCCCAAATCCAAGCAGTCATATGTTTTAAGGTACCTTTGTTATTCAGCAATGAAACCACACTATCAAGATTTCATGTCGCATTCACCCCGACTCACGTTTTACTTCTTATGGCTTAAGTAAGTTTAAGTATATAGTTTTTATTTATTTACTTGTAGATAAAAGAACTGAGGAAATTATGAGAAGACGGAAACATTACGAAAAAGTAACAATTCGTAGTTGCACTACTGCGGGGAAAAATATCATACAGGCTGCTCAACACATAACACCTAGGTGACAAAA
This sequence comes from Galeruca laticollis, assembly GCA_963921935.1. Taxonomy (NCBI): domain Eukaryota; kingdom Metazoa; phylum Arthropoda; class Insecta; order Coleoptera; family Chrysomelidae; genus Galeruca; species Galeruca laticollis. Next base: position 48,516,986 of record OY998183.1, on the reverse strand, counting down.
ACTCCATTTATTGCTTTGGTTTCTCCGATAATATATGATATAATAATAATCTCTATTTTAATTCATCCTGATACAACATGATAGTAACAAAATTGAACAAAATTGTCCAGCTTTAACAGTAAATACAGATTAACAATACTAGGTGTACACCCTTATACCAAAAATTGGGCCAAGTCTTATACATTTTGTTCTTGCCAATTGGGAATTATTTGGAAAAATGTTTTTTTGTAAGTATCAATTGAACATAGAAAAAGTTGGATGAATTTAACGAACGACATGGTTTTTTATGTGATTTCAACAGTTTTTGTGACTTAAATCTCATTACTTTAATTGTTTATTAAATGTAAATTTCATTCTTTCTAGAGTCACTTGAGATGTGTACATAGCGCAAACTTTTACTGACATCCATAGATGGCTGTTTTGGTAGTATTATAATTTACATTATTATTTCTATGAAAAGTACTATTTTGCCTATTTGTACGATTATTATCATTGTAACTAACTTTTGTTATTAGTAAAATACTGTTTATTCAAATTTTTATCATTGATATTATAATATTTGTTTTTCTATTGTAATTAAATAATTACTTGAAGTTCCCATAGTCGTAATATTTTGTACTGCTATGGTTTCCATTACCTGATATTCAAAAAATCTTGATAGGTACATCATTATTTATTCTACTATAATTTTTGTATGTTGTACCTTTGCACACATTTTAATGGCATGCAAATGCATTCATACTATTACCTATGATTTCATCATACTTCCTCAAACAAAATCTATCCCTTATCCTGGATTGTACCTGTTCACTCCAAAAATAAGTCATTAACAGCCTTTCCAAATCTTCAAAATTCACTATTTCATATTTTTTTGTTGTATACCATACCAATGCTTGAATGTTAACTTGTCTCCTTTTTTATTGTTTATCTTTCTTATAAATACTTGTGAATGTATTTTCTTTAGATCTCCATCAAATTTGATTATATTAGTTATGCCTATTGTTATTATTCTTTTGTCTTACTTTCTCTTTTTCCAATTCATTCCTTATCTTCAATGTTTGTTTTCTTTGGTTCTCTTTCATATTTTCTAATTCGTCTTCAATTTTTTTGAATTTTGTTTTCTCTTTTTCTCTTCTGGTTATTTCTATATGTATTTCCATTTCTTGACTTATGACTTATTTTTTCTTCTAGTTGTCTCATCTCTTGTTGATTTTTATCTATCCTATAGGACCAAAAAGTCATTTTGAATAAGTTTTCAGCACCAAAACTCCTTGCGGACTCCTTTCGAATCATTTATTGCATACCATCTTTTATTGTGAATCATTTTTCTAAGTTTTTCCTCCTCTTCTCTTTTATTATCGTCTACCCTGGTTCCGAATAAAATACTACATGAACAATGGTACCTTTCAATTCTCCTTGATCTTAGCTGCGAGTTCCAATATTGAAATCATAGAGCGATTCCAATCGAAGGTCCTAGCATTATTGTAGAGGTTCCATGACCTGTGCCAAACTTTGTTATAACCGTGCCATCGGTTGAAGTGGAAGTCAAATTATAGATGTAAGAAAAAATAGTTGGTGGATTTCTTTTAAGCATATCAATTTGTATTGATTTGTTACATGATTTAGCTATAATAATTGTTATGGATTGCAAATAAATTGGGCAAATAAAAGAAATATAATACAAGTGGCATATTTTGTATATATTTATGATTCATGTATCGTTTATCATTTTCTTACTGGACGCACAAATATTCAAAATTTTTTAGTTTACTTTACAAATACTGCTCTTTACATTGAATATTCTTTTAAAAATCAATTCTTATTACTTATTCTAGTTTTCTCCATCATATTTCCACTCAGTTCTTATACCATGTCTTCCTCTCTTTTCAATATACTTAATTTCAAAAACTTTTTTCACAATCCTACTCTACTTACAACTCATCAATAATATTCTCTAATCAGAATGTTTGTATTTCCCACAATATTTGATTAAAAGTTAACAAGTATCACCCTGTAAAAATCAAGTACAGTGGCGTATTAGGTAATCAAATAAATTTGTATCTGTTGCTGAGACCAGTAAATTAGAAGTAGGTACTAAAATCCGAAATATAAAATGTCAATATCAAGTTTCACTGCCGTATTTCCTTTGATAATTTTTCCAAGATACAGCTTCTCATTTCTTTCATTCTCTGAATGATCCGCATCAGCTATATTGCCTAGTTACTTTGAATAAGATAAAATTAGTTGGTTATAGAAAATTTTAAAAAAGGATATATTTAAGATGTTGTGATTAATCAATGCCGCCTCTGGTCAAATTTAGTAGAAGTATCGGGCCCAAAGCGTTGAGAAGATAAGATATCTCACTAGATTAGTCGAAAGTTTTGGGTCACGGTATAAAAACTAGAACACTTCTAGCGATATAGACGACACAGCCATCGCAACCAGGAGCACTCAACCGGTGATTCAGCAAATCATGAACCGAATCGACAACTGATGTACAACGTGGAAGATCAACATCAACATAGAGAAGACCCAGTGTTCTTTAAGAAGAACAGGAAGACACTAGAAGACGAAGTGGACATAGCGGGAGAAGAAATCAAGACCACCCAAGCTAAGTGTCTGGAAGTCATCCTAGAACAAGGACTGACATTCAAGTACCTCGTTGACTACCTAGTTAACAGTAGAGCAAAATAACGCCTGGGAGAACTCGGAAGAAAATACAAGCAGGAACTGAAGACCAAGCTGCACCTGATCATGGCCATCCTTCTCCCTATCCCTGCCAAGAGCAATCGAAAGAAGCTCCAAATCCAGCAGAATATCAGCCTGAGGCAATGGTACATCAGGACCCAGAAGCTGTAAACGAAAGTTGAATCAGAAGAAGATCCAAGAAATCTTGAACGTCGCTGTCAAGACGAGATTTGAAGCGCCACCCCAATATCCAAAAAGGGAGCTGATAGAGTACACCAATGAAGACTACACCCGTGATACACGGCCGAAAAAACAAATATACCATGACCAGACCAGCAGTAAAGACCCACCAAGAAAAACAAGGGCAAATAAAGGAAAGGAATCACTTACCAGAAGGCCTGCTGATCCCCGGAATTCATCGTTCTTTGAAAGATGCATTCTGGAAGGGACGGGTTTGGTTGATTATGTGTTACAAAGATAGTCAATTACATTGCTGTACAGCATTGAAATAAATATTGTGAGCATTGAAAATAATTAATATACGTGAAAGTTGGTATACGTAGTTTAAATGAATAGATTGAAATAGTGTAAATGTTCGAATGAATATGTAAATAATTTGGACTTCAAATATAATATGATAAATGGACTTTTATATTTTCCTTTAAAAAAACTTTCACTTACGAGCCTATTACTGCTCTGCCTTTTCGTTTTACGTAGCTAATTACCTAACCATGCATGCCCTTTTTGCATGTTATAATTTAATCCACAATTACAGTGTTAGTTTTAAAGATAATTTATGTGTATAATAGGCTTAGGTAGTTGTTTGTAAAGATCATTTCTGATTATAGGTTAGTGCCGTTGGACGAATAAGTGAGAAAATTTGACGCACGGCCCTCATTTTGCACCTGCCTTGAATCTTAAAGGTAACGCCTTCGGTGTCTCATTAGTTCCCATCCCGTTTTTATAGTATACGTAAACGGTGAGAAATTAAAATGTTATGATAATATGATACATTTTAATAACAGACTTGAGCCTTTGAGAAAAGTGTTCGACTCACTATAAAAGTAAAATGTAGATATAAATAAGAAAACTTGTGATAAATATCTTTTTTTAAACTTCCACTGTGTTTAAATGTTAAGTATTATGTCCTATCAATTAATTGACGCTGCTCTAAAACTAATGAAGATAAGAGCAGGACCATATAGTTCTAATTAAAATAACGTCATCACAATGTATCAGTATTTGTAATACATGTCCTCTTTTCTAAGCATGGGCTCTCCAGATCAGGGACATCATTATGTTTTTTCCTTTAAAATGATATAAATCTCCAAACTTCTGTAGAGATAATAATAAAATAGTTTCATAAATTTAAAAAAAGAAAGTCGTAGAAAAACGAAAATTTCCACGCCCAAATCTTGTCAATTTGAGAAGAGAAGCTTCCGGAATAATACCTCATCCTTTTGAGATGTGAACTCTACATTTCACCGGTTTATCATAAGCTACTTCTTCTGTGTAAAAAAACAAGTCAATTCTTCGAAAAATTTTTTCATTAAAGGAGGGAGGTATATGTTACAGTCACAAATAGGTAATAAGTTCAGGTATACAAAATAAAATGTTTAGTTCAAATCGTACAAACCTTACTTGGTAATATAGTTAATTCTTGGGACATGTTCATCTCTTTTAGGATTCACTTATACGGGAACATATGATCTTTGCAATTTTCACCGGCTAAATATTGTTCATAATCCAGAGTACTTCTAACTGTCAAAGTTCTGTACCGATCGGTTAATAATTGTCTATGATTTATCTATGTTCTATCTCACTCCCGATCGACGATTTTTCTATGGCAGTAATTCCCTTAGTTATAAACTCTGTAGTTCATTCGATATAATCGATTATTCATGTTGGATAATCAATCCTGCTTGTTTCTTTAACTTTAATTAAGTCCTAATCTTCTAAATTCAGTTCTTATTTGTAATTATCATCTAATATATAATTTACGTTTAAAATAGTTGTGAGAGGGAAGTCAAGTCTTTAATCGATTATTCGATTAGGGTTTTCGAAAGGTAAGCTGACAGCGTCATACTGTCACTATTAGATTTTTTGCAAAATTTCCAAATATTATAAATTCGCAGGCATTAACTCGCCAGCTCTCTTTTTTGGCTTTTCTATTTTCTGACGAAATCGTTATAACCTATAGTCATTTTTTTTTGGTTATCAACCAAGTAGGTTGTATAAGTTGAAGATAAATCCAGTTGGTTATCGGATATCTCATGTCTGGCACGCTACCAACTCCAAGTTGTTATTATCCACATTAGGATTTTGATTTTGGTGGGATTAGACTGGAGTTGGGCTTCACCCGAGGGGGATTCTTTTGTTGGACATTAATCCACTGCAGAACCATTGGATCTTACTTCTTTTATGGGAATATTTCATCTGGAAGACGTAACATATACCCGAACTCCATACATCGACTTTTCAAGCTTCAGTATACAAGATAAGTACTTCCTTAATGTTAAAACTTGAGGACGAGCCGTGAGTTTTTGATTGTATCGTGAGTGATGATGTTTCGGCATTAAAAGTCTTGTCGGCTTGCCAATATTCTGACCTCCGGTGTTATTTTGGTTAACCACGTGTTTAGGTTTAAGTATTCTCAAATATTGTTATATTAGTCAGCTTCCTAGCATAGAATTTTCAATCTACCATTTATATTTTCATCATTGATTTATTTTATATATAGCCGCATGGTTCGTTTCTTTGTATATAGAGCGTATAGAGCCATTTTAATTAGTAAATAGATTGTTATCAACAGCTTATGATAGTTTACTTTACCTAGATTCCTGGCACAAACTATGAGCTCTCGCTCATGGTGAGTGAGAATCTTCACGACCCTGAATTAGAGTAATATAACTACCTTAACGAGTCTCATGACAACCAATATTTCATTCAGTCATAGAAGCCGCTCTTCTTGGTACTAACTGATTTTACGGAGCATTCCGCTTATCGAAATTTTGCACATTGACACTGGGCAATCGTAGCCTGTATATCAATAAACTAAGCTACCCAACCTTATACAAACCTCTCATTATTCTTGAAACAATCATTCTAAAGTCATGTAATAGTCTAGATCTAGACAATGGTAACCTAAGTCATAGCTCCAACACTAGAGAGAAGTTTCTGTATATTCGACTGGTGCCCAGGTTATGGTTATCTAATCATAAACTTATCCCATTTTTCTCCCGAAGCTTCTACCACTAAAAGCAACTACTTATGATAATTCATCAGTCACGTTTAGTATTTACGCACTGAACCATATTGCAACCAGTGTTTGATTTTAGTATCTTCAAACTGACTGCACATTTTTAAATATCCACCACGTATATTTCAAATCTGAAACTAATATCACTGAAGATATCTTCGATCCTAATACTACAGTTATTATAAGATTTTTCATAAAATTGATACAACAAAAAGTCTCATAAACATTCTATAATAAACAGTTTACCCCCGCTTTGGATATCAGTAATTTTACGGGTAAAACGTCATTTTTTACGGCAAAATAAAAATAGTATATTGTTTTACGAGTAACGAAAGTAACAAACAATCGATTTCAACAGGACAGTCAAACCCTTTTTCTTTCTGCGTGCATTGCTCATGAATATCTTTGTTTTTTACATTCCACGCATTATTCGTACATCTTGTTGTTGTTTCGTTACTCTGGGTCGGAAGTTTCTGACTATATGCGCCTCGATGTCGATGTTGGTTGTTGTCTAGAAAAATCGGGATCTTCCAATTGATGGCACAAATGTTGCGTTTGGCAACCCTGTTGAAATCCGTTGTTTGTGTTTTTCCAAGGTTCAGTTAACAGCTTTGTTCCCAGATTTTACACCCTCACTTGACTATATCGTACTGATGACGGCTAATGAGCCAGAAACATGCTTGTCTCTGTTCATGCTGACTTTCATGAGGCCGTTTACTTTCTGCGTTAATTAACCATGGATCTCATTGTTATTTACATTTCACGCATTATTCGATCATCTTGTTGTTGTTTCCTTACTCTGGGTTGGAAGTTTTAAACTCTATGCGCCTCCCTGTCGATGTTGGTAGCTCTATCGAAAAATCGGGAACTTCCAAATGATGGTACAAATGTTGCGTTTGGCTGTCCTGTTGAAATTCGGTGTTTGTGCTTTCCAATGTTTCATTTAACAGCTTTGCTCAGCTCAATAAAGTACCCCCCCCCCAATCGAAATTTCCATCAAAAACATATATGTCCGTAATGCACTCCTAATGCACCAATATGCTCCATGAATGATTTTATTGCACCACATTTCCCGAGAGATTACGGCTATTTATTTATGGGAGGGGGCGGCAAATAAACGCTAGACCTCCCTTCCCCCAGTCGGAATTTTCAAATTTTGTACTTTGCACCATAAAGCGCTTGTAATGCACCATAATGCTTCACAGAAATAATACTTAGCACCACTCCCTTCAGTTAGTAGTATCGCATAATTCAGAGTGAATGATAGTTTTCAAAAAAAACAAGTAGCATCGGAAATCACTTCTAATTCACTCATATGCACCACCAAGAAAAATAAAAGCCCCCTCCCGTTACTTAGTTAAACCTCAATATATAGAGTGAAGTTGCCATCCCCAATCATAATTTGCAAAAAAAACAAGTGGCACTTCTAATGCACTCATATGCACCACCAAGAAAAGAAAAATCCCCCTCCCCTTACTCAGTTAAACCTCAATATTTAGAGTGAAGTGGGCCACCTCCCCAATGATAATTTTCAAAAAAAGCAAGTGGCATCGGAATCCACTTCTAATGCACTCATATGCACCACTAACAAAACAAAATACCCCCTACCCCTAGTAAGTTGAACCTCATTATTTAAAGTGAAGTTGCCCCTTCCAAAGAAAAATTCCGAAAAAAATTTAGGGTAGTGGAGGCCACTTCTAATGCACGCTTATGCACCACCAACAATTCACGCAATTTACATCTAGTGTGCACACCATACCCACAGACAGTTTTAAAATTTATTATTTAGTTTGAAGGTGTTTTTTCTCTTTCTAATGCGATGTGGTGTTAGTCTGGGCACATTTGCTTGATTTAACAGGTGTATTTTTGTAGTATGGCGCAGAAGCTCTCAACAATTTATTGGTTTTTTCAGATACCATCATATATCACTTTCAATTTACGAATATCGTTTCTGTTATTAATACTATTTATCTTTTTTTATGTTAATCGTTTCTAGTATAGTTCTAACTTTTCCATTATTTACTTTAGCTAATATTTTTACATTGTCAAAATCAAATGTATGCCCTGTATTCTTAGAGTGATTGTATAAAGCTGTTACAGCAGTTTTTGAATATTTATGAGCTTGTATTCTTTTTTGAAGATATTATTTGCTTTGACCCATATACGTTTTATTGCAATCTCCACAAGGAATCTGGTATACTGTGTGTATTTGTTATTTTTTTGGAATATTTGGTTTATTTTTTGAAAAAATTTTTGGTTGGTGTTCTTTAATTTGTGGGAAACAGTTAAATTTGTTAATCTTTTCTGATAAACCGTGTACATATGGTAATTATATAAATGATGTTGGTTTTTATTGTGGTTTTTGATTTGAATTGTAGATTACATTTCTTTAATAGTTTTGTTCACAAATGGTAATGGGTAATTCTTTTCTCAAAGGATATTTCGGATTTCATTTAAATTGTTATCATATAGCTTTTTTTGATATTAAGTACCTCAACGACCTTTTTATTTTCGGAAACGTGACATCAGATTCTAAATAATTAATGTGATAATCTATATATTTTGACCTCTCTATGGTCCTCGTGATAAAACGTTGCCGAAAAACTATCATACTTGTGGTCTAAAACGATTATTTTATACAATATCTCACGACGATTACGACAAATGTCTGAAACAAGCAGTTGCCAAATTAGTTAAGTTTAGGGTCATCTATTAGCGATGCTTGTAGAAGTAACACCGGAAATTATTAGGGTCGCATGTACTAGAAATCTTTTCACAATATTTGAAAAAGGCATTTACGAAGACGGACAATCTTTTGAACATCCTATTTAAGATTTCCAAGTTTCTTGGCTTATAAAATATGAATGTTTATTGTAATTTTGCCTTGTATGTGTCATCACATAAATATATATATATATATATATATATATATATATATAACAGATATTTAAAGAAAAAGTAAAATTTCAAAAAATATGATTAAATAATTATCATTTTCGAAAAAACGACTAGCTTAAAAAAGCAATTTTTCGGTTTTTCCACTAGATTCTCCTGTTGCAGTAGCATAGTTTTTATTAAATATACGGCACTAAAATGGTCCCACGGGATCTTAAAAAAGGCGTTTCTTTCATTCAAAAATGCATTTAAAACCTCCACCATTTTTGGGAATCTACACGCCACCAAATTAAAGCTGGGGTTGAATATGCCTCGACTTGTGGCCAAAAATCTTATATTACCAGTAGTATTATGTACAGAATGTGTTCAATAAATAATTTAGAAATCGTTATATATATATATATATATATATATATACAAATTGGAAAATATCTTTTTGGGGATTGCAGCAAAAGAGGAAAAATACACTCTATTCAATTCTCCAAGCTTTCGTAAATCTTTATTTACATCATCAGGGAACTACAATAAGGAAAGCAAAAAATATATTTTAAAAAGTGTTCTTACAAACATTTCTACAACTTACATTGATCGAGATTGCATCATAGATCTTGAATACAAGAAAAGTGTACAACAGCAAGTCATCAAAGAAATAGGTCCAGTCGGCAATACATTTGCCTACTACTGGTTCAAATTTAAAACATTATTAAAAAATAAAAACTTAAAACATTAAAAAACGAGAATCCACACACCCACGCGGACTTGTGAGAATAATGGCGGAAACTGAAAATGTCAGGTTAAGTACAGCATTCATCATTACTAAATGAATGAAAAGAATCGAACTTTGCAATGACGCGGACACAGAAACAATCGAATTGAAACTTTCAAGAGAATACCGGGGTGGTACCAGAATTATGGAACTGTTGTGAAATATCACTCCAATGAAATTCTCATTAACGAGAATTAATATGTGATTATTGATGTTATTTATTATTATAATTAATATTATTATGGATCTATTAATAAAGGGGGAACACCTACCATGATGACACAAGTAGGAAACTAGTGAAAATTATTAATATTATCATTATTATTATTAATATTGTTATTAATATGAAGACAATTGTGCTTATCAAGCGTTAGGAGGAGGGAGTAGAGATTACTCAAATTCTGAATGTCAGTCTTCTTATTCATACAACCTTCTTCTTGGAAGATGAAAGCCATTTTCAAAAGCAATCTTTTGTTATAACTCCTCTCACGAGAAAGGATTTTAACTCCTTCAAAATCAATGACATGATCCAACGAGGAGACATGATTAGCCAGAGAACATCTTTCAGGATGTAACCTTATATCACTTTTATGGAGGGATACACGGCTAAAAATTTTTTGGGAGGTTTGACCAATATATGAGAGGCCACAACTGTTACAACACAGCTTATAAACAACATTACTACAATCCACGACAGGTATCTTGTCTTTCAAAGGACTATAAATTGACTTAACAATCAAGGAACTCCTGCAGGCAAACCTAACATTCTGTAAGTATTGTGAAAAAATCCTAGTAAGTCTGGGCGTAATTTCCTTTATATAAGGCAGAGAAACCGTTAAAACGGAAGTAATCGTTCTAGAGGCCGAGAGAGGATCCAACTCAGCTGTACCTGCTGCGTCAATTGATTGTATTGAAGTATGTGATAAAACAGAAGACGTGTTGAAGATGATCTTTCTTAGTAACTGTTTTGGATAGGAATTGTCTAGGAACAAATTGAAGAGAATATCACGATTCTTATTTCTAAACACAGGGTCAGAGAGGTTCATAACTCTAGCTGTCATTTTTTTAACCAAGTTAACCTTTATGCTAAATTTATGGTAAGAATTGTAGTTGAGATATCTCCCAGAGCTACTTTGTTTTCTATACCAATCAGTTATAATGACATTATCAGGAGACCTAGTCCATAAAGTATCTAAGAAGAGGACAGCCATATTAGAGTTTTCTGTTTCGAGAGTAAACTGAATGTAAGGATCATAGCTATTAAAGGTGAAAAGGAGATCTTGGGTGGAGTCCACAGGGCAAGCCAGGATTATATCATCTACATATTTCTTGATGAAAGGTACATTGAAAGGAAGTACCGGAAGGACCACGTCCAACAGATCATCCATTACATAGCACGCTAATATCGGAGAAATACTAGCTCCCATAGGAGTACCAAAAGTCTGTTTGTAAAATTTATTATTAAAAGAAAAGCAGGTAGAACTGAACAGGAATTCAATCAACTCAATGAACATGTCAATATCAATATTACACACCGCACAAATGGATGGCCAGTGTTTGTGAACTGAACGTATAGCTGCTTGTAAATAAACATTGCTAAAAAGTTAAACCACATCCAGACTGACCAAAACATAGTTTTGTGGAAGAGTTCTTCTGTTAAATAACTCAAAAACCTGGAAGGAGTCCTTAATTAAATACTCATTCTCATTACTGTATGCCTTAGTCAAGATATCTGTGAGGAAAGAGGCAATAAATTCAGGAGAGTTGATAGAAGCGACAATAGGTCTCATTGTCAAGGTGGGCTTATGAATTTTAGTGTAAAATTTTGCTATGACAGAGTTATAAGAAGTTAATTTTTTCTTCGTGATCTCATCAATCTGTCTCTTATTTTATAATCTGTTAACAAGAGTGTTGGATTTGGATTGGATCGTCCTACTGGGATCTCTCGAGAGGGGAACATAGGAAGAATCATTGTCGATTATATCTTGAGATAACTTGAGGTAATCCTCCTTCAACATAACAACAGTCACGTTACCCTTATCTGATTTAGTAACAATTAACTCAGAGTGCATTTTCAGGAAACATCTTGCTTCAAACAACAAATTTCGAAAAGGAGATGGATGGCAATCTTCTTTATGAGCATGATTAGTGATAACATTAATGGACCTAGCAACAGCAAGACTTCTATTATCAACGTCCGGAATCAGAGAAGAAATGTAATCGATATCAGAGAGGATGGATTTAATTGGTATATCTATACCTAATTGAGGTTCCACACTGAATTTAGGGCCCAACGACAGAAACTTCTCTACATTAGGGGGGATACTCACATTAGAAAGGTTCTTAATCCAAGAGGGCTTTGTCTTAAGAAATGTACCGTACCACTCATCTCTCAAGTTATTAAATTTATTTATGTTTTTTCTTTTAATATTATGAAAAGATCTATTATAGTGTCTCAACTGTTTATGAATGAAATTATTGCAAATGAATTCATTTGTGTTATTAATTATATCAATTTCCAAATTAGAGAGATTATTTTCAAGAGTAACAATCAACTTTTGATTAACATTGATTTCAATATTTAACAATTTGTATCCTAACCTGTTAAGTAAACTCCTAGTCACGTGTGTGTGTGTATCTTGTCTGTAAATTAAATTTTCAATAGGAATGGTCGAGTGTATGATATGACCAGGTAAAACGCCTGCTTTTCTACATTTTAGCAGGAAAATCCTTCTATTACGTTTCTTTGCCAACTTCATCTTAGTTTTAGACCATCTCTTCAACAACCTAACTGCATATATCCCATAGGTGGACTGAATATCATTGAAAAACCCCATCTTTCATAAAGCTGAAAAGCGAAAAACGCCGTGTTCGTTGCTGATCAATTAGAACACAAATTGAAAAATATATTTTTGGGGATTGCAGCAAAAGAGGAAAAATACACTCTATTCAATTCTCCAAGCTCCTCATTAAGGACTCCTTCCAGGTTTTTTGAGTTATTTAACAGAAGAACTCTTCCACAAAACTATGTTTTGGTCAGTCTGGATGTGGTTTCACTTTTTAGCAATGTTTATTTACAAGCAGTTATACGTTCAGTTCACAAACACTGGCCATCCATTTGTTCGGTGTGTAATATTGATATTGACATGTTCATTGAGTTGATTGAATTCCTGTTCAGTTCTACCTGCTTTTCTTTTAATAATAAATCCCCAAAAAGATATTTTTCAATTTGTGTTCTAATTGATCAGCAACGATAACGGCGTTTTTCGCTTTTCAGCTTTATATATATATATATATATATATAAATATATATACACATATATATATATATATATATATATATATATATAGAAGAAAGATAGTCTTTGCTGACTAGTTAGGAATAAAACTAGTGAATATTGGGGATTGCAGCAAAAAATTGGAAAAGATATACTCTTAGCGGAAAATGTCCAAGCTTTCGAGGATGTTTGTAGCTTGGACATTTTCCGCTAAGAGTATATCTTTTCCAATTTTTTGCTGCAATCCCCAATATTCACTAGTTTTATTCCTAACTAGTCAGCAAAGACTATCTTTCTTCTACTTACAGACATGGGGTTTTATCGTAACATCTACATAAACTACGGAGAAACAGCTGTTCAAAAATATAAAGCATGGTCTAAAACCAAAATGAAACTTGCCCGTGAATACAACAGGAAACAATTTTTATTGAAATGTAGGAAATCAGGGATTTTACCCAATCATATAACTGCGGCTATTAGACCAATTGACGACCTCCTGATGAGACAGGACATTCACAAGAAAACAGGGATTGATTACAGGTTAGGGATAAAGCTTCTTAATATTGAAATTTCTAATAACCATTCACTGATTAGTAAATTAGAATCAACTTTGTCATCTTTGAAAAGGACAATAGTTTCTTTATCTAGTGAATTTCACTTTCAAAACTTTGCAAGTAAACAGCAGGTTACTTATAATAAACTTTTTCATAACATTTAATATAATAATATACATAAACTTAATAAATTACAAGGTGATCAATTTAAATTATTGTTAAAATCAAAAGAGGGTTGGTTGAGAAATATTTCTAATACCACTATACCTGATGATATTTCACAGTTTTTAGCTTTGGGCCCAAAGTTTAGTGTAGAACCAGTCATTTTGAAGGATATTTCAATTAAATCAATTTTATCAGATGTAGACTATCTCACTTCCACAATCACAGACTCGAAAATGAGAAACATCACGGTAGCTAGAGCCACTAATATTATTACTAATTACATAAAACAACCACATAATAATTCTTTTTTTCATAACCTTTTACTTAAATCTAAAGCCTTCTTAAAGGCGAACCCTCATTTGATTCTTACTCAATCCGATAAGGGCAATGTTACTGTCATTATGGACAGACATCAATATATTGAATTATCTAATGATATTGTTTTAAATAACAGTTCCTATGTAGAACTGTCTAGTGACCCTACTTCCTCTATTCAAAGAAAGGGTAACAACCTAATTAAATCTTTATGTAATAAACATTACATTGACATAACAGTTAAGAAAAAACTCATGAGCTACCATGGTGTCCCTCCTAAATTTTACTCTCTTCCGAAAATTCATAAACCAGTTCTCTCTGTAAGACCGATAGTGGCTTCCATAGGAGCCCCCACAGAAAATATTGCACAGTTCTGCACAGAAATACTGACGAAAGCGTATGATTATGAAAATTTGTATTTTATCAAAGACTCTTTTGAGGTCTCTGAAAAGTTTAATAACTTAGAAATTCCAGAAAATTATGTTCTGGCCAGTTTGGATGTGGTCTCGTTGTTCAGTAATGTTTATCTTGATGCTTGTTTGAGAGCTATCGATAAGGGTTGGGATCGTATCGGTGTCCATTGCTCCATCCCGAAGGAAGCTTTTCTTGAATTAATAGTTTTTCTTTTTGATAACACTTATTTTTCCTTTAATAACAAAATTTACAAACAAACTTTTGGTACTCCAATGGGAGCGTCAATTTCTCCTATCTTAGCAGCATATGTCATGGACGATGTTCTGGATACAGTCATACCTGTTCTTTCTTTTACTCCTTTTTTTATAAAAAAGTATGTTGATGACATTATTTTGGCACTTCCTCGAGAAGGCCTTGATGAACTTCTGGATACATTTAATAGCTTTGATCCTAATATCCAATTCACAATCGAAATGGAAGACTTCGAGAATTCCGTACCTTTCTTAGATACAAAATTTATTCGTAACAACAATATAATTATTATAGATTGGTACAGGAAGCCATGCAGCTCTGGTAGATATCTTAATTATCACTCCTACCACAAACATTCCATGAAAGTGAATTTGGTTAAACAAATGAAGCAGAGAGTACTCAGAATTTCTAATAATGTTTTTCATAATAAAAATCTTAATATTTTACTTAACCTTTTCTTGGATAACTCTTATCCAAGACCTTTATTGAATAAGATATTATTCAGCACATCTAATGCTGTGGATTTGTTGCATGAAGATAGCCATCCTAACTTAGCCCAGACGGATGTTGGAACTGATGTGTCCCCTTCTCGACCGGTTTTCGCTACTTTGCCATATATAAGTGACATAACTCCGAGACTTGCCAAATTGCTCCGTTCATGTGGTGATTTTAAAATTGCTAATAAAACTGTTCTTTCAATCAGATCGATTTACTCTAGAGTTAAAGATAAAGACCCCTTGACTTCACTTACTAACGTGGTGTACAGTATTCCTTGCAGAGATTGTGATAAACAATATATCGGACAGACTTTAAGATCTCTATCTAGCCGTATAGTTTCACATAAGAGTGATGCTAGATTACACCCAGAGAGGTGCGCGTTAGCTTTTCATGTAAATTCTCTTGATCATCAGATGAATTATGAGGCTGTGAAGGTGTTAGCGACTGAGTCTAACAAAACGAAAAGATCATTCTTGGAAATGGCTTTTATTTCGCAAAACAATAATGTAATTAACAGGAAAACTGATATTGATCACTTAAGTGAGATCTACTCATTTTTGTTGTCCTTAGATACTAATTTTGCACATCAAGTGGTGGGAAATAACTATGTTGCTCCTGACAACACCACCCTTATTACTTTAATTCAATAATAATAATAATAAACTTACCTTGAATGTATTGGTGTTGGTAGATACATTCAAGTAAACAAATAATTAATTAAACCTAATTTTGAGTGTATTGGTGTTGGTAGATACATTCAGATTGGAGAACTATTATATTACTTAATTACTATATTTATTATTACATATTAATATTCTTTTCTGTTGTCTTCTCTTTTCTTCCCTTGTGTTAGTCCAAACGAAGTGATGTTCTCTACGCACTCAAAACATAATAAAAATGAGAGCGTTCTCCTAGCTCTGTCTCACATTTTCTTTCTCTCTTCCTCTTTTCAACAATATTACATCTTCTCGTTACACCATTTGTTTGCCCTACAGCTGCCATTACGAAAATAGTGGCATTGTCCCACAGCTCATTGTTGACGTTGGTAACACTGTTTGTCTCTTGCCACTTCCCTTTTGGAGGCAAAATATATCATTTCCTCGCCGGCGTTTAGTATGGTGACACATGAAGATGAAATCAATGGTTTTATTTTATAAAATGCTGCGACATTCACAATTGTTGCTATGACACGATTGATTAGGCCGTTGGTTCAATTCCTACTTAAATATTCCACAATTTACGACTTGTAGTTTACGATTTTACATCTTTATGGAATCTAACCTCACTTCGGAGGTAAGTACACACGTGGTTGTGAATTTCATTTTTAATTATTCTCTTTGACCACAGTATTTAACTGTTGTTTTTTCATTCTAGTTTCCCTGATGATGAGGACAAACATCCTCGAAAGCTTGGACATTTTCCGCTAAGAGTATATATATATATATATATATATATATATATATATATATATATATATATATATATATACCGGTGCAGATGCAGTTTGAATGTTGAAATCCATTCGTTGTTGTTTCGCCACTGGTAATATCAAACAATATGTTTACTCATATTAGTGATCATACACAAACAGCTATAAATTTACTAATATTAGCATCCCTACCCCATCATACTCATTAATGTTCCTATAATTAATAGTAAAAATAAACAAGCACAATAATCAAACCCATATCTAAATAATATCATTATAGCTAAATGACTAATAGCCTAAATTAATTAAGAACCCAAAATATCCAATTATAATACCATCGCTATTATCACACCCAACACAAAACAACCAAAACACCACCGATAAATAACCCAACCGCTTTGGATCTTCAGGAATCAAGAAAATAAAACTTTATTCAAAAAATATGGAGGTACAATACTAGTTAATATTTTTTTGTTGGCATATAATTACTGAACCCACAGCAAAAAGTCCGAGGCTGGTTAACACAACAATAAAGTTGATTATAAAAGCGCCCTGCAAAAAAAGGTATAAAAAAGTAAGCTAAAAAAGAGAAGATGAAAGATCTGCTAAAAGAACTGAACACGATTGTCGGGATCGCAGAATACATATGAACGGACAGGTACCTAATCACATTTTTTTTTTGTTTTGCTTCGGTTGTTTTATTTTATTTTTGTTTAGTGAGATTGGTTAGGTAGGTAGTTGATTTTGGTTCAATGTTAAGTAAGGAACGGCGGAGGTTTTTCCTACAATGGTTACTACTCTTATATATAATATTTTATATTATTTTTCATCTTATCTGAGCCTTCCTCAGATTGGGTGGTTCTGCAGGGCTTTATTTGGGAAATAGATTAAATCAAATTATTTCATATTTGAAAAAAAATGCAATTATCCAACAACAATATACTATATTAAAATTGCTTACTTATAATTCAATATTTCATTAAGTTAAAGTCTAATATAGTCCCATCATTTATGCAAAAGTTTTTTTAAAGTCCAAGAAAACAGTCTGTATTCATACTTGATATATCCATAAACACTATAAACCATTAGAACATTTTCTTATGTCCATACTCCAATATATATATATTTCTTTCTAATTTTTTAATATCATTCACTTTTTAAAATCTGTATGCTTACCATTCTCATCAAATTCCGTTACTCTTCTTCCGCGTGCTCACCTTTTTCCAAAAACATTGTTATATGAACGAGAGTGTAATAAAACTTTATTTCCGTATTAGTTCAGTTTTGCATTATAAATAAGGTTTTATAACTTTCTCGTTCATGAAAATAGACTATAATCAACAAATTGGTTTTTTCGTTTCTTAGATACAATCACCAAATCTCTTGATCCTTTTGTATATGACCTCAAATGTAACAATAGAGGTCATCGACGATCTGTCACTTGAAAGCCAATATTATGGCGTCTGTGGGGCATACAAACCGTTTGTTGCCGTTAGTGTGTACACGTTCCTTATAGGATTTTCGCGTTTTCATTGTTATTTTGGCAATTCTGAGACAATGACGACAATGAGTGATTATTATAACAATCTTAATAGCAAGCATCACGTCGCTGCCAGACATGTACAAAAAATACTCAAACATGTGGGGTTAGACCCACACTGTTTATCAGTCAGACTTTCCCAGCGTTAGTGATATGGATATTATTAGTTATCTGTTATCAACAACGATTTTTCACGCGAAGAAGCAAATGAACGCATACAAGTTTTCTAGGCAGAATTTGTGAGTCGATGTTATGGAAGGGTAAGTAAACTAATCACGTAGGAGGCAATTATGTTTCTGACTTGCTATTTTTCATTTGCAATCAGCTAAATTATTGTTTGCTGCTTCTTCCAGATAGAACATTCACAATGTAATAAAGAACCCGATAGCAGATGCAAGAAAGGTTTCTATCCAAATAGGGGAATATGTAGAAACTACGCAAGCAAGTATTTCTTATGCTGATATTCGTGATTGATGGAAAAGGCCAAAATCTAAAGAGGTTCAATATGAAACCATGAAGAATATTAATTTTGGAAAACATTTTAGGAGTGAAGTGTTAAATCATCTTGTACAACGTCTTCAAGGTAAAGGTATAGTTTATTTTTTTAAATATGGAAGAGGCAGGCAGCAGCAGTGTTCTAATAAGAGTGATAAAGCCATTCCCCAGTAAAATTGCTATATCAGTGTCCACATTTTGGGTTAACCCATATACAAATTGTCCAGTGAAGAGTGTAGTGAACAAGTATTCAAAATAAGATTGAGTGTTCATTAAGAGAATGCTTCCATTAAATAAATGGCAGAATTACTGCATCAAAACCCAAAGCAGTTTGTCGTGCCAATATTGAAAAACCGCCAATATCCTTATTAAAAACGATATGCTATCCTGTATAGCATTGGCATATAGGAGAATCCATGAAATAGAGGCAGTTGATGCATATAAACCATTTATGACTCCAATCCATGAACAATTTGAACTCAGCAGCATTGGACTCCAATTAAATCCTAATTTTCCAGAGTTTGGAGCTATCCCAAACAAGGACGTCTTGAAGTGAAATGCCCACATTTATTGTGCAGTTTGATTATTAAAAATGTTGTGCTACGAAACAACACGTTTATTACGAAATGAAAATGGGCATATTCACATGAAAATGCGACACAAACTACCAACGATCAATGATTATACACTCAAAGACAACTCAAATTTAGTAATGTGTCGCTTCTCCGATCTCAAGCTGTTTTACAGCATCGAGCATCGCGAAGCTGTGCAAAAATCATTGGGGGAGTTTGTAGCGAAACCAATTTTCTACAGATCTAATCCTAAACATGCTCTATAGGGGACATACCTGCTGATCGGATGGACCAAAATAGATTATTGGTACGGGCTTACTCTAAGTACTGCAATATATCAGCTGCCACATAGAGACAGGCATTATCTTGATGATCAAATACATTATTTAATGCCCCTAAGGTAGAACAACTGGTTCCAAGACATTATCATCGTAATCTAGGAAAATTTTGCTCCCTGTAGCTAAAGCTTCTCAAACAATTAGTCAGGGCAAACTCACGTTTCAAAGCATATTGTCATAATCACGTCTCCAACAACGAACGGCGCTAGCGATGTTCCCATTCACACGTAGAGCAATAATTTTTCGTTACCTGCGGGTCTTATATTACATCATTACTCGCAGGTGAGCGTTGTGCTCACTTACCCTATTCGCGTGTAAAAAATATTTTTGATTGCTAATGCAAAATTCTATTCTGAAAATCTAGAGTTGACATAAAATGGAACTAAAAATTAACATAAATTGTAACTGCAACGTCCACGGAACTCTTCGAATATTTAGTCAATCATCCAGTTTTCTTCTAAAGTGTAACAAGCCCGGCTTCTTTCTTGAAACTTTTCAAATATGTTTATTATTGGAGAAAGTTTGTCGAATTTCCTCCTTTGAGCTGTGTGAATATCATCAAACGTAATAAGTAGAAACGTCTAAAGAAAAAGAAATCTGGTGCTCTTGCAGCATAGGTCATTCATATTGGTACGTCTTCATTTTAAATTATCTACCATATATGAGAGACGAAAAACAGCTTTAATCTCCTACGCATCTGTATTTATAGCATTACTATTGCGATAAAAGCTTGCACGGATACTTTATACGAGTAGATGAACATTTGTACATCGCTCAATAGGGACCGAGAAAGATGACGTTTATGCCATCTGCCGGGAAAAAACACAAACAATGTGATGTAAACACTATTAGTAGTTTTGTATAATCATCGTTTTTGAATGTTCATTTTTTAAAACTGATATTAAATATTTGCGATGTCGTCATAAAAAGTATCTTTCTGTTTTCATGGCTGTTCAAATATGTTGTATAAAAATACTAAGCAGTTGAAATTCTATAGTTTTCCCGAAAGTCCATTGAACACTGCGTAGATAACCTTAAAAAGTCAAAAATGGATAAATGCAGTAAAAACCCATATGTAAAGAAAATGTTGTAATTAAAACATTTTATTAACTATTATTTTGTGTATAATCAGTATGATACTGCAATTGGCAGCTATTAGAAAAGTTATAAATTTTTTGTTACATAAATAAAAGATTATTATCGAGAGAATAAAATGTTGTTTTCTGTGCGATTTCATTGATTATATAAAATAAAAAACTAGTTATGTGTTTGCTGACTTTAATATTATATAATAAGTTCAAATAATTGAATACTATTAAGGGGAAGAAAGAAACATTTGTATAAAACGAATCACTTCAAGTTTTTCAATTACATTCCAGAAAACATCGGAAGGATTGGGAACCAAATAAAAATACTATAATTTGCAGTGCTCATTTTGTCAATAATCAAAAATCAGATAATCCCCTAGACCCATCTTACATACCCACACTTTTTCCTGACAAAGAAAATAGAAAGATCTATTCATTTTTTGCATTTTGTAGGTTGTTTATTATACTGTTTTCATCACAATGTTTTTCTTATTTAACTCCAAAGCGCTCTACTTTCGACAGAAGTGCTGCCTCTATAGTTCGGTCTCGATTCCTATTTATTCAATAATTTCTTCCTTCATTAATACATCTGGCGCGACTAGTTTTCGGTTTTCCATGAACTTTCCTATATAATTTGGGACCATCGCTAAGAAGCCACAGAATCATCAAAATAGTCCGCGGATAACTCAGACTCTGAATTAAAGTCCAAATCATTTTCGAAACAGTCTTCATCACTCTCTACATTCTCCAGCTTCTGTTCTGGAACACCATGTTCTTTAACAAATAACTCTTCTTCTTCCAGCTCTTCAAATATTTTTAAATGTATTGCCTTTTCTTTGGGACTCATTCTTAACTAGCCAACCTAAAATACAATACAAAACAGGTTTTATAGATTATTTTTTATTAATTACAACATAACTTAACCACAAAATATAACTCAAGTTAGCAATTTGCTCACTTTTCGTCATGCACGCACTAAGAAGCTGCCAGTACTACAGGTGAGGATTATATGAACCTGCAGATCGATTAGTGTGATACTCTTAAACCCGATTTCACCAGAAGATAGATAAACGGCGTTCTCATAAACTCCATTCTCACTAAACTCATATTTGAATCGTAACAAACCTCTATCGAGTTTCACCAACACAAACAGGCGAGAAGTTGAACCGAGTTTATCGAAACAAGGTTTAAGGATAGTCAAAACCCGGCAACATTTCAGCTTTTGAGAAGAAAACGACGAATATTATAACCTAACTTCCTATTGAGATTTCGTATGTACCTGGGTGTTTAGTAATATTTTCGTGTGAGTTAAAAGTTTTCTTTTTGAAGTTGATTATTATAAGTGGCAATGTCTTCCTCAGAATTAAATGTTCTGAAACGAAAAAGGGATCCACCGTTCCAGCCAGCAGAAAAAAACATTTTAATTGATATAAATGAAAAATACTTTTCCATTGTTGAGTGTAAAAAGACTGATGCTATAACTAACAAAGCAAAAAACGAAGAGTGGAAAAAAATTGCAATGGAGTTTAACGCTACTTTGAGTTTTATGGAGAGGGACTGGCAGGTGCTTAAAACCTTATGGGAGAATTTAAAAAAAAGCCAAATCCTTAATAACTCGGCAGAATCAAGAAATGTTTGCTACAGGTAATTGATAAAATAGATTTCTTATGTTAGAACAGGTCTCTGAGCATCAATAATTATTTTGTAGGAGGAGGACCACCAAAGAAAGCTATCCAATATGGGAACGTATGGTCGCATTAATACGGCCAAATATAGAGGGGTTTAACAATGATTTTGATACTAATCACAGGTAGAGTATTATTCTTAAATGTTTTAGTTTATATTAACCTCAATTCACAGCCTTGTATAGTTTATCCAATCACATTCTATTAGCTATGTAAATATTATACCATACTACGAACCAGACTAATAATATACCCTCTTCTTTTACAGTTCATTATGATCATGAGAATCCTGATGAGAATATTGAAATCATTGAAACCAACACTCAAGTAAGCATGCAAGCACCTATTTTTCTGTTTAAAAAGTTCACTGTTATGTTAAAAAAAGGATATCAATAACAAATCCATTCTCACTTGCCTTAAAAATCCAAAACTCTCTGATTTTCATCTTTGAAAGTTGTCATAGTTTTTGAATATATTGTTTAGGGGTAATAGTTCACAAAATTCCATACTTTATCAAAACAAAATTTCAAAAATAAGTCATATATACATATATATATATATATATATATATATATATATATATATATATATATATATTGTTATTTGAGGAAAAAGTTGTTTATAATTGAATAACTTTTGATAATTGAATGTGAATGTAGGGAGGTTTCAGACAAACATAAAGATTTTTCAAACTAGATCTCATTAGTTTAATATGTATTACTGAACAAAGTACATTGATGAAATTCACTGTTTCAACTCCTACTTCGTGGAATCTACCATATTACTTTTCAAACGAAACTTACTGTTTCTAAATAATACCACAATATATTGAAAATTCTAAAAATTGACAATTGTTCCGATATTATAATCATCATCAGAATGACAGAAATTATATTTCATGTGATACCTACCTGATGTTTAATAGTTATCTTTGGCTAGATCAAGAAGTCATTTACATTGTCATTTACTTAATATGTATGAATAGATATATTAAGTCAATCACAAGAAAGGTCACTTTTTGGTCTAGCCAAAGATAATTATTAAACATCAGGTAGGCACCACAAGAAATGGAACCTCGTCATAGTGACAATGATAGTAATATGGAAGCAATTGTCAATTTTTAGAATTTTCAATATTTTTTCATTATATTGTGGAATTATTTAGAAACAGTTATTTTTATTTAAAAAAGTAAAATATACTAATATAGAAAAATGTTGAACAATTTTTTTATAAGCATATTTTTTTATGTTCCAGTACGATGTGGATGATTGGTCAAATTATACTCCACAAATGCTGCGGAAACCGAGAACTAATTTACGACAAAATGAAACAATATGTGTAGACATAGCTGAGGTAGCAGAAATTATACATTTCGACTATATACAGCCTGTCCCTACTTCTAATTTTGAAGATAATCAGAAGTCTGCAGTACCAGCTTGTTCTGCAGTTTCTAAAACCCTAAATACGCCAAAACCTAGTAGGAATGCAACTAGTCGTAGGCGACCATTTTAAAGCAAATTGAAGCTGATTCACTTGCTCAAGCAAAAATCAAAACCTTAACATTCAGCACTGAGCAAGCCTTGCAACAGCATGAGATGACAAATGAATATTTTGACATTGCAGGAAGCCCAAGAAAAAGAAAAATTGAAGCAAGAGATCGAAAAGAGTGAACAGGAAAAGCTACCGACAGAATTACTGCGTATAGAGTTGGTAAAAGCTAAAAAATAATCAAATATAGTTGGAAAATACTAAAATAATATATTAATAATGAATAGACTGTATACATTTTTTTATTACTGAATATATTAGTTTACATTATTCTATAGTTTCATTCAATGACGGAGTAGTGGGAGTTCTGATTAGTCATTTCATTCCAGCAGGGTTCTCTGTATAATATCCTGTCTAACCAACCTACAAAAAATATAAAAATCTACACATGACAAAATAAAAATGTTTTCAACCGAAGACTCTTTTTCCGGCAATCATGTGGAATAACAAATCAGTGAAGTACATTTCTCCATTAAATTAATTTATAGAACAAAATTAGGATAATTGGTAATCACTAACATCCTTTTACCTTTCAAAGTAGTTTTCCACTAATACCCAACGTACACGGTGGTTTGGATTCCCTATTTGAGGACCTCCTTGGCAGTGTTGAGGATAGTTTGGATGCTCCTGTCTAATGTTTCCCTCAGCTATAATCGCTTCCCAAGAGACAGGTAGTACTACATCTGGATTATGAGGTGGGACACCCTCTCCAGCTCTTGTAGCAATATTGTGGAGCACAACTATGGCAACAATTATTGGAAAACACTTCTCCAAATTGACTCGTAACCCCAAAGCCATAGATGGAAAACGCCTTTTCCAAATTTCAAACAATATTTCAATGGAATTCCTTGTACGAATTTGTGATTCATTGAATAGGTGCTCAGCAGCAGTTTGACATTGATCAAGTGGCGTCATCATGTAACGTCTACATGCATATCCTCCATCACTAACAAGTAAAGCACCACCATAGTGCCCTTGTTCAAACATAGCTCCTCTGGTGACTTCCCCAATTTTACGTGAGTGCAGTCTATTGCACCAAGCACCTTTGAAAATCTTGCTTTATTGTAGAAGTCCAATTGAGTCTTGCGGATATCATCAGGGGTGTCAGGAAATATAACGTAAAGTGGTCGCAATGACGCTATAGCGGAACTAACCCAATGTAGAATTCGATGAGCAGTAGATGTACTAATACCAGATAAATCTGCAGCAGTAGTTTGGAAACATCCAGTCGCAAAGAATCTTAGGGTACAGAGCAGCTGATTGATGGGAGATACGCAATTATTTCTACAAAAAAAAATACTGGCCCTATCTATATTCAAAGTGATGTGACAATAGAAAAATAGAAATGCTTTATTTACCTGTCAGAGGGAAATTCCAGGTTATTTTCAATTGCCTCCAAAACATCAAGTACAGTTCGTTTAGTAATCCGAAACCTAGTCACAAAATCGTTATCGTCTAAAGGCCATTGGTTCCCAACGGGGGCGATACCGCCCCCCTGTGGGCGCTGCAGCCTTTTAGGGGGGCGGTAGCGGATTCAGAAGCAAATAATAAGCAGTCAAGAGGAATGGTGCAACAAAAATGATTTAATAAGGGTTAATAAGCAGTTTTAAATTAGCATTAATAATAATACTAATAATTATAATAATTTCTTTTAGTTCAGAATAGAAGTATATGACTTGTCCTCGCACGTTAATATCATGCAAGAATTTTTTCAAGAGAAAGAAATTCCTATTAGCAATATTTTGTCTGCTGCTACTGATGGTGCTCCAGCAATGACCGGGCGTCATAAGGGTTTTATAGCACATTTGAGAAAAGCAGTGCCAAATGTACTCGCTGTACATTGTATCATTCATTGTCAGCATTTGCTTGCAAAAAAACTAAATGAACGTCTGCATGCGTCCCTCAATAACGTTATTAAAGCAATCAATATCATTAGAAGCAATTCATTGAATGACCGTTTGTTTCATAAGCTTTGCAATGAAAATGATGAAGACTACAATCGCTAGCTGCTGCACACAGAAGTACGTTGGCTCTCTAAAGGTGTTTGTCTGAATCGTTTTGTCAATCTATTCGACTCAGTGTTGGAATTTCTTGAAGAAAACGAACAATTGCGCGAAAACCAGATTACGTCAAAAAATGACATCGCTTATTTGACGGACCTGTTTAAAGTATTTAATCAAGTTAATCTACAATTGCAAGGTGATGACATACATTCAATTAAAACCAAAAACGTCATAGCTGCTTTTGCAGGAACACTTCTTATATTCAAAAGAAATCTTGGTAGAGGTGAGTACAATCATTTTCCCACATTATCAACAGTGTCTGCAAAACCGGAAGATTTACTTACTTACTGCCACCACTTGGAAGTTCTTCATGTTGATTTTACAGAGCGTTTCCAAGATATTTTAAACTTGGAAATACCAAGTTGGGTTATAGATCCTTTTGCAAACACAGATACTGAAGGCTCATCAAATTTGGAAGAAGAGCTATTAGAACTCACAACTAACGAAGAACTGAAAGTAAAATTCAAACGTGGCGATCTGCGATTGATGTTAACGAAATTGGAACCCTATATTAACAAACTGGTAACACTCCACCAGCCTCAACCGTCTCATTAATTTTTTCTTTATTATTAATTTTGTATTTCTTATTGTATTACATTTTTTATTTCTACTGTGATTGTATTTCTTATTGATTCTGTGTTTATATTTAAAAGTTTAATAAACAATTTTATTGTACATTTGGTAGTCGTTTAATAAATTTCTACTTCATCATTCCTCTAAAATAAAATTTAGACATTAACTGAAATTAAAGCTAAATACAGACCAATTGGGACGGTACAGATGATATTCAAATAAAATTAACTACTTTGGACTAACCAGCGACGGGGGGGGGGGGCGGTGAAATTTTTGTTCTCTTCTATAGGGGGCGTTGGTCCAGAAAAGGTTGGGAACCACTGGAGACTATGAAAATGATCTTCTCTATCTCTTATCCAGCGGGGTCGACGAACGACATACTCATCTTCACTATCGCTGTCCTCAAAAGCTAATAAATACGCCCTTCGCATTTTTGCAAATTCAATTCAAACTCCAAAAACACAAACAAATATAAACAAGCAAACAATCTTAACCTATTTTTTCAAATGTAACGAAAACCAAAACTTCGTTTAACTTCGTAACTGACCAAATTCAGCCGGTTTTAAGCGGAAACGCCGTTTATCATTAAACCCGGTTTAGAGTTCCTGGTGAAATCCAATATGGCGAGTAAAAAGTTTAATATACGTTTAACTTGAACAAAACGCGTTTAAAGACGTTGGTGAAATCGGGCATTACTCAGTGATGAAAAAAACAACGTGTAACGCGGGGTTTAAGTATAAACTTGCTTTATGTTAGCCAATAATTCAATCTCTCTCAAAGTCGCTCATGTTTCAATTTGATGTTTCAATATCTTTTCTGCAGCTTGCAATTGTGCTAACGTATACATAGTAAAAGAAATAATAACAGACATATAATATGCAGTCTTTGATAGAAACTGAATGTATTTTGTTTGGTTTAAACCAGGGGTGGAATCATCTCTAACCATAACTGACCAATTTGTTAAATTTATACCTGTTGCCGCTACTAAAGGTGATAATCAACAAAGCTTGCCGGCTACCTGCTTTTATCCCCAGTTTATATCCTACAGTTTTTGCATATTATTTTTCCACTCGAATGATACCAACATTTTATTAAGGATTAATAATACATTGACGTATAAACGTATTAGTGTGATGAGATATGATCATACTTTGAAATAGATAGTATAGTATTATTAAATAGTAAATACCCGAAATGATTTATTTTATAGGATATTCAGGATTGTATAAAATTGAGTTAAACATCTTGACAAAAATTTTTTATTATAATTTAAAAATCATTTAAAAATAACGTTTGAACGTAATAGAGATTTTGTTTAAAACTGTTAGAAAGATCTATAGAACGATTAAGTTTGAAAGCATTCGAAGTTTTCGCATTGGAATTCCTTCCCACGAAAAAAGTTTTTTTTTGGTCCTAGGAGTCTTCTCAATATGTTTCTTTCTTTTATTCCCAGTTTTTGTTCGTCTTTCTGTGTTAAACTTACTACTGGTCTTATCATTGTTTTGTAACTGTCTATTTTAATATTTTCGCTAAGCTTTCTATCTTTTAGTAATGTTTGGTACTTCCAGTATAGTTTATTGCTGATGTAATTCTCTAAACTTCTTTCATTTGCACTGTCCACCATTACCCCCAGATATTTAAATGTATTTTTTATTTGAAAAATGTATTAAACTATTCCTATTTTTGTCCTATTCTCTGTATCTCGTCTTGAGCTTAACATATATTTTAATTCATCTTGGTTTTCAGTTCTATGGTTGCTGCTTCTTTGCTTTTTTCGGGCTTTCTCTAAGTTTTTCTTTTCTCTTGCTAACAGTTCTAGATCGTGTTGGTATAGTGGGAGTGAATAGTGTATATAGTATTCTAGAACGACATTGCTGAATTTTTTCTGTAAGCTTAAAATAGGATTACAGTTACTACTGTCAAAAAAATAACAAATATCTAGTAATCTTTGTTATCACGCGCTTTACGGTTTATTGCTAATAACTATTAGTATAATTTCAAACTCGTACAATAAAAATAAATTATATCCTGTAAACGAACTATCATTTTGTTTCCATCTTTCAAATGATTTTAGCCAATTAAAAAAACGCTTTAGGCTGTCTATATTCAAAAGGTGGTCTCTAGACCTAGCTGATATTCTTACATGCAAACTCTGTCTAGCAGAATACGTTTGTATATTTTCCAAACAACAGTGACGTTATGACATTTTCATCAATTCCGAAAGTTGACCTTGCTTATTAATTTTTTATTAACAGTTTAAAGTAAAGAAATCGAATTTTTTTATTTTTTACTCATAACATAAAAAATAATTGAGCAGTTTCGGGAATGTTCATGTTTATTGATATCTCCCTTACTTTTCATCTTTCATAGCTGTTTTGGAGCGGTCTCTATATTCTTCAAATTTTCCATAGTACGGACATTGGAAGATAATAATTATTGGCTAATCTGTCATTTCTATAAATTAATGTGAAATGTCTGTATACTGCATATGTGGTGTGATTTTGAATTTTAGAACGGATTTTGGCATAAGGGCAGTAGCACCCGTAATGTGTGGTAGAAGATAAGGTTATTACTCTGAACAATGCTGAATTTGAGGTCGGCAGGCGTAATTTCAACACCATAAACCTTTCTTCTCTTGTTTAATCGAAAGGGTCCATGTACGTGCCCGCAAAGGGCAGGGATGGGCAACTGCTCCCCCTGGAAGCAAAAATGAATTAAATAATTTTCAAATTTTAATAAACAGAATTTAAATCTAGAATATACATATTTTTCTGTTCTGCATATTTTTTTTGTTGTCTGTTTTATATATTTTGTTTGTTTGTTGTGGTTGTTTGGTTTATTTTATGAACATTTTAAAATTAATTAATGAGCTCTACTAAATAAAATTATTCGCGTGTCCTTTGTCACTAAAACATATTTCATCAGCTAAAAACAAAGCTATTTGAAAACGGACATAGTGCTAAATATATTGTAATGTTTTCCTAATTCATTTAAACAATAAACGGATGGGATAAACTTTAAACACACGGTATGGCTACTTACTAATTTATTTAAACACTAAACTAATCACTAATACTTAATTTATATATACAGTATATTCACTTAAACTAATTTATATAAACAGTTCACTAATTCACTTATTTATTTGTTTATATCACGATGTCAAATTATCAACTAACTAACTCTTCCTGATCAGTCCCCTTATATATTGAAGCCATTTGTACTAGTAAATTCCGGACAATTGATTCTGGCCTTTTCTAGATAACTCTGGTCACAAATACAATGTTTACATAAGATAGTCGTATCTTGTAAACAGTTTTTTATAACTGCGTCTCTGTCATAATTTTAACTTTGTTACCTGGCTTAGACAGGGTCGGTTTTAGGGACTATACCAGTGTGCTGTTTCGTAACATTACCCCCTCCTTAAATGGAAGTTCCTCCTGGAACTTTTGTGTAGCCGAGACTG
The DNA here is from genome assembly GCA_963921935.1 of Galeruca laticollis. NCBI lineage: Eukaryota > Metazoa > Arthropoda > Insecta > Coleoptera > Chrysomelidae > Galeruca > Galeruca laticollis. The sequence goes on along the minus strand of OY998183.1, from coordinate 48,487,105 downwards.
CATGTTTGAATCGGCAACTTGCCCCATTTCTACACTTTCCGATCTTATGGAAATAGCAGGGCACCGTCTTCATCGGATACTGATAACGGGGGTTGTAGCTGCAAATTAATATCTGAACACCGGTATCTTGAAACATAATCTCTACCATGTTCCTGATGATTTGCCAATCCAACTGGTTACTCGCTATCTTAGGCATAGCCAGTTTCTTCACGTTGGATTCCAACACATGGTCTCGGTGGTTTCGAAGTGCTTCCCACACATCGCGGTAGGTAGATCGATCCTGGAATCCATTTTTAGTTACCAGTGTCTTGCCAGGGGCTGGAATCTGGTTTTCAAGTTTTTCTAATTGCCCGAACTTCTTTCGAAAGACGGTTGCCAACCCTCGTGCGTTCTTGATACGGGCGAGGATGTTGTATGCCAGTGAATAATCTTCCGGGAGAGTGAACAAATTTTGTTGTTGTTCCGAAGTGACTCCATATCTAGCTTTCCCGGTACCTCCATACGCGCGCATAAATTCATCGAAGGTGGGATCAGACACATCTCGAATAAGGTTTACTCCTTCCTATATGTCATGGTCTCCTTCGAATGGCGCTAGTCGGTTTTGGTGAACTACTTTTGGTTTTCCGTTGGGGATCTTGCTTATGCGATATAAAACATCATTGATCCTTCTCTTGATTAAGTATGGACCTTCCCAGGATTTTTATAATTTTGGAGAAAATCTTTTTCTCCTCGCCGGGTTGTGTAGCCATACTTTGTCCCCTTCTTTAAAACCGCCTTCTGTGGCCTGCGTGTCGTACCGACTTTTCATTCCGTCGCTGGCAACTTGAAGATTGGTTCGAACTAATTCATGAATATCGTCCAGCCTTCTTCTCAATTGGATCACGTAGTTTTCGCCTGCTAGATCTTCTCCAGGCCGACAGCCAAATTCCAGGTCACAAGGAAGCCTCATTTCACGTCCAAACAGGTGTTTCACCCGTGGACTCATTGACAGCAGATCGATAAGCCAATGCGAATAGGGCGAGATACTGGTCCCAATCTCTCTGATAGCTGGATACTACTTTGGACAGGTATTTTCCAATAGTCCTGTCCATTCTCTCGACCATTCCATCTGACTGTGGATGTAATGCTGTTATTCTGGTCTTCTTCATTCCCAGCTTCTCGCAAATCTCCTGGAATAGATGACTTTCGAAATTTCTTCTTTGGTCGCTGTGAACTTCCAAGGGCACTCCATATCGGCTGATAAATTCTTTCACCAATACATCTGCGACAGTTGTGGCCTCTTGATTCGGGATAGCGTAAATTTCCACCCACTTTGTGAAATAATCCATTACAACCAGTATGTATTTGCCACTATTTTCTGTCATTGGAAATGGCCCAGCGATATCTAAAGCAATCCTTTCGAAAGGGCTTCCAACATTGTACTGTTTCATGGGTGCCTTTCTCTTGCGATGTGGTCCATTACTCGTAGCACAAGTAGTACATTTCTTACACCAGTCCTTCACATCGTCGGAGCTGTTCATCCAATAAAACCTTCCACGAACTCTCTGAAGGGTTTTCTTCACTCCCAGATGACCTCTCGATGGACTGTCGTGTAACTTCTTTAGTACCTCAGCTACTCTTGTTCTCGGGATAACTAGCTATCTCCTCATCTCAGAACCATCATCGTTTTCAAGGACTGTTTTCAACAGCCCTTCTTTCAGGACAAGAGAGTCCCACTGAGCCCAATACGCCTTGAGTTTCGGTGAAAATCTAGACACTTCTTGCCAGGTAGGTCGCCGATTTTCTTTCTTCCATTGCCAGATCATCTTCAGGTGAGGATCATTCTCCTGATCTTCTTTGATCCTGGTGGGTGACCATTCCTCGTTGACTACAGTAGTTCTTGAAACTGCAGCTTTCCTAGGCTCCACCTTGTTGCAGTGGGAGCAGTCTGTTGGGCACGGCCGTCTGGACAGGGAGTCGGCATTTCGGTGACTCACACCAGCTCGATGTCCGATGTCGAAATCGTATTCTTGAAGTCGTTCAATCCATCTAGCGATCTAGCCCTCGAGATTCTTGAACTGCATCAACCACTTAAGTGCTGCATGATCAGTCCGGATTAAAAACTTCCTACCATAGAGATACTGGTAAAAGTGTTCCACGGACTTCACTACTGCCAAAAGTCCTCTTCTTGTGACGCAGTAGCTTCGTTCTGGTTTGAAGAGGACTTTACTGAAATATCCCAGTACTCTTTCTTGCCCTCCTTGGATCTGTGAGAGCACTCCACCAATTCCTACGTTGCTTGCGTCAGTGTCAAGAATAAAGTCTTCCTCTGGTAATGGATATCCTAATATCGGCGCCGAGGTTAAATGCCTCTTCAAGGTTTCAAAAGCCGTTTGTCAGTCTTCGTCCCATTGGAAAACTCTTGCTTCTTCTGTGAGTTGCGTTTGAGGCTTGGCAATACCTCCAAACTTCCTGATAAATCTTCTATAATACGTGCAAAGTCCAAGGAAACTCCTAATTTAATGTTTGTCGGTTGGTTGCGGCCATTGCTGAATGGAAGCAATTTTCTCTGAATCCACCGCCACTCCTTCATTGCTCACTATATGACCTAGATAGTTGACTCGATTTTGGAACAGCTGACATTTCTTCGGGTTTAACATGAGCTGGGCAGCTTGGAGTCGTTTGAATACGTCTTCCAAATTCTTCAGATGTTCGTCAAATGTCTTCCCCAGTACTACGATTTCGTCCAAATAGACCAGGCATGTCTTCCAAGACAACCCTCTCAAGACATTTTCCATAAGTCTTTCAAATGTCGCAGGCGCATTACAGAGCCCGAATGGCATGACGTTGAATTGCCATAATCCAGATCCGGTGGTAAAAGCAGTCTTCACTTTATCTTCTGGGTCCATTTCCACTTGCCAATAACCAGACTTCAGGTCCAAGGTGGAAAACAGTTTGCTGCCGGCCAAAGTGTCTAGCTTATCGTCAATTCGAGGCAGAGGATAGCTGTCTTTCTTCGTCACGTTCTTAAGCTGGCGATAATCTACGCAGAATCTCGTAGTTCAATCTTTTTTCTTGACGAGCACTACTGGAGACACCCATGGACAAGTAGATGGGTCTATTACTTTTTCTTCTGCCATCTCTCGAATTATTCTTTCAGCTTCCTCTCTCTTCGCTCGTGGAAGTCTTCGAGCTGATTGCTTAGCATTACCAGTATCGATTTTGTGTTTGACGGCTGATGTTCTGCCAGTCTTTCCTCCTTTTGGTACGAATAAGTCCCGATACTGTAAGAGAAATTCTCTCATTCCCTTTTTTCAGCTCGATCCAAAGATTGACCAGCTACTGATAACATTTGTTCGAATCTGGCATTGGAATTATCAGTGGTCGTTGTTTGATGAACTATAGACGTCACTGGTACGCAGGATCCAATCTTGGTTTCCTTCTTGATGGTAATTGGGTAATCATTCACGTTTATCACACGTACTGGGATCTCTTTCGCTGATGTAACCAATCCTTTTCCAATTAGTACTCCTTTGCCAACTTCTTCGTCGTGGTTCCTTGGCTCCATCATGACCGGTGTACCTTCCTCCATGATTCCCTGTAGCCGTGCTACTATCATGGTTTCGCTTCGTGCAGGTAGAACGGTATCTTCCTGTACAGCTGCCAACACCGCGCTGCCTTCATATGGATGCAGGAATACCTCCTCGGAACCCAATTTAATGGTTATGTTTCTGGAGTCTAATTGGAAACCATGTACATTCATTACGTCCATTCCCAGAATCACGTCTTCTTCAATGTCAGCTACGATTACCGTATGCGTGAACTTTTCTGCTCCAATTCTCAATTGGATTTGTGTTTCCCCGTGAACGTTGGCATTCTCGCCTGTGGCGGTCCGCAGTCGTAGTATTGTTGGTAGAAGATTCTTCTTGGGGTTTATTATCTCTGGTCGTATAATGGTTCTAGTTGCTCCACATAAACACTGTCGTTGCGACATCTGAGCGAAGCTATCAGTATGAGAGGGTCTTTGGAACGATCATGGGTCGGTGCTGCCCCCTCGTAGCCGACCCATTCTAGTTTTCCTGTGAATGGGGTTCTTGGTTTGCAGGAGTCTTGTAGCGCTTACACGAACTACGTACATGCCCTAGCTCGCCAAAATTCTAGCATCTGATTTTTCTCGGTTTCTTGTCCATCATACCTTTTTATGAAACTGACGAACTGTTCAAATCTGTCTTCGTCGCCTTCTTCTTGGATGGTCCTAATTTTGTTATATCCTGAAGCCTTCGTTGCTGCAAGAGCAGCTGTCAATGCGTCGACTAATGTTTTCGGATGGGCTAAACGAAGTGTCCTCTGCATATCGGGGTCACGTAAGCCAGACCCAGACATTCCATCATGTTCTCTGGTGCTGACGGATAAGCAAATCAAACTAGTCGGGCGATGTCCACTTCATAATCTTTAAGGGATTCATCACGTTTCTGCCTTCGGTTCTTCAGCTGAGATTGGTACAAATGTTCTAGATGTTCATGACCATATCGCATGTCCAACTTCTTCTTCAGCTGCTCGAAGTCGTCCGTTTCTTCCAAAGGTATCGTCTGAAGTACATTCAAGGCATCTCCGCGAAGCGCGATGGTTAAATTCACTGCCTTCTCTCTATCGGACCAATTATTCACTCTAGCGGCTGCTTCAAACTGTTTCACATAATTGGTCCACGACATTTTTCCATCGAACGTTGGGGCCTTGACTCGGGTAAAAATGCCAATGTCTTCAAACTTCGGTAGTGTTTCTGGCTTGCAAGGTTTCGTTTGCTCGGTCTTTTTTTCTTCCTCTGGCGTGCCTCGCGTTTTTGAATCGGCAATCTTTTCTTCTAACTCCTTGATTTTCCCGTCTATCGTTGTAATCTTATTCTCGATTTCCTCGTCCATCGTTGACATTTTATTCTCGATTTTCTCGTCCATCGTTGACATATTATCCTCGATGTCAGATTTTAGAGACGAAATTTCATTTTCAATGTCAGCGGCAATGTCGTTTTTCATTAACAAGATATCGGCAGATATATCGTTCTTTATAGCAGAAATCTTCTCGTCCATGTTAGCCGAAATATAATTCTTCATAGTAGAAATATCGTTCTTCATATCAGAAATCTTCTCGTCCATGTTAGCCGAAATATCATTCTTCATAGTAGAAATATCGTTCTTCATATCAGAAATCTTCTCGTCCATGTTAGCAGAAATATTAGCAGAAATTGACGAGATTAAGGGGGAAGCCTCGTCATTGAATAAAACTGCTTCTGGATCAAAGCCGTCATTTTCCAGTGCCACTTTAAGTCTTTCTACTAATTCACTTTTCTCACCGGACGTTTCCAACTCACGATCTTCCAATTCCGCTCGTAATTCCGCCACTTTCAGGTCCCTTAATCTCTTGGCCATTTTTACGTAGATATTTATTTATATTACCCCACACCTGACACCAATGTAATGTTTTTCTAGTTTATTTAAACAATAAACGGGTGGGATAAACTTTAAACACACGGTATGGCTACTTACTAATTTATTTAAACACTAAACTAATCACTAATACTTAATTTATATATACAGTATATTCACTTAAACTAATTTATATAAACAGTTCACAAATTCACTTATTTATTTGTTTATCTCACGATGTCAAATTATCAACTAACTAACTCTTCCTGATCAGTCTCCTTAAATATTAAAGCCATTTTTACTAGTAAATTCCGGACAATTGATTCTGGCCTTTTCTAGATAACTCTGGTCACAAATACAATGTTTACATAAGATAATGGTATCTCGTAAACAGTTTTTTATAACTGCGTATCCGCCATAATTTTTACTTTGTTACCTGGCTTAGACAGAGTCGGTTTTAGGGACTATACCAGTGTGATGTTTCGTAACAATATATTAATAACGTTTTCGATGTATGCATTGGTGCACACAAGAATTGGATAAACAGAAGTGTTCGATTTACTCTCAGTAGGACATATTTCAGGAAAATCGTAAAAAAATTGTCACTTTTTGTTCTCTTTTAACTACATTTTTTAATCATATTAATTAATTAAAATAAATTAACTCAATAAGTAATTTAAGTGTGAAATATTTTGAACCATTCAATACACAATCCTACTCCAGAATCCGAAATAAGTACTCTTATTACAACTATTGAGTTGGTGTGCTCTTGTCTAGCGACACTGTCCGTGTAACTAAACGCGACTAGTTTTCTTCGAGTTCGAGAAAATCGAGATACAAGTGAGGAATATTCGAGAACCGCCGATGCGAATGCGAAGAGCAACAAATAATCAATGGGGAATTTGTAGGCTACATTTAGTTAAAATGTCAAGATGCTTCTACAATGGCTAGCGCAAGTTTTTTAGAAGATAATAATTTTTCCGCCGATAATTGTGTGGGATTCGGATTTGACGGGTGTTCCACGATGACCGGCAAAGAAGGTGGTGAACAGGTCATTCTTAAAAAATGTACGCTACATCTTTATTTTTCCATTGCTCCAGCCACAGATTAAAGCTTGTGGTCAATGATACTAACAAGTTACCATAAATAAGAAACACAATTACAACGATTAAAGACACAATAACCTTCTTTCGTGAATCGCCAGCCCGTTGGAAATCGGTTCCAAGTCTGTCAAGGCTGTGTGAGATCAGATGGTCGGAAAAATATAAGAGCATAAAGAATGTTTCAGAAAGCTTCACTGACATTGTTAAAGCACTTGAACATTAATCTGTCGAAGGGAACTATGCAACAACAAAATCTACCTACCAATTGCACTGTGCAGTTACTAAACCAATATTCATCTTAGGCTAAACATAATTACAAGATACTCTGCAATTTTGGAACCCGTTGTAAACGTTTTACAAGGTAAAAGTATGGATTTGGTTGTGGTGAAGAAACATATTGATGCTATTCTAGATGTTATCATAGTAGATCGACAGTATGTCGAAAATGTTTCGAATGATTTAGTTAAAAAATTACTGATATCGCAGATAAAGTAGGGGTTGAGTTGTCAGTACCACGAGTCACTCAAAAGCAACTACACAGAAGTAAACCACCATCCCAGTCTGCAGTTAAATACTGGAAGCGGTCAATAATCATCCTCTATCTTGATTTTTCAACTTCGTCTTTAGATGCTAGATTATTCAACAAAAATACACCTGCTTTTGCTTTAACTTATCTTCCACCTTCAAGCATGCTCAAAATGGCTTCAAAAGATTTCAAAAATAATGCAGAATCTTTCATGGAATTTTATAAGTTGGGTGATTTCTCTGCAGAATTAGATTTGTGGTACAATATGTGGAAGAAATAGAATTTAGCAGAAGACAAATTAAAGAACATTGAAGTGACTGCACATTTGGAGGAAGCTGATGTTTTTTCCCTGCAACAAGGCACGCACTGCTAATAGTAAGTGCTTTCCCATCCACTACTACTACCGTGGAAAGATCGTTCAGTGCGCTACGAAGGGTAAAAACCTGGCTCAGGAGTAAAATGGGTGATGACAGACTGGGTTGTGTTTGAGTGTCCATCGAAAATTTTTGGAGGAAAATCAGGACTGCATAGTGAAGAAAGTTTTGGAAAAATTTATTTTAAACCCAATAAAAATGTTATTAGTTGAATTTAAGTATAATTAAAATCTCAAAGTTTTGTTTTCATTTGCCTTTTCTTTTTATCCTAAAATTTTACATCTTGGGCGACCATGGACCATGGTTTGCCCCCCCCCCCCCTTTATTTTAAATCCTGGCTACGCCCTTGAAAGGTTCTGATAATCCACTATCAATTTTTGACACTAAATGTATTCCTACCTATTTACATAGTATCCTACATTTTTCCTGTTATATAGTGATGGTAGGATATATAACAAATATATTTGCCTTATGACGCAGAAAGGTGTTTGCGTGATTTTAAAATATCAATTGCTCGGTGTGGAGAACTTGAGTTTTTCCAAAGAAAAACAACTAATAAATGGTGCAGTTTGTTGGAGGTGTTCTAATAGAAATTCAAAATGTAAAGCCCAAGTGTTCACCGTAGGCTCTACTTCCGATCTAACAATATCTAGAAGCAATTTACTGCACAATCATATAGTAAGTGAACAAAAGCTTGAGAGAAAGCTAATTACTACATCATGCAAACGAAAATGCTGAATATTCTACGACAAGTGGGCAGAATAAAACTCGAACTATTATATTAGAACTAAAAAGTTTGCAAAGTGCAATGACCTCCTTCTGTACCGATATAGGTCTTGCACAGTGACGTGGACGTTTTTCTTGAGGGGTCAAAAATAGCATTGTCACATTTTCCTGAATTATTTTTGGACGTGGGGAGCGTCGTAATTACAAGCAAGTTTCCACACCACTCATGAAATATTGCTTACTGCGCGTTACCATTCTTTTGTGGGTGGTTCGCCAGTAGCCATATCTCATATCTCCCACATAAACTTAACAGTTTCTCATAAAATAAACAAAAGTCCATAATAAAAAACAAAGTAAAACTGTTTCAGATTAATGAGAATAAATAAAAAATTAATATTATTAACAGAATAAATTCATTAGATAAACGAAATGAAGTCACGACAGTAACGAGTAATAAAAATAAATTAAAAATTATTAGATTTATAACATAAAGAAATTGCTTCAAGGAAAACATAAGGAATTTTTTTCAATTTTGTAAACCATAGTGTTACGAAACAGCACACTGGTATAGTCCCAAAATCCGACTCTGTCTTAGCCAGATATGAAAGTTAAAATTATGGCGGACGCGCAGGTTTTCCTAGAATTGCTTACGAATAGTGACCATCTTATCTACATTGTTTTTGTGACCAGTCTTATCTAGAAAATGCCAGAAAGCCAATTGTTTTTGGAGATTTGCGAGAAGCTGGGAATGAAGAAGACCAGGACAACAGCATTACATCCACAGTCAGATGGAATGGCCGAGAGAATGAACAGGACTATTGGAAAATACCTCTCGAAAGTGGTTTCCAGCCATCAGAGAGATTGGGACCAGTATCTTTCCCTATTCGCATTGGCTTATCGATCTGCCGTCAATGAGTCCACGGGTGAAACACCTGCGAAAATCCTGTTTGGACGTGAAATGAGGCTTCCTTGTGACCTGGAATTTGGCTGTCGGCCTGGAGAAGATCTAGCAGGAGAATACTAAGTGATCCAATTGAGAAGAAGGCTCGACGATATTCATGAATTAGTTCGAACAAATCTTCAAGTTGCCAGCGACAGAATGAAAAGTCGGTACGACACGCAGGCCACCGAAGGCGATTTTAAAGAAGGGGACAAAGTATGGTTACACAACTCGACGAGGAGAAAAGGATTTTCTCCAAAATTACAAAAATCCTGGGAAGGTCCATACTTATTCAAAAGAAGGATCAATGATGTTATATATCGCATAAGCTAGATCCCCAACGGAAAAGCAAAAGTAGTTCACCAAAACCGACTAGCGCCTTTCGAAGGAGACCATGACCTAGAGAAAGGAGTAAACCATATTCGAGATGTGCCTGACCCTATCTTCGTTGAATTTATGGACGCGTATGGAGGTACCGGGAAAGCTAGATATGGAATCACTTCGGAACAACAACAAGATTTGTTCACTCTCCCGGAAGATTATTCACTGGCATACAACATCCCCGTCCGTATCAAGAACGCACGAGGGTTGGCAACCGTCTTTCGAAAGAAGTTCGGGCAATTAGAAAAACCAGATTCCAGCCCCTGGCAAGACACTGAAACTGAAACATAATTCGCGGTACGTCTTCTACGTGGTAACTTAAAATGAATTTCGAGATCGATCTACCTACCGCGATGTGTGGGAAGCACTTCGAAACCTACGAGACCATGTGTTGGAATCCACCGTGAATAAACTGGCTATGCCTAAGATATCGAGTAACCAGTTGGATTGGCGAATCATCAGGAACATGGTAGAGATTTTCTTTCAAGATACCGGTGTCCAGATATTAATTTGCAGCTACAACCCCCGTGATCAGTGTCCGATGAAGACGGTGCCCTGCTATTTCCATAAGATCAGAAAGTGTAGAAATGGAGCCAGTTGCCGATTCAAACATCCAGTCTCCGCTACACAAAAGTTCCAGGAGGAACTTCCATTTAAGGAGGGGGTAATGTTACGAAACAGTACACTGGTATAGTCCCTAAATCCGACTCTGTCTAAGCCAGGTATGAAAGGTAAAATTATGGCGGACGCGCAGGGTCACCTAGAATTGTTTACGAATAGTGATTAATTAATCGAGATTGTTTTTGTGACCAGTCTTATCTAGAAAATGCCAGAGAGCCAATTGTTTTTGTAAGCCGCAGTCCGGAATTTTCTAGTAAAAAAAGGCTTTAATATATAATGAACCGATCAGGAAGATTTAGTTAGTTGATAATTTGACATCGTGAGATAAACGAGTAAATAAGTGAATATAAATTAGTGAACTGTTTAAATTAATTAGTTTAAGTGAATATACTGTGAATTTATAATTAGTGAATAGTGTAGTGTTTAAATAAATTAAATACGTGAACCCACCGAGTGTTTAAAGTTTATCCCACCCGTTTGCTGTTTAAATAAATTAGAAAAACATTACAATAGGTACAAAAATAGAAATTTTAAAAATAAAACTCGTAACACCCAAAAACAATGTTAGAACTTACCCTTTGTCATTTCTCGATTGTTCATCATCAATATCACTATGACTATTAACGACATTGATAATCATATCATCGATAACTTTATCAGCCATGTTATCTACATCCCTCATTTTCTTTCCTTCGTTTTCAACATGAGCTCCAGTTTTCCGCTGTCACTCATTCCAATTATTTCTTAAGAAGGCGTTTCAGATCGGCTAACTTAAAACGTTCGATTTTACCGTGCCACATTTCCTTTAACTTGTGCCCAAATTAATTCAATTGGATTGAACTCACAATGATGAGGAATTAAGAGCACATAGGTTAGCAAAGGCTGAAGAAATTAATATTATGGGACAATTGACTGGTGGAGTTTCAATAAACAGAATAAGTACAAAATGCCAGGACAATTGACAATCGGAACTAATCAAATGTTATGAAAAGAGGAGAATAGCTTATTAAAACCGAAAATCTAATATTGACAAGAGAAGGCATGCAGATGATATGACAGCTACAGCTTTGAAAATTTATAAAATGGAATAGAGAAGGACAAAATTATGCATTTTCATGCAAGAAACTTTATATCTAAAAATTTAGAAAGAATAACAATACTTTTAAATTGACTATAAAATGTCCTTATTATGCAACAATTCACAAGTTTGAAGTGGACTAAACTGATAGTAACAAATATTATGAAATTTAAAAAATGTTCAAGTATTATTAGCTTGTTTTTGTAATGCTAGGAGGTTGTGGTAAGTTGAACTTTTGATTATGGTTTAATTTATCATTATTGAGAACATTGCTTTTTGGGGTGTAATGTATAGATTAGTGGTGAAGGAATAACTTTGATTAATTTTAGGTGAAAGTTGCCCAGGTTAAGAGGTTGAGGACTTTGAACTAGGGTTCATGAATGGTGTTATGTAAAAAAAACTGATTTTAATTACACAATTTGCATATATGGAACTTATGGGATCAACAAAAGAAATTTAACAATAGTTTTGAATAAAAATGATTTCAATATGGGTTCTCCAGTGGCATTTTCCGTTACTAATAGGGCAAAGTACCCAATTATTGGCACCTTTAGCGTTATATCTGACTGTTATGTCAATTTGGGCATCTTAAAGTGAGGCAAATTATAAGCCGCCTTGGTTACGACATTCTTAACAATTCTTCCTTAGTAAGAACACAGAAAACTATATTTTCAGATTAGATCTTTCGATTAAAAAATATTATTTTCTAATTATGGTCACATTTCCCAGTTATTGGCAGTAGACTCTAGTTATTGGCATAGCAAATTACCCAATTATTGGCTGTAGATAAGTAGTTAATAGCATGCTTCCTGAACCAGTGATTGCCCTATTACCAAATCTGAAATTTTTCTCATAAATTTTTGATATTGAGATAATGAATAGTACCCACCAAGTTTGTTTGAAAATATGTATATTATTTATAGATAGTTGGTGAACTGCAGGTACAAAACATTGAATATTACTTAAATATTGATACAAAGTAAGTAAGAAACTACCACTAAATCCACAAACTTGTGATTAAACTATTACATTACAATGTTAATGAACATAATAATATAAATTAATTTGTACCTCAAAGTACAACCTTTACATTGTATATTCCATGATTTTCCAAGCAATTTGCGTGATATGCCCTTGAAAATTTTTGACATTTAATACCATAATTTAGTAAAGAAAAATTTTGTGTGCATATGAAACAAAGTCGTTTGTTGCATATCACATAATTAATGGTAAGAATCGAATTATTTATCAATGGGTCACTAGTATTAGTACTTGAACGAGGATCTATATCAAAATTAGTTAGGGTCTTCACCTGTGTTGTATTTTCGTCTGTTTGAATAATATTTGTTCCAGAATTTATGGTCACAATTTCATCAATTTTTTATGTGTATTGGCTTTGCCTCCGTTCGAATATTCACGTTTTCGATAATTTCGAAGGAATCTGCGAAGTCAATTTTTGTTCTTTTGTCGTGAGTTTGTTTTACTTCAGTATTCTCTAAAGAACTCAGGGTTTTTACTTCCTTTGGTCTTGTATCCTTTTTTTCTTTCCTATTATTATTATTTTCTCGTTCTTGTTCCTCCTTATCATCTTTCTCTCTTTGTTTCTCTTCATATATTTTTTTCCAGCCACTGGATGTGATTATAGAGAGCAACCTTTCCACCTGCCGTTTATTCTTTCTTTCCGGTGTTTTAGGCCACATTAGACAGTCGCTGAGTTGGTAGGAAGAATATGTCGTATTACTGTGACTAACAGTTGGACTAAGATTTTCCGAACTCTTATTGGAAAGTTCAGATACGGTGTTGTCTTGTTTTGTTATTTTTTCTTTAACATTGTGAGTGATTGGTTCGCCATTACCAGTAGGTTCACAAACTGTTCCCATTTGTTCTAGTTCGATGTGCTCGTTTATTATCATCAGCATATCAGCTATTTCTTTTTCTGTGAACTCTTTCTCATCAGATGCTAATTCCACTTGGATGATGGAGTTATTCCAATCTGGTACTATATTACTTTCTGATTCCTTAAACTGTTTATAAATTTCATGAAGAATTTGAAAGTTATCGTCAGTATTTTGATTTTCGTAAGTTTGCAATTCCTGTAGTTTGGTTGGTCCGACGATAGTGCAAAAATCTTCCTACTCAATTGAATAGTTGTTATTAAGACGATCATGCTGAAGTTGATCTAGTTTTTCTTTTCCCAAGCACTTACTGAAGTCAATAGCGCTCGGATGCCATGCCACAAGCTCTAAAACCATTTACAATGGTCGATTCCTTCAAACTCTTGATTGAATCCTTCAATATAGGTGCAAAATCTTGTTTATTCAATTGTACTAAGGGATTTTGTCTTCTCCACTGTAATACGTCTGCCTCCAACGTGTTTTCTGTGGCTTAAAACAAGAAACATCCGCGGGTTGTAAAATTCTTGTTGAATTGGAATACAGTGGAATAAGTATTATTTCTATCTTGGTACATAAATTACTTATTTCGTAACTTAGATGGGTCTTGTGGCCATCTACGAATAAAACCACAGGCCTTTTAATGCCCTTATCCTTAAGATGTTTATGAAATATATTTGAAATATATTCATGAAATACCGCTGACTTCATCCATCCATTGTCGCTGGAACCTATGCCCCAATGATTGGGAACACTAGCAACAATATTTGCTGGAATGCGCTTATAGTGGTATATAATCATGGGTGGAGTCAACCTGAGGCTGAAAAAGTAAACATTACGATAAGATTAGATTTTGCCACACCTTGATCTACTTCATATGCATTTTTCGTCCCTTTTGATGCCAATAGTTTGTCTTCCTTAGGGCACAACAAAAAGCAGGTCTCATCACTATTATGAATTCTCGTCCCATCTTGAAAAATTTCCGCAAAGTTTTTTTCTTGGAGATAATTTTCAACTTTCGTAAACCAACTTCTTATATCCTTTTCAGACAAATTAGCACTTGAAGGTGTAACGCTTTCGGGAGTTCTATGAACCAGTAAAAGATGTATTTTTAAGAATGCTTGATACCAGTGTTTACCTGGGGTGTTATTGTTAACAGGATTTGGTCGAGTACTTTTATCTAGAACATATTTTACTGTGGCCTGTACATCTTCGCGTCTTCGTAGAAATCCTTTCTTGTGACTTTAGCTTTAGACATGCCGTTGCCTACAACCTCAATGGCATTCTGAAGAGTCTCTTCACTGTACGACTTGCAGTATTGAGACCCATTCTTCACTTTCGGCATGTTCAATTCTTTAATGCTGTAATTAATAGGTACATAAGCATTATGGATATACAGTATAAAATGGTTTACATTAAACTCAATTCAAAGACTATCAGTTTATTCTATAATGTTGTGAAATCCATAATAAATTGAAATTTTAATTCGAATCCGTAAAATAATAATCTGCCAATAACTGTTTCGCACAAAATTTTAAGTAAACCAGTTATTGGCAGCAGTGCCAATAACTAGATTTGGGTACAATAGAATATCCAGTAGTTGGCATGTTTGTAATTTTCCTTTAAAATCAAATAAGTTGATAACACATAGATGAAATACATAATTCATCTTAGTGTTATAAATAAAACTCACGGTTTCCAATTAATACCACGATATGATAAAAATTATTGAAAATTATAAAAAAATTGCCAATTGTTTCGATAAATCAATATCATCGTCAGAATGACAGAAGTTACATTTTATTTGATGCCTACCTGATATTTCGTAGTTATTTTTGGCTAGACCAAGAAGTGACCTAACTGGTGATTGACTTAATATATGATAATAGGAAAAAGAAGATGTGATATAACAAATATTGAAGCCTAGATATTATTAGCCCTATGGTGATATCCTGGATATCATTTTTCCAATTAAGATCAGTATAACTGTGCAATGATATAGAAAACCAGGAAAACTATATCTGCTGATCTTTACAATTATCACTTGAGAAGATAGTTTACTAGTGGAGAACTCCCTAGATTTAACTGTTCATTAACAACTTCATATTGTGGGTTTCTTAAATGTCTTCTGATTTCCAATTCTTCAAGGAAATCCAGTTCTTGTTTCTTTTCACAAATATGCAGTACTACTAGTTTTGTGTTAGGTGTCAATGAATGATTGGTGTCATGTAGATGTTTTGCATAGTGGGATTTATCTGGTTGTTTTAATCTGTAGGCTCGTAAGTGTTCACTGTATCGGATTTCAAAATTCCTAAGGGTCTGACCCAAATGGACAGCATTACATTCTGGACATTCGAGTTTATATATAACTGACTTCTTTAATGGTGGTATTTTTGTTTTTACATTTAACAATTTTGTACTAACGTTACTTACTGTTTTAAAAGAAATTGTTGTATTCGTTGCTGAATATATTATCTTCGAAATATTATTAGAAATATTTCCTGCATATGTGATGGTTTTATAAGTTTTTAGTTCATCAGTTTGTTTAGGAAATATTAGTTGTAATGCCACTTTTTCCTCTTTTTTATTAATTAGCTTATTTATCATATCTAATGGATAACCGTTGGATGTTGCTATTTGTCTAATTGTATTAATCTCTCTATCAAAATTTCATTTGTTCATAGGAACTGAAAAATCTCTAAGTATCATTGAATTATTTGCCGCTAGTTTATGGGACATCGGGTGATTGGAATTAAATGAAATTGTCACATCAGTCTGTGTTGGTTTTCGGTAAATTGAATAATCAAGTACATTACTAACTCTTTGAATTTTCAAATCAAGAAAATTGATTGACCTATTTTCTTCAATTTCTAATGTTAATTTAATTTTTGGGTGTAAATTAGTGATGTCGTTTAAAAATACATCTAATTGTCGTTCACTACACATACAACAAGCTAATATGTCATCTACATATCTATACCAAAATAAATCATTTTTCGAAATATTACTTTCAAAGATCTCTCTTTCTAAATTGTCCATAAAGATGTTTGCCAAAATAGGTGATATAGGGCTTCCCATTGGTAAACCTTCATTTTGAATATATATCTTATTGTCAAAAGTGAAATAATTTTGATTAATGCATACATCAAATAAGTTAAGTATATCTGATATTATTCCTGGATTAATATTTTTATCTCCTAGTAATTTTCTTACAAGTATTAGATATTCTTTAGGAGGAATTTTAGTGAACATATTAGTCACATCGAACGAAATAAGTTTAGAGTTATCTTGCTTTCAACTTTTTGATTAGTTCTATTGAATTTCTAATTGAGTACCGAGATTCATATCCGTAACTATTAAGTATATTGTTGAGCCTTTTTGCCAATGTATTATTAGGAGCATTAACATACGAAACTAGAGGTCTAATTTGTTTCGTTATTTTATGTAATTTAACGGTTCCTTATAATTGTGGACAATGAGGATTCTCATGTTTGATTATTCAATTTACCGAAAACCAACACAGACTGATGTGACAATTCCATTTAATTCCAATCACCTCATGTTCCATAAACTAGCGGCATATAATTCAATGATACATAGAGCTTTTTCATTTCCTATGAACAAATGTGATTTTGATAGAGGGATTAATACAATATGACAAGTAGCAACATCCAACGGTTATCCATTAGATATGATAAATAAGCTAATTAATAAAAAAGAGGAGAAAGCAACTAATATTTCCTAAACAAACTGATGAAATAAAAACTTATAAAACCATCACATATGCAGGAAATATTTCTAATAATATTTCAAAGATAATATCTTCAGCAACGAATACAACAATTTCTTTTAAAACAGAAAGTAACGTTAGTACAAAATTGTTAAATGTAAAAACAAAAATACCACCATTGAAGAAGTCAGGTGTATGTGAATCAAATGTTCAGAATGTAATGCTGTCTATTTGGGTCAAACCCTTAGGAATTTTGAAATCCGAGCATACAGATTGAAACAACCAGATAAATTCCACTACGCAAAACATCTACTTGACACCAATCATTCATTGACACCTAACACAAAACTAGAAGTGCTGCATATTTGTGAAAAGAAACAAGAACTGGATTTCCTTGAAGAATCGGAAATGAGAAGACATTTAAGAAACCCACAATATGAAGTTGTCAATGAACACTTAAATCTAGGGAGTTCTCCACTAATAAACTGTCTTCCTAAGTGATAATTGTAAAGATCAGCAGATATAGTTTTCTTGGTTTTCTATATCATTGCACAGTTATACTGATCTTAATTGGAAAAATGATATCCAGGATATCACCATAGGTCTAATAATATCTAAGCTTCAATATTCGTAATATCACATCTTCTTCTTTTTTCTATTAACATATATTAAGTCACCAGTTAGGTCACTTCTTGGTCTAGCCAAAAATAACTACGAAACATCAGGTAGGCATCAAATGAAATGTAACTTCTGTCATTCTGACGATGATATTGATTTATCGAAACAATAGTCAATTTTTTATAATTTTCAACAATTTTTATTATATTGTGGTATTAACTGGAAACCGTGAGTTTCATTTAAAACACTAATATAAGTGGATTCCACGAAGTAAGGGTCGAGACAATTAATTACATTAATCATCATTCTTGACCTACACAGTAATATGATATGCGTAAAAATGGACCTAATTATAATTAAAACAAGCATTTAACACTTAGCAATCACTAACAAAATGGCGAATTTTTAACTCATGAAATGCAACACAACTTTTCTTTGTCCCTCTCTCTCTCTCTCTCTGACCTACTGATGAGTTTTGAGCGGGGTTTCTATTAAAACGGCAGATGGGACATCTCTATTGATACTAGTTAAGCTTGCATTACTTTTTACCTAGAAATCTGCCTATTAAACGTATTTTTGTCGTATATCGCCAATAACTAGGACCCTGCCGACTATTGGGTGCTTTACCCTAGGTTAGATCAAACGGGCGATGACAACCCAAAATATTACAATGCGTGATCCAAACGTATGACAACTGCTGTAACGTCCCCCCTTTGGACGAAACTTGATATGATACATAGGACAATGTTAAGAAAGGATGGACTGATGGGTTTAAAATATGTATGCCAACAATGCCTGCACACAAAGGATCCAGACATATTATTGTGCTTTGAGGTAGAAATGGAGTATGGGTTACAAATGCCTTAAAAATAGCTGGAAAAAAAATGGAAGATTGTAACGTTGACTATCATAAGAACATGGTTTGAATTCACATTGATCCAAAACAAAGCGCCAAATAGTGTTGTAGTTCTTGACAACTCTTCTTATCATTCACGACAGCTCAATAAAATACCAAATAAAAGCTACAATAGAACTGAACTACAAAAATTTTTAATGGGTAGTAATTTGTACTTTGGAAATTTTTATACAAAACATCAATTGATTGAAGTTTAACAGACAAAGAAATTTAAGAGGTTATACACCCTTCCTAGAGAGTATTGCTAAATGACGTGGACACTCTATAGTGAGACTTCCTCACTAAGGATACTCAACATTTTAATCACGAAAACAAATGTGATTTATTTCTTACATTTTATAAACAGTTTATTATTACAGATTTCTTTTGAACCATTTAACTTTTACCAGAAATCTGAAATATAAAACTGTATATAAAATGTAAGAAATAAATCACATATGTTCTCGAGATTAAAATGATGAGTATCCTTAGTACGTCTCGGCTGATTTGGGTCGAATTTATTGGTCATAGGGTCGTTTAGGCAACCGGCCACTCTAGACGGGATCTAACCTGATATTTATTTTTAAAGAATTGTTTCATTCATTGTTATGAAATTTCTTTTTTTTGTTATTTTTTCATAAAATTATGTTTTGTCCACAAAAAATCGAATGGGATACAAAAAAGGTTCAGCTCACGCCTGGTATCCCAAATAAACCCAACGCCTTTTCAGCAATTATGTAACATCTAATACAATATAGGTATTCGTAAAAGAAACAAAATATCAATACCTCTCAGAGTCTAGCTCTGCAACATAACCTAAAGATACGATTACATTGCTATATGTTTTGCGCCAAATATACCATATTAGTTTAGTTCCTATCATTTCTACAATTGAAAACTCTGCACTTTCAAACTAAAAAACTACAGCTTTGTCAATACTAAGTTTCGGTAGAATTCTGGAAGCTGCTTTTATAAACCCAACTTCCATTTTCATTCAAAAAATGCAATTAACTTTCGCAATAAAATAATGTTTACTTTTATAATACTAGAGACGTCACCAAACGTTGATTGGTGGATTGAAACACGTTCCGTTTCAACCCACTATGCAAATAAATATTACAGTTATGTTAATTCAACATCATAATGTGATAATGTTCTTCCTTCTTTTCCTCTTGTTTTCATCAGATGTACATATATACAACCGCTTATGCCCAGCTTGTGGCTGTTAACTTTTGTGATGTTTCAACTTAACTTCTCAGCGATGTTAAAGCGCTGCCTTTTTACATTACTGTATTGTTACTAGAACTTCCTCAAAAGGAAGTCTTTATAACGTGATAAATGTTAATGCAATGTCTAAAAAATAACATCTTATCAATAATCTAAATGCAACATTTCAAAACCAATACAGTGTATTCTCTTAGATGTTGTATGGACATTACTTACACCTCTAAATAATATACCTCAAACATTCTAAATGACATCCTATAGATGTTTCTGTGCCTAATCAGCAAATACAGGGTGAACAACTAAGAACGCCGGCTGTCGGCCATATTTCAAAAAATAGTCATGGTACAACTTTAAAAAAATACCTTCAGGAAAATGACTCCGAAAAATCGCTGGAAAATATCATTGAGTTACTAAAATATCTGCTATGGGGTGGAATGAACACTTAAAAACATAATATTGTGATTATCTCCAAAAAAGACACACTAAAGGTATCCTAGAAATACAGTTTTTGATATATTGATGAGATTATGAAAAAATGAAGTTAGGAACTTTTTGTCTTTATTCTTCAAGTAAGGGGTGGGGGAAGATTCAACCTAAAAAACAAATGTCGTAACACTTTTTTGTTTTTTAATCGATATCAATGTTTTTGACATCATTTAAAAGAGTTTTTTTTCTTTAATAAGATATGCTTAACAAAAATAACAAAATTGTACAATTTTGTCAACGCTATGTGAAAAAGTCTACAATTTTCCCATTTTTCTCGGAAATTTCAAATATAATGAGGCATTTTTTAAATTCTGATGAAAAGGGGTTAAAAAAATAGGAATCTATTCCAATATAGGATTTACGATATCAGATATAAAAATTAAAATAAACGGTTTTAAGGATTAAAACTAACTTTTCCGCATCCGTGGCTCTGAACAATATTCTATCATAAAACTGTTACTTGTATACACTTCGGGGGATGTATCGTGCTAACAAAACGAAATTTCTCCAAAAATAACCAAAAATTCAGTATATCTGGATTTATAGGACCCGCTATACTCGCTCTAGTTAACTGAAAATCAGGGTACATCTGTGAGACACCTTGAACAATATTCAATCATAAAATTGATCAATCGTATACTCTCTGGAGGCTGTATCGTGCTAACAAACTGAAACTTCTCCAAAAATGACAAAAATATCGTACTTAAAGTACTGTAGCACCTGCTGTATTGGCCCCGGTGAGCTGAAAATCAATAGGGTTCATAAGTGAGATGCCCTGAATAATATTCAACCATAAAATTGGTGACTTGTTGAACTGCGGAGGCTGTATCGTGCTAACAAACTGGAATTTCTCAAAAAATTACAAAATGTCGTACTTCAAGTACCATAGCACCCGTTGTACTGGCTCTGGTGAACTGAAAATCAATAGGGATCATCTGTGACATGTCCTTAATAATATCCAATTATAAAATTGCTGACTTATTGCACTCCGGAGGCTGTATCGTGCTAACAAGACATGTAAGGAAAAGTGGCCGACGACAACGACGACGACATACACACAGGATTTTTTTCTATAAACCGTTTTTTCGTGTTGTTGTTGATGGAAAACGTAAAAATAACTCAATAAAAATTTTCAAAATTCCAACTTTTTTTGGGGTAAACCAATACTTTTCTCGCATATAGAAAGGTTGGGCAGAAAAGTAAAAATGCTTCAATTTTCATTTGAAATTTCCGAGTGGATACAAAATTATCTAATTTTGTTATCAATATTATTAAACAGAAAAACTCTTTTTATTGCAGGTAAAATCATTAATATCGGTTGAAAAACGAAAAAGTTATACATTTGTTCATAAGTTTGAACCTTCCCCACCCATTATTTGAAGAGTAATAACAAAAAATCTCCTTAATTAAATTTTTTCATAATCTCATCAAGATTTCAAAAATTGTATTTTTAGGACACCTTTAGTGTGTTTTCTTGGAGTATTATGTTTTCGAGTGTTCATTCCACCCCTAGCGGATATTTTAGAGATTGCAATATATTTTCCAGCAATTTTTCAGGATCACTTACCCAAAGGTAATTTTTTTGAAAGTTGTACCATGATACTTTTCTCAGATGTGGCCTACAGTCGTTCTTAATTGTTCACTCTGTACATTTAAAATAAAATAGCAATGGAGGATTTAAAACGTTTATTCACTATTAATGAACAGTACAGTAAATTTGAAAAAAACAGAAACAAAATTAGAAAAAAAAATTTGTCCAGGAATCCAAACTAAAAAAAATAAAATTGTGTAAGCATATTACATAACAAGTGTGGAAAGTGGAAACTATTGAACGCATTCAGTGAAAGCAAGAAATGAAAAGGGTATATTAATCTATAGTTGTCATAACGTAACAAACTTTGAAACTGAATTAATAAAGTTTAACGGGTACACATACATTACAGCTAGTTTACAAAAAATTTATTAGAATTGTTTTTTAATATTATTAAAACTAATGAAAATTTTATGTCATAAAGATTTTATTAAACATTACGTTAAATCAACAGAAATCCAATCTGATTAAAGAAAATTCTATAGTTTACTTACAGTTACTTTTTCTCACGCAACAGTCGCTGTTTCGAATGCCTCAACCATTCCATAACGTACACTTCAAAATCCTTATCTGTTAAACATTCAAAGGTGCTCTGAACAGCAGCTAATAAAACCATTACTTTAGATCAAATTGTGCCCATGGAGACCTTTGATCGATCATCATAAACTACATCAAACTTGATTTTCAGCCAATTGACTGGGACCAATTTTCCATAAGATACATACGGGGTTCTTCAAAGGAATAATAACATTTTTTATTTTGAGAAGTGACTTTCCATGATTTACCTTCTATTACATGCCTCACTCCATTTGGAAGGTAAATTCAGGTGTGCTATGAAAATTCATACTTCTTTTCTGTATAAAATAATATACTATTCTCATCTTGTTATTTTCATCCTGAAACATATTGTATATTAACATCGTGAAATTGTAACTTAATGAAAACTAAGCATTATTCACTGTACACAAAAAAAACTCGTTATGAAGAAGAGATATGAACACATTATCAAGTTAAATGAGTTTATAATTAATTGTATCCAATAGCTGTGTTTCTACAATAATAAATAATTGAATTCTGTTTGTTGACTGGAGCATTCATTGTCATAAGTTACATATTATTAAACTAGATTAATATAGGTACCGTTGTAAGGGACACCTAGAGCTTATTTATTGTATTCAGCGTAATTTCAAATGGAAATGAGCTTTTCAACAGAAATTTCTGTTTTTAAAGTCTTAAACAGTCTCTAATTGTTTACAATGATTGTAAGTATTAATGTTAAAATTTTCTTAACCTTCAAAACTATATTGATTGCCATGACTACTACTACGAAAACTAGAACTAGAGATACTTGATTCAATGTTTTTTGTACTGTTTAATACAATGTCTGTATCAGACTATCTGAAATAGTTACTCCCGTTTACATAATTACCAACTATTTGTTTTTTATTTTATTTATGTGAGTAGCTTCTGAAACATCTTGAACATTGAAAATATTTTCTTCTAGATTCATCATATTTTATTATTAATAATAATATCTACCCTATTGCAATATTAAGTTTTTTGTAGGGTATAATGCATATATTGGATTTGAAATATTGTGGATCGTTTTTAAAATATACTTACTAACTAAAATATTTTTAAAGTTGAAAGAACTCTAATTTTGTAAACTCTATTATATAATGTTAGTGTACAATTCCGCCACCTGGAATTTAAATGTACAATAGCCGATTGAAGTATTGAATGAGTATTAAGTTTTAATAATTATGATTTTGGAATAGGTAGGTACTTACCGATAAAAACTGTTGTTCGTCCATTGTAACAAGAATTATAAGTAAGTATAGAAACAGTAGCTAAGTAGGAACTAACGAAAACGAAGACCACTTTATTCAAGTACTTTTCTTGCAAAAAATGTGCTACCTGCAAATAAAATATAACACAAAACTGTAAGTGAAAACCACCCACCATTTCATGCTTGTCATTTGTTTCCACAGATAACTACTGTTTGTCAGTTCCTCTTCTGTTTTCTTTTTATGTTACTGTGATGTTTAATATGAGATATTACTGAGAGTTTTATGAACTAACATCGTACAGACGTAATCATAGGAAGTTAATAAAAATTATTTCGAAAGATGTAAAAGTAACTGCAACACATGTGATCATCTTAGAAACATGTCAATTTGTAATATGACAGTAACGTTCTGTATGTGACATTAGTGAGAAGTATACAAATTAACATCGTATGAAGTTGCTAAAGACAAGTTCATAGGATGTGTATGTAATTGCGTATTCAAGTATTATTGTGTACATCAAAAATATGTTTTATTTAAATGACATGGATAGAGTTGGTAATAAAATTAAGACATCTAGGAGATATCTTATTAACGTTTTAAATAAACATCACGAAAAGTCTCTAAAAAAAACATCACAAAAGAGACTTGTTATGTTTCTTGTTTAGTGGGAAGTTACTTTGATTTCGTAATAATTTTCAAAATTCAATATTAACTTCAGTAAAGATGTTGCAGTTGCCCCCTTCTATGTTTCTGTTTAATTTTAGTCACAAACTATTGATAAATATTATGCTGCATATTCCTTTTTATCATTATTTAATGCATATCATAAAAATAAAATAATTCTTTATGGTCTACTTCTAAAACACTATTATTATATTATACAAATTTTCAGTAGCTTTATTCACGGTTGAATAAATTTTATCTTCTTCGGAAGTCTATAGTCTCATAAAATTTTTGGATGTCTCCACTTGATCAACAACTACCAGCATTATTTCAAATATAACCAAAATATCCGGTCTCCGACAGGGTATCTATCATATTGTCAGTATCCCTAATTCTTTGCCGCCAATTTCTGGCCACACAACATAAAAGGAGAACCATAAAGGACTAAATACGTAAAAATCAGAGGCGTGGACAGAAATTTTACGTTGCCTAAAATATTACTGTCTTTTGGTCCAAAATGTATAAATTTAACTGCAACTATAAAAAGTTTCAGTTTTTGATACAAATATCCTAACTGATAAAAAATCATCAGTTTTTTTATTTTCACTGATTTTTTCATTTCATACGTTTCCTTTTTGGGCTGTAGGTTTACTATCTTTTGAAAATTTGATACTTATTTCTGGCTCCAGAATGGTTTTATTGATTATGTTCATTCTCCTTTTTTCTGAAAGATTCTTAGGAACGTTCAGGTAATTAGGAATTGAGAAAAATATAAGGATGATAAAAAGTTCATTGAAACCGAGTAAGAATAATTAAAGTTTGAGAATAGATAATTAATAAAATGGGATTGTATACCACAGAATACATTGTCCTGTGGGGATGATGTAATTTTATCAAAAGTAATCAGGAGATGAGAGAAATAGTCGAAAATGGAAAATTCAAAATAATATGCTCAACTATTAACAAATAAATACCAAATTTACTAGGTGGATAAAGGGAGATTTTGAGGAAAATACACAACTAAATATATCAATGTGTTAAATGAAACTAACTATTTCTAGATAATTAAAAACGTATATCTCAGAATGAATTCAGAGTATATTAATGGTAATCAATCAACGGATGAGCGTGCATTAAGCAGGTCATTAAAAAGTAAATAAACTTCCTTAAAATCCTAATCTGAAGAGAATAAAAATAAACGGTTTCAAAGATTAAAACTAACTTTTCCGCATCTATGGCCCTGAACAATATTCTATCATAAAATTGTTATTTGTATACACTTGAGGGGAGGTGTCGTGCTAACAAACCGAAATTTCTCCAAAAATTACCAAAAATGTAGTATATCTGAATTTATAGGACCCGCTGTACTCGCTTTAGTCAACTCAAAATCAATAAGGTACATCTGTGAGACACCTTGGATAATATTCAATTATAAAAATGATCAATCGTATACTCTCAGGAGGCTGTATCGTACTAACAAACTGAAAATTCTGACGATGATATTGATTTATCGAAACAATTTTCAATTTTTTGAATTTTCAATAACTTGTATTATATTGTGGAATTAACTAGAGACCTTGAGTTTCATTTAAAAACACTAATAATGAAAATTCTCCTAAAATGACAAAAATTTGGTACTTCAAGTACCATAGCGCCCGTTATACTGGCTTCAGTGAGCTGAATATCAATAAGGTTCATCTTTGAGACGCTCTGAATAATACCCCATCATAAAATTGGTCTATTGTATATACTGCGGAGGCTGTATCGTGCTAACAAACTGAAACATCTTCAAAAATGACAAAAAATTCGTACTTAAAGTACTGTATCACATGTTGTACTAGCTCTGGTGAGCTGAAAATCAATAGGGTTCATCTGTGAGATGTTCTGAATAAAATTCAATCATGAAATTGGTGATTTGTTGAACTCCGGAGGCTGTGCTGTGCTAACAAACTGAAATTTCTCAAAAAATGA
The DNA here is from genome assembly GCA_963921935.1 of Galeruca laticollis. Taxonomy (NCBI): domain Eukaryota; kingdom Metazoa; phylum Arthropoda; class Insecta; order Coleoptera; family Chrysomelidae; genus Galeruca; species Galeruca laticollis. Next base: position 48,461,094 of record OY998183.1, on the reverse strand, counting down.
CAAAATGTCGTACTTCAAGTACCATAGCACCCGTTGTACTGGCTCTGGTGAACTGAAAATGAATGAGGTTCATCTTTGACGTGTCCTTAACAATATTCAATCATAAAATTGGTGACTTATCGCACTCCGTTTTTTCTAAAAACCGTTTTTTCGTGTTGTTGTTGATGGAAAACGTGGAAATACCTAAAAAAAACTCAAAATTCCAACTTTTTTTGGAGTAAACCAATACTTTTCTCGCATATAGATAGATTGGGCGGAAAAGTATTATGTGAAAAGGAGGGAGAAAAGATAAACAATTAGATGAAGTATGCGGGGAACCTGATTTTGTAGGAGTGTGAAACAAATATTGAGATGGATAGGACATATGCAGAGAATGAGTGAATCCAACATGAATATTATTAACATCAATAGAAAGTTTCTAGTACAATGAATTTTTAAATGCATTAGTGTAAACGTTCACCTGCATGGATTCTTGTCGCGACCCTTCCTGCAATTTAGAACTCAAAGTAAGTCTTTGAATTATTGTGTTGATTTATTTTTCTTGTTAGAAGAACCTTTCCTCTATCATATTTTCTATTGTTACTAAATTTTGTCTCTTTATTTTTTTTTGTTTAAAGAAACTTATTTTTCTTCATACTTTCTATGAACACCAAAAAATATTTCGGACAATCGAAAAATAATAGACAATTGCTCACGACTTAACTCTACATGAAGTCTGTTATGAGCAATTAACAGGAAGTAAAAAGAAAAAGCGAGATCAAGGAAAAGATGGAGGATAGAGAGAAGGGAGGTAGAAATCAAAATGAACAAACAGGTTACGACAAATGATAAGAAATAAAGAAAAAACGGAGAAAAGTCACTACTTAGCCCTTGACTTAGGTTTAATTGCTCATACATTATTATAATATTTTTGTTCCAACTAGTATCTTCTATATTTTGTGACCGTTTCTAATTAATGTATCTCTTGTTCTATCTGATTTCATTTGATTAGCCTGTTTTCTAATAATTTTCTATTATTCGTTGTAAATTTACTTGGAGATTGGTGCATGAATGCGAATCCCTTCAATTTACTGGTACGTTTATGATAAAAGGGGGTGCAAGGTCCGTTCAAAAGATTTTAAAGTGGTAGAAGCCTCTGTGGGCGGTCATAGTTTAGACCAAAACGGACGCGTGATTTTACTAACACGAATATAAAAAGAAACCGACACACACCTACAAATAAAAGAGCAAATTTCTGAATTCGAGATGTTTATTTGTGTAGGCACGCACGTGAATACACTAAGAAAAAAGTGAAAGTTAAGTATGTAAAAGACTTACCGTAATATTCTGATGTTAAGGCTACGCGCATAGTGGAGCGGCGATACAAAGAGACCTGCTTTTATTTGTTAGGTCCAACTATGAACAAATCGACCAGCAAGAATAGAGAAAAAACAAACATTTATGATTGCCTGGCTCTGCCACATTACTATTATCCCCACTGTGCAATATTCTGTTGAAATGTGTGTGTTTGTATTCGTCGCTCTTACCACCGCTCCACTAAGCGGACTACTTAAGAGCTTACTTCCTATATCGAAGAAGTTATATGATTTAGTGTTTTCCATAGAAGATCATTCATTATATCAAGTCATAAGGCATCCAGTTCATGTCAGAAAAAACTGTATAAATAAACAAAAATGTACTTTCTTCATCAAAACGTTGACACGCGCAAATAAATGAAAATTTTCAACCATGGAACCATGAAAAAGACGTTAAGTTTATATTAACAAAAGTGGTTCTCATATTTGAAATGGAGGATCCAAGTTAACCTGAAAAATGTTGTTGTTCATAGGAAAGAGACACGAATAACTATATAATATAGATTCATATAGTTATACAGGACATTGTTTGAGAATTATGTTTGCTACCTTCCTGGGAGGAAGAGAAGTTCACATCAAAACTGTGGTATTATATTACTGTTTCAAATGAAACTAACCGTTTCTAGATAATTCCACAATATATTGATAAAATGTTAAAAATTCTAGGAAATTTGACAATTGTTTAGATACTAAATATTATCGTCAGAATGAGCTAATACTATCAAAGCTTTGATATTGGTAATATCCCATCTTCTTCTTTTTTCTATTAATATATATTGAGTCAACAATAAGGTAGATCACTTCTTGGTCTAGACAACAGTAATTATTAAACATCAGGTAGGCATCAAATGAGATGTGACATCTGTCATTCTGACGATGATATTTAGTATCGAAACAATTGTCAAATTTCTTAGAATTCGTGAAAAAGTCAGTTTCATTTAAAACAGAAATACCTACCTGATTAATTAATTAGCCATTTTGTTGATCGATTATCAAGAATGGCTAATTGTGATGCCCATGAATTATACGGGTCTTCTTGTTGTCACTTGCAGCATTTCCTGCCAATTCTAATATTTCGGCTGCCAAATATCCTATTACTGCTGCCAAATATACAGGAGCACCGGCACCAACTCTTTCTGCATAATTTCGGTTTATCAACAAACGGTGTTTACGTCGTACTGGACATTGGAATCCAGCTCAATTTTAGCGAGACTTTGCCTTTCCCTTAACATTACCGCCTTTGCCACGTCCGGACAATTTTGATATATTTTTCTGTTAATATTTTCCTCTATTCCAAACAACACGACACGACTTAATGTTTTCGTGATACATCTACCTATGAATTTATATTAAAGCGCCCCACCAATACCGTTACAGCAATTGCGGAAACGTAGAGGGGCGAAGCCAATTGAAATTACATAGTTTGATATATAAGTAGTGTGTGTACTTAGAATCAAGCGGTTAATTTGTGGAACCACCACCTACGTACCTATTGTTATTACTTAAATATGACGTCGACTACAAGTATTACCCCTTCTTCCAGTTCATCGCTTGAGGAAGGTGATACTAGCAGAGATTCAAACCAATTCACAGTCGACTTCACCGGCACTTGGACGCCTCCACCGCAGAAATCCAGCCAGCCCACATGTTCTGCTGAACTTTTCAGTTCGACAGTTCATTAAATACACCAGGAAGTGTATCCAATTGTTTCTTTAGAAACAAATTCTTATTTATGAAAATAAATTAACCGTGTTATTTAACTGTGTTTTTTAGATTCCAAAACAAGCAAGCCACACCAACCAGAAGAAGGAAGGACATTTAGCACCCAGATAAATATAAAACTACTGAAAGCTAATAGTCAGGAAACCTTTATCTATGGAGGCAACTCCCTCCGGCAGTGAGTCCGCTGTTGGTGTTAGCTTTCAAACCCAAATCCTACCCCACACTCTCAACCAACAAAATCCTCCAGACACACACGCCTCAGTAAATCTGCAAAACTTCTAAACGCCTTCTCTCACCACATGAAGTGAGCTTTTTTCATTCAGTCAACCCCGATTTAGATGTATATCAAGACGACAAGGCTGACCTAATTCACCCCCCCCCCCGGGAAAGAATTCTTTTCCGCTACGAAAGAATACACAAAGGTCGCACCTATACACAATACACCCTCACATACTTCTAACAAATCCCAGATTCACTCAACACCATCCCCTCAAACATCCTCAAAACAAACACCCGAACATCAACCAAAAGGCACTTCCTTTATATTCCCAACCAGGTCTTACGCTTTACTATGTAAGATCCCAATATCCCACACCCTCAGTTACCCGACAACCGTCCATCCCTGACGAGGATGATTTCACCCTCGTCGGCAAAACCAAATCCCGACCTACAACTTCTAACCCCATCAACAATCCTACAACAACCCCCAGTAACAACACTACACTTACACAAACCATCGACCTCATGAACCTCTCACCCCAATATTCAACCCAAAAATCTCTCTTCGCTCTTATAAACACCCTCGAACTTCTCAACGGACACATCCTTTATCTAAAAGTAAATTTCAATAGGACAGCCCTTCTCAAAACCTCGTCCCCTATGTCAGTCTCGACAATCCTCAGAAAAATCCATTATTCCACTGATGATCCCAACATTACCATCAACATCTTAAACTCCATGCAACGTCCACCCCAAACAGCAAAAACTCTAACACCCACTTTCTCATTCGTCTGCAGGAATGTAGACGCAACGATCCCTCTCGAAGAAATTCGAAGAAATTCTTCACGATCAGAAATTTCCTTTCGTCAAAACTTGGCGAATCTTCGCCAAGTCACAAACAAACCTACGTCGATGTTTCGCATCATCACACACCCGGAACCTATTACCACCAGGCTCTCACCTCCGGCCTCTCATTGCATGGTCTCCCACATCAGTGCGAGCCATTCAACGCCAACCCGCTGGCCCCAGTCCTAAGATACTGTAATCGATGCACGAAAACCGGACATTCCTCCGATTCTTGTAGGTCTAAACCGATATGCCCTTCTTGCGGCCAAACAGCTCCAACCCCCCTCCCCCCCGGTTACTACCCCAAGTCCGGAACTCATACCTGCACAAATTACGGTGGTACTCACCCCGCCTTCCACCCTTTTTGCCCCCACAGGCTAACCACACCATATATTCCCCAAGCCACCAGCTCCCTTCGATCTCTCAACTGATACTAAAATCATAATAGAAATTTTAACTGTCACCCTAATTAACGCCATTCCCAACTCAACGGACATCATAGCCGACACTCTTCGCCATCTAATTTCGTCCATTTATCGACACAACTGCTCTATTACAAACATAGGCAGGCGTGCTGACTTTGCTTTTACTCCCATCAGGAGAGAAAACAGTTCAACTTAAATCTGCAACCCCCACCCCCCGTCGGTGTTACAGGTTTTCTGCGGTTTCCCTGTAGCATAGTGAATTTATTCTCTAGCCAAATGGACCTCACCGAGTACAATACAACCAAATCACGCAAACTCCTCTCCTCGAGCTCGAAAAGCCAGTCGCCCTCACCCGATAATTTTCTATACACCTTTCTAAAAGTCTCCTACTCACTTTCAATTAACAACTCAAAATCCGAATCCTAAACACAAAATTCTTCTCATTAACTCTCGAGTTATCGGAGATGCATATATCGTCCAAGCGACTCACAATTGGCAGATAATGTCACTCTCCTTGATCAACTCGATGAGCTTGACAATCTAGTTATCATTGGGGATCTCAATTTTCAGGATATATCCTGACCGATAATAAATATTTCTGAGGGCAATAATGCAAAAAATTTGTTTATGCAATTTATCCAAAACTCTAATTTAACCCAAGTTGTCCACGAACCTACTCGTTTCCGACACGATAATAACCCTTCTACCCTCGATCTTATTTTGACCAATGACGAATGTTTGCTATCATGCCTGGAGATCAGTTCACCAATAGGTGAGTCCGATCATGCAGCAATAACTATCAATATTCAACTTAACTTACCCGCTGCTGACGATGATAAGAATTACATGACTATCGAAGTAACAAATTTTGTAAATGTCAATCGTACTCTCTCGTCCATCAATTGGGATAACATCTTGCCTGATAATAATAACTGTATACATTTATGGAAATGTTTCTATGACACGGTAACAAAATGATTAAATGAGAATACGAGAGAAAGTAGAATTTTCCGTAACAAATTAAAGCCATGGATCAATACTGAAATACATGATTTGATAAAACATAAACGAAATTTGTGGAGAAGATTTAAACGCACCAACAATAACGAAGATTTCTTAACTCACAGAAGATTCTCTAGTACAATAATTAGTCGGTTGGCTAACGCCAGAAGAGGTTTCCAGGAAAGTATTGCTAAAAGTGGCAACCCTAAAAAGTTTTTTAAGCACATACGTTCCTGTCTTTCGTCTAAAGTTGGTGTCCCTTTACTTAGGAAAAGTGATGGAGTATTATGTTCGTCTAATTATGAAACTTCCGAAACGTTGTCCAACAGTTTTTCTGAGGCTTTTACTTCTGAACCAATTGATGACACTTTGCTTCCAATATTTGGTGCTCGTGTCTTAGAACCCCCTAGTAATATTGAATTTCCTCCCCAGCAAATTAAAAAAAAATATTAAATATCAAGACGAACACTTCTCCTGCTCTTGATGGTTTGCAAGCAATGCTTCTTAAAAAATATGCAGACTCAATTTCCTATCCACTTTCAATCATCATGAATGCCTCTTTCAATGTTCTATTCCACCAATCTGGAAATCGGCGTCAGTTACTCCTATATTCAAGAAGGGCAATAAACTGGATCCAAGCAATTACCGACCAGTGAGTCCGGTACCTATTGTTTGTGAAATTATGGAATCTATCATTAGTGAGGCCATGTCTAAGTTCCTTCTTCAACAAAATGTCATACCTCTTCACCAACATGGTTTTGTTCGAGATCGCTCTACCATGTCCAATCTTCTTCACTGTGTTAATGACTGGACAAAAGCTTAAGACAACAGAGATCCGATTGACTTTATTTATTTGGACTTCTCGAAGGCCTTCGACAAAGTCCCAAAAAGAAGACTTTCATATAAATTAGATCACTTTGGCATACGGGGTAGCCTGAACATGTTGTGTCCGTATGCAACCGCGCGAAATCCAGACTCTATCTGATACATAAATCGTTCTCTAGAGTGTCACTTGAAACTCACTGTACAAATGTTACCTGCGTCCTATTTTAGAATATGCGGGTCCTGTGTGGTAACCTGATCTTATTCGCGACGAAGTTTTATTATAAAATGTGCAAAGGAGGGCTACTAGACTTGCATTCGGTCGCGTAAGGCCTTCATATGAGGAGCGACTGACTGGGGCGAATCTCATCTCGTTTCAAGACCGTCGAATTCGGGGAGACTTGATATTATGTTATAAAATCATTAAGCACAACTTTGGTAGTCATCAATCTATGTTTCTATTCAACACTGATCTTAGACTGAGAGGTCACCCATTTAAGAAGGAGTCCTTTAGATCCCGAGTAAGACAGCACTTTTTACCAAACAGAGTGTTTGATGTCTGCAACAATCTTCCTGATGATGTTGTTGACGCACCACCAGTTAACGCATTTAAGAACAGAATTGATAGACTTCTATTTAATAGTTAATAGTGCGCATTGTTCCATTTATTATTTTTCTGAATTTGTTTTATTTATATCCTTTTTCGCTATATAGTTGTTGCGGTTATTGGTGAAAACTACGATTTTGTTAATTATTGTTAACTTGTCATTGATTAAGTTTATAGGCATTTAAGCACTTATTTATGTTTTCAGATCATGGGCTTTAAAGGTTCTTACCTTAGCCCTTATTTCTATTGTATGTAATACACCACGAAAGAACAACTTGAAAACCAAAATGCAAAAGTATTCTGGGACAAAATGATAATTACAAATAAGGAAATAGCGCACAATAAACTAGATATACTTGTACTAGAAAAACAAGGGAGGACAGCTAATATAATGGACATCACCATATCTAACGATCACACCATTAAAGAAGCTAGGATCCAAAAAATACACAAATATATGACTTGGCGCACGAACTAAAGGATGCTTACCAATTAGAACATGTAACCATACATCCGCAGGTTATCTCAACTACTAGTCTCGTTGAAGTACACTTACAAAACGAGTTAAAGAAACTGGAATTGGAAAATGTTGATAAGAATATAACTACCGCCCAACAAGCTCACACATGACTAGGCTACTGAAACCTTGAGAATCCCAGCCTAGATATGCCAATCCTCCACTGACAAGTGTGAATTAATGAAAAAAAATAATAATAATGATAATAATAATAATAATAATAATAATAATAATAATAGGAGGAGTAAATATGACAATCTAGGGCTGGAAATAAAACATATTTGTAAGACTGAAAAGATTGACATAGTCTCAGTTGTTATCTCTGCCGAAGGAATGGTATCAAGAAGCTTTGGAAAATATCTCCAGAAACTTGAAATCCGCTCAAACGTTATCACCGGTATTTCAAGAACGGTCGTACTACAAACAACACATATTGTCAGAAAGTTTTTTACCCCATTGGGTTAGGCTGAATTGCCTCTCCAGTGGAACCAGAGAATACCAATTTACTGAGATCACAGAACCCCTATAATAATAATGAAAATAATAATAATAATAATAATAATAATAATAAAACACCCACCTCCTCTACTCACTAACATTCCGCAACACAACGTAGTTTGTCCTCTCCAAATCCACTCTATACTAGACACTTCTTATTGCCTTATCCTATATACCTTTAAAACCACGTTTCTCTCACATCATCCATTCTCCTTGCTAACCGAGCCTGCCTTTCTCTCCGGTTATTTTCTATCAAAAAACCATACGCCCATTCTCCATTCAATATAAATTCTCAACAAAAACTATCCTAGACACTTTTTTCTCGAAACAGCCTAGACACTTTTTTTTTCACTGAATTTTCACAAACGACTAAAACTCAAGTCAGATTCAATACTCGACGCACAAACTAACCCAAAAAACACCCCCAGCCCAGCGGAGGAACTATATCCTATAACGGTGCCAATTATCTAAGTAATTAACCCCAATAAAACTTATATACCCAAAAACCTTCGAATATTTCTTTCTCTTTCTCTCCCTCTCTACTTCATATGCATAGCTGTGGAGAACTTAAAAAGTGATAGTTGCCATCGCTCACTAGGTCGCAACCTCTTCGCAGCCAGGTGTAAGCAGGAAATCTTTTGTTGCAATTATACGTTCACGACGTATATGGATTCAATTATATATATGTATATATATATATATATATATATATATATATATATATATATATATATATATATGAATGTCTAACTGTTGTGATTTCTTGCTTAAATGTAGTTCTATTAATAATATCTACACTATTGCAATATTAAGTTCTTTGTAGGGTATAATGCATATCTCGGATTTGAAATATCGTTTTTAAAATATACTCACTAACTAAAATATTTTAGAAGTTGAAAAACCCCTTGTTTTGCAAACTCTATTATATAATGTTAGTGTACAATTTCGCCACCTGGAATTTCAATGTACAATAGCCGATTAAAGTATTGAATGAGTATTAAGTTTTAATAATTATTATTTTGGAATAGGTACTTACCGATAACAACTGTTGTTCGTCCATTATAACAAGATTTATGACTTAGTATAGAAAGTGAAGCTAAGTAGGAACTAACGAAAACGAAGACCACTTTATACAAGTACATGCAAAAAATGTGCTTCCTGCAAATAAAACATAACACAAAACTGAAAACCATCCGCCATTACATGCTCGTCATTTGTTTCCACAGATAAAACTACTGTTTGTTTCGTTCGTCAGTTCCTCTCCTGTTTTCTTCTTTTTTTATGGTACTGTGATGTTTAATATGAGACATTACTGAGAGTTTTATGAACTAACATCGTACAGACGTAATCACACGAACTTACTAAAAATTATTTCGAAAGATGTGAAAGTAACTGCAACATGTGATCATCTTAGAAACATGTTAATTTGTAATACTACAGTAACGTTCTGTATGTGATATTAGTGAGAAGTATACATATTAACATCGTATGAATGTTTCCTATAGGAAGTTGCTAAAAAGAGGTTCATAGGATGTGTATGTAACTGCGAATTCAAGTATTATTGTGTACATCAAACATATGTTTTATATACATGACATGGATGTTCATAGAGTTGGTAATGAAATTAAGGAGATATCTTACTAACGTTTTGAATAAACATCACGAAAAGTATCTAAAAAGAACATCACAAAAAAGACTTGTTATGTTTCTTGTTAAGTGGGTAGTTTCGGCCTACATACGGGCCATCTTCAGGCTACAAATTATTATTTGTTATAATTAAAGAAAACATTGCAAAAGTATCCAACCTTACCTGATCTGAAAATTTATTCTACTTCCGTGGGTAACAAACGCTGATAATCATAAAAGTAGAGGAGACAAGTGTGAAATTGGAAGATTAAAGTTTATAAAATATGAAAGACTTGAAAGATTCCTTGTCTCGTCATATATTGAAATCAAACCACTTAATAGTTATGATAAATTATGAAAAGGATGTGACAAATGAAATTTTTTTTGATTATAATTGGAAATGGAGTGGAGTAATGCAGCTGAGCTCAAAGGGAGCAATCAACCATGAAATTAAAATTATCTTATGGATGGTAAGAGTTGAACTGCTTAAATTATGAGAGAAAGAAATCGTGTCTATACGACCGTCGATATCCTCAATTCTCAGAGGGAAGAGTTCAACCAGTTCCGGATCGATTCCTAAAAAGAAGAGTCTGGGCAAATCAACCTCAATTCCCATAGGGAAGAGTCCATGCTGGTGATATAGTTGGAGGGAAGAAATTATAGGTGACAATCTCTGGAAAGGAAATGCTTCACCATGTAAAAAACTCTTATATACTAATATAAGAGATGAGCACCATGTTGTGAACAGGAAAATGAAACACAAGGCATCCATAATACTTAAGTTTATAGTCCATTCTAAGCAAGGCACACCAAACCAGACTATAAAGCACTTCACTTACAACATGTGACTTGTAATAATAGAGAACAACATGGAAGCATATCATAACGGAAGCTGTCAATTGCGGAATTGTCATACTTTAGAATGACAAGAGAAATAATTAAATGTAATCGAATAAGAAGAAAATGAATTTTCTCTTTGGAAGTGGTTAGTGACAGACTTTGAAAATTAATTGAATTAATAAATTGGTTGAGAAACCAATAACTAGTCATGAGAAGAACATGTGTCGCCCACGAACAATGAATAGTGCATGATCAACATTAATGCAAATTCACTGAAAAATAGATAACAACAATATAATCAAACAGTACTTCGAAAATATTAAACATTAGTTAAGTTAAAGATTATACATATCATAATAGGCGTATAAAAATCATAGATAAAATTATAGTTGTAAATGTCAATATTAGTACAAATCCTCTTAAAAAAGAAGAAGAGTTGTTGATAGGTTAACGTGTCAAGAACTAAAACAATTAATAACAATAAACTGATATTGACCAGTAATTAAACAATGCAAAGATAACAAGTCCATGGATAACCTTAACGGGGAGTTACATCATTATACTACCAAAAAGCAAAAATTAAAATGTAAACATTAAAGGTTGAAAAAATTATTAAAGTTTAAAGTTTAACACGACTGAAAAGGAAGATTGAGGAACATGTACGGCTCAGAAGGTACCAGTTGTTCATTAAGACAAACGACATTGGCATCAGAACTAGTCTGGTTAATCTCAAACATCTCAAGTAAATTCATCCTAGGACCCTGAAAACATTTATGTAGTATACGAGCATCAGACAATGGAAAATTATGGTTATCTGGAATGATGTGATTTGCAAAAGCTTCAGCTTTAATTTTTGCTTTTTGGTAGTATAACGATGTAACTCCCCATTAATGTTATCCATGGACTTGTTATCTGTGCATTGTTTAATTACTGCTCAAAATTAGTTTATTGTTAACAATTGTTTTAGTTCTTGACATGTTAACCTCTTAAAAAAGAAGAAGAGTTTCTTCTTTTTTAAGAGGATTTGTACTAATATTGACATTTACAACTATAATTTTATCTATGATTTTTATACGCCTATTATGATATGTATAATCTTTAACTTAACTAATGTTTAATATTTTCGAAGTACTGTTTGATTATATTGTTGTTATCTATTTTTCAGTGAATTTGCATTAATGTTGCTCATGTACTATTCATTGTTCGTGGGCGACACATGTTCTTCTCATGACTAGTTATTGGTTTCCTAACCAATTTAATAATTCAATTAATTTTCAAAGTCTGTCACTAACCACTTCCAAGGAGAAAATTCATTTTCTTTTCATTCGATTACATTTCATTCTATCTCTTGTCATTTTGAAGAATGACAATTCTGCAATCGAAAGCTTCCGTTATGATATGCTTCCATGTTGTTCTCTATTATTACAAGTCACATGTTGTGAGTGAAGTGCTTTTCAGTCTGGTTTGGTGTGCCTTGCTTGGAATGGATTATAAACTTAGTATTATGGATGCCTTGTGCTTCATTTTCCTGTTCACAACATGGTGCTCATCTCTTATATTAGTATATAAGAGTTTTTTACATGGTGAAGCATTTCCTTTCCAGAGATTGTCACCTTTAATTTCTTCCCTCCAACTATATCACCAGAATGAACTCTTCCATATGGGAATTCAGGTTGCCTTGACTTCCTTCTAGGAATCGTTCCGGAACTGGTTGAATTGAGGATATCGACGGTCATATAGACAAGATTTCTTTCTCTCATAGTTTGAGCAGTTCAACTCTTACCCCCCATAAGATAATTTTAAGTTCATGGTTGATTGCTCCCTTTGAGGTCAACTGCATTACTCCACTCCATTTTCAATTATTATCAAAAATGTTTTCATTTGTCAGATCCTTTTCATAAGTTATAATAACTATTAAGTGGTTTCATTCAAATATATGACGAGAGAAAGAATTTTTCAAGTCTTTCATATTTTATAAATTTTACACTCTTCTTCTCTACTTTTATGATTATAAGCGTGTGTTACTCACGGAAGTAGAATGAATTTTTAGATCAGGTAAGGTTGGAGATTTTGGCAATGTTTCCTTTAATTATAACAAATAATAATTTGTAACCTGAAGATGGCCCGTATGTAGGCCGAAACTAGTAGCTGCGCCGTTGTGAACTACTAAAAATGCTGTGACATTGCATTTGAGTTTTATTCAGAAAAATTATAGATATTTATTATTACTCAGTTTATTTCTTGCAATTAGTGATTACCGTGCGCCAGCATTATGATGTTTGCTTCGCCACACTTTGATATAAGAAATTAATAAGGTTGACTGCCTTCTCTGAACGATCTCCTTCACTACTATACCCTTTATATTACCTTCTTTGATATATTTATTTCCACTACGATTGCGTCTTCGTCCAACCATGTATAATTAAATAAATATTCGACGAAATTGACTGTCTCGACCCTTACTTCGTGGAATATGCTCATATTAGTGTTTTTAAATGAAACTCAAGGTCTCTAGTTAATTCCACAATATAATAATTGTGGAATTAACTAGAGACCTTGAGTTTCATTTAAAAACACTAAATATTCGACCTTCAACCACCTGCTACTACTGCTAATTCTTGACAAATTTTGGTGAAAATTTGTTTAATTCATCTGTAATATACTAGGTATAGTACGCGCAAAACATATAGTGCAGAAATGTAATGGTATATCCCCTTTTAGTTATGTTGTGGAGCTAGACTCTGAACGTTATTAATATTTTGTTTACTTTTACCAGTACCACTTACACACTACACTCTATCTTGATGCTAGCCTAGCAACTAAATAGTGGGCGTAACTTATCGCTGGTGGACAAATGCGTGTTCGAAAAAATTGCTATCTCAAAAAATACTTATAGTTCAGTAAAATATGAGAAAAATAATACATTATTTGAAAATGATATTTCTAATTCTTGTTAATGAAACGAGATATGAGGTAGTGTTGATTGTCTGGTGTTATGTTTATAATAATGTATATAATATTGACTGGACTATGACAGTATTCAAATGAAAGGATAAGCCGAAACTTTAAAGTTCGCACTATATCTCTTACGTGAACTGTACCCAGTACCTACCAGTTTTATTTGTGAGAAGAGCAATGCGACAATGAGTGCTATTATAAGGGCCAAGCAATCACTCGCGTTTTTTTGTCTCTATTATCGCTGGTCGATTTGCCCTTCAATAATTTTTCTGACCCAAATTTTCAACGGTAAACAAAGTTTAAGTTTGAAAATTAGTGTTTCTCGTAGTTTAGTTGCTTGCATAACATACTATATTTTCAATAAAGAATTTTCCGTTTTAAAGTTCATTGTGTGGGAAAAAAACATGGACACTAGTGAAGACGATAAATAAAAGCAGTTCCTTTGCTCTTCGCGTTTATCGTCACTTGTATCGCAGAACGGACATCCAAGGTTTCATATAATCGTTGTTTCGATAAAATGACTTAGAGAAACCTCAACTCTATATATTGTACTTCAATTATGTTGGAATGGATGGTTTATTGGATAAACCTTAGACCATTAAAACGTATAGACACGCCTTCCACTTAATCGTTGAAGCCAACACCTTCCGCGCAGGTGACGTCACAATACGGCATGATCCCGAACATTGCAATTGCTTTACGGGCAACCGATAATTAAATTACTGAATAATTGATAAATGTTAAGGAAGTTTGGATATTTTATAAAGATCTGAGATCACTTAAAATAGTAATAAATCTTGTTAAGTAATTTACTAAAATATTAAATGTTTTATTTCAAAGTTTATCTCATTTTGTTTGATAATATAAAATTCATTTCAAGTAATTTTTTACTTTTAGAAGAAAGTTTCAGGTTAGGAATAAAAATACATTAAGGTACCTATATACATTTATTGACCACAAAATAATATAGTTTTTGTTAGTTTACTTCGAAGCCTGTTTACATTGTTATTTACTTTTTCACCTTCATGGAACAATCGGATATTACAATAATGAAAACAAATCAACTTTATTAAATTAAATAGGTGGTTGCTTTCAAAATCATGATCAAACATGTGTTCTGTGTATTCATTAAAAATTGAACCATGTACATTACTCATGACATGTAATATTAATTTTATGATCAAGTTTCTATCATTCAATTTTTTTGTTTCGTGGACAATTCTAATTTCCCCTTCAGCAATTTTACAAATACGAATTACGTCTTTGGAAGGTTGAATTAAGCAATTTTTAAATAAACTATAATTTTTGTGTTTTATGAATGACGATTGTAATTTATCACATTCAATTGCACACAAACATATGTCACAATCTAATGTTCTTTTTATTTTTTTAACTACAAAGCCTGCTATATACTCTACAATATCACAAACATAAGAAGATGATTTATCTGAATAACTTAAATTATTTAAAGTGTAATCATGGTCACTAATTATTTCTTGATTATTCTCATCAGTTATGAAATTTTCAATAAGCTGATGATCAATGGTTTTCATTTTTACAGTGTTTGTTGTGCTGATGGCTAAAATTATCGATGGTGCCTGTTCAATGCAATTAGCCTGGGAAGATCCAGTAACACTTGTATGCATTAATAGTCTTTTATAAGCAGCTTTAAATTGCTTTGCCGTTGGGTTGTTGTTGTAACCTCCATGGCCCCTAATAGAGCTACAAAAAACTTTTAGATGATCTTGCGACAATTTATAGGCAGATAGGTACTTCAGACCACCATCCATACCTTCCACATAATTTCTCCAAATGCCCATGTATGATTTTAAACTAATTATCATGCCAATAAAGCCAGTTTTTCTTTGGCTTTCACAAAGTAGTTCTCCATTATTAGAACACTTAAGTGTAATGAGATATTTAATACTCTCTTCTATTTTTTCAAAAATAGCATTTTTATTATGCTGTTGCAAGCTGGATTTGAAGTTTTTTGCCAATAAATTTCGACTGTTTAAAATATCAAATATATCATTGATACGTTGAATGAAGTTCTCTGTCGCTTTGCTATTTTCAAAATCTTTCGAGTAGTTATCAGATTTTTTTCTTAGGTAATTCAATGCCTTAGATACTTTTTGGCTGAAAGTTTTGGCAGCTAACTTCACCTTCATTTTCTCCTTGAACCCATTGATGTGTCTTCTGGTTATTTTAGTTGCTAGATGAAGGCCTTCCTTTTCTTGAATTCCAACTAATTTTTCTAAATATTCCCACTTAATTGCTTCATTGTTTCCATCAAACATAATTTTATATGTACCGAAGGTATTTCAGATGAGCTTCAACATATGCGGAGGATCTAATATTACATATATCGGTTGATTTGTAACTGGATGTACAAAATATGTTTTCTGTGACTTAATAGATAAATCAGCCCCAAGATGTGTAGCCATGCTAATATTTGATGCCGCACCATCAAAAGTCAAACTTGTGATTGTAACTCCAGCTTCGTGCATTATTTTTAAGCACATTTTTATTAGATTACATTTTTGTGCTCCTGATATACCATTAATTAAAAAGTAACCTATTGGTAGCTTCCAGGTATCATTTAAACTATTAATTAAAAATACAATAGCTTCTTTAGCTTTCACTTCAAAATCGCTTTGGAGGTCACTTCCTATGTCAACATACCTACAATTAAAGCCTTCAATTATGCAAATGCAAAATATAAATTACTATATATTTTTTATAATTGCTACTAAAAGCTAAGCTAAAACCCACCCTAAGAACTTTTCCCCGTCCCATTCTACTTTTTGATGTATAGACATCTCATCAACCATCAAGGAGCAAATACATGATTTTCCTTTTTCTTTAAGTTCAATAACTTTTTGTTTTAATACTTTCAGCGATTCTTCTTGGAACCCAGGCTCACATGTTACTACCTGATACCACTTTTGAAGAGTTCGTGGATGAGGCAGCATATTAGTAAATGTTTTTCTTACGTACAAATAAGCCTTTGGCGAATAGAAATTAAGAGTGAGAGCGAAGGTTTTTAATTCTGCTGGATATGGTTTGGTGCGCTTAGATGTCATCAGCTGCTTAAAGATAGCTTTTGAATAAGCATGCATCGTATCCTAGTACAATTAAAATCAACCAATTACAAACAATCAACTACTAAATTGCTAATACATTTTACTTACCGAAAGTTTCAGGCTAGAATCTTCATCAATCATCTGCTTTTCTTTCAGATGTTCAAGTAAAAACTTTAAGGTTGTTACTTTTTTAACAAGCCTTCTATTTCTTTGTTGCAGCATTTTAATTTGTTTGTTTTTTATTTGAAATAATTTATTTACTACCACTTTATAATGCTGATCTCTGTTTGAAACTTTTGCAGACTTCTGTTCCTCAAAGTCACCAAGGTAATGTCTTCGCTTTTTCAAGGGAGGTTCTAAGAAACTTTCCTCTGGAGTTTCTACTAGATTCTTCACAGAAATAGATTCACTAGTTATTTTTACAATTTTTGTATTTTCACTTTGAGACGCTGCTGTTTCGTCTAAGACATTTTCTCTCTTTGCTGGAAGTTTTCTAGTTTTAACTTGCTTAACTAGATGGCTTGGAAAATCGAAAAGGCTGGGTACAGCGTCATTTTTAAGTTGTTTCTTTGAACTCCAACCGCTAGTAATAAACGAATCGAGTGTGAAATGCTTGGAACAAATCTTAGAGCTCTTTGATGGTTTAAAATTTTCACGGCGCATTGCTATAATCCATTTTTTTTGTAAGGATGAATCCTTTGGAAATCTGAAACAATTTATTAAATAATTTCTTCAATTTTCAATTTACAAACTTCAATAATTATTATAAGTAAATCAAAATTACATAAATAGCTAATTTTTCATATCTGTATTTTTTGTTTCATTTTAAAAGCATTAGAAAGGAAAAGAAATTTGTGCTAAATTTACTACAAACTACAATTATTACTAAATCTTTTTCTAGGTATACTATTGTAGTCACGTACTTAAAACCTTTTATTATAATAAAATTGATTATTTTACTTTATTATTTCTAAATCACAAACAAATAACAGATGGTTCTAGATTAAGTTTAATAATTTACTTACCCATGGAATGATATATCTGTCCCACTTTTTTGTCGTTCTGTACAATTAAATGCACTGCATGATAATACCATGATTTAAAAATATAGCAAGAAAAGTTTTAAATTGGAAATTAACACTTCTGAAAGCTGTGGATCGCACGAAAACACTGGTAAACATTACGTGCTTCTGACGCTTTTTGCCGTAAACTGACGTCACAGACAGATGCGCAAAGCATTGGGTGTTGGCTTCACCGCTCGAACGGCTTGATATACTGCATACGGCGTGTCTATAAGTTTTAATGGTCTAAGGTATAAACGATTTATTTCAATTGAAAAAAACAATTTTTGTCTATCTATCTTAGTAACAGTTTTATTTGATTCGAATCCAACACCAACAAATACTTTTTCTCAATGTATTCTTAATTTTTGATGTTTCTTGCCGTATAGTTCGGTTTCCTTGTCTCCGAGAAACCGGGTACCGTACATAATTTGTTTGAAAATAGTAATATTTCGCCGAAACCTAATTAATTTTTGGAAGACTCCAGATATATTTGAAATGGTCCACACCCATATTAGTCTTCTAAAGAATCATGACGAATTTAGTCCTTTATGATATTTGATACTTGCTAATTCATAATAAGGACACTTGCGGAAGCTTACGTAGTAATAATGAAATATTTCTGCTGATATTCCATGTTCTCCTCCCTTTTTAAGCAGATGTATAATCAGAGTATTATGAAAATTCATTAATTATCTTCTCAGGCAATGTGTTGAAATTTAGATATGTAACTTATATTAACACAGGAATTTACGCAATAGATTTGTTTATATTTATTAATCATCTATCACTTGATAATCCGTCTGTTTGTTGCTATGGATAGTAAAATAAACGAGTTTAACCAATAAAATTCATCCTCACGTGTCGTATCTACTCCATGGCGTATCGTTTTAAATTTTTATTGAACCTTGAAGGTTGAATCTTTATTGTTGTTTTTATATGGAATAACCACGAACGCCGGTGATATGGTATAAAGATATTTTATTGTGCAAGAATTTTATTTAAAACTAACTGCAAACACGCGCTTCGCTGTGTTTTTTGTCATATATTCATTCATTTGTGTTTATCTGGAATATTATTGATGATTTTTTTTAGTTGAAGGGAATTACGTATTTTACTGAGAAAAATAGTTTTTTCAAAATTTTTTTCACAAAAATTTGCTACAATTTGAGATTTACCTGTACAAGTAACGTCAAACTTAAATCTAGAACAAACTACATTTATCTATCCTTTTATATATATATATATATATATATATATATATATATATATATATATATATATATATATATATTATAATATCCTTTTATTTCTATAAGAGCCCACGTTTTGGGCACCAATTATAATATATTCAATGTTTTTTACTAATTATATTATATTTTATATATGAATATGAATTTATATGATGCTGAATTTAATTTGTAGCTGTCATCACAATTTGTGATAATAACTACACTATTGTGAAAATACCTTTACCTCTAAATATAACCTATAAAATTTTTAATGACAGCAGTTGTCAAATTAATATGCCCGCCTAAATAAATATTAAATTTTATATTATGAAAGATAAATCAATACAACACCAATCAACTCACTCTTTTCTCAGGGAGGGATCAAAGATTTCAACTAATAATTCAAATTTGTAAATTTCCAAATAATTTTCTAAATTACGTATCACACTATTCAAATCTACAATAACTGATTATCCAATACACTATAAGACAATTTGAATTATCTTATGACATATATGAATTTACTGTCAGGAGATTAACTAAATGTCACTTATTATACTAAATTTTCTATAGTATAAAAATTATCAAATTTAATGAAAATGAATATGAAAAGAGAGCCAAAGAGATTTGGAATTCAAATTTATATAATATATTATCAAAATAACACTTACAAAAATTAAAACTCTTCAAAAAATATCATAAAACGCATAAACAAAGATAGAATTTTCTATCAAACCTTAATATTAAAAACAATCTATATTAGAAATTTCCGATCTAAATAATTTAACCGAAAGTTCAAAATGTCTAAATTTATACTTGATATCTGTCAATGTAGAATACGTAAATTTTCTTGTAAATTGTCTGTTCCCAAAATTGTCTGCATTTGACGTAGAATTTTATATAAGTAACGTTACTATAATTTATTCATAAGATGCATCTATTTTCGAAATAATTTTGATCAAAGGCCTATTAGTTCTCGAGAATAATATATAATATGGACTGGACTAACCAAACTGGATACTAGAAGATCTCGTACGTATTCTAAAAACGTATTTTCAGAATTTCCGGAACAAACGTTTCCAAATCAATAATTTAGAAAACGCGAAAAACACTTGCACTTTAGCTGTAATTCTTTCTGAATAGTACACGCACTGGCTTTACAAAAGGCAAGATATGTTGAACTGATAACGATTATATAAATTCCCTAATATTCAAAATTAAATTTGAGACAACTCTTATTATGATGATGTCTCATGGGGATTTCAAATTCAACTAACTAAAATGTTTCAATAAATAATTCTCTTCTCCTTTGGTTACCTAGCATTCTTTTTTTTAAAAAATTACAAATTTACGTTTTAATATACCAAGAGAGATTTTCATTATTTTATTTATAAGTGCCATTTGCTAATAGAAACATCTGTATTCTGGTTTTTCAAATCGTTATAAAATCTATCTGTCATTAAGTCTATTCTGCACTAATGTCATATGAAATTGAGATGTCAAATTTTATTAGTATATTGAACCTTTCAAATTATTGATAATTCAGTGTGTATTACTAGTATTACATCTAAATATGCATATTTTCTTTATTTCAATGTTTTCTATAGAAATTATATATATATATATATATATATATATATATATATATATATATGTATATATATGTATGTATATATATATATATATTATTATTAATTATTAATAATAAAATTTTTTTTTATAAATTGTTATTATATATTATTTTATAAGATGAAGTCGAGACTTACCTTCGGCCGCTCTTTATAGGTTTAATTTTAATTTATAATTTTATTTTATGAAGAGTCGAAAGCATGTTGACCTCTATCTTCGACTGCTCTTTAATATTATTTGAACTTGTCTATTTATTATTTGAATTGTTTATAGCCGGAGACATGTAGACCTTTTCTCGTTGGGTTCATGGCGCATATAAATAAGTCTATTTTAACTGTGATTTTATTTGATTATTGAATTGTAAATATACTGTATATTGAGAAATTAAATGATTTTTGAAAACATATGTGTCTTAATTTACTGTTTCCAGATATTTTGAATGAATGAGGTGAGTCGATATTTCTGAATTTGTTAAGGATAGTGTATAAAATAAAAATGCAAAACACTTTACAGAAAAATAATTTTAATAAATTGTTGAGATTGAAATCGTAATTAATTTTAAACACCAAATTTTCTTGATACCACCCCTGTACTCTTTACAGTCAGACGCATGGAATGCTATTGAACATATCTCTACTGCGTCGGCGTGACGAAAATATACGATTTTGCTTCGTTGAAAGCGAAGATACACATTTGTGTTTACAGTCTATTTCCCACTTATGAACTGTTTATACAAATTAAATGTTCGTATGTATACGTTGAAACTATCAAGATAATATTCAAAAACAAAACCATACGATTGCATATACATATATATAAAAATAAATAGGAGTGATGTGAAATTAGTATAGTGATAGACAGAAGATGATAATGTATGCAATAAGAAAATGGAAGCTTGACGAAATTGACATATAATGTGAACAACAATGATACAAATTAATTATTAAAAGTAAGTACATAGTTATTTATTAGTTATGATTTATGAATATCCATGTACCTACGTAAGTTCTTATTATGCATCATAAAATACTCAGGCCTTTTAATGAAATTTCGAAATTATTTTATCGTTCACTATTTGAATGTTTTTATTTTTATTTATGTTGGAATTCCAAATTAATATTAAATTAGCACAGACCTTAATATATCCACTGTAGAAAGCTCCATATTGCTGGATGGCGTCACCTCTTTTCTTGAAGATCTCTTTAGCGAAAGTAATTTAGTAATTTTTATGTTACTTCCAGTTGATTAATATTCATAATTGCAAACTCTTGTTGACACCTGACATGGCTACGTTCCGCCTGTCAATCAAATACTTTTTATTTCAAATTACCTTTTTAATTATAACCCTTTTTACTTATTACCCATAAATATTGATATTCATCTATTTATTCAAATACTAATTCCTTTTGTTTTCAGGTTTCAAATGATGCTACATGGTAATTACCTGGATGTTCATATGGCACTGTTTTGAACAGTCTAGTAACTGTTACCATCAACGTAATATTGGATTATTATTAAGGTAAAATTTTGTACTTATTTACATACTGCTATTACTAGAAATATCTTTATTCACTATCCTTTTTATTCCTTTTAATATAAATGCTTTTCTTAATATTTGGTAGTATAAATGCTCACTTCATTCAATTCAATCATCTAAAACTCCTAGTTTTTTTTTATATGTAATCTTCAATTGGCCTTACCAATTTTAGATGGTTTCAGTTTCCCCCAATTTCATTTTTAAAATATTATTATCTGTCCGATTGTTTTTTTTATATTTTGAAAATGTAATTTTTACTTTTTAACTCCATTTATATTGAATATGAATTCTAATAGGTTACGAGTAAATTAATTAATATTTTATAAAAAATTCAATTTCTTCAATTTCTTATGTCTTCTTATCAGATACTAATTATTTGTATGACATGATTTTTAAAAAGCTGCTACTTGTTGAATTTATACAAGTTTTGCACATATATAGTCCCTCTCAATTGATTATTATATGGGTTCCTTAAAACATAGCTATTCTTCTCATATGCCTTCTCTACTATATAAGGTCCATTAAATGGTAGTTTCAGCTTAGCATATTGGTTTAATTTTTTTATCGGCTGCTTGCAAAGATCTTCCTATTACCCAATCTCCTTCTTTAAATGTTGTTGGTCTTTTAATTTTTTTAATTCTTCGTTTTAGTAAGTACATAGTTATTTATTAGTTATGATTTATGAATATCCATGTACGTAAGTTCTTATTATGCATCATAAAATACTCAGGCCTTTTAATGAAATTTCGAAATTATTTTATCGTTCACTATTTGAATGTTTTTATTTTTATTTATGTTGGAATTCCAAATTAATATTAAATTAGCACAGACCTTAATATATCCACTGTAGAAAGCTCCATATTGCTGGATGGCGTCACCTCTTTTCTTGAATATCTCTTTAGCGAAAGAGATGCACGTTCGAAGAAACTCCCGTTCTCACAAACTGTTTAAATAGCTTATAGAATTATTATTATTGAACTTTTTTGCAAATTCACATGTCTTAATTTTTTTTATTGAAATTTATTCGGAAGCCTCTTACATAGATGCTAACCCTTTTTAGCTACCCACGCCACTCTTCTGTCGCAATCAACAACTCTTTCTTGTCATAAAATTCATAGCCTTCTATTGACACTTTCTTTCAAAATAATTGTTTGTTTGGGAATTTTTTAGTTCTAAATGTAAATTAGTTCTTTTAATTGTCCTGGATGGTATCAACACTTATTTGTTTAATTGTATATAGTCTTAAGGGTTTCATAAAATGTCTTTTTTCACTATTGACAATCCCTTATATTGCTAGTTATCCCTTTTTAAGGTATTTTGATTTACATTATTTTACATAAAACTTACAATCTAAATATCAAGTATTATATATGCAAATGTATAGTTTTCAATTTTCTAATCTTTGTGATTGTTAATCACATATAAATTCTTATTTATTTTCAAATTTCCCTTTCATAAAAATTATTCTATTCGTAACCAATAAATTTAAGTTGGCAATCAATTTAGTAATTTTTATGTTACTTCCAGTTGATTAATATTCATAATTGCAAACTCTTGTTGACACCTGACATGGCTACGTTCCGCCTGTCAATCAAATACTTTTTATTTCAAATTACCTTTTTAATTATAACCCTTTTTACTTATTACCCATAAATATTGATATTCATTTATTTATTCAAATACTAATTCCTTTTGTTTTCAGGTTTCAAATGATGCTACATGGTAATTACCTGGATGTTCATATGGCAGTGTTTTGAACAGTCTAGTAACTGTTACCATCAACGTAATATTGGATTATTATTAAGGTAAAATTTTGTACTTATTTACATACTGCTATTACTAGAAATATCTTTATTCACTATCCTTTTTATTCCTTTTAATATAAATGCTTTTCTTAATATTTGGTAGTATAAATGCTCACTTCATTCAATTCAATCATCTAAAACTCCTATTTTTTTTTATATGTAATCTTTAATTGGCGTTACCAATTTTAGATGGTTTCAATATATATATATATATATATATATATATATATATATATATATATATATATATATATATATATATATATATATAAACTCAGGAATATTGGGGGATGCAGCAACAGGGAAAAAGAGAATTATTTATTGGTTTTTATCCAAGCTTTCGAAAACGCTCGTTTTCATCATCAGGGACGCTACAAATAGAGAAAAAAAATGGGATTATTCTCAACTCCATCAATAAAGAGAGAATAGTGTACTTACATCCAATGTGAAATTATTTTCCTTTATGTAAAACATAAGATTGAAGAACTCATCACATGACATCAGTTAAGGAAAATTGACATTCAAATTAGTACTAATATTAGAAACATTAAGGCTGTTATAAGATAATATAATAATAAAAATGCCAATGACACAGGACCAATTGGACAGGCTTATTTAAGTAACATGTTTGCATAAAACCCAAAATAAAAAATTAGATACAAAAGTAATATATGTACAAAAAACCAAAGTAACATTCTGGCATCAAATCAAAATAAAAAGAATAGAAAAAATTTCTGGTAAATTTGTGAATTTTCTTAAATAAATGTTTTAATGTACGATTTAGAAAAAAATGTGAAATAGAAAAGTTATAGAACGTGTACAATATGTTTTTTGAGTTGATTCATGTTTAAAAGAATTTACTATAAAAAATTTACTTCTCCAAAATTCGCTATAGATTTTATCCCTTGATAATGAATAAAAGTTATTCTTCGAAAGCTCGGGAATAAATATCTAACAGAATTTACTCTGGTGTCTTATTGCCACATCCCCACAGTATATATATATATATATATATATATATATATGTAGGATTGACTCAATCCTACAGTCCCCATTGGAACAGCTCACAATGCCAATACTTATTTCCACCGCCTGGCCTTAGTTTTACCGCGTGTTCGAGACACGGAAAGGCACGACACCGTCCCCGAGTTGCACATCGAAAATATCGATGGGCAAGAGCGCATTCAGTATTCGAGGTCGACGACTAGACGTAAGACGACGAATAGCACAGTGACAGACGGTCCACGTGTTTAATACGCTTATTGATATTTTTCCTACCAAACTCATACAAACTCATATTTTCTACTGTTATATTGTACATTGTGAGACTGTTTATCAAAAGACCAATAATAAAGTGTTTCTTTTATGTACTCGGCGTTTGAAGACGATAAGATAACCCCTAGACAACGATAAAAAACCTACATTCTTGGAGGCTCGACCGAGATAAACAAGTAAAAAGAAACACTTAAACGACGCCGACAACAATTGTACAAAATAAAACGATAAAGAAGTATCAAAAATACAAGCTTAAGTGAAATAGATTTTTCATCAATGGAATTGCCGAATTTTAATAAAACACTGAAATTGACGTAGAAAAAGTGTTTACATGTTGTAAAATAATATATGGTGCAATTAGACTATTGATTACACAATCTTTAATCAGCGAAGTGAAGATTGGACGAAGTAACGTTATCTTGTTAGATTCAGAAGATTTGTGTTGATGTTCCACATTCCAATTTGATCTACATGAGTTCGAGTTCGATGAAACAGAATAAATAAATATATGGTTGCCAGCTGTTAAGACGGTGATGGGATTCTGAGGTGAGACGTACTTTTTCCTTTTCATTGCATGAAGTCCACAAACTTGTGACCTCGTCAGTCACCAGTGACGTTCGTTTTGAATAGACATTTATTTTTGAGATAGACATTTGCAAAATAAAAATATATATTATATATAAGTATATTTGTAGAAACCGGAATAATTAAAATTGGTTTAATTGGGAATTGAAAATTAAAAAAGAAATATTTTCTGTAATCAAAAATAGGCTAGGATTGGGATTGAGATTTATGAGGAAAACATCGTTTTTTATATAAATTAAAGTTATTTTTAACAATAAATTTTTTCTACAAATTAGTGTGTAGTCAGATGTATGTAAGAAAAAACTATATATTGCGTACATGGGTTTGATAGTACAAATATTATTTTGCGCATTTTAATTATGCACTTGACTAGGTATATGATACCTTTGTTTTCCAAACGCCCAGATTGTTTAATGGCGGTTATATCATAAGTTCTAACTGTGTTACAAATAGTTGATTTGTTTTCGTTTTATATTTGTATGGCTCTTTAGACTTAAAATTTATGCCGGTATAGTGGTATATATTGCTATTTTATTTTATTTTTCTATATATTTTGCATAGAATAAATCGAAATATTTTTAAAGAAAAAATGACAACGCTAGGTTCTGTAGGTACAATTGGTTACAATATTACACATGGAAAACTTAAAGTTATCAAAGTTTTACATTACATTTGTTTTTCTAATGACGGTGAACCGAGAAAAACTCGAAAGGCGTTGCGTGCTTTTCCGGGGTTTGATTTTAGTCACGAATCTGATGAATACCTGGCCAGAGTGGAAGATGTTCTAGGTAATTTTGAGCTTCCTGATTTAATTGCTGTTTGCCAAATACTTGGTTTAAATTATACAAATAACAAAAATGACGTAGCTGATTCAATTTGTTCCTTCTTAATAAACTTTTCTTATCCAACCGACGAAGAAGACGAAGAGGACGATCTAGATAGCGAGGAGGACGATATAGATAGCGAAGAAAGACGAATGGATGACGAAAGACGAAAACTCGAAGATAACGAAGAAGGACGAATGGATGACGAAAGACGAAAACTCGAAGAAAGACGAATGGATGACGAAAGACGAAAACTCGAAGAGAGACGAATGGATGACGAAAGACGAAAACTCGAAGAAAGACGAAAACTCGAAGAAAGACGATTGGTTGACGAAAGACGAAAATTCGAAGAAAGACGAATGGATGACGAAAACCGAAAAGTGGAAGAAAGACGAAAACTGGACGAAAGACGTGATCAAGAGAGAATACGTGA
Organism: Galeruca laticollis; assembly: GCA_963921935.1. Lineage (NCBI taxonomy): Eukaryota > Metazoa > Arthropoda > Insecta > Coleoptera > Chrysomelidae > Galeruca > Galeruca laticollis. The sequence continues at coordinate 48,434,193 of OY998183.1, read as the reverse complement.
ATATGAAGAGAGACGGCGATATGAAGAATGGCAAAGAAACGAAGACGACAGATGGCGACAAAATGAAGCAAGGAGACGAAGTAATGAGAATTCAGATGTTGACAGCAGACAACGAGATTGCTTTGCATTAAGTTTTAGAGACGTAGAAGACAGTATTAGACCTTTCGATGGGAAAGATGAATACCCAATCCAGACGTGGATCTTTGAATTTGAAGAAGTTGCAGAAATTACAGGATGGAACGACTTACAAAAACTCATCTACGCAAAGAAATGTCTAAAAGGCTTGGCTAAATTGTTTATACAATCCGAAAAGGGTATAAGAAGTTGGGGTGAGCTTAAAAAGCGATTAGTTGAAGAATTTGGAGTACACGTAAATAGTGCACAAATACATAGAATGTTATCATCAAGGCGGAAGAGATATGATGAAACGGTACAAGAGTACATGATTAGGATGAGAGAAATTGCTAGCCGAGCGTATATAGAACAAGAAGTCGTGATTCAGTACATTATTGATGGGATACAAGACGATTCTTCCAGTAAAGTAGTGCTTTACGGAGCAAAAGATTTCACCGAATTCAAAGAAAAACTGAAACTATATGAACGTATAAAGAAGAACACTGTACATGGACAAACGTTCAGAACAAAGAAAGAGTCATTTAAGAAAATTGAAGATACCAACGAAAAGAGAAATCAAGAGAGAAATGACCATGAAAAAGTTGAAGACTGTAAAAAAGAAAGTAGTTTGACCTGCTTTAACTGTGGAGCTCGAGGCCACAAATCTAAGAATTGCCCGGATAAGTCAAAGGGTACAAAGTGTTTTAGCTGTAACAAATATGGTCACGTGTCGAGTAAATGCCCGAATAAGAATGTTGCAAAATCTACTGCTGAAGATTCAAACGTGAATATAATAGAAACTCAGCCAAGAAACATTGTTAAACTAAAAATTGGAGAAGTGACGATGTCAGCTTTATTCGATACAGGGAGCGATGTTTGTACAATCAGAGAAGATTTTTATAATGCTCATTTCCAGAACATCGGTTTGACTCCTGACAGTATAGTATTAAAAGGCCTTGGCGAAAACACCAAAGTAAAAACATTGGGATTGTTTTATACCCAAGCTGAGATTAATGGTGAAAATTTTGACCTCAAATTTCATGTAATTCCACAAGCGGTTACATCGCATCGGGCAATAGTTGGAAACAATATTTTGGAGCAAGCTAGTATTAATATCAGAGACGATGGTATAGTAATATACAAAAGAACCGAAGAAAATTCTATAATGCACATTATGGTAGAGGAGGAAGGCGAAGAATGTGAAGTAGACGTAACACACATAAAAAACTCGGAATATAGAAAAGAAGTGAAAAAACTGATAGAAGACTATCAACCTCACAAAATTAAGACGACGAACATCGAAATGAAGATCGTACTAAAAAGCGAAGAACCAATTTATCAACGACCTAGAAGATTGTCAGCACCGGAGAAGGAAGAAGTAGATAGACAGATAGAGGAATGGTTGAAAGACGGAATAATAAAACCAAGTTGTTCGGATTTTGCCAGCCCTATAGTCCTGGTTGAAAAGAAGGATGGCCGAACCAGAATTTGTTGCGATTATCGCAAACTAAACAAAAATATAATACGCGATAGATTCCCACTTCCCCTTGTCGAAGATGTCCTAGATAGCTTACAAGGTGCAAGGATATTTAGCACTATTGATCTAAAGAATGGATTCTTTCATGTGCCCTTAGAAGACAGCAGTACAAAATACACGTCTTTCGTAACGCCGAACGGACAGTACGAGTTCATGAAATGCCCATTTGGTTTGTGCAATAGTCCAGCTGTTTTCCAGCGATTTATTGCTCATATCTTCAGAGAATTGACTGCTAAAAAGTATGTTATATACTATATGGACGATGTTATCATCTTGAGCGCAAACGAAGAAGACGGGATAGAAAGACTAAAACTTGTGTTAAAGGTAGCAGAAGAATATGGATTAGACATAAAAAAGAAAAAGTGCCAACTGTTGAAAAACAAAGTAGAATTTTTAGGGTTCGTCGTGAGCAACGGAAAAGTCCAACCAGGCGAAGCTAAAATTCTGGCGATCAAGAAATTCCCAGAGCCGACTAACCAGAAACAAATTCAATCCTACTTGGGTCTAACTGGATATTTCAGAAAATTTATTGCTGGATATGCCCATATCGCGAAGCCCTTGAGTGACTTACTCCGAAAAGATGAAGAGTTTAAGTTCGGATCATCACAAAGAGAAGCGTTCGAAACTCTAAAGGCAAAACTCATTTGTGAACCAGTGTTACATATTTATGAACAAGGAGCCTATACCGAACTACATACCGACGCAAGCATACATGGTTATGGAGCATGCCTGTTGCAGAGATCTAGTGACGATTCGAAGCTGCACCCAATATACTACATGAGTAGAAAGACGACCCCTGCAGAGATGAAGTATTCGAGCTATGAGCTTGAAGTACTTGCCATCATTAGAAGCATAAAGAAATTCCGAATCTACTTGCTTGGAACAAAATTTAAAATAGTTACAGATTGTGACGCATTCACAAAAACCATGGAGAAGAAGGATCTTACAACGCGAGTTGCAAGATGGGCCCTGATGCTAGAAGAATTCCAATATGAAATTGAGCACAGAAGAGGTACTCAGATGGCCCACGTGGATGCTCTTAGTAGAAATCCTGTAGTCTTGACAATCGCTACGGAATGTGGTGTTATTCAGAGAATCAGGCAGGCACAAGATAAAGACGAGCATATCAAGACGATAAAAAGAATTTTGTCTATAGAAGAATATGAAGATTTTTATTTGGAGCATGATATATTGTACAAATATGAAAATGGACTGAAATTACTGGTTGTTCCAAAAAACATGCAGACTGAAATAATAAGAAAAGCTCACGAGATGGGGCATTTTTCAACAAAGAAGACAGAAGAAGTAATAAATAAAGAATTTTACATACCAAGACTGAAAGAAAAAATAGAAGCAATCAACAATAACTGTATACCTTGTATATTAGGAAACAAGAAGGAGGGAAAGAAAGAAGGAATGCTACATCCCATACCAAAGTTAGAAGGTCCGCTAGAAACCTACCACATAGATCATCTGGGTCCAATGAAAACAACAAACAAAAATTATCAACACATCCTTGTAATAATAGACGACTTTTCGAAATTTGTCTGGCTTTATCCGACGAAATCAACTACTACAAATGAAGTTATATGTTGCCTTGAAAGGCAACGTAAAATATTTGGAAACCCTTCCAGAATAATATCTGACAGAGGAGCAGCATTTCGTTCTGAAGCATTTGAATCATACTGCCGGGAAGAAAATATTAAGCACGTGTTAACGACTTGTGGAGTCCCACGAGGTAATGGGCAAGTGGAAAGAGTGAATAGGACCCTTATTCCTATTTTGACAAAGCTCAGTCTGGAAGATCCCGGAAAATGGTACAAATATGTCGACAAAGTACAGACCGCTATAAACTCCACCTATCAGCGAAGCATAGGTACGACCCCTTTTGAAGTATTAGTTGGTGTTAAAATGAAGAGTAAAGGAGACATTAAAGTTAAGGAAATTATAGAAGAAGAGATAATAAAAATTTTTGATGAAGAAAGAAACGAAATACGAAGAAAATGTAAAGAACAAATATCGAAAGTGCAGAATGAAAACAAAAAGGGTTATAATTTGAGGAGAAAAAAGGCAAAAACATATAAGATAAACGATTTGATTGCCATAAAAAGAACCCAATTCACACCAGATCCTAAACTAAAGAGAAAATTTTTAGGCCCCTATGAAGTTGTTAAAGTAAAAAGAAATGATAGATATGAAGTTGCAAAAATTGGAGACCATGAAGGGCCTATCCGAACTACAACGTGTGCCGAATATATGAAGCCCTGGATCGACCACGAAAGCGACGAATCCGAGTCGGATTCTGAGCAGGATGGCCGAGTGTAGGATTGACTCAATCCTACAGTCCCCATTGGAACAGCTCACAATGCCAATACTTATTTCCACCGCCTGGCCTTAGTTTTACCGCGTGTTCGAGACACGGAAAGGCACGACACCGTCCCCGAGTTGCACATCGAAAATATCGATGGGCAAGAGCGCATTCAGTATTCGAGGTCGACGACTAGACGTAAGACGACGAATAGCACAGTGACAGACGGTCCACGTGTTTAATACGCTTATTGATATTTTTCCTACCAAACTCATACAAACTCATATTTTCTACTGTTATATTGTACATTGTGAGACTGTTTATCAAAAGACCAATAATAAAGTGTTTCTTTTATGTACTCGGCGTTTGAAGACGATAAGATAACCCCTAGACAACGATAAAAAACCTACATATATATATATATAATTAGTTTTTGGAGTATCGGGATCCGGTCTGTGCATACAATAAATACAACTCTTTTCCTTTTAAATCTCTATATTTCGCAATTATTTTATTGCTTCATCAGGAGTTAACTAAAATAATATACGGTCACATACAACTATAATGAAATGTCATGATAAAACACACTTACAGATCAGAGTATAAACGCTATCAGCACACAGTTAAAATTAAAGGCAATCACCAGCATCTTACATGAGGTACTCCACCAGCAAGTGAGGCATGTACTACTTTAAAACTTGAAATTCTTAATGAAAACAAAAAACCTGATCACAATAAATTAAAACGATAATTATTTCTTTTGTTCTTTTTTATAATTTTTCCTTTTTATAATAAAAACTTCTTTATAATTTATATAATAGTCCAGTGAAAGTCAACGATAAAAGAAGAAAAACAGCCAGAATGTTAAATTTTAAGGAGGTTCGAGTAGATGGTACTTAATTGGTTCACATCTATTTTGTAGTTGACTACATGTGGTTGCTTTTTAAGCATCTACTCGAACCTCCTTAAAATTTAACATTCTGGCTGTTTTTCTTCTTTTATCGTTGACTTTCACTGGACTATTATATAAATTATAAAGAAGTTTTTATTATAAAAAGGAAAAATTATAAAAAAGAACAAAAGAAATAATTATCGTTTTAATTTATTGTGATCAGGTTTTTTGTTTTCATTAAGAATTTCAAGTTTTAAAGTAGTACATGCCTCACTTGCTGGTGGAGTACCTCATGTAAGATGCTGGTGATTGCCTTTAATTTTAACTGTGTGCTGATAGCGTTTATACTCTGATCTGTAAGTGTGTTTTATCATGACATTTCATTATAGTTGTATGTGACCGTATATTATTTTAGTTAACTCCTGATGAAGCAATAAAATAATTGCGAAATATAGAGATTTAAAAGGAAAAGAGTTGTATTTATTGTATGCACAGACCGGATCCCGATACTCCAAAAACTAATTAAATAACGATAGACGGTCGAGAAAGAACTTACGTTGTTTTCGTATTTATATATATATATATATTATCATGTATTTAAATATTGGAGTAATAACATTTACTTATTTATTAATGATCCTATATTGGGATGCTACTTTATTATGGATCTTATATTTATGAGTATTTATTTATAATTGATTTGACTTTAAATATATAATGATTGTGGGCGCCAGAATTGGTTTAGCTAACCGCTAATTTCCAATTCAAAATTTTATTTAGTAACAAAATTATGAGCTATGTAACTTTATGACACTATACCTCAGGGATGAGATTCGGCACTTGGCGATCGGCAGTAACAAGAAACTGAAAGGTAAGATATCAGAGAAAAGAAAGGAAAAACATAGATAAATAGATTTTAATTGTGAATAGTTGTTTGAATAATGAACATTTTCTGAATCATAATTGTATAATCATATTAATTAAACCTTTGCGTAAGTACGTTTTTTTTTATTTTTTTAATGCATACTATTGAATATGAAACATATCAAATAAATTTCGCTTCCTATAACTTATCTCTATGTGTTTTTGAAAGCTTCCACAAACCATTCAATCTCTACTCTAATAATTTGTTAATGTTGACGTGACGTTGAGTTATTCTATGGTAATGATAATTCAGTTATTAAATAAAGAATGAAAACCAAGTGTGTTTGTGAGGCAAACTGATGATTTATCGTAATGATTTGGTGAGTATTATTTCCTTTAATGTAAGTTCAATGTTCTATCCCGATCTAGTGGAGATTGAATATCTATATCTAATAATTTTACCAACGAATAAATTTTTACACAATATAACCTAACAAATGAAAATTATGAACGATGTTTTATAGGACAAATATGTTACACACGAAAGGAAAAGTCTATGCTTGGCATCTTCTTGTCTCTGGGATGAAACATTTGGAAGAAATACGATCGCCTATGATCATATATGCGAAATCTTGATATTAAAATGATGTGACGTGATTTATTTCGCCAGGAGCAACAATTTATTCACAGAAGATACGTGAATGAGCAAACGAAAAGCAGATTAATAGAGGTAAATTGTTCATCTTACCAATTCTCGGCGTTTCACTAATTTTTCACTTTTTATTATGTATTCGATAGAAAGTTTCTGTTATTTTATAGCATCATTGTTTTTAAATACTATGATTAATTCTTTAAACTTAAAATATATCAAAATGTTTGAGATTTATAAAAATTTAGAGGAGAGAAATTTTAATGCGTCCTCACATTATTGAATCTACACCGCGTCTCCCAAGCTCTCAATCAACAACTTTTTAGTTGTTTTTAATTTTTGTTTTATTTTTCAATTGTTTATAAATAAACATCATTGTTTTCAAATCCAAATATCTGTTTTCTATGTTATTGTAGATAAGTTCACTTTGTTCTTATGCATTCCTAATGTCACTCCGAAATTACACCGTTCGAACTATTAACCGAACGTCATTTTACGATGACATTTTGACCTTGAAGTTTATACCAAAATAATCAATAATTTACATAACATACAGGGTTTCTGAAAAGTGTCTATAATATATAAAATTACAATTATGGAATTTTATTTTGAAATTCATGTAATATTATACCGTGATAATCATTGTTATGTACCAAATTAATGTTTACGTAATTTATTTGTTACGTCTGTGTTTTCTGTCATGAAATATAATTTGAAGAAAAATAATTGCAAACTTAAATAGCAATTTTTTATATGCAATATTAGTTGTATCTTGTTTGTAAGTGTTTCTTCACATATTTATACTCATATTTAAATTGTTGTCTTATGGACTATTATGCAATTTATTGGATTTATTGTCATCTATTACTAAGATTCACATTAACTTAGTGATATCTCTGTTTTAATTTATCTTGATAGATAATTTTCAGTTTAACATTCCCTAAAATTCTATAGAATTATTCTTGGTTTGACAAGAATATTCTATAGAAGTTTACCTTGATTTTTTATATATGATTTCATAATCATATACTACTTATTTAATTAATTCCCCATTTAAATCTCTCTCAATACTAAAGAAATCTTCTAGATTCTCATAATTAACTTATACTTAACCTACTAATGGATCTTAATTCCACTAATATTAATTCTCAATTAAGATTGACTAAATAAACTATTTTACACTTGATTAACTAAATAATATCTCTAATTCCAATGTTTCTCAATTTTTTAGTTACAACTGATGGTGTCAATTGATGATTGGTTGGTGTTAAATTGATGCAGCTGGTTGATATGGAAAATTCCACGTTCTCGATGAGTGTCAGGATGTATCAATTTATAGCTATTTATTCCATGACTGGTTTCGACTAAATAAGGACCTTCGTAAGGTAACTGTAGCTTAGAACATATTCCTTTTTTATGATTAGGTACTCTTAATGCTTTTATTATTACCAAGTCACCTTTTTTAAATGTTTTCCTATTTCTAAGTTTAGCTAGTTTTCTTTTAATATATTTGTCAGCTTGTCTTGCTTGTCTTTCTCTTGCTATTCTAATGAGTTTACTATAGTTGACTTCACTAAACCATGGTCTATCTGGTTCTGTTCCTGTAAATAAAGTAATGGGTGCTATTTCCGTAACGATATTAGGTATGTTGTTTATAAAGTCTGTGGTCTCCTTTAGACGTTCTTCCCACATACGGTTTTCGTAATATGTAAGTATCCTCAGATGCTTTATCACCTCCTTAATTCCTCGCTCTGCAGGGTTGCTATTGGGATGTCTGATACTTGTGAAGACCTGTTGGATTTCCAGATCTCTCAACCATTTTACTATCCTTTTGTTCCGGAAGTATGTAGCATTGTCCATTATGCACTTCTTTGGCTTTCCATATTTCTTGAAATAGTTTCCTAGCGATGCTTTAATGGAGTTTTCATTTGTTTTACTACAAGGATAGGTACTAATAAACTTAGAAAAAATGTCTACGATTACCAAAATGTGTTTGTTACCATTATAACTTGGTATAAGGTTTGAGATGAAGTCTATTGCTACTATATCTAATGGATTTTCTGCTATGATGGATTTCGGTACGTTTTCATGATGTATGTTCTTTTCCCTTGATAGTTGACATAGTTCACACTGTTTAATGAAATCCTTTATGATCGTGATATCGTTTTTTGATATATAATTTTCTCGAAATATCATATGAGTCTTCCTAATTCCTAAATGATTAAAATCTAAATGTATTTTTCTTACAATTAATTTTGTTAAATTTTCAGATATTACATACAATTCCTTGTCATTCATCAATTTATACAATATTCCATCCTTTTCAGAGCATCTTCTTTTGTATTTCTCTTGTAGTAATAGTTGTTCCTGTTTTATTTGTTCCAAAGAAAACATGCCACTGTTCCGCTTCATGATGTTAATTCCCACTCTAGCTTCGTTCGTATCTCTTCTTTTCTCTCCGTTTATTTCCCATCTCTTCAATTTCTTGTTTCCTAATATTGCCTTCTTGTATTAGATGTCCATATAACTTATCCATTTTCTCTTCTTGTTCTTTCTTATGATCTTCAAACTGTTTTTTCATTTCCACCATATGTCCTGCAAATTTTTCTTCTTGTTGATCCAGTTTTTTATTGATTTCTTCCTTTGTACTTCTTATTTCATCTTTTGTGCTTTCCTGTGTTTTTTTAATGTCCTCTTTTATTTCTTCTTTGGTCCTTTTGATGTCTGCCATCATTATTTTCATCATGTCTAGTAGTTGTTGATTTTCATTTGGTGTCGGTTTTACGTAGTGGTGAACTTCTTTCACTATGCCATCTCCTTCTTCCAATCCTGCTGCTTCTTCAGCTTGAAGGGTCGCTGTCAAACGTTCTTTCAGTGTCTGCTTATTTCCTTTCACGTCCATGTTCCTAGTTTTTAAAAGTTCTTTTAAGTCTTCTACCGTCAGTTCGTCAACGTTTATTGTTTTGTCTGTCATTGTTTTTAAAAAAAATTCCCTCAGATATCTCAAAAATAATAACCTGTTCCTGTTACTAGCGTTATTTCAATTGTTCAACAATCGCCATGCGTTGGGCTTGCCATTTTTATCATGTATTTAAATATTGGAGTAATAACATTTACTTATTTATTAATGATCCTATATTGGGATGCTACTTTATTATGGATCTTATATTTATGAGTATTTATTTATAATTGATTTGACTTTAAATATATAATGATTGTGGGCGCCAGAATTGGTTTAGCTAACCGCTAATTTCCAATTCAAAATTTTATTTAGTAACAAAATTATGAGCTATGTAACTTTATGACACTATACCTCAGGGATGAGATTCGGCACTTGGCGATCGGCAGTAACAAGAAACTGAAAGGTAAGATATCAGAGAAAAGAAAGGAAAAACATAGATAAATAGATTTTAATTGTGAATAGTTGTTTGAATAATGAACATTTTCTGAATCATAATTGTATAATCATATTAATTAAACCTTTGCGTAAGTACGTTTTTTTTTATTTTTTTAATGCATACTATTGAATATGAAACATATCAAATAAATTTCGCTTCCTATAACTTATCTCTATGTGTTTTTGAAAGCTTCCACAAACCATTCAATCTCTACTCTAATAATTTGTTAATGTTGACGTGACGTTGAGTTATTCTATGGTAATGATAATTCAGTTATTAAATAAAGAATGAAAACCAAGTGTGTTTGTGAGGCAAACTGATGATTTATCGTAATGATTTGGTGAGTATTATTTCCTTTAATGTAAGTTCAATGTTCTATCCCGATCTAGTGGAGATTGAATATCTATATCTAATAATTTTACCAACGAATAAATTTTTACACAATATAACCTAACAAATGAAAATTATGAACGATGTTTTATAGGACAAATATGTTACACACGAAAGGAAAAGTCTATGCTTGGCATCTTCTTGTCTCTGGGATGAAACATTTGGAAGAAATACGATCGCCTATGATCATATATGCGAAATCTTGATATTAAAATGATGTGACGTGATCTATTTCGCCAGGAGCAACAATTTATTCACAGAAGATACGTGAATGATCAAACGAAAAGCAGATTAATAGAGGTAAATTGTTCATCTTACCAATTCTCGGCGTTTCACTAATTTTTCACTTTTTATTATGTATTCGATAGAAAGTTTCTGTTATTTTATAGCATCATTGTTTTTAAATACTATGATTAATTCTTTAAACTTAAAATATATCAAAATGTTTGAGATTTATAAAAATTTAGAGGAGAGAAATTTTAATGCGTCCTCACATTATTGAATCTACACCGCGTCTCCCAAGCTCTCAATCAACAACTTTTTAGTTGTTTTTAATTTTTGTTTTATTTTTCAATTGTTTATAAATAAACATCATTGTTTTCAAATCCAAATATCTGTTTTCTATGTTATTGTAGATAAGTTCACTTTGTTCTTATGCATTCCTAATGTCACTCCGAAATTACACCGTTCGAACTATTAACCGAACGTCATTTTACGATGACATTTTGACCTTGAAGTTTATACCAAAATAATCAATAATTTACATAACATACAGGGTTTCTGAAAAGTGTCTATAATATAGAAAATTACAATTATGGAATTTTATTTTGAAATTCATGTAATATTATACCGTGATAATCATTGTTATGTACCAAATTAATGTTTACGTAATTTATTTGTTACGTCTGTGTTTTCTGTCATGAAATATAATTTGAAGAAAAATAATTGCAAACTTAAATAGCAATTTTTTATATGCAATATTAGTTCTATCTTGTTTGTAAGTGTTTCTTCACATATTTATACTCATATTTAAATTGTTGTCTTATGGACTATTATGCAATTTATTGGATTTATTGTCATCTATTACTAAGATTCACACTAACTTAGTGATATCTCTGTTTTAATTTATCTTGATAGATAATTTTCAGTTTAATATATATATATATATATATATATATATATATATATATATATACGTAGGAGATAGTCTTTGCCGAATAATTAGGTATAAAACCACGAATATTGGGGTAACGGCAAGTTAATTAGAGAAAACTCTTCTTACTGTTTTTCTTCCAAGCTTTAGGAAACGTTTATTTCCATTATCAAGGATAAGTAAATTGAGATTGTTATAAATTGGTAAACATAATATTTGAATTTTTAAAAAAAAAATTTTTCAATCATAAATCATTTTGACATTTTGACAGATTCATGAATGTAAACATTTTTTTTTAAATTAAAATATAATTATATTTACCAATTTATAACAATCTCAATTTACTTATCCTTGATAATGGAAATAAACGTTTCCGAAAGCTTGGAAGAAAAACAGTAAGAATAGTTTTTTTAATTAACTTGCCGTTACCCCAATATTCGTGGGGTAAAGAAACACATGCATGTTTCTGGCTACTGAAACACATGCATGTTTCTGGCTCACTAGCCGTGCTCAGTACGGTATAACCAAATAAGGGTGTGAAACTTGGGAGCAAACATGTTCATCGAAACATGAGAAAACACAAAACAACGGATTTCAACAGGAAAACCAAACGCAACATTTGTGCCTTCAATTGGAAGATCCCGAGTTTTTAGGGCAACAACCAACATCGACACGGAGGCGCATATAGCCCCCCTGTCTTAACTTTCCGAACCAACGTAATCAACAAACAAGATGTAGGGCTATCGCGTGATATCTAAACAACAACAACAGATTCTTAGGTAATTCACGCAAAAAGAAGAAGGGCTACTGAAACATAGTGGTATAGTTGACGGAATGTAATCGTATATACCCTTTAAGTTTTGTTTCGCAGCTAGACTCTGAAAGGTATTAATATTTTATTTACTGTTACCAATACCTATATTGTATTTGATGTTACGTAATTGTGGAAAGGGCGTTCGGTTTAATCGGGATACCAGACGTGAACTGAGGCCTTTTCGTATCCCATTCGATTTTTTATGGACAAAACAAAATTTTATGAAAAACAAAAAAAAGAAATTTTATTACAATGAATAAAACAATTCTCTAAAAATAAATATTATGTCTAACTCCTGTTTGTCATTACTAAACATGAAAAATATATTAAACTTTATCGAATTAGGGAATCCCAACTCAATTCCATCATTAACACCGGTTTAATTAGAACCAATAACAGTAAATAGCTGAGAGATTTATTGAATTACTGAATTAAGCAGATTTTATGCTAATATACAAATAAATCTCAAAAGATCTGTCAACAGAAGCGAAATGCAACGACACCACCGATCGCAAAAGATATCTATTAATTTTATTTGATGATGAAAATTGAACGATCAAAATTATTTGTCTATGAATTCAAACATGAAAAAGGATAAAGACAGGAAAGACTAAGAAACCACGCAACAAGAATCAAGTCGGGAGGACAGTCTAATGAGAATCAACTCCCAACCCGAGTAAAGCAACCGTGATGAAGAGTAACCACAACCCTCTTTCTTATTTATCATGAGGCACATATAAGAAACAAAGAGAACCCCTGCTCAATTCCATCATTAGAGCAGTTCAATGCAAATCAATAATAATAAAGAGCTGAGGGATTCATTAAATTCGTGAATTAAACAGACTTTCTGCCAATAAACAGATAAACCTCAAAAGATCTGCAAACGAAAGCGGAACACTTCGAAACAATAGATCGCAAAAGAAATCTATGAAATTCAATTTTTTGATGAGAATTGAACGATCAAAATTATTTGACTATGAGTTCAAACAAGAAAAAGTTATTTAATGAAGACAGTAAAGACCAACCACAAACCACGTAAGAAGAATCAAGTCGAGAGGACCCAATTCAAGCAAATGTGATAAAGAAGCCTAGCAAGACCCCTGAAGTGTTGACTAAATAGGAAAGCACAACTCGTTAATTATTAAGACCGATCTAATGAGAACCTAACTCAATAAAGGAATGAGAGTGTTTTTAAATGAAACTCACGGTCTCTAGTTAATTCCACAATATAATAAAAGTTATTGAAAATTCTAAAAAATTGACAATTGTTTTGATAAATCAATATCATCGTCAGAATGACAGAAGTTACATTTCATTACGGAATGAGATGATAAACAAATTAGAAGGTTTAATGTTAACAGCTCAAACCCACAGAAATGGAGAGTAATTAACCAGAACAAACAATCGAATGCAAGTCCATAAACTCAATTTGTCAATGAGACTTGAGGATTCAGAATTTTGCCTATGAAAAATAACGTCAAGAGGTTATTAAGTCGTGTGATGAAATACTAACATGACCGAATGCAATGAAAGAAAAGAATGATGGTGAAGTTATATCAATCTATAAGGGTCAATCAACACCAAACTCAAAGAACACAACAGGAAGAAGTTATAGAACCTACCAACTTTTCAACCTTAATATATGACCCAAATCAAGGTGATGGTCTAATGAGAACCCAACTTTTAACCTAATTTAATTAATATGACCAAGGGCTTGGGGCAAAGGGGGCGAATCAGTTTATATCAAATCTAATGAAGGAAACCAACAAGAATCCCAACCAACAATTGAAATCAAAACAGGCTAATGGGAACCTGACTCAAAAGTTCAAGTTGAGATACTCGAAGAGGAATCTATTAAGAATGGGAGTAAGACTCAACCTCCGACAAAACCAGGGGAATGATAAAGTTGAACAGTGATCCTGATATGAAAAACACATACAGTTAAAAGGACACAAAAATCAATTAAAACGGAGCATCAAAAGCTTCTCATGTCTAGAAAATTTCCCACTAAACAAGAAACATAACAAGTTTTTTTGTGATGTTCTTTTCAGAGACTTTTCGTGATGTTTATCTCCTATATGTCTTAATTTTATTACCAAATCTATTAACATCCATGTCATGTAAATAAAAAATGTTTTTGATGTACACAGTAATACTTGAATCCGCAGTTACATACACATCCTATGAACTTCTTTTTAGTAACTTTCTATGGGAAACATTCATACGATGTTAATTTGTATGCTTCTCACTAATATCTCATACAGAACGTTACTGTAATATTACAAATTAACATGCTTCTAAGATGATCAAATGTTGCAGTTACTTTTACATCTTTCGAAATAATTTTTAGTAACATCCTACTATTACGTCTGTACGATGTTAGTACATAAAACTCTCAGTAATATCTCATATTAAACATCACAGTAACAAAAAAAAAGAAAACAGAATAGGAACTGACGAACGAAACAAACAGTAGTTATCTGTGGAATCAAATGACAAGCATGAAATGGCGGATCGTTTTCAGTTATGTGTTATATTTTATTTGCAGGAAGCACATATTTTGCAATTAGTAATTGAATAAAGTGGTCTTTGTTTTCGTTAGTTCCTACTTATCTACAGTTTCTATACTTAGTTATAATTCTTGTTATAATGGACAAACAACAATTGTTATCGGTAAGTACCTATTCCAAAATCATAATTATTAAAACTTAATACTCATTCAATACTTTAATCGGCTATTGCACATTGAAATTCCAGGTGGCGCAATTGTACACTAACATTATATAATATTGTTTTCAAAAAAAAAAGGTTTTTTCAATTTTTAAAATATTTTAGTTAGTAAGTATATTTTAAAAACGATTCACAATATTTCAAATCCTAGATACGCATTATACCCTACAAAAAACTTAATATTGCAATAGGGTAGATATTATTATTAATAATAAAACATGCTCATATGTTGGCAGATATTTGAATCTAGAAGAAAATATTTTCAATGTTCAAAATGTTTCAGAAGCTACTTACACAAATAAAATTAAAAACAATTAATTTGTAATTATGTAATGAGAGGCGAATAACTATTTCAGATAGTCTGAAACAAACATTGTATTAAACAGTAAAAAAAAATATTGAATCAAGTATCTCTAGTTCTAGTTTTTGTGGTAGTAGTCTTAGCCATCAATATAGTTTTGCAGGTTTGGAAAATATTAACATTATTACTAACAATTCTTGTGAACAACTAGAGACTATTTAAGACTTTAAAAACAGAAATTTTTGTTAAAAAGCTCATTTCCATTTGAAAATTCACTGAACACAATAAATAAGCTGTAGGTATCCCTTACACTGGTACCTATATTAATCTAGTTGAAGAATATGTAACTTATGATACCGAATGCTCCAGTCAACGAACAGCATTCAATTATTTATTATTGTAGAAACACAGCTATTGGATACTCAATTGGATACAATAAGTTATAAACTCATTTAACTTGATAATGTGTTCATATCTCTTCTTCGTAAGTAGTTGTTTTTGTATACAGTGTATTAATAATGCTTAGTTTTCATTGAGTTACGATGTTAATATACAATTTGTTTCAGGATGAAAAGAACAAGATGGGAATAGTATAATATTTTATACAGAAAAGAAGTATGAATTTTCATAGCACACCTGAATTTACCTGCCAAATGGAGTGAGGCATGTAATATAAGGTAAATCATGAAAAGTCACTTCTCGAAATAAAATATGTTATTATTCCTTTGAAGAGCCCCGCATGTATCTTATGTATCTCCCAGTCAATTTGCTGAAAATCAAGTTTGATGTAGTTTATGATGATCGATCAAAGGTCTTCATGGGCACAATTTGATCTAAAGTAATTGTTTTATTAGATGTTGTTCAGAACACCTTCAATTGTTTCACAGATAAGGATTTTGAAGTGTACGTTATGGAATTGTTGAGGCACTCGAAACAGCCACTCTTGCGTGAGAAAAAGTAATCGTAAGTAAACGATAGAATTTTCTTTAATCAGATTGGATTTCTGTGCATGTAACGTAATGTTTCATTGAATCTTTATGGTGTATAGTTTTTATTAGTTTTAATATAATTAAAAAACTATTCTAATAAATTGTCTGTAAACTAGCTGTAATGTATGTGTATCCGTTAAACTTTATTAATTCAGTTTCAAAGTATGTTACGTTATGGTAACTACGGATTAATATACCCTTTTTTATTTCTTGCTTTCACTGAATGCGTTCAATAGTTTCCACTTTCCAGACTTGTTATGTAATATGCTTACACAATTTTATTTTTTCTAGGTTGGATTCCTAGACAAGATATTTTTTCTAATTTTGTACCTGTTTTTTTAAATTTACTGTACTGTTCATTAATAGTGAATGAACGTTTTAAATCCTTTATTGCTTTTTTTGCTATTTTATTTCAAATGTACAGGATGAACAACTAAGAACGACTGTAGACCACATCTCAGAAAAGAACCATGGTACAACTTTCAAAAAAATTACCTTTAGGTAAGTGATCCTGAAAAATTGCTGGAAAATATTTTGCAGTCTCTAAAATATCCACTAGGGGTGGAATGAACACTCGAAAACATAATACTCCAAAAAAACATACTAAAGGTGTCCTAAAAATACAATTTTTGAAATCTTGATGAGATTATGAATAAATTTAATTAAGGAGTTTTTTTGCCATTATTCTTCAAATAATGGCTGGGGCAGGTTCAAACTTATAAACAAATGTATAACTTTTTCGTTTTTCAACCGATATTATTGATTTTAGCTGCATTTAAAAGAGTGTTTCTGTTTAAAAAGATTTATAACAAAATTAGATAATCTTGTATCCACTCTGAAATTTCAAATGTAAATTGAAGCATTTTTTAAATTTTTACTTTTCCGCCCAACCTATCTAATATGCGAGAAAAGTATTGGTTTACCCCAAAAAAAGTTGGAAATATTTTTTTGAGTAATTTTTACGTTTTCCATTAACAACAACCCAAAAAACGGTATTTAGAAAAAAAATCCTGTGTGTACCTATGTCATCGTCGTCGTCTTCGTTGTCGTCGGCCACTTTTCGTTACATGTTTTGTTAGCACGATACAGCCTCCGGAGTACAACAAGTCATCGATTTTATGATTGAATATTATTAAGGACATGTCACAGATGAACCCTATTGATTTTCAGCTTACCAGGGCCAGCACAACGGGTGCTATGGTACTAGAAGTACGACATTTTAGTCATTTTTTGAGAAATTTCAGTTTGTTAGCACGATACAGCCTCCGGAGTTCATCAAGTCACCAATCTTATGATTGAATATTATTTAGGACACTTCATAGATTAACCCTATTGATTTTCAGCTCACCAGAGCCAGTACAACAGGTGCTATAGTACTTTAAGTACGATATTTTTGTCATTTTTGGAGAAATTTGTGTTTGTTAGCACGATACAGCCTCCAGAGTGTGAACAAGTGACCAATTTTATGATTGAATATTGTTCAAGGTGTCTCACAGATGTACCCTATTGATTTTCAGCTAGTTAGAGCGAGTACAGCGGGTCCTATAAATCCAGATATATTACATTTTTCGTCATTTTTGGACAAATTTCGGTTTGTTAACACGATACCTTCCCCGAAGTGTATACAAGTGACAAGTTGATGATAGAATATTATTCAGGGCCACAGATGCGGAAAAGTTAGTTTTAATCTTTAAAACCGTTTATTATATCTGATATTGTAAATCTTATATCTTGGAATAGATTCCTATTTTTTTAACCTTATTACATTCGAAATTTCCGAGAAAATGGGAAAATTGTCGACTTTTTCACATAGCGTTGACAAAATTATTCGATTTTGTTATTTTTGTTAAGTATATCTTATTAAAGAGGAAAAACTCTTTTAAATTACGCCAAAAACATGGATATCGATTAAAAAAAAAGTGTTACGACATGTGTTTTTTGGGTTAAACCTTCCCCCACCCCTTACTTGAAGAATAAGGACAAAAAGTCCCTAACTACATTTTTTCATAATCTCAACAATATATCAAAAATTGTATTTCTAGGATACCTTTAGTATGTCTTTTTTGGAGATAATCACAGTATTATCTTTTTAAGTGCTCATTCCACCCCATAGCAGATATTTTAAGAACTCAATATCATTTTCCAGCGATTTTGCAGAGTCATTTTCCTGAAGGTATTTTTTTAAAGTTGTACCATGTCTATATTTTGAAATATGGCCGACAGCCGGCGTTCTTAGTTGTTCACCCTGTATTTGCTGATTAGGCACAGAAACATCTATAGGATGTCATCTAGAATGTTTGAGGTATATTATTTAGAGGTTTGTGTAATATCCATAGAACATCTACGACAATACACTGTATTGTTTTTGAAATGTCGCATTTGGATCATTGATACGATGTTATTTTTTTAGACATTGCACTAACATCGAGAAGATGTTAAAATGCATTTCGGAATGTAACAGAAATGTTGTTTTTAGTTCGTTATAAAAACTTCCTTACAAGGAAGTTCTAGTAACATCACAAAAGTTAACAGCCACAAGCTGTGCATAAGCGGTTGTATAGATGTGCATGTGATGAAAACAATAGGAAAAAAAGGAAGAACATTATCACAATGTGATGTTGAATTAACATAACTGTAATATTTATTGGCATAGTGGGTTATACCAATAAAGATGACTGAAAGTGTTAAAACAGTTAACAATTGTAAAGAGAATAAGACAAAAAAGAAGAGATATGGAAAGAAAGAATTTGAATGTTAAATAAAATAAAACAAGCAAATAAGATTTAAGAAATGATTAGAATTTCTGAAACCGGATTAATAATCAAAATTGAAGCATCCTGTGAGGAGGGATATAAGATCTATTCAAATTAACTTGAGTGTTCAGACAGAGGCTATTAACTGATAATTCATTATTTATGTGTATATCCTCAAGAAAATCCAATCTGGTATAATTTCTAAGAGTGATCCCATGTAAAATTTTCGAATTCCGATCAGGGCTAAAGTTGTGGTTGTTGAATCTTAAACGATGTCCAAAAGCAGAATCCTTACTCGGATCCTAATGTTCCAATATCCGAGTTTTCAAAGGTCTACAAGTTCTACCAATATAGGTTGCCTCACAATCACCACACTCAAGCTTATAAATTCCACTTTTTGAAAGCTTATCAATTCTCTCCTTATAATAATAATGGAATTGAGTTGGGATTCTCTCTTTGTGTCTTATATGTGCTTCATAATAAATATAAAAAAGAAGTATTTTTGTTACTCTTTATCACGGTTACTTGACTCAGGCTAAGAGTGTGTTCTCATTAGCCTGTTCTCTAAATCTGCTTCTTTTCGTATTCCGTAGAATCAATAGTTCCATGTCAATGGGACTTCGCTCCTTAGCATTATGTGCGCACAAGTTCGCAAAAGGTGTGAAAATGGAAGATTAATAGGGGAACCACAAACTTATTGTAAAGAGAGAGATTTTAAATGTTAAATGTTCTAAAATTATCGGTGGCAAAATAGAGTCCAACTCGTTAATATTTGCTCCATATAACTGGTTTAGATACTAATCGGTAATACTATCATTTTGACAAGGCAAATATGTAGTAGGTTATTTGTTGTTAAAGCAACATTAATCACTGTATAAATAATTTTGTTGTGAAAAAGTCGAATGTTACGAATCGCTCTGTACGAATCGCTCTGTATATTGAGTACATGAACGAGGTAGACTGAATCATTCCGTTCAGTTGCCTACAATAATAATTATAATTACTTAAGAGACGCCATTTTCCCACGTGAAAATGTAACGTTTAAGGAACTACTTCCCACAACCTCATTATATATTTCATCCTATAAATTTTTAGATATCATCTAATCATCTAAATCTACACAATACAATTAGTATTCCTCATAGAAATAAAATTAATGGAAATACTTCTTTATTTACATTGAATTTTTCCAGTTTTCTGGACTTTCTTCTAATTATTATTTTCAATTCTAATGTTCAATAAACAATATATTTCATAAACCCTAATAAAAACGAAACAAATAATAACAAAGTTCCATATAATCATCTCGATATTACAAAATTGGAACCTGGAGCTACGAGTGCAATAAACGTGACAAAAAATTCCATCCCAAATAACAAGTAATCATTATTTAAAGCATTAGTGTTTTAAACTCACGGACTCTAGTTAATTCCACATAATTCTAAAAAATTGACAATTGTTTCCATAAATCAATATCATCGTCAGAATGACAGAAGTTACATTTCATTTGATGCCTACCTGATGTTTAGTAGTTATTTTTGGCTAGACCAAGAAGTGACCTAACTTATGATTGACTTAATATATGTTAATAGGAAAAAGAAGAAGATGTGATATTACTAATATTGAAGCTTAGATATTATTAGCCCTAAGGTGATATCCTGGATATCATTTTTCCAATTAAGATCAGTATAACTGTGCAATGATATAGAAAACCAGGAAAACTATATCTGCTGATCTTTACAATTATCACTTCAGAAGACAATTTATTAGTGGAGAACTCCCTAGATTTAACTGTTCATTGACAACTTCATATTGTGGGTTTCTTAAATGTCTTCTAATTTCCAATTCTTCAAGGAAATCCAGTTCTTGTTTCTTTTCACAAATATGCAGCACTTCTAGTTTTGTGTTAGATGTCAACGAATGATTGGTGTCAAGTAGATGTTTTGCGTAGTGGGATTTATCTGGTTGTTTTAATCTGTATGCTTGTAAGTGTTCACTGTATCGGATTTCAGAATTCCTAAGGGTCTGACCCAAATAGACAGCATTACATTCTGAACATTTGAGTTTATATATACCTGACTTCTTTAATAGTGGTATTTTTTTCACATTTAACAATTTTGTACTAACTTTACTTTCTGTTTTGAAAAAAATTGTTGTATTCGTTGCTGAAGATATTATCTTTGAAATATTATTAGATATGTTTCCTGCATATGTGATGGTTTTATAAGTTTTTATTTCATCAGCTTGATTAGGAAATATTAGTTGTAATGCCACTTTTTCCTCTTTCTTACTAATTAACTTATTTATGATATATAATGGATAACCGTTGGATGTTGCTATTCAGGACCGTTGCTAGGCCTTCGGCCGCCCGCGTGCTAGAATTAATTCGGCCGCCCGCTCTGAAAATAAACTTTAAAAAATGAAGTAAATGTTGTAACTTGTAACGTTTTTATTAATAATAATAATTAAACATTAAATTATTTGTGCAAATTAGCACGTATAAAATACATTTAAACATATAATGCAAGTATGGAAGTAATATTAAATAAAAATAAACATAAAAAGAAATAAACGCTTAGGTCTAAATTGTCTATCATAATAAAACGTTATAAAAAAGGTACTTTTCTAGTTTTACTTTCCGCAAATTCTTGAATTGTGTCATTAATATTCAAACTGTCCAAAATATCATGTTCAATAGATATTAATGATAAATTTGTTAATCGTTCTTGCAACATGGTAGACCTTACATAATTTTTAATAATTTTTAATTTTGAAAAAGACCTTTCGCCGGTTGCAACTGAAACTGGTAAAGTTAACATTATTCTTAAAGCAACAAACAGATTAGGAAATGTTGCCATAAGGCTGTTCTCTAAAATAAATTGTAGAATATCCTCAGGTTCACGTTGTAAAGACTCCTTAAAATGTAAATTAAAAGCTTTAATTTCATTATATAAATCACTTCCGTCAATATCGGACTCGTTTAGGGATTCATCTCGAAGCTTTAAATCCATATCTTTACAGTTTTTCATTAAATCTTGGTCTGATATGTCACCGATTTTAAACAAAAAGCCAAAAATGTCACTATAACTTTGTAAACCATCAAACCTGTCACTTAAAGACGATAATATCTGATCAAGGACTTTAAAGAAAAAATTTATTTTAAAATGAATTTTGGGATCTCGCACTGCTTCGTCTTCATGCTCGTAATCAAATTGACGCGAGGTTCTACGACGACGCATGCTATGAAAGGGCGGGAAATCCGTTTGTATTTCTAAATCATTTGCAAGTTCGGTAGCTCCTACAAGTACATTCATATATCCCTCATCAGAACGCATTTTTGAAAAAAAATCTATTAGGTTTTCAAGATAATCTACGCAAACTTTTATATTTAATGAAGAACTTTGCATCATTTTACTTAACACATTTACTTTAAATAAGATATCATGCCATGTAATTACTGCGCATAAAACTTTATAATCGTGCAGTTTGAGTCCCAATGCTTGTGCTTTATGTCTAGTAGATGCATCGTATAATACTAAGTTTTCCGAAATTTCAAATAACGCATCATAGACATTGCCGATTTGATACTTTAATGGTTTTAATGCATCGATTCGGCTTGACCATCTTGTATCACTTAGTGGTTTTAAAGTTAATGTTGGCACGTGTCGTTTAAGAACATCCCACCTTTTGGTCGATGCAGAAAAAAATACGTATAAATCTTGGACTAAATCAAAGAAACTTGTTGTTTCATGAGACACATTAGCAGCATCATTGACAACTAAATTTAACGTATGCGCTGAACAAGGAACAAAAAATGCACGAGGATTTATGTCTAAAATTTTCTTTTGCAAGCCATTATGCTTACCTCTCATGTTTGCCCCATTGTCATAGCCCTGCCCACGCATATTATAAATGTTCAAGTTTAATTGAACAATTAAATTAGTTAAAAAATCGCTTAAGCCCTCGCCAGTACAATCAGTTATTGGACAAAATCCCACAAAATGCTCTCTTATTTCTACCTTTTTAGATTCATAATTTAGAAAAACAAATCGAAATATAATTGTTATTTGTTCAGTATGGCTCACGTCTGGAGTACAATCTAATATTACAGAGTAATATTTTGCGGCCCTGATCGAATTCAATATAAATGTTTTTATTCTCATGCCTATTAAAGTAATTATTTCATTTTGGATCGTATTACCCAAATAATGACTCATGTGAATTTGACTCTCCTGTGATTTTTGGACACTAGATACATGTTCACGCATTACAATATCAAATTGCGCTATCATCTCTACGGCTTTCAAAAAATTACCATTATTTGGTTCGTATAATTTGGAAGAAGACCCTCTAAGAGCTAAACACTGTCGCGATAAATATTGGATTATTGAAACAATTCTTTCCATAACATTAAACCAATATTTTTTTTCTGATTCTAAAAGTCTTAATTCCATTTGGTTGACGGTACTTTTTTGATTTAACATTTTAATTAATGATATCCACTGTTTAACGTTTTTGTTATGGCGAACACTTTGTTCGTGCCTTCCTAATATTTCTGATAGATGGTGCCAGTCAGAAAAGCCTATTTGGTTATTTAAATTGCCAATAAATGAAGTGCCAAAAATTTTGCAACAAAAACAAAATACTGCATCATGAGAAATTGAATAAACTAACCAATCTCTCTTAATTTTTTCACCATTTTTTAATGATTTATAATAATAATTTTCCGAAAACTTTCGTCCAGATTCACTAATGGGATATTTAAAGTTTTTAACTTGAATAGGTCCCCTTTCTACCAACATTTTTGCCATACTGCTAGTGATGTTTTCAGGCCACGTCCCTGGATCATCCGATACACTGATAATATTTACATCAATTTCATCTTCATGAGATAATTCAGCAGGCGGTTCGGCTTTTTGCGCGGTGGAAATCTCTGTTAAATTGACTTTATTAAACAATTCCGATCCTTTCTCATCAGAATCAAAATCTCTGGTTTCCTCCTCATTAGAGCCTCTAGCTTCTTCTTCTATATCTACATCCATGGACTGCATGGATGTGCCGCTTGTAGAGGGCATTTCTGTCGAAAATTCTTCAGTATTCGTTTCTTCGTCTGGATTCGTTTCCTTCTTTAAAAAGACATACATGGATCCTGCTAATTTCAATTTCTCCTCCTCACGTCTTGATTTTTGTTGTCGGTAATTAAAACCAGATAATCTCTTTGTTTTTCTTCGTTTCTGGAAATCAAAATTCGCATTATTATTTTTTAAATTTTTGGTATTATTGTAAATATGCATGAGAGAAAGCGCTCTCGATAAGATTAGAATTTCGATGATCGTTAGTTTTAGTTTCAGATGTAATTTCAGATTGTAAAATTATTTTCAGATTGTAAAATGATTTATTAATTTTAATTATTTTACGAAAACTAAACATCAACAACAACGCACCTGTTATCTTCTTAAAATTATTTAAAAAAAGAAAACCGAATCCAATTCAATAGACATCAACTTAAAGTTTAAAAAATAAGACTAAATTTACTTACCATATTGTCCATATTTTCACTGTTCAATACCTCGTCTTTTTCTCACAACAATAAATTTAAAAATGATGTTTATGTCTTTACTAAACTTTAGTTAACACACTAACATTATTAATAACTAACATAAGTACAATAACGAAAATTAGTAATTATAAAACACGACACTTAACTAACGAATTTCGGACTCAAGATGATATAACTGATTCCTACGTAAGTGCAAAAATGTAACTGAAACTGACTGGTGAAACTAAAAGAAATAGTTTATTACAAAAATATTATTATTACCTACTCCTACTGCAAAATTAATGTATAACCAATGAGAAAA
This sequence comes from Galeruca laticollis, assembly GCA_963921935.1. Taxonomy (NCBI): domain Eukaryota; kingdom Metazoa; phylum Arthropoda; class Insecta; order Coleoptera; family Chrysomelidae; genus Galeruca; species Galeruca laticollis. The sequence continues at coordinate 48,409,440 of OY998183.1, read as the reverse complement.
ATCTACCACAATTAGGGGGTAGAAATGGGCGGCGTTAAGCACGAATAAATACCAAAAATAAACGCTATTACGAATTCATAAAATATTTTGCCCTAAAAGGTAATAAAATAAATGCTAAATTTGAGAATAACATGCAAGTACGTGATCAACAAAGACTATAAGATCGACGGCGCTGGGAAAATCCAGTAATTCTGTCTAATGTCTACTCAACAAAGAACTTTACAGTGGCTGTAAAGTAACAAAATAATTGCCTTTGCTACCTGCTACGCCCCAGATCTGAGTACTTAAACACCAATCAATAAATTTTTATGATGTGGGGATAAGTATGGAATATTGCACCAATTTTATACAGATCTTACTTGTTACTTCCGATATTTTAATTTTTTGAAAATGTTGGCAACTATAAACTAAGCAAGAGTTGGCCCTGTGAGGCCGCCCCAAAAATTGGCTGCCCGCGTTCCATGAACGCCTTGCACGCCCGCTTCCAACGGCCCTGTTGCTATTTGTCTAATTGTATTAATCTCTCTATCAAAATTACATTTGTTCAGTCAGTTTAACCTTGAAATAGTCGCGAGCACATGGTTATCCGCAATTATGTATAAGATTTTTGAAAAAAATTGATTTTGTCCTAGTGAAAATTATATTTAAAGAATTATATTTGTATTTTTAACACACTTAGGTAAGTCTAAAATGTTTTTTTTGCTGCTGAAACTGTAAGTGTATGCATTAGTGTCTGGAAACCATTTATAATCGTTTAGTTGCTACCGAGTGGTCCGTCTATCCTCCGATTTGAGGATAGATAGACCAACATGGGGAAGGAGAGTCGGACCAATATGTTTTTGTATTAGTGCTATGCCGAATAAGTACGTACGAAAAAAACATGTTCCTGAACGAGGATATTGGACCTCTCAACCGTTAGATGATGCCGTAATTGCATACAGAAATCGCGAAACGGGCGTCAATGAAGCCGCTAAGGCATTTGGAATACCGAAAACTAAATTTAGAAGGCGATTAAAATAAAAAAATCGAAAAAACCAACCGCCTGGGACCCGACGCTTCATTGGGTTCAAAGGCTGAGCAAAAATGGGTAGACCATATAAAAAACTTCGGAAATCGGATTGTGCACCAACAAGAACTGAAGTAAGGAGTATGGGATATAAATTAGCTAAACGATTAGAAATTTATACCTATCTATCCATTTTTTTAGGTAAAGCTGGCAAGAAATGGCTAGAGTTATTTTTGCGTCGAAGGCCTGAAATTTCAATCAGAAAATCTGAGAACATTTCAATTGCATAATCTGCTGGAATTTCAAGAGTAACTGTTGAAACCCATTTCGCGGACCTTGGAAAAGTTATGACAGAACATAGCCTTTTTGACAAACCTGGACATTTATACAACGCTGACGAGACAGGTTCACAGTTAAATACAAGAGCTGGTCAAGTCTTAGCCTCAAAAGGCTCTAGAAGTGTTCCAAGTATAAGCCCTGGAGAGAAAGGAGAAACTAGAAGCGTCATAGCATGCTGTAATGCAGAAGGTAGTTTTATATTCCCTTACTGTATTTTAAGGACAAAAATAAAAAAAGATGAATAGCTTGATAGCATGCCACCAGATTCACAGGTCAAAATGTCTGAAAAATCTGCTTATGTGAATCGTGAAATATTTATAGATTGGCTAAATACTCAATTTATTCCAAGAAATTCTCCTGGTAAGGTATTATTAATACTAGACGCACATACTACCAACCTAGATTTGCAGAAGAAACGAAATAATTTTATTTTGTTTTCCCACCCATACGACTCATTATTTACAGTCCCTGGATCATCCTTTTTCTAAATCTCTGAAGGGCTACTATTATGATGCATGTAGAAATGTGTTGTGGAATGACCCAAAAAGAGTTATAAATAGATTGCAGTTTGGGAAGCTACTGGGTGAAGCTTGGGGAAAAGCAGCCACTGCACAAAACGCAATTTCCTATTTTAAGTCAATGGGAATTATCCCCTATAATCCCTTAGCCATACCCGATTACGCATTTTTGGCACAAAATCCTGTTTCCTTTGTACAAGATCCAATGCAGAATAAAATAGTACAGGCAAGAACTGAATCTGCCCAACCAATACCTGAATCTCCTCAACAAAGTACCTCTGCTATACAAAACCAACAAGCCACTCCTAACAAATCAACAGCTACTGAAGATATTACTCCTGGAAAAGCTATGGACGAAGTTACTTCGGTACCCGGCGTATCTATAGCTGTAAAAAGAGTTCGTAAGAAAATAACAGGAGTTATTAATTCACCGGAATTTATTAAAGAAAAAAGGCACAATGCAATAGAAAAGCTGACCTCAATTTGGCAATGAAAGTGGTTAGTAGAAAAAGAAGAAAGAATCATTCAAATGAATCTTCTACTGCTGAAGATGAAGCTGGCGATTTAGTAATAGATGATCATTCCAGTGAGGATGAACATTTCAGCGATTTGGAAAACGAGTGTTTTGGCTGCAGTGAAGATTATCGTTTAACAAAAAACAAAGATGAATGGTTGCAATTTCTTGTGTGCAAGCGTTGGATGCACGAGGGTTGTACAAGTTTTATTAAACTTTGTCTGAAATGGGGAAACATAGCTTCTAAAAAAAAAGAATAGTAGTAGCGAAATCCATTCCTCTTACCTACAATGGTCCATCTATCCTACCTACTATGGTCCATTTCGCCTCCATAGGGTAGGATAGATGGGCCGTTGACAAGTAACCCTCTATCCAGTAAGGCTGCCCGGAGGCCGCTATCATTCTATTCTACGTAGGCTTATATTTAGAAAAATTTATTTCGTTTAAAACGATTTCTCTGCCTTGAGGAATTCTAGATCTACGAAATCGAATAGTTTGAACCGTTTGATCGCATCCGATCATCGAATACAGTCAGTTCTTTGTTTGCAATCGCTTTGTGTGTCTGATAAAAATTATCGGGTGTGACTGAAGACTTAGAAAGTGAAAAGAAGGTGAGTAGTTGTTTTTGTCGGATTTTAGTTGGAATTTTTTAGGTAAGTGTAATAATACATATATCTTTATTGGATTATTTCAGTTTGAAAGAAAATAATAATGCAAGTGGTGTAGATATGACGGCCTTGCGGGTTTGTATCAAAATTCTATTTGATGTATTTGTTGTCAGGTATAGATATCATGTAAAATTATATTATTTTTCTTCAATTAGAATTTTTATACAAAAAATTTCTCGTGGATTAATTTCACAGTATGGTACCTTCCAATAATAAATGTATATATTTTATTGCAGAATGGACCGTGAAAGTTATCACACAAGGAAGAAACAATTCAAAATAGCAGACTTGTCCATTGAAGGAGTGGAGGATTCACTTGCGTCTGTGGAATCAGATTACTCGAATGACATTGATAGTGATTTCAATGATGTGTATGATCCTAACTACGTAACTGACGAAATCACTGCCTCAGATGAGAATATAATTTCTGTTTTTGATTATATTTCTAGTTGAACTTCGTCAACTGGCGTGGACAATCAACTAAATAAATAATCTTAATTTGACAAAGTTAATGTCGAAATTAATAATTTATTATGTACAAATTTACAAAATGTTACAAAGTTGAGTTGTGAACGCTGAATTTCTGTGGTTTCAGATCGGAAGACACTTTATGTTTCGATTTGATGAGTTTTAAACTAACTTTGTTATTGAGCGTTGAGCTCGATTCGATGAGTGTGTGAAACTCGCGTCGATGAATGTAAAACTCGCGTCTAGAAGTGTAGAACTGACGAGTGAAAAACTACTTTGTTGTTTTGCCTTGCGCTCGTTTCGATGAGTTAAAAACTAACTTCGTTGCTGAGCATTGCGCTCGATTCGATGAGTGTGAGAAAACTTTGATGTTGAGCGGTTAATAACAATGGGGCGGCTACAAGAAACCTTTCACTCTCATCTTCACTTAATTGATGCAGACATCGGATGGCTAAGTACGACGCGCAAGTGATACCGAACGTGACGGTATTTAATTCGAAAATTTGCAGCCTTTTCTGTTGATTCGTCCAAATGATACGTTGAAATTTACGATCTTCGCTTCTCACTAGGAATTGTCGATACATCTGTTTTAAGTCGCCTGTAATCACGATAGGGTGTTCAGGAAACCGAATTCATGTTGTGAATAAATTCGGTTGAATATTGGGGCCGGTGTACCGGACGTCATTTAATGATACGCCCGTGGAAGTCTTTAGTGAACCATCATATACCACACGTACTTTAGTAGTCAGACTCGTGTCCTTAATAACGGCGTGATGAGGTAAATAATAACCATCTGATGTCGACGGACTGTCCACAACGGGGGACATGTGACGTTGGTTTAAATAGTCATCTAAAACCTCTTCATATAACAATTTGAGGGCAGGCGTTTGGTTTAACTTACGTTCAATAGTATCAAATCTTTTTCTTGCGAAATAGTAAGATTTACCTAGGTTATGTGCCTGCGGGTTGAAGGGTAGGGCAACTACATAGCGCCCACTCGATTCTCTAGTTACGTGCCTCCGGAAATGCTGTTCACATTTTTCTTCTTCTTCGGAGAATTTTTTGATTCTAGGACATTCTTCGATCTCCCAAAATTTCTGAAGATCGAAGTCTATAGGAGTAGTAGTAACATAACAATTTGATTTTGCTGGCACATTGGAAGGGGCAGCTCCGCCTATTATCCAACCGAGCATTGTTTTTTGAAGGTATAATTCTTGTTGATTAGGAGCGGATAACTTGATTTGTCCTACAGACAATAACGAAAGAGTGGTGCCAGCTCCTAACAGTATATCGACTGGTGCAGGTCGATGGAAATGTGGGTCTGCTAATTTTAGATTAGCGGGTATCTTTATCAACTCACGCTGGATCGGATGATCTGGTATAACGTGAGAGATAGCTGGTACGATTAAAAATGTTAACGTCTTTTTATACCCGTTTATCCGTGATTTGATGGTAGCCGTTGTTAATTCGGTGCAGTACGTGGTCATAGCATTTAAAGCTCCTACGGGTACATTACATGTTGTTTTCTTCAATCTTGAGATATCAGCAAACCGCTGAGTGATGAAATTGGTGGTGGAGCAGGTATCAAGCAAGCCTCGGCATTGAATAGGTCTTTCATCCTTGTCTAGAATATCAAGCACTGGGGTGACCATTATGTCGTTAGACAGCGCATTTACCACTAGTGATACCTGTCTCTGTTCTGATACTTCGTTGTGTTGAGAAGGCTCAAATGTACTCCGTTCAACTGGTATGTGCAACAAGGTATGATGCCGTTTGTTGCACTTTTTACACGAGGCCTGTGTTTTACATGCTTCAACTCCATGCCCTTTCCCAAGGCAATTAAAACACAAACGATCATCTGATATAAATTTTCGTCGGTTTTCAACGGATAATCCACGGAACTTTTCACAAACGTACAATGTATGAGAACTATTGCATGCAGGACAGATAATCAATATTTGCTGATGCGATGTATTACCATGATTATTTTTGTGTGTGACAAGAGCTTGCGAACGGGTTTCTCTGCGTTGGTTATCTTTTTCATATCTTGGTGCTTTGTTGTGAGGTACTTCGTGTTGAGACGGATCTGCACAATTAGCTCTTCTTCCCAAAAATTTTAGTAATGTTTTAAACGATGGGAACTGATCATCTTGCAAAGTTAATTCCCAATGCCAAGCCGTATTCGAGCTGACCTTGGATAAAATCAAATCGACTAGTGGGATGTCCCATGAGTCAACTGGAGCCTTCAGGTTCTCCAACGCTCTCGTGTGTTGATAGAACATGTCAACGAGCTCGTTTATTGCAACGGAAGTGTCTTTGTTTAATCGAGGAAACTCTCTCAAAATTGCCATATGACGACGTGCCATACGACGTGGATTTTCAAATTTGTCCTTTAAAATTGAAATAGCAACACTATAATTACAGTTGGTAATTTCAAGTGACTCAATTGCTCTTGCTGCCTTTCCGGTTAATGATGATTTCAGATAATTTAGCTTTTCAACGTCTTGAATCTCTTTATCGCCCACCACGGCTGAGAATAGGCTAAAGAATTCGGTCCACTCTTCAGGGGTTCCATCGAAAGGTTTGAGTGTTATAGGAGGCAAATTGACTGCTGGTTTGATGTTACCAATGTGTATGGTATCTACTGGATGTATGCCATTGGACGATGGTGTTATTTTATCGAGAAGATCTAAAGCACGCGCTTTTTCCAACCTGAAGCTGTCGCTATAGGAGCTACGATGATCGATTTTCTCTTGGCCTAACTCCTCTATACTATCTTGGATTGCGTCAAATTTTTCATATGCTTTAGTTGCGTTATCTAACGTCGTTTGAATCAAATTTTTACTGACTCTCGTAGGCTCATCGTTTGCTTGGTCGATGAGCTTTCTTAATGTCGTAATAGTTGTTTGTATATAACCGCGCTGCCGTTTTAGTTTAGTAAGTTCAGCCATTTCAAATTTAGTTTATGCGTGAGTATGGTAAGGAATTTCAACAATGTTTATATGTTACTAATATGAAAAGAGGACGGATAATTGGCACATTTAAATAGATAACTGACCAACTTACCTTGATTATCCCGGCTGCTGTTGTGATGAATCCTTGGAACTGCGATTTGAACTGCTAATTGAACTGCCACACTTTCACTACGATTTGAACTGCTATACTTGCACTATGATTTGAACTGCTATACTTGCACTATGATTTGAACTGCTCACTTGGTACTGGCACTTTACAATGTTATATAACAATACTTGTTATATCCGGTTTACGTAGGACCAATGTTTTTGATTATATTTCTAGTTGAACTTCGTCAACTGGCGTGGACATTCAACTAAATCAATAATCTTAATTTGAGGAAGTTAATGTCGAAATTAATAATTTATTATGTACAAATTTACAAAATGTTACAAAGTTGAGTTGTGAACGCTGAATTTCTGTGGTTTCAGATCGGAAGACACTTTATGTTTCGATTTGATGAGTTTTAAACTAACTTTGTTATTGAGCGTTGAGCTCGATTTGATGAGTGTGTAAAACTCGCGTCGATGAATGTAAAACTCGCGTCTAGAAGTGTAGAACTGACGAGTGAAAAACTACTTTGTTGTTGAGCCTTGCGCTCGTTTCGATGAGTTAAAAACTAACTTCGTTGCTGAGCATTGCGCTCGATTCGATGAGTGTGAAAAAACTTTGATGTTGAGCGTTGCGCTCGTTTCGATGAGTGTGAAAAACTGATTTCTTCACGTTGTGAGACGTGTTAAGTAGAAATCTGCGAGGGGCGTGTTTACACGTGGATTGGGTTGACCAAACGAAAATAAATATTTCCTATTGGCCAGTATCATTTAACTTGTCGGGTTCCTAGACAAGAATCAACTATGGATGCCGCCAATAGTAAGTTAAATTTCTATGGAATACTACAATAGCAATTGTAACCTATTTACTCAGAAAGGTAATTCAAAAATGTCTTTCATGTCTTCCGAACCTCGACCATAAAATTCATGCAGAATTGACACTAAATTTAGGGTTTTTACAATACAATATATAATAGGGTGAAAACGTGACCTTTTCCTAACTTCTTAACTATAGGACAATGCATCAAGATGTCGACTTTCAAAAAAGGTGCTATGCATATGCCCATACAAAACAATTTACAATCATTGTTGGAAAACGTGATATTTTAAAATATTTTGAAAATACAATGAAATTATCCTTTGAATTTACAACAATATAAAGATGTTATCAATTCTGCAACATATTTCTACAAAGCTATTAACTAAAATGAATTTACGTCTTAAATATATACAATAAAAAAGGGGGGCATACAAATGTCTCACATATTTTAAAGGTATCTTAAGAAATAAATTTCAAGATTTTACAATCTTGAACAATTTCTGAGTGTTTAGAAGAAATCAACCAAGCTAAAATTTGCGTTGATGAAGAAATTTTGTGAATGGACGTTAGTGATGTAGGCGAAGAATTACCATCAACATCTGCAGCAGCCCTCGCATCAATAACATCACCAACAACTTCAACAGCTAGTGAGACAATGGTTACCGGCAAACTCAAACCCAAAAAAAGAGCTCGATCACCAATGCCTGTCATGGAGGATATTGGACTCAAAACAAACCGTCACCAGGTGGTTTTACTGGAACAGCTTTGGATGCAATCGAAAAAAAATTGCCTAGCATATTCTGGCGATAGAGACGGATGCAATTACATGTAAACGAAGCTGCTTTCCGTGGTAAAAGTGAATTGCCCAGTTCAATTACAAATCTTCGAACACCAATGGAATTTTTCAAGTATTTCTTTACCGACCATATCTTGAATTTGGTTATTGATGAAACCAATCGTGCAGCACATGTGGAAGATGTCAATACAAAATTCGAAATAGATATCATCCAAATTCAGCATTACATTGGAATACTCCTCTATATGTCTATTTACCGATATCCAAATATGGAAAGTTATTGGGAGAAAAATGCATTTCCTCTAATTCAACGAACCATGCCTATAAAGAAATTTGAAGCGATCAAGCAACATTTATCTTTTGCCGATGAGGATCTTCGTATCAAAAAAGAACAGCCAGGATGCGAACCACTTTTTCTAATAAGAAAATTAGCAGCCATGGTCAACGAAAGATTTGATTCAGTTCCCAAGACTGCTAGACTGTGCGTTGATAAACAGATGTGCAGCACTAAGATACCTTATCATTTACGACAATATATGAAGAACAAACCACATAAGTGGGGAATAAAGTTATTTGTATTGTGCGACTCTCTTGGTTTTTTGTATCGCTTTGAAATTTATAATGGTGCAGGAGATAATGTTGTTTTACCGGGCACTCCTGATCTTGGTGCATCTAGCAATGTTGTTGTTAGATTGTCACCGACCATACCTAATTTTGTACATCATAATATTGTATTTTCACAATTTTTTTACATCATTGCCCTTATTAGTGTATCTTCGTGCTAGAGGTATTTATTCTCTTGGAACATTGAATATAAAAAGAGTACCAAACTGCAAACTACCCTCTGATAAAGATGTGGCTAAAGAAGATAGGGAATTATCGGCTGAATATATGTGCTGCTTATATGGTATAGATATTTCTACGGTGTTGTGGAAAGACACTAAGAATGTCAGACTTGCCTCAACATATGTGGGGATTTTACTATTTGCTAAATCAAATCCATTGGATCAGCCTACCAAAATACCTAGATATGATAAAAAATCCCAATGGCACAGGACCAATTGGACAGGCTTATTTCAGTAACATGTTTGCGTAAAACCCAGAATAAAAAATTGGATACAAATGTTATAGAATGTTTTGAGATATACAAAAAACCAAAGTAACATTCTGGCATCAAATCAAAAACAAAAAAATAAAAAAAATTTCTGGTAAATTTGTGAATTTTCTTAAATAAATGTTTTAATGAATGATCTAGAGAAAATGTTAAATACAAAAGTGGTAGAACGTGTTAAGGTCTATGAAAAAGCTCAGTAACTTTTTTGCGTCAAATGAAAAACAAAGGAAATGCGATTTTTTTTCAACTTTGACAAGCCGCCATTTCGTTTTTACAGGGCCGATTTGGCAGAGGCAGAGAGGAAATTGCTGCTGGTCTTTGCAGCTCTAGAGAAAAACGACCAGTTGGCTGTCCTTGATCAACACCAGAGCCTATTAATTATGCTGGTGTTGGTATTAAAGCTAAACATCCAGTGGCGGATGTTCGTTACGATATGTACGACCATTTTCCTGTTTGGTTGGATAAACAGGGCGGTAAGAAAAAATGCAAATTCTGCAAAACATCACAAACGCAGTGTGTTTGTCCAAAATGTGACCTTCATTTATGACTATCACCATAGGAAATAAATATCGTTATTATGTATATGCATAACATTGTAGTAGTGTAGTTTCTGTTTGTGTCTCACGTACGTTGATGTTATAAATAAAACATTTTATATGACACTTCGTTCTATTTATTTACTCTTAATACCGCAAGGGTGCCTGAAGGCAGCCTTTCATTTTTTTCACCAGGTAGTTTCATTCTGGAAAAAATCGACAAAAGGGCTTCAAATTCGTGTTTTTCTCGATAAAATTAATCGAAAACTAAAAATTTTTATATATTTTTTTTCAATTTTCAACTTTTGCGGGTTAAGGGGTTAAGAATTTAATTTTTTTTAGTTTTATTGATGAATATGTTTTACCTCGTAACTATTCCAAAAAGAGTACCAGATTTTAGTTATTTTATGTACCAATTTGCAGATTTGTAATTTGATTGATAAATAATGTATCTTTAATTTTATAAATGGTGGTCCATCTCTCCTCCCTATACCCTACTTTTCTGGCATATTAGATAAGTTGTGCGGAACAGTAAAAATGTTACAGATATTACTAGCCCAAATTTAATCAAACTGTAATACCAAATTTAGTTGACAGTGCAAACAAAGGCAAAAGATTTTATTATAATATGTGTTCAATATCACGGCCACCTTCATCAGTACAAAGGTCGATTCGACGCAAAACTAAATGTTGCATTACAATTTTATGAAACTTGTTCTCGGTATATCTGTTAACATTATTTGAGAAAACATTTTTTTCTTCTGAACTATTGGATATTGATATACTTTTTGAAACAATACGCATTTTGCGAGACAACTCGTCTATTTGGAGAATGACAAGTCCCACAGATAACGAGCCAAGTGACCGCTAGAAAATTTAAATTATTCTACAATCAGTATTTTAACTAGAAGGCCAAAATATTATTTTTAGTTAACTGAAAAATATAAACTGAAACCAGTACATTTTTTATCCATATTTTAAATTTAATTATCTAATACAGAATCTTATCCTAATATGTGAAGCCCGCCCCATGAGTCCGACCTTGAACAAAAGCGTGGTAGAGCGCGTGGTACTTTATCCTTTTACACCCACACGCGTACCGCGTTCTTAATATGGTCGTGATTCATTTCTTCAGTCGACGAGAGAGTTGGTACTGTGGGTACCGCCACCGCTGATCGCCGCTGGGCTGCTAACCGTACGACCTCGTCGTCTTGCTTCGCTCTTGATGCCAGATAATAACGACATGAAATGATAAATGCGTCGTTGCCAAATAGTATCAAGAATACATCTAATACGTTTTAGGTATTCCCGTCTATTTGCAGATTTTATCCATTCTAGACAGACAGGATAGAAAGTACAGCAAATATAATAATAATTCCATAGTTTTTTCAAGAAACACTATTGGTTATGCCTTGTTATAATTTTCCGAGGTAGTTTTATTAATATTTATCCATCCATTAATCTCAATATTATATCTAAGAAATACCCAATCGTCACTGATTTTTATTAATGGTATTGAAAATACTATAAATACCACATGGATATTTCACATATTTTGGTATGCTGCACATCTAGCTAAAACTGTATGCCTGTCTTTGTCTTTTTAGGTTTAAATTATGATTTTTAAATTCATTTACATGTATTATCGAAGTAGAAGTGATTTCTTAATCCAGAGCTTTGGCATAAATATTTACGATATTCCGTGCTCTGCTATATGTTTGTAATTGTTATCAATTCGTTTAAAAGAGTGTGAGCTTTTCTCAAATTTACTACCTTCTCAATAAATGAAAAATATCTGTATTTGGTAATAAAATTCTGAGCTGGCAACGCCGCCTTGCGTCACAGACTCGCGGACATGTACATACCCATGAATCAGCAGATTCTTGACGTCCGCGATCCGATAGTAAGAAGTGAGCGCGGGGGGGACGCATCACAGGCACGCGGTCGGCACTTTGAACGGCAGCCACCCGCGGTCAGAGGCGGAGTTTTCCCACGAGCGTGAGCGTGACGCACACAGGCACGTGTGACCGCCGAGGTCTCTCTCTGTTTATTACCATCTTCGTTGCGTGATTGCCCGTCTACTATGATGCCGTAACTATAAGATTTTCATGCAAAATTATAAATTTGTTAAATTGAAACATACGCAGTTTTTTTCTTATCGTTAAACCTCCTTGAAATACTTTTACATTTGACTGAAATAATATCGTTCATGGTTGCATAACTCAAGTTAACATTTATTTCTCAAAATTTGATTTCATTGATCAAGTCAGTATTAACAAATTCCTTAATGAATTACAGCATTCAAATGTTCTAAATATTTTAAACGTTACAAAAAGATCTGCTGAGTAATTATTAACTTTTAGTTAAAAATTATTGAGATAAAAGAGAGAAATTATTAAAAACTGGATACTTTTGAATTTAAATATGCGTGCCAAAAATATTATGACAAAAATCCAACCGTTCTACTTATGAAGTTTCAGTTTTCTTTTACAATTACTATTATAGTTCATTCGTTTAGCGTGGGAAGCAATTTTACCTGAGTGAATGCAATAAAAATAAGGTTAATCTTTATAAACCACAATCGTCCCATTTAATAATATAGATTTATTATTCTTCAATTCCCGACTATTAATAATAGTATGAAATATAGGTATTGGCAATAATACCTATTTCCTGGAACAGAGTTTGATTAATATTTGGTCCGGTAGGTAGGTAATTAATTTATTAGTAAACTGTGTCTTGGTCTGTAAACTCCTAGGATTAGAGCAGCATGAAAAGTGAACGAAATCTCAGAATTTTTGTGAGAAATATGGCATCAACCACAAGTTTTAATCCAGATAAATTAAAAAGTGCAGCTTTAACTAGACATGTAAAAATAGTTGTGCTAAACGTATATTATGCTTTCGTGCACCCAATGTGTAGTTAGTACCTAGTGTAGTTTCAAAATGTGCCAATATGACAAGAATTGGAGAAACTATCGTTTAAAAGCTTTTAAAACACAGAAAAAACGGTTCAATTATTAAAGCTGCGATAAAGCCACCAGGAAAAAATACCATAGAAATCAACGAGGCAGTTAAACTTATTAGGAACAAGGGACAAACGGGTAACCTCGGATATCGGGTTGTACTGGATAATACAATATTTCACGATTTTAGGGCTGATGATACAACCTATGCTTGGTGGGATGCGTATTTTCAAATGAATGACAAGTGCCAAAACAGCTCATGTTAGTGAGGCAATCGAGTACGATGCTATTCAATATATTAAATTAAAAAGAACACCGCGCAATAAGAGATACTGCCGAAAGGTTTAATATACGAAAAACCACCCTACATAGACAAGTTGTAGCTTCAAACCATAGTTAAGAAACACAATCAAAACTTAAAATTGGAAGATGTGAACCTACGTTTCCTCTGGAATATGAAAACCTTTTTGTTGATCCTGTCTAGGATATGGACGGTAGGTTAATGCAATTTACAAAACAAGAATTTATAAAGGTTGCTTTTTATTTGGCAGTAAACTTAAAGATTGACCATATATTCAATATCCCCATCAGAACTGCAGAGAAGGATTTCTACTACGGATTTTTAATGCGCCACCCAGATCTGTTATTGCGGTCGTCAGAGGCTACTAGTAAGGCTTGGCTGTTGTTTTCAATAAGCCACAAGTTAATCTGTGTGTCGCCAAATTTGAAATTCTTATGGATCCTCACAATTTTCCTCCATCTCGTATATTCAAAGCTGATGAGACCGGCATGTCATGTGTCCATAAAAATGATAAATTATTATCTCAAAAAGGAAAGAGACTAGCTGGAAAAATGATATCAGGTGAAAGAGGACAGAATGTAACCGTTATAGCTGTTATGAATATCACAGGTAACTTTATACCTCCACTACTTATATTTAAGAGGCAAATGATGAATGATAGGTTGATGTTCAATGCTCCAAAAGAAGCAATTGGATTGGCACAAACCAAAGGTTGGATGGATAATTACATAATTCTAGCATGGCTTTAGCATTGTGTATAACATACCCACCCAACTAATTCTAATCGCGTTCCTCTAGTTTGGGACGGACACGGCAGTAATACAGATCTTCAAGTAATTTTATGTGCTCGAGAAAGTCATATACATATGCTGAGGACTCCGCCTCATACCACGCACAAAATTCAGCAACTGGATAGAACATTCAAGAAATTTTTCAAATTATCCTACAATGAAGTTCTATGTAGATGTGATCTCATCCTGGTGCGAGAATAGGACAATATAACATAGCAGGATTAATAGCACGGACTTTTTCCCAGATTACTTCATTGGAAATTGCACAAAAGGGCTTTCAATGGAATATATCCTGTTTATAGAAATATATTTATCGACTTGGACTTTCTTCCATCTATGATAACGGATGTTCCAAATACTACCGAAACGATTGAAAAAGAAGGTACTCCCAATCCAGCAAATAATGATACTGGTGAAGCGTCTATGCAAAAGTAGCATAATCACTCATTATCTGCGATTAATGAAGAAACTACCGAAGTTCACATTATACCATTACTAGCTAAACAAAGAGCCAATCTTAGAACAGGTGAAGCTTCTACGTAAATGGAAACGATTGACTCCCAGCATGGACATTCAGGATCTATGAATAATAAGCAAATAAAGACCATTTTTGTCGAAGTTCGCCGCATACCATCAACGTATAGGCATTATATCCTATCTCTACCTCATTCTACTTCATTGTTTCCGAATAATGAAGCGGCTAAACAAATTTAGAAGAAATATCGCTTATTTCGGACTGTATCTAGAGAAGATTGAAGAATAAAAAGAGAAAGGTCGAAAAGAGTGAAATACTAACATCCACTCCTTTCAAAGATTTCTTGGAAGAGAAAGACACGAACTGAAGCAGCCGAAATCAAAAGAATAACAAAAAAACCGATGGGATTATAACTAAAAATAAAACTGGAAAGGTGATAAATAAAGGTACAAAAGTGAAGTGGGAAAAATAATATCAAGAACGACAATGATAGTGGATTATGCCTGCCTACTCTGCCACGGAGTAGACTGGATACAAGGTCAGAGCTGTAAAGAATACGAAATTGATTTGATATCTCCTGTTTATAAAAGCGAGTTTTGTAAAGATCAATCAAACTGAATTAGTTGTTTAAATAAAGTTATATGAGACTTTTTCCTATTTGATGACCTGTCCCATGTTGCTGTCCACAATTATGTGTCGTAAAAAATGTGTTGCTGCCTTTTTATGAGCTGAAAAGTGGTTTACAGTTATTCATTAGAATTTATTTTATTTAACACAATTATTCCCTTTGTCTTGGGTTGAACTAGTAATGTAATTTTTCAATTTGTCGTAATATTAGGATATTATAGAAAATAAAAAAACCGATTCCACGAATATTAAAAAGAAAAATTACCTACGTATGGGATACCATTTGAGATAATCCTAATGCAAATTGTAAAATAGGCAATCGTTCTACGAAGCAGTTACATGCTCTGTATGACGGGATGAAAAAAAGGCGAGGGAAAACATGATAAAAACGTGATGGAAGATAAGATTGCGTCTACTACTAATTACGTTCAAATTGGGTCCGATTAATTCAATTAGTAGGTTGGCTGTATTTTTCGTTAAACGGAAAAGTTTAATAGATTAATCTGAATATTCGATAAAAACACATTGTATATTCTATATAAGCAATGACAATTTTCTTTAATCAACCTTCGAATCATAATATACATTATAGGTATCCAATGGATAACTGCTCAACTTTCTACAGATATGGATTCGACAACTTATTTCGTAGATAATGTTTATCAAACAGTTCAGAAACCCAATCTACCAGATATATATATATATATATATATATATATATATATATATATATATATAAACAGAATTAGCGGGCTTATCACGCAAAAGAGGTTACAGAGAATGAGTGGTAACCGTAGACATGCATGTTTCTGAGCCAGAAACATGCATGTCTACGGTTACCACTCATTCTCTGTAACCTCTTTTGCGTGATATGCCCGCTAATTCTGTTTTTTTTTTCATATTCCACGCGGTATTCTTTACTCTTTCCATCGATTATTTGTCTATTTCCAGGGTCAGAAGGTTTAGACAGGAGAGCTATAGACGCCTCCGTGTCTCTGTTGGTTGTTGTCCTGAAAACTCGGGATCTTCCATTTGAAGGCACAAATGTGCGTTTGGTTATCTTGTTGAAATCCGTTGTTTGTGTTTTCTCATGTTTCAATAAACATCCTTGCTCCCAAGTTGTACACCTTTTCTTGGTTATGCCGTACCGATGAAGGCAATGAGCCAGAAACATGCATGTCTACGGTTACCACTCATTCTCTGTAACCTCTTTTGCGTGATATGCCCGCTAATTCTGTTTTTTTTCATATTCCACGCGGTATTCTTTACTCTTTCCATCGATTATTTGTCTATTTCCAGGGTCAGAAGGTTTAGACAGGAGAGCTATAGACGCCTCCGTGTCTCTGTTGGTTGTTGTCCTGAAAACTCGGGATCTTCCATTTGAAGGCACAAATGTGCGTTTGGTTATCTTGTTGAAATCCGTTGTTTGTGTTTTCTCATGTTTCAATAAACATCCTTGCTCCCAAGTTGTACACCTTTTTTTGGTTATGCCGTACCGATGAAGGCAATGAGCCAGAAACATGCATGTCTACGGTTACCACTCATTCTCTGTAACCTCTTTTGCGTGATATGCCCGCTAATTCTGTTTTTTTCTCATATTCCACGCGGTATTCTTTACTCTTTTCATCGATTATTTATATATATATATATATATATATATATATATATATATATATATATATATATATATATATATATACCTTATTGAGTATGTAGCCCTATCTAATGGAAATCTGTTACTTCAGTAACCGGGCATTAGACTAATTATGTTCAAACTTAAACCACTTATGAGAATTATGTAAACTATGTTATGTTTAATAAAGTCTAATATATGAATTAATATGAATTACGGTCTTATGAATCTTAGGATCAGTAACCAGCTGGGTTAATGTGTTACTGTTTATTTTATAATGATCGAGCCCATCATTAATACCCGGTTTCTCAGTATATGGCGTTATCGAATCGATATCTATCAAATAGATAGTGTCATGTGTCCAACAATGAACCACTCAAAGTTTAAAATCGCATAGACCATTCAAATTTTAACCAAGAAATCGCAATCTTTACCATTATCAGCCACACATATTTGTAATATATTACACATAATTTGGTTTTGAGTGACGATAAAAGTTTTTTAGTTATAATTTAAAAAAATGGTATTTGGTTCATTGTGTCCCACGGGTGGTACACAATGAACTAGTTCTGTGTACATAATGAACCGAGATACTTTATTTAATACGAGTATCTACTTGGTTTAAAAAAACTTTAGTATCATTTCAATTTTTTATGGGTAAAAGTCAAAACCATACAAAGGATAGGTACAACGAACAATAATAATTATTAAAGATATAGTTCTTATCTCATATTTAACAAAGAAAAGGACACTGTAAACGCAAAATATCCTTGTTGTCGTTTTGTGCTTCCACATAGTTTTGGTTCCGGCAAAATATAGATACTTCACATCTTTCTTGTTGACAGAAGCTAAATCAGCAAAATTGGGCATAACATTCATCCTGTTGGAGTAGAAAGGCCTAGAGACCCAGGGGGTGCCTTTTAACATGAAATCTTTGTAATTTTTCCGAGGAAAAATGATTGCTGGAGGTAAAGCATAACCACCAGCACATATAAAACAGCATGTTGTTACTAGCGTCCATTTCTCACCACTGGTGACTTTATCTAAACATGTTTTCCCCTTGGGTGCTAATATTTTTTTAGTTTTTTGCACCGTTGTGGTTGCAGTTTCATCCAAGTTAAAAATTCTGGTGCCATCAGCAAATGCCCGATTTCGATTTATAACGGCATATAAGTTGTCAAAAAAGCGGTTAACGTTATCTCTCTTAAACGCTGTTGCACGTGCAAGAATACACGGCTCGGGTTTTCTCAGTGACAGATCTGTGTGTCTTTTCCTAAAACTTCGGAGCCATTCTCTGCCAGCCGTTTGTGTTTCCTTCCACGAATCAGGTATTTTAATATTATTTTTTCGAGCCATTTGATATGCAACCTTCCTACATTCAGTAGACGTCAATCCATAAAACATGAGTGCACACGTTTTGAATTAGGTCTTCAGAGCATCATCTTGTTCCCGTGTAAAAATCATGTTAATCTCATAGTTAGGGAGCAATCTCATGTTTTTATCAGGAGCAGATTTTCTTTTCTCAACGTATCGTCTCAACGTAGGATACGCTAAAGGACTCTCTACTGCTACTTTTCAGATACTTATAACGCTGGCAACTAGGTCCAATGCTGCGTTCATTTGGTCAGCAGTATGGGCGCCTTGCTTTCTTTCCATTTTCTTAATGCGACCCATTCTGAAAACACAAACTCTACGTCACAAGGGTACACAATGAACCATGGTTCATTGTGTCCCAACATAGTTTGGTTCATCATATGCGTACCCTACCATGTCATTATCAAACACCAATAATACAATATCTACAACAGTCTGTTCAAAAGTTACTGCTTTGACAGTTGACAACGATAGACGATTTCGAGATCATTCCGTTTTTCGATTATGGTATGTTATGTAAGTTAATTAATTCTTTGATCAAATTATTCTTTCAATTAAGAAGATCCAAACACATGTACTTTTTTCTGTAATTGTCATTGGGCGGGGGTGGCACCTTTACTTTAAATAATGAGCTTTAACTAATTAGGGAAAGGAGAGTTTTTGTTTTTGTTACTTATTTTTGGAGAATTTATTTCAAGAAAAAGATAATAAATATTTCTTTTATATATCAAGAATATTTTGTTTTTGTTGGTTGTGCATATGAGTGCCTTAGGAGTGGATTCCACTAACCTATACATCTTTCGGAAATTGTCATTAAGGGGTCCAACTTTATATAATGCGGTTTGAATAACTAGGTGGATGGATGATTCTGTTTTTGTTAGTGGGGCATAATAGTGCATAAGATGTGGATGCGAATGGTAAGAGATGCTAGTCAGGTAGTAAAGCATAAGCGTCACAGTTCATCTAAGGAATTTATTAACTATTTAATTTTATACCCGATCTGATATATAAAGGTAATATAAATGTAAATTCGGTTAGTTAAAACAACTAACTGACCTTCATACATTTGTAGAGTACATACAGTTGAAACAACTTGTAACGCAACTATTCTGACTGAATATTTCATTAATTATCTTGAGAATTTGGAGCAGGTCAATTCTTGGGAGACATAATACAAACCATTTATCAATTCATTCTCCAGATATTTACTATCTGATTTTCGAAATGTTGATAATAACATTTCCAAGAAACATTACAATAGGGTCCTACTAGGGATTGCCCCAATGTCTACTTAGAAATTTTGCAGGTATATACGGTGAAACTTGGTCTCGCCCAAATTTGTATAATTTGTTTTGCTTAGAGTCGCTCATGTTCCATAAGTGTTGACTAAGTAGTCAAAAATGTCTTCAAGTTTTACCCCAGTAAAGTGTAAGAGAGTGATTAGCTTACAAACGAAGACAGTAGTGTTAAATGTGCATGATGCTGTTGTACATCAAATGCCGGCTGCTACTGTTAGAAATATAGTTTCGACATGTTCCAATATGACAGAAGTTAGTGAATCTACTATTTACAGGCTTCTAAGAGAGATGAAAAATGGAAATATATCTCCACCTAAAAAGTCAACTGGAAGAAAACCATTTGACCTTGATGAACATATGCAAAATACAATAAGACGAAAACTACATGAATTATATTTTAAAAGAGAGATCCCAACCCTTGACAGAATTCTAAGAATGGTAAAGGAGGACGAGAATTTGCCTGACATAGGGCGAAAAACTTTGTGGAAAATATTACACAAATTAAATTTTACTTGGGAGAAGCAAAGTCGCAATCAGTGCTAATCGACAACGAAGAAATAATATGTTGGAGAAGCCAGTATTTACGAGATATCCGAAAATACAGGCAGGAGGGAAGAATTCTATTATCTAGATGATACATGGCTCAATGAAGGACATTCAGTGAAAAAAATATGGCAGGACAAAAGTATTGAAACCAGTCGTCAAGCTTTCATAGAACGTTTATCTACTGGACTGAAAATTCCTATCGGTAAAGGTCGCCGAATGATAATAACGCATATTGAATGCAATCAAGGGTTCGTTGAAGGTGGTTTACTGGAGTTTCAGTCAACATCACTATCATGAAGAAATGACAGCAGATGTATTTTACACAAATGACACCTACTTGTTTTGCATTAGAATTTTAGTATTTACTTGTAAAATTCTTAGGATCACTCTGTAAGAGATAATTTTCTATTTGAATATTTAATGAGGCTAGTGTGCTGTCAGACATTAAGAAATAGACTATAAGTAGGGGGATTTTATTTTTCTTGGGAGTGCAGATGAGTGCATTAGAAGTGGATTCGGCTGCAGTATATCTTTATTGCAAATAGTCATTACTCTGAATAATGCGATACTACTAACTTAGAGGTGAGGGGGATTTCTTGCTAGACCATTATGGTGCACTGCGAACGCTTGAAGGTGCAAAGAACCAAATTTAAAAATTCCGATGGGGAGGGGGTTAACGTTTATTTGCCCCCTCCTATAAATAAACAGCTGGGGTACAAATCATTAATGGAGCATATTGGTGCATTAGGAGTGCATTACGATCATATATGTTTTTGATGAAATTTAACTGACCTCTCATCATACCTATCATATCAAATTTCTATGAAAATACAGTCATGTAAACAGTTTCAAATTAAAACTATAACTGAAGTGAAAGGCAAAATGGCTTATCTAAAATGGAAGATTGAAACGAAATTTTTAAGTAGTAATTGATGTTAATTGCTCAAATTAACTCGGATTATGTAAAAACTAGAAACCATCTATGTGGTAATTGATTTTCTGTAGTCTGTTATTTAGGCATGTTTCGGGCGGTAAATTCATGAATGTCGGAAAAATCTATGTCGGACAAATTTTAATACGCAATTGCAACAAAACCTCTAGTAACTTGACCTGAAAAAAAATTCTGTGTTGACTTTTTAAAACCACGAAAAATTGTCATGTTTTGGACTTATCTTAGCGGAAAAGTGGAGTAATCAAGAAAAGTCTCAGAGGAAATGTGTTATAGACTCGTAATCGTCATAACGAAGCTCTTCATAAACAATAAAGTGGTAATCAACTGTCGGTACGCATTTAGACATTACGTACATCCATTTGGCACCCTGTGCAATGCCATTGGTCAAATTCGAATTTAAAACTAATCACTGTTAGAGTGCGAAATATGCAATTATGTATACAGGATGTCAATAGGTGCCAAATGCGCGTATGAAATGTAGTGACAGTTTCTTGCATGCAGATGTGCCTTTTGCGACCTGAAATTGCAGCAAAAACACACGAATTTGACGGAAACTAACTAGAATATTTGAAATAGTTTAGGTACATTATGATCTCCTGGCTAGGGAAAATATGTAATAAAACCGAAAGATCAAATATGTTTATTGTAGAAAACAAAAGCAATAGAAAGCAGATAATTTACGAATGATTTATTTAGTGCGATGATCCATATTTAATTGTCTTTGGTTACATACTTTTTACATTATTTGAGATACTGTTCTTCTTTTCTTCAAGTCCCTTCTTGGCAAGTTCTCCACTTGCTGGGCGCCTAATGGTCTTCTTTTGCTTGTCCTTGTTGTGCCGACTTTTCTTCTACTTAATGCTGTAAGCTGCAGTTTGATATTAGACGTTCGCCTATAGCGCCGAGCACATGAACTTCCAGCGGTGCGCTTAAAACTTTTCCAACCTGTACTTGTCTTCACTTGCTTCAATTGTTGGCTATTTTTGGTGAGCATCAAGTCGACGACATTCTGGAAATTGGTGAAATCCTCTGCACCTATCGCCATTTCAATTGTATCAAAAAAGTTTCTTTCCTCTTCATTATTATTGTGGGCACTAAATTATATGATTTCTTCGCTTTCGGTTACAATATCACTGCTTGTTGATGGTTGTGAACTAAAAGGCTCATAAAACGACATTGGTTGGATATTACCGCCAAATGCAAGTTCAGTCATCGAAAGACTTGTTGCATCAGAGGCTGCCGCCAGTCACGCCGTTTCGTTTGGGACGACATTTCATACGCTCGTTTGGTACGATTGACATTCTGTATACATATTTCGCACTCGAACTGTGATTAGTTTTAAATTCGAATCTAACCAATGACATTGCAGAAGACTTGTAGAATAAACGTGCCATTATCAGTGCACGGAATATTAAACACGACCTAGTAAAGAAAATATTCTAGCACAAATAATATACCGAGAAAAATTATCAAAATAACTTTAATATTTAAAAATTATTTTCTCATTTCAAAGCCGACAACACCGCATCCGCGAAACTTACAAGTCCCACACCACCCACCTGTAACATGACTAAAAGTTTCAAATACACGTTTGACGTAACGCAGGTATCCTGAGAGTCGCTTTGTTTAAGTTTTGCGTTCGTAGATTTAGTTTGGCCCTGCCTGGCAGAAGTAGCAGAACAATCCGGTGGTGGTTTTCCCGCTTGCCTCTGCCTGTGCTGCTGTAAGGCCGTATGCCGGCCGTATTCAGAACAGGGTTACAGAAATGCAAATAAGTTCACCGATGATATTGGATTGGATAAAAAATATGATATAGTTAAATAATATGGAATGGAGTAAAATCTATGTAGTTGAGTATTTTCAACTTAACGGTGATTTAATTGGATGTCTATGTACCGGGTGTACCAATAAGAGTGGCTCTCATGATCCGTTGTAGTGAATGAAAAAAATTGTCTCTAGAAAAAGCTAGAAACCCATTATGAAAAGAAGCGATAGAGGTGTCCTAATAGCAGCAGGAAACACCAACAATTAACTATTTAATCAAAAAAAGTCTCGTAAAGGGCATTGCGACAGAGTCTATTAATATTTAATTGTATACGAGGTATAGACATAAGTAAGTTCTAATTTAAAAAGGCATTATGTCATTTATTATATGCAAAATCGCAGAATATATATCGTAAAGATGTTTATTATACAGGGGGGTGTAGAACCCAATAAAAATATGATCGGGAGGAGTGGCGGAGTGAGGGGGTGAAAAAAGGACATTATGTTGTTCATCACATACACAGGATATGGTTGTTGTTGAAGCTTTAGGAAAATATATGAACCTACTGACTAAGTTGATCATTATATTTTGTTTGTTGTTATGTCAGAAATGATGAAATAATTGTCAATGTACGAATGTCCCTTTTTTAATATAACTAGATGGGTTTATAGTACATATCTGCCTTTTCGTTCTGCTGTAGTATCAACAGATATATCCAGAATACCGCTAACTCCAACAGTTGTAAAAAGTTAACTAATAACAGGACTAATATAGATGTAATAAACGAGTTGCAGTATATCTTTATAGTCCACTAGGTATAGACATTGAATTAAGGAATTTATGATAAAAATAAAATAAGAGGACGTGACTTTTTATGAAGATAAAATGAGGTTACGAAGTAAATTCTATAAGAAAAGCGTATGATAAATTGGATAGTTGAAGAATTGCAAAAACCGGGAGACAACATCAGGAGATTTCAATCACCGTAGATTACATCTTTATGCGTCAGACACCACAAACAACAACAACAACAACAACAACGACATATCCATCAAACTAAATTCAACCTACAAGACTTCAGTATGACCAACAACAACTTCAACAATACAACGTCCAGCTGCAGCATGATCTACAACATGAAAGATGAACTTAACAATATTTCAATGACATTTATGATGTTAGTAACCATATTTGTTTTATTAATTACAATTTTATTAAAAATTGTTGAACGTGAATCGACTTGTAATATAATAGTTGATTGAGCAGATACAAGGGGTTTTAATAAAAATCCCACTAATGACAAAAGTCAATTTATTAATAGGTATTATTATTTAGACATAATATTCACAAAATTATCTGAAGTAAGTCAACGTACCGTCGGGCGATTTTGGAAGCCAGCAAATGCATCCGTATAAAATTCATCACGTTCACGAATTTAAGAGGACGATTTTGATAGCCGTTTACAATTTTGTGAAATCATGATGAGCGTGCTCTACAAAATCCACAGTTTCTTTTTCTGATGAATGCAGCTTTTATCTCAGTGGGACTGTCAATCGACATAACTGTGGGTGCTGGTCAAATTCCAATACAAGAGCTTTCCATTAACCCTTGGGTGGTGACGAACGTAGTAATCGCACGAACTGTGACGTCGATCTGATGGACCGAACATATTATCAATTCAATATATATATATATATATATATATATATATATATATATATATATATATATATATATATATATATATATATATATGAATTTTGTAACATATTTTAGGTCTAATATACAAAATCTCGTAATTTATCAAAGCAGTATTTATTAAACATGAAAATTAATTCAGACATCAACATAACATACAGAGAAACACATTATTATTCAAATAGTTCTGTTGTTGGTGGCGATTCATCTAATTGGCGACTTTTTCCAATGTCATCCAATCGAACGAGAAGTATTCTAAAACGTTGCAATGACACTGTCATTCTGTAAATTTCTGAAGATAATCCACTGTTCCTAAAAATATGTTCTACGTTTGTGTGATTATTTTTAGCAACTCCAGCAAAAATCGTCTGAAAGCGCTTCAATTTGCAACTTGTTAGTCGGTTTTGTATAGGTTGCGCGAACATATTTATCAAATACCTATTCTTTTGTATAAGCCACTATTAAATTTAGAATCTCGTTTGTAAAAAACTGTCTCCATACTTCCAGAGGCTTTTTCATTGCTCGCTTATCGGGTTTAACTAAAGGCAACTTCATTCGTATAATATGACTTTTCCGCCCAACCTATCTAATATGCGAGAAAAGTATTGCCTTACCCCAAAAATGCCTTTTTTGGAGTTATTTGCACGTTTTTCATCAAGAACAAAACGAATAAACGGTTATTAGGAAAAAAATCCTGTGTGTATGTCGTCGTCGTCGTTGTCGTCGGCCACTTTTCGTTACATGTCTTGTTAGCACGATACAGCCGCCGGAGTGCAGCAAGTCACCAACTTTATGATTGAATATTATTCAGGACATGTCACAAATGAACCCTATTGTAGTGAATCCCTATATAATTAATGTTAGGCATTATAGAAATTGAAACATGAAGGTAATAAGACGATTAATATTTTATTACTGTTTTAAATGAAACTCACGGTTTCTAGTTAATTCCACAATAAAATAAAAGGTATTGAAAATTCTAAAAAATTGACAATTGTTTCGATAAATCAATATCATCGTCAGAATGACAGAAGTTACATTTCATTTGATGCCTACCTGATGTTTAGTAGTTATTTTTGGCTAGACCAAGAAGTGACTTAATATATGTTTATAGAAAAAAGAAGAATATGTGATATTACAAATATTGAAGCTTAGATATTATTAGCCCTATGGTAATATCCTGGATATCATTCTTCCAATTGAGATCAGTATAACTGTTCAATGATATAGAAAACCAGGAAAACTATATCCGCTGATCTTTACAATTATCACTTAAGAAGACAGTTTATTAGTGGTGAACTTCCTAGATTTAACTATTTATTGACAACTTCATATTGTGAAGTTGTGAATGAACAGTTAAATCTAGGGAGCTCTCCACTAATAAACTGTCTTCTCAAGCGATAATTGTAAAGATCAGCAGATATAGTTTTCTTGGTTTTCTATATCATTGCACAGTTATACTGATCCTAATTGGAAAAATGATATCCAGGATATCACCATAGGGCTAATAATATCTGAGCTTCAATATTTGTAATATCACATCTTCTTTTTTTTTCTATAAACATTTATTAAGTCAATCACAAGTTAGGTCACTTCTTGGTCTAGCCAAAAATAACTACTAAACATCAGGTAGGCATCGAATGAAATGTAACTTCTGTCATTCTGACCATGATATTGATTTATCGAAACAATTGTCAATTTTTTAGAATTTTCAATAACTTTTATTACATTGTGGAATTAACTAGAAACCGTGAGTTTCATTTAATATTGTAATATGAGCAGATTGCACGAAGTGAGGGTCGAGACAGTTAATATCATTAATATTTTAAATTCAGTGTCATTGCAAGCATGTTGTAAAGAGCGCGCGATAACAAGTATATACAAACCAACTCATAGTTTATGCAAACACAGCGTTCAGCAATGGAATTCACCTTGACTGAAATCACGGCTCCATGATATTTATAGAATATAAGCCATTTACTGGCTGATTGTGCAGATATAGTGATATATACAGTAATATAGTGGAGTAGTAGATAAAAATAGTAGACCTACCTATGTTAGTGTTGCTCGTTAAGTAGAATTTAAAACCCGAATAATTTTCATAGTTATGTGTTAGTAAGTGTAACGTATTCCGCTCTATGTAAGTACCAGTTTTAGTCATAATAAACCAACCAATGATTTTGTATGGAGACATTTTATTCATTCCGTTCCTGCTACGAAGTTCAATGGTAGTGACACGAACCTATTGTTGTGAAGATTTAGTGTCAGCATTTCAGGGCATATTCACCGCATCACACTATTGATTTTCAGCTCACCAGAGCCAGTACAACAGGTTCTATAGTACTTTAAGTACGACAATTTTGTAGAAATTTTAGTTTGTTATAGCCTCCGGAGTATATACAAGTGACCAATTTTATGATTGAAGATTATTCAGGGCATCTGAAAGATGAACTCTATTCATATTCAGCTCACTAAAGCCAGTACAACGGGTGCTATGGTACTTGAAGTACCAAATTTTTGTCATTTTTGGAGAATTTTCAGTTGTTTAGCACGATACAGCCTTCGGAGCATATACAAGTGACCAATTTTATGATTGAATATTATTCAGGGCATCTCATAGATGAACCTTATTGATTTTTAGCTCACTAGAGCTAGGATAACGGGTGTTATATACTCATTTTTGGTCCTTTTTGGAGAAATTTCGGGTTATATACAGCCTCCGGAGTGTATACAAGTGACCAATTTTATGATTGGATATTTTTTAAGGCGTCTCACAGATGTACCCTATAGATTTTCAGCTAATTAGAGCGAGTACAGAGGACCCTATACATCCCGATATAATACATTTTTGCTTAATTTTGGGAAAATTTCGGTTTGTTAGTACGATACATCCCCTGAAGTGTATACAAGTGAAAATTTCATGTTAGAATATTGTTCAGAGCATCTCACAGAAACGGAGAAGTTAGTTTTAATCTTTAAAACCGATTATTTTTTTGCCGTTGCTCACACATTCAGGGAAGGCACGTTATTCTCCAAATTGTCTTTTCGTCTTTTCCTGTCAATTGTTGTCCTGGTGGACTTCTAATACTTCTTCTTCTGAGCTCAAATATAGCTCTTCGAGTTCAACCTCTTGTTCTGAGCTTTCATTGTTTGCCTCAACGCGGTCTTCTTCACTTTCGTCTTCTTTATTATCGTCTAAACATGCGGGCCCAGAATCATCATTTTGAGCCTATTCCATAAGCGTATGAAGCGTATTAATCAATATTTTATCCACGTGTGGAATAATGTTAGTTTTTCTCATTCCGATTCGCTCATGCGTGCGAACTGGCACATATTACAGGGCACTTCCCCACACCATTTATATTTATATGGGAAATCAAGAAATTTCCAGTAGCGGATCTTCGATGCCTACACTTTTTCTATATAACTATTCTCTTGTAATCTTTAAATGTGTGCAGTTGTAGAATAGTAATTTATGCAACAAGTGCATAAAGTGGTACTTTTTTTCACGAATGGAACAGGCGAGTGCGGCAATTCCATGAGTGAAAAAAGACACTTTATGCACATGTTGCATACATTATTTTTTCTACAGCCCTATACAAAAATAAAATTCAAATGGAAATTTGGGATATTTTAATTAAGCCCCTTCAGTAAATTACAATTATACGTATTCCAAGTTTCATGAAAGTCCATCCTCGATGCCCAGCCCAGATTCATTGTGTTAGCTTATGGAAAGCGTGAAATAAAGTTAACGCTTCTTTACTTTTTTTCACTCTAACCATAAACAACCACTTTAAGCGCTGAAAACGGATGAAATATAAGGTACTTTGAAGATAGCGCGTAGAAAAAAAATTATAATGTTCAAATTTCTAACTTCTTTGTGGCTGTAGAAAAAATCGCATCTGGCCCTCGTGGGAGTTCGCAATTCCATACTCGTATCGAAATATACTATTATTTCACTAGAGTAATAAAGTTACATTTTTCTACTATTACAAAAATGGAAGACTAATATATTGATACAATTGAATGAAATTTATTCAAAAATTACTTATTAATATTAACATTTATATTAAGGGTAACAGACAGATCCGCTTTCTTGATGTTTCAAATAAATTGAGTTTGAGAATAGACTACCTAAGATCCAAATAGCTGCGATCAAACATAAGGTAAACAGTTCATCGACGTTGCCACCTACTACAATTCTGAGAAGGATCTAAACTGAATTATTTCCATCTTTTTGGAAATACACATTTTCTACTTTTTTTGTCACATTTCTTGACAGTTCTCTCTGACATCACTTATATTTTATGATTAATATCAACAAGTCTAATAAAAAGGTAACAACAATTCTCTCCTCCTTATTGCAAACTATTTTACAATATAAAGAGACATATTTTAAAACATATAACATTCCTATTTACTGTTAACACACACTTGAATTCTTATTTTATGCCATTACGTAGTCTTTGGACCAAACAGGTGGACGTTTTTCTCTTGGAGGTCGTAATAGTGCCGCTTCAGGTGTTGGTTCACCTAAATGACGCTCATTCAATAAACCTGCATTACTTTGAGGTACTATTAGAAGCATTGGAACATTGAATGACTGAGTGGAACCAAAAGTTACTGCCTTTTTCCGGACTAGCGTTGATCTCAATTGGTTAACATGTTTTTTTAATGTCCTTCCTGAGTCTAAAACGACCAAATAATGGAGTTTCCCGCTTCATTTTTGTAATTCCCAGATGTGTTTCATGTGGTTCTTCAAGTATACTAGATCTTAAACTTCCTGGAATCACAATTCTATCCATCCTAAAAAGTATGTCGTCTATCAATGTGTATTCAGAATGCATCGATTGATATTTCAAAGTCTGAATAATATGGTTGAGATCTGGATCGTTTTTTGTTTCATTTCTAATTATCGTAGATGTAACTTTTTCGCTTGAAATTTGAAAAATTATTTGATAATATATTTGATTCACTCAATCACCAATACGAGTATCAGTTGAAATATTGGAATTTTCAATTGGAGCTATATACAAACAATCAACATTTTGATTTTCTTTGCCTCTCTTGAACTAGACAGAATAATTGAAACCTGAGAGAAATTATGCATAACGAAGTAAACGCGAAGACGTCATTTGTGGAAGTGCTTTATGATGATGAAAAATTCTTGAAATTGGTTCATTGTCGGTAATAAGTAAGACATGCTATCCCAATAAATAATTATAAAAGTGATTAACACCAAAAATCATTGCAAGCGCTTCTCTGTCGAGCAGGCTATAATTGCTTGTAGAGACAGTAAGCGATCGCGAAGCATATGCCACTGGTCTTTCAACTCCGTCTATAGTATGGCTGAGTACAGCGACTATTCCAGTGGGACTTGCATATGTGGTTAAAACAAGAGGTAAACAGGGATCGAAGGGTATAATAACACGGTTGCTACAAAGTTCAACCTTAAATTGCATGGACGCTGATTCACATTGTGCTGTCCATGACCATCATTTATTTTTTCTAAGCAAACATCGAAGAGGATATGAATAGGGGAAAAATCGGGAACAAATCTGGAATAATATGTGACTAGACCTAAGCATCTTTCAACATCATTTACATTGGATGAACGTGGCATTTCTTGAATTGCACGTATCTGGACTGGAGATTTTGAGATTTTGTTGAATTCTACAATATGACCCAGATATTCAATTCGTTCTCTAAAGAATAAGCATTTACTTTTGTTAAGGGGAAGATTATAATCCATGAGTTCTTGCAAGCATTATTTTAGACTTTCAGTGCATTCGTCATTGGTCAATCCATGAACAATAATATCATCAGAATACGATTCCGTTTTTGTAAGACCCTTAAGGAGCTGAGAAAGAATACGATTAAATTCGGATGGGGCTGTTATTTTCAAACTGAGACGATACATGCGATAAGTGCCACGGTGAGTTGAAATTTTTGAATCGCACTGTTTTCATCATTTACTTGTATGTGTAGATAAGCTTTATAAAGATCAAGATTACAGAAGTATTTAAAATTTCGAAGGCTATTTAAGACATCGTCTATGCGACGTATTGGGTGATTTGCTTGAACTAATTTTTCGTTAACCCCACATCTGTAATCGACAAATAATCGAACACCTCCATCTGCTTTCGGAATTACGACTAAAGGTGAACTCCAGTCACTTGTAGGAACTAATGATATTATACCATCTGCTTCTAGTGAATCCAGTTCTTTGTTTACAAGCTCCCGGAGTGCATATGGTACACTTATTTCTTTTTTAAACGAGGGTTTAACGTCTTTTCTAAGTTGAAGTGCAACCTTCAGTCCTGGAACACATCCAACTTTTGCTTGGAATATTGGTGAAAATTATTCAATATACTTTCGATTGAGTTGTCGTGCTGCATGGTATATACTGGTACTAAGAATTTTATGTCGGTGTCAATGTTATGAAGTTCAATACCTGTCGCCTAAGAAAAGCATCATGTCCCGCTGAAACGATGTGTAGTTCATCTTCAATCACCTTCCCACGGTATTCGACATTAACAGAGACTTTTCCCTTGGATTGAATTACATTGCCTGAATAAGATCTGAAGGCTATGTTTGAATTTTTCATGGGTATATTCAAATTTAAAATATTTCAATCGTTCTCATTTACTAATGAAAACTTTGCACCTGAATCGACTTCGAAACGTTGGGATTTTCCATTTAGGTACACCGTAATAAAATATTTATCAGAATCAGGAAGTATTTCGAATGAATCAACCACTTCAAAATTATTATATAATGTGTCTATCTGGTTAACGCCATACTCAACATCGGAACTTGGTTGGTCTTCAGAAGAAACATGCACAGATGTGGAACTTGAGTTTGTTATACCCGATTTTTTGCGAGGAGCATTTAACAATGTTATAATACAAACTTTTGCAACGTGTCCAATTTTCTTGCAGGATTAACAAGAAATTTTGTTTCTATCGACAAGACAATCTCCAATTTTATGATTGTTTCTGCCACATCGACTACAAAAATTTTCGATACCAAGTGCCTTGTAATCTGGTTAACTGCGGTGGTATCGCAAATTCTAATGATTTGGACTTTATGCTCGAAAATTTGATTGCAAACTGCAACGATTCCTGTTATGTCTTGTAGAATTTGAAATTGCTCTGATATCACTAGTATTGAAATTTGAGTGATTCGAACTGGAGTGCTGAGATAGTTGTTTACTCTCTTTTTTCGATGCTTCGAGAGCAGTTACCTTTTTTAATATTTCCTCGAAAGATGTAACGTTTGACTGTAAAACTTGTTCTCTTAACCAATCATCACGCAACCCACGAATAAACTGAGCTCTGCGGAAAATGTCTGCGATAGAAACAGACCTGGTACATTCACATGTAGTTGAAAACTCACAATCTGCAAGATCGCGTTGAAGTGCTGCTACATATTCGGCAAATGTCTGAGTTTTTTTTGGTAAACGTTCAGAAAATATTGTTGTGGAACAAATAAACTCTTCTTTGGTATTAACATTTGTTTCAAGACCTGCACTAAATCTTGGTAGTTCAAAAGTTTTACTGGTTTGTCAGGACCAAGAAATGCTGCCAAACACAGAGCAGCCGAGCAATTTTTGATTCATCATTGACTCCTTTCATGTTATAATAGTTTTCAAAACGTTCAAGATAACAGGAAAAATTTTCTTTGCGAGAATCAAAATTTTCAAATGGTGCTATATTTCAAAAATTCACAGGAATAGTTGCTGACGGCTGTTGTTCCGGGCGTAATTGATTCTTAATCTCGTTGATGAGACTTAGCTGCTGCTCACGCATTACAGCCAATAGTTGTTTACATTGTATTGCGTCCATTTGAAAATATAATTCAAATCTTCTTTTAGTTTCTTGAAAATTGGATGAATATAATTTTTTTCACTCATCGTCAATTATTACAATTCTGAGAAGGATCTATACTGAATTATTTCCATCTTTTTGAAAATAGACATTTTTCACGGAAAGAACTGCTTTGATAAGGTGAATTGAATCGACTTATTGGGATAAGAAATTCCTTAATCTATGGCAAATAAATGAGTTCAATCTAAAATAGAATAGAACAAGAAAAAAACTGAGAAATCTTAGTGTTTTAGGATTATTCTGTTAATTTCGTTTATGATTAATAACATTTGATTAAAACTAATGTCAGTAGACCCAATTTTCTCGTTTCTGCGTTAAAACTGCTAAATCACATCCATTTTTTGATATGTACACCAAAGTTTAGATTAACTATAGAAAACGCATTTCTTAAACCAATCAAAGATTGAAGACTGGATTGATGTACCACCGCTGCTAAATTTTCGCAAGAAATTTACTTAAATTGACTCATAGATTATATTATTTTAGCTCAATCATTGAATTATAATTTTATCAAATAATAATATCCGATTTAACAATCAGATCCAATTTGAGAAATTGAGATTTATGGTTAGGTTATATAAGTTCCATGATTACTATAATCTCAACAAGTATCATAATTAATTTTTTTACATGTTTCACTGTTGCATACATTTTCAAATAAAATCATTTAGGAATTTATTGCATGGCAGACAGTTCTGAGAGCATTAGCAGTAAATACCTCTAGGTATATTAATTTGAAATACCTATTTGAAGTTTTAACACAGAACACAGATTAATATATTAATGTAGTTTTGATCTATAGTTATAATGGGATCAATAAAATAAATGCTTCATTTCTATTATATTTAGATAAAATGTATTCCTGTCTATAGATTAAGTTATTCGTACAATTTACCGAAATTTAGAAAAAGAAGAGAAAAAAAATAATCTGTCTACTGAAAACAATCAAATATACAGCTAATTCTATCCAATTTTTGCTACGATTATCAAACATTTGACTAAATCAATAAAAATCTTCTAGAATCAACCATTTACTTTGACAAAATCTGTAATATAAGGATTAAATGTAGCAAATAATTTTCTTTCTAACGGTTTTGGCAATTTGTGTGCGTGAATTTGGAAATGTTTATCATTTAGTATGTCCAGACCCTACGTCTTCGTCAGCTCGCTGGTAGCATACACAACACAACCCTTGTGTTGTGGTCGCATACTTTTCATACTTTACTTATCAATTTTAACGTGCACGCGGGCGGGTGGTGAGTTGTGAATGTGTATCACGTTGTGCGCGCCGGAGGAAGAAACAAATCTAGTTTTTGGTTGGGTGACAATATACCAATAACTGATCCCATTCTGTTCTGAGCGCTGTGTTGGTTTGATCCCTGGTAGTACAAAATAAGCAATTTCTTCATGTAGACAATAATGAGTAGTGCAATTATTAATACTACACTACGTACAGTTTGTTGAAGTAAATACATACCTAACTTTTGTTGATCTTATTGAAGTGAAAACTTCTTATAGGAGTTCGGACGCTACATAATATATAATACAATAGATTCCAAGGACTTTACCAAGACTTTAACTACAAGTTGTTTTTGTGTTACGAGTTTTAATTCTTACACACGTAATTGTTGAAGTTTTCCCTTCTGTCGGCACTCCTGAGTGCCACTGTTATTTTGTTTGTCTAACAAGTATTTAGTACATATTTTAATTCAATTGCTATAGAATTTAGAATCTTCAAAATTATTGAGAGATTCCTACCAAGCAAATTGGAAAATAAATTTTAGCAGTTATTTAAATTATTTTAGGATTTCTTCAATTTTGTTATGGATGGTACCTAAAAAATTCAAATGGATAATATATATCAGGATCCATATTCAGGGTATACGCACTACGACAGTATTACATTGACAGAAAATCAAGAACAAAACGTATCATCAGACACAGATAATAACGAGAGTGGAAACATAACACTTACCGATTTGTCATTTTCCAATTTTGATCACAGCCTGAATAAAAATGGAATTCTTTGTTTATTAGAAGAATGGGGTACGCCCCACCTTTTTGATACACTTACAAGTAAGCTTCTTTTTTATTTTTATTTTCTTCACAATATGCAAAAATATGCATTATACTAGGTTTTTCTAAGAAATTAAATATTTTTCATTTGAATTTAAAGAACTATAACAGAGACAAATTGAATATCAGTGAATCGAGATCCAAAACACAATGGTTATTTTATATCTTTTTCAGGTGCATTTCAACCTGCAATCAATCGGCAAAGTGTAGTTTGTCGATTGTCTCCCATTACATTTCATTTTCAATTAGAAAACGATAATTTCAAATCGCAAAATGTCACTTTCCATGCATGTTCTAGAAAAATGTTATTCAGTTGCTATGGATTTCTTTTTCAAATTATTTCTCATATCATAGTATATATAGTATGAATGCTATTCTCAAATATCATGGATAACTTGAATGAAACTATGAAGATTTAAAAACTTCTTGCAAAATTCCGGGACCCATCAACGCCTGTATCATGCACATTTTTTGCTAAGTTTCATTTTAGGGTAATGTTAAAGTATAATTACTAATATGTGTTGATATTTAGTAAAACTATGAAATTGTTTTTGCAGAGGCCGGAATTTCCACTTCAAATTCATTTAAATATATGACGGAACGGGACCTGGACATAATATTTCTGAGTAATGATTTGGAAAACAAAATTATGTTTAGGAAACATGTTGCAGAATGGAGATTATTAAACGTAATTAGTTTTTTAATGGCGCTTATAGTTTTTTTCTATTCAAAAAAATTATACTTTCAGAAAATAAAGAGCCCCACTACATTGGACTGTTCAGAATCAATTAATAACATTTTAATTAAGGAAAATTCCCGACCTTCATCTTCAAGTGGATTTTCATATGTGATGATTCAAATTCAATTCAAAATTCACCACGGGATTCGCCCTCCCTAACGGGGAGGATTTTAGGATTTGAAGACGATGGGTCCAGGATACAAAAATCAGCAAATGAGAAAAAATGGAGGTTTGTCTGGCGATTGTAGAGACACGTTGATACAAGATATAGTACGTCACTATGTTAATCGAAATTTGTTCTTGCACGAAGTTGATTTCAATAAATTGACCGAAGAAATTTGCAATTTTTTTCTTTTGGAATCGAAGATAAATATTTCAAAAAGTTTAATTAACTTAAAAGTATCATTTGAAATTTACAGGGCACATACTACTTTAAGGACGAGAAAATCATGCCATGTGGAAAGCTATATTATGTTTATAAGAACACGGTGGTAGGAAAGTTGTGAAGGAAAGGTATCTTTAGTATGCAAAGTGAACCTGCGAAAACAGTAGGGTTTTTGGAGTTGTTTTTTTTTTAAATTTTTATGCAAAGATTCTAACCCTCAATTAGGTTCTTATCTGCTGTCTTAATTTTAGATTAATTTGCTTTCATATTAAAACTTATCATTTCCTTATCTACAAACTACTAGGTAAATTGTATAATATACTGCCTTTTGAGAAGTTATTTAGGTTATTACTAGTAGCTAGAATATAATAATGTAGTTTTCATTCCATTTTATTTCAGATTTGTACAATTATTTCAAATAAATATTAATTAAACAGAAACTTCGTTTTTTTGGTAAAATTTCCCCACCATCACAACGGCTAATAATGCAAATCAATATTACAGCCAGCAATCAAATACTGAATACAAATAATCAAAAGATTAGAAAAGTTTAACTTAATTATTAGATTAAAACATTCGAGATTTAGATAAATCCGATTCATTTATTACTTAAAATTTAGACATATTACATCAAATTATTGCAAAAAGAAATAAAATTATTCAATAAATTTAAGCCTAATGATTCGTAAATTTACTATCTTTCGTCACTTTTTTTTCTATAATCAATCATATATTTAGCAAATATTATCTACAATTAACTTAAACTGATCTAAATATTGCTTAATACAATTCAACACCTAGCTAGATTTAAGGAGATATAAATTATACTCAAGAAAATTATAGGCTAAATAAAATTTTCCTTTTGCTATATTACATCAAATTATTGCAAAAAGTAATAAAATTATTTGATAAATTTAATCCTAATTATTCTTAAATTTGATATCTTATATCTTTTTCAAAAATCAATCATATATTTAGCAAATATTGTCTACAATTAACTTAAACTGATCTAAAAATTGCTTAATATAATTCAACACTTAGCTAAATTTAAGAAATATAGGAATATTATAGGCAAATTAAATTTTATTTTTGCTAATATTGATCAAATTTTTGTTGTTATTAATGCAACTCGTTTACTGCTACTTATCATGGTTTGATAAATTTTAGCTTGACAAATAAATCAATCGAATCATTTATCGATATTAATCTAAATTGGGATTGGCGCTATATTAATCAAAAATTTGATTGTAATACTACCTTACTGGAATAGTAGTATCCAAAATTTCTTTCCGTGTTTACTTTTTTACATTTCTTGACAGTTCTCTCTGACATCCCTTATATTTTATGATTAATATCGACAAGTTTAATAAAAATGTGACAACACCACCTTTTCCTAAATAACAAAGGTTTAGGTTTTCACAAACATTTAGAGAGTATCTTTCAACATAGATTGATGGAACCGCGTACCTTTTCTTTATATTCAAAAAGTATGAGAGTATCACTTACTCATTGATTGTTCTTCGCCGTCGCGTTTTTGTCTTCAGTTGTTAAATTCAGCAAATTATTTTTTGTAAAGCTCTTTAAACTTCTCTGGTAATAAACGTGGAGTTGCCCCTTGGCAGTGGCGTACCCAGACTTGAACCTTGGAGGGGGAAGGGAGGGTTTATAATATAAAATATTTTTGACCAATAAACATATCTGTTATGGTGATTATAACTTTAAGTATTACAGTACAAAATCTAAGCGTCTTGGATTTAGACCCACGTCATAAATTATATACTTCCAAACAGGTCAGTGCCTGACGTTTGTTTTTATTTCTGAGCATTTTAATTTCGGATTTTATAATAATTTTGGGAATATCAGGTGAATATAAATCAAGTAATTTATTATACTGATTATTGCTTGAATCAGTTTCTTCGCCACCACCCCAGAGTCGGTGGATATTTATAAGTTATAAGTAGCTGAGTCCATGGGGGGGGAAGGGGGTATATATCCTCTATATCCCCCTTAAATACGCTAATGCCTATTAAGTTTCTTCATTTATTTCTGGAGGAATAGACTCAATTTCTTCCATTGTTTCTTTCACCCATCTTTCGAACAAAACGAAAAAAATAACAAACCTTAGCAACTAACACGCATATCACATTCTGAGTTTAACCGAGCTTTAAAAAGGCAGTCACGGAACAGAAATTTGATGTTTCAATAATTTTGATAATTTGGGCTTGTGTTTGTGGATAAAACGTTATATTGCAATCGTGTTTTAGTCGCGTTTTATTCACTTAATAAAATATTAAACATTCTTGCGTGAACAAAACACTGTCTTTAACACCTATACAATAAATAACAATTATATCAACAGAAGAAGTTATGAAACATGATTTGTTTTTGTTGAACAGAAAAAAAATTAGTCATATTGGAGTCCAATGTTGGTACATTCAATAACTGTATATCTTATAAGTCAAGTTTTAACAAATTCTTACCAGTAAAACGAACTGACGATTTTTCTAGATTATTAATTTTAGTACCTGAATTGTGACGTTGACATCGGTCTAGTGAACCAAAAGCACTGGTATAGCAACAAAATCAAGAAAATGTATACAAGCTAATTGCAACTGCTAACATGGGTAGCATTTCTCTTTTATTTCACGAAATGTATTACTCCTAAATACGCCGCAAATAATAATCAATATTTCCTGTATAATATTAATGAATTTTTTATCTCATCGAATGGTAATGTTTCCAGAGCTTCTCATCATTTGTTTATAATTATGACACTTCAAAATTTATCTACACGAAAGACTGATTAATTCTATGGAAACTTAACTAAATATGGATCGGATTATTGAGAAACTACTGAGAATATATTAAATCAAAAACCAACAATGCGATAAATAATGTTATTGTAAGCGATTCTTCTATGTGTAAAAAAAACAAGAATTTTCAATGTCTCATAAGCTAAAAAACACAAACCAACAGTTCTTTTCAAACATGAAACTAAAAATTCCTAAAAACAAGCAAACGAACACAGTCTATCAAATTCCATGCAATGACTGCAATTGCTCCTATGTTGGTCAAAGTGAACAATATCTTCAAAAAGGAATTCAGGCACACAAATACTCAGAAGCCGACGTCACTGATATATCAAGTCATTGCAAAAATACTGGACATAGTGTTAATTTTAACGATGTGAAAATATTGGCAATGGAAAAAAATTAAAAAGTCAGAACGTCCTTAGAAATGATCAACATTAAAAACGATCCTAATAGCATTAACAATAGAAGAGACATTAGTAATTCACACATCATTTATGATGTTATTTTGAGAGAATAATATTGTCCCTGATCTTTTGCACTTAGCTATAGAATCTAACAACATTAAAATAATAGTGTTTTGAATGAAACCTACTGTTTCTAGTTAACTCCATAGTTTATTGGAAAATGTTAAAAATTCTAAAAAATTGACAACTGTTTCGATATTACCTAAATATCATCGTCAGAATGACAGAAGTTACATTTCATTTGATGCCTACCTGATGTTTAATTATTTTTTGCTAGTCCAAGAAGTGACCTATCTTGTGATTGACTTGATATATGTTAATAGAAAAAAGAAGATATGATAATACAAATATTAAAGCTTAGATATTATGAGCCCTATGGGGATATCATGGATATCATTTTTCCCAATTAAGATCAGTATCATTGTGCAATGATATAGAAAACCAGGAAAACTATATCTGCTGTTCTTTATAATTATCATCACTTAAGAAGTTTAAAAGTGGAAAGTTCCCTAGATTTATATGTTCATTGACGACTTCATATTGTGGGTTTCTTAAGTGTCTTCTAATTTCCAATTCTTCAAGGAAATCCAGTTCTTGTTTCTTATCACAAATATGTATTACTTCTAGTTCAGTGTTAGGTGTAAATGAATGATTGGTGTCAAGTAGGTGTCTGGCGTAGTGGGATTTATCTGGTTGTTTGAATCTGTAAGCTCGTAAGTGTTCACGGTATCAGATTTCAAAATTTCTAAGGGTCTGACCCAAATAGACAGCATTACATTCTGGACATTTAAATTTATACATACCAGATTTCTTTAATGATGATATTTTTGTTTTTACATTTAACAATTTTGTACTTATGTTACTTTCTGTTTTAAAAGAAATCGTTGTTTTTGTTGTTAAAGATATTATCTTTGAAATATTTCCTGCATATGTAATGGTTTTATAAGTTTTTATTTCTTTAGTTTGTTTAGGAAATATTAGTTGTGATGCCACTTTTTCCTCTTTTTTACTAATAAGTTTATTTATCATATGTAATGGGTAACCGTTGGATGTTGCTATCTGTTCAATTGTGTTGATCTCTCTACCAAAATTACATTTGTTCATAGGAACTGAAAATGACTTGTGATGATTGGAACTGTATGGAATAGTCACATCAGTGTGTGTTGATTTTCGGTGAATCGAATAATCAAGTACATTATTAACTCTTTGAATTTTTAAATCAAGTACTCAACAACCTCTCAACCGATTATAAAATCGTACCTAATGACCCTACCACATATCTGGAAAAGACAACAAAACCCTGCATCAATAAGTCCCAACTTCCCCTGACATAAAAGCTAAGCTCATCCCACGAGATAAATCATCCCGTATTCCTCGAATATACGGTCTTCCAGAAATCTACAAACCCGATATCACACTACGACCCATTGTCAGTGCATTTAACTGCCCCACCCAAGTCTTGGCTAAATATCTAGCTGAAACCCTTCAACCAATTGTTTAGCGGTCCCAATCCAATGTCAAAAATTCTCGCCATTTTAGTGACCTACACAAAGGATTTGATATTTCTTCCACAGATATCCTTGTCAGTTTTGATATAGTCTCCTTATTTATCAAAATCCTTATCGATGTGACTTTGTCTATCTTAGACACTAAACACCACATCACCTCAGATTGTCTTTCCCTAATCAAACACTGTTTGTCTAACACCTACTTCATATTCCAAGGTAACTTCTACAGACAACTGAAAGGTGCCCCTATGGGATCCCCTATCTCTCCGGTTATGGCCAACATATTCTTGGAACATTTAGAAAATTCGGCACTATCTTCCTCTCCCCTCCGACCAATCTGTTGGTTACTATATGTTGATGGCACTTTCGTCATTTGGCCCCATGGAAGATATACTTGTAGGAATTTCCCATAAATTCCTACAATGGATCTTAATTTAACATTAAGCGAAAGGTTCGAAGTTTAAATCTCCGCGCCTTTTATTCATGTTCACGGAACCAATTGGTACCTCCCGCGCCATAAGTCGCAAAATTACCGCCAACGAAAGGCAATCAGTAGTCTTGGCTCACCTCTTGTGACGATATGATCAAGTGTTGATTCATTGGTTTAAATACATACCTAATTTCGTTTATCAATTTAATGTAACTGCAACTAATGAGAGTGTAAATATGACGTGAAGTGCTTTTCCGACATTGGTCGGTGAATTTCTGTATTGTAAGTACTATTTTTATTAAAAATTATTGTTTGAATCCGCATGGTCGCCTAGACCGGTTCAACGGTAGTTTAGCGCTGTTGCCGTATCCAATACTAAAGTTTGGTACTTCGTTCTTGTAAGAATTCAAATAGAGGGATTGTGAGTGAGCCGTATTTTTATTACTCCTTTATTCTCACGACAATTTCAGCGTTCCCGTCAACAAAAGGTTGGCGAGTCTTCTTGTTTTAAAATACTCAAAAACATGTCGGGAAGGAAAGGATCAACCAACTAAACTTAGAGGAACCAGCCAAATATCGCTAAGGCGAATTTCCCTTCTCGTACATAGTTTTTATTGGTCCTTCGAGCCGGATATAGTCTGTCAATTTGACATATCCATTTTTGCCTCTGCAGCAACTTGATATATCCATGTCCGCCTTTGCGGCAATTTGATTTCTTGGGTCTGTCTGAACCCTATTCTTCTTTTCTCTAATAAACATTCCAAAAAGTTGTTCATTAGACTCTCGTGAGGGCTGAGAAACTGTAAAAAATAAATACTGAAACAGTGATATGTATATAAGTGCGATTTGATTGCTCGGGAAATTAAAGACAGTCCGGCAACAGCGCGCGAAGCGAGTTCTGAATCTAGAATGGTCAACTGCTGGCCGTTTTTACTTCAACGACACCTCGCTCAAGGGGGGTGTATAGGATTAGGAGCCGGTTTGGAAGTGTTTATAAACAGCATATTTTGAAGAAACTAGTGTTTATTTACATGTCGGGTTTTTGTTACCTCAATAATACATGGTATAATAAATACATCGTTAAGTTTGAGGATATTTAATTAATGTATTTAGTTATATTTAGGTACATTTTCTTGCACTGTTAAAAGTAATTTACAGTTTTCTAAATATTAGATATTTTGTTTATCAATTATCTATGTGCGTTTATATGTATTTTTAGTACACTGTGAAAAATAAATCACAGTATTTTCTTCATTATTACTTTGGATATTTAATTAGTGTATTTAGTTATATCTAGGTACACTTTCTTACACTGTTAAAAATAATTTACAGTTTGCTCAATAGTAGATACTTTGTTTAATATTGATTATCTATTTGCTCACATGCATTTTAGTACACTGTGAAAAATAAATCACAGTATTTTCTTCATTATTACTTTGGATATTTAATTAGTGTATTTAGTTATAAGTAGGTACATTTTCTTACACTGTTAAAAGTAATTTACAGTTTTCTAAATATTAGATATTTTGTTTATCAATTATCTATGTGCGTTTATATGCATTTTTAGTACACTGTGAAAAATAAATCACAGTATTTTCTTCATTATTACTTTGGATATTTAATTAGTGTATTTAGTTATATCTAGGTACATTTTCTTACACTGTTAAAAATAATTTACAGTTTTCTCAATGTTTGATATTTTGTTTATTAATCTCAATATTAATTAGCAATGTGCGTTTATATGCATTTTTAGTACACTGTGAAAAATAAATCACAGTATTTTCTTCATTATTACTTTGGATATTTAATTAGTGTATTTAGTTATATTTAGGTACATTTTCTTACACTGTTAAAAATAATTTACAGTTTTCTCAATGTTTGATATTTTGTTTATTAATCTCAATATTGATTATCTATTTGCGTTTACATGCATTCTAGTACACTGTGAAAAATAATTCACTGTAATTTCTTCTTTATTATTTTGAATATTAATACCGTATTTGGTTATAAGTAGGTTATAAGTAGGTAGGTATTTTCTTACAATGTTAAACTAATTTTCAGTAATTTGCATGCTATTGAAATACTTATCGCATTGATTGGAAAAGCTCTTTGTCTATTTGGTTATTCCATATATTGTAAAATTTACTCGCTACTTTAGAAGCTTATTTTAATTCAGGTGGAGTTCAACTTTGATTGGTTACACTTTGATTCAATCATGTCGCTAAATCACTTGAAAAATAAAAGAGGGGGTTTCAAATCGCAATTATCTCGAATTGAAACATTTGTGTCGGAGCTGACTGGCTCCGAAGAGGTCTATATACTTAAAGTCAAACTTAAAAGCATATCTGGTCACTATGACAATTATCAAAAAGTCCAATTGGAAATCGTTTCATTATCTAACCCGGACGACGACAACTACTCTTCCGACGATGAGGCCGAGAACGTTGTCGCCGACCGTTTTGAAAGTTGTATTGCTATGCTTGAACTTCTAATAGAAAATAAGCAAAAAGAATCACTCAATTTAAATACTAGGCCAAACGATGTATCTAATGTCGTGTTACCTAAAATTAACATTAAACCTTTTTCAGGGGCTGCATCAGAGTGGCCATCCTTTATCGACCTGTTCACAGCACTGGTACTTAATAATAATAATTTAAAGTCGGAGGGTGAAAAGTTTTATTACCTTAAAGGGCTGTTACGTGGACCACCTTTGGAAATGATTGAGTCCTTAAGCGTAACAAATCAAAATTTGAATATTGCCTTAAATATTCTTAAAAAGGCATATGACGATAAATATAAATTACTGTATTCTTTGTACCAAACTTTGGTGGATCAAAAACCTGTCTTGAAAAGTACTTCGGTCGAGTTGCGCGAATTTCAGATATCGACGCGTAAGACATTTGATTTGATTAAAAATATGAATTTATCGCCGGAAGTAAATTTTGAGTCATTAATAATATTTTTAATGGAGCAAAAACTTGATTTTAATTCAAGACGAGCCTTCGAAAGTGAGCGCAAGCCAGAGCTTATCCCTACAGCTGAATATTTCTTTGATTTTCTACAGCAACGCCAATCAATGTTGGAAAATTTAAATCTTTTTGAAACCAACACTAAGGGTAAATTCAACCCCAACTCTAATAATGTTAGTAAAAATAGGGTGACATTGGTATCTAGTTTAAGTTCTTCACAACAGTACCATTCTAGTTCTTCTCGGGTTAATAGACCGAGCTGTCTTCATTGTTCAGACCCCTCTCATCTTATATACGGTTGTTCCAAATTTATGTCCTTATCACCTCAAGAGAGGTATCAGATGGTCAAAGCTAAAAAACTTTGTGTAAATTGCCTGAATAGTACCCATAGTACTACCGATTGTAAATCCCTTAGGAGATGTGCAACTTGCAATAAGTCTCATCATAGTTACTTACATTTTGACAGTCAGAACAGATTGCCAAACAACTCTAACAATCGTAATAATCCTAGAGCCTCCTCTTCCGGAAGCCCCAATGTAACCTCTCTATCCAATGTAAATAATCACCCCTCTCCTATTAATGTACATAATAATACGTCCCCAGATCAAATTAATAGATCTAATTTCATAAATACCAGTTCTGCATCACCTAATCAATCACCTGAACCTCCGGAGTCAGTGA
The DNA here is from genome assembly GCA_963921935.1 of Galeruca laticollis. Classification (NCBI taxonomy): domain Eukaryota; kingdom Metazoa; phylum Arthropoda; class Insecta; order Coleoptera; family Chrysomelidae; genus Galeruca; species Galeruca laticollis. The sequence goes on along the minus strand of OY998183.1, from coordinate 48,365,217 downwards.
GATATCAAACTGCTTTGGCTGCCATGTCAGCAAAAGACAGTATTGTACTATTGCCTACGGCTTTAGTGAATGTTAATGGGTTCAATGGTCGGTGTTTGGTTGGACGAGTTCTTCTTGATTCCGCTAGTCAAATGAGCGTTATTAACCGTGCCTTTGTACAAAAATTGAATTTAGTCTCTCGAAAACAAACTCTTAATATTTCCGGATTAGGTAGCAATAACTACACCTATAGTAGAGAAGTGGTAGATATCACATTTAATTCTCAAATTGCACCTTACAGTACTTTCACTATATCTTGCTCGGTCATAGATAAAATAACAAATAGTTTACCACAATCTTCTATCTCACCTTCTAATTTTAAAATTCCATCCCATATAAAACTTGAGCTAGCTGACCCTTTATTCTTTGAATCCGGTCCAATAGATCTTCTTATTGGCTGTGATTTATATCATTACCTGCTTAAGGGGACCGTACTTAAAACGGATCCTTATTCTCCTTCCTTCATAGATACTCACCTGGGATATGTTATCGCGGGTCCTATCCCTTTGAGAAATGCTAACTCCTCCCAGCATAAACCTAAGTCTGCTTATTCCTTTTTGACGGTTTATAATGATCAAGTCTATCAATATTCTGACCTCCAAAGGACAATGGAGAAATTCTGGGAGCTTGAGGAAATTCCCGAATGTCCATCACAAGATCCCAGCGAGGAATATGTTGAACAACTATTTCGGGATACAACCGTTATCCTACCATCGGGGCGGTATCAGGTAGATATGCCTCTACTCGCAAATCAGAATAAAAAACTAGGCCAGTCATTCGGTATAGCCATCCAACGATTCTCTTCTCTTGAAAGAAAATTCAATGCTAATCCTACCCTTTTCTCTGAATATAAAAAAGTAATTTCAGAATATCTAACACTCAATCATGCTCAAGTCATTCCTCTGTCTTTCTATAACACTGTGTCTAATGATTTCAAGTATTTTATACCCCATAGGGCGGTGATACGTGAGGAAAGCGCATCCACCAAACTTCGGATCGTGTTCGATTTTTCGGCTAAAACCGATTCAGGTTTCTCTCTTAATGATTTAACGTCGAAGGGATACCAAGTTCAGGATAACCTATTCGACATTTTGTGCAGATTTAGATGCTATAAATATGTCCTGTGTGCTGACATCAAAATGATGTATAGATTCATAGATATCAATCCCATGCAACGCTATCTCCAAAACAAACTGTGGAGGGATAACCCCACGAAACCCCTTCAATGTATCCAATTATCTAGGCTTAGTTTCGGACAGAACTGTGCCCCTTTCTTGGCCACCCGAGTCTTGAAAGACATTGCCTTAAATAGTCCCGATTGTCCAAATGCGCAGCAGGCTATTCTTCATCAAACCTACATGGATGATATCTTAACTGGAACCAATAAGGAAATGGACTTACCGGCTCTTTATGCCGAATTGACAAATATGCTTGGAAAACATGAGTTCCAACTTCACAAATGGCAATCAAATTCATTCAAGTTTTTACAGTCAATCGATGAATTACCTAACGCTGAATTGGATCGTAGTTTTGACGATTCGTCAAGCAAAATTCTAGGACTAAAATGGAATCCTGCGTCTGATATTTTACACATCCAAACTGCCAAGTTGGCTGATTGTTCTCATATAACGAAACGAAGGATATTAAGTACCGTCGCCAGTACATTTGACCCTCTTGGGTTAGTAAACAATCTGACCGTGTTTGGCAAACTGTTAATGCAATCGGTCTGGAAATCCCAGATAGGGTGGGATGTTCCCATTTCCGACACATCCATAATTACTCAGTTTAATAAATTCCTTTCTTTATTAACTGAAGCTGCTCACTTCCGAGTACCCAGATACCTATTTAACCAAAAAATTATTACTTCGTGTTCTCTCCACGGGTTTTGCGATGCCAGTCAAAAGGCATACGGAGGGTGTCTCTATTTAGTAGCGATCTACGCTGATAATTCTAGATCCTCTCGCTTAATTTCTGCTAAATCTCGTGTGAATCCTTTGAAAATTACTTTAACTATTCCCAAGTTAGAGCTGTGTGCAATGGAGCTGTTGTCCACTTTAGCTCGCAGAATAGTTCAGATTCTGTGCATTTCTCTTCACATCTCTTCCATAAATTTATGGTCCGACTCTCAAGTCGCTCTCAGTTGGGTGAAACGGTCTTCTAATGATTTTTCTCCCTTTGTAGCTCGGCGTGTCCTAACCATTCAAAACAATAGTAAAGAGTTTATATGGCGACATGTCAAATCCGATTTAAACCCAGCCGATTTACTTTCTCGTGGTAAATTCTCATCTGATGTCTGGATTTTTTGGTTCGAGGGTCCTCGATTTCTACTTGAATCTAAAGATTTTGATTCTATGGATTCTTTCGAACCTATTGACGACTTGCCTGAAGTCAAAAAGGTCAACCTTGCTATAGTCAACAGCGACTTAAACTTTTGGGAACCTATATTTTTCCGATTCTCAAAATTTATAACCTTAAATAGGGTTATAGCCCATATATTCAAATTTATAAACCTATCGAGGAGAAAATTCAGAGACGTTGGTTCGTTATCTGTTGACGATCTCCGAATTGCCCATGATTTTATAATCAAACAAATTCAACATAAACACTTCTTCAACGAAATTCGTTGTTTAAAAACTAACGTTCCGATTGGAAATAAAGACTTAATTCCATTGAACATTTTCTTGGATAATGACGGCCTTCTAAGAGTGGGTGGCCGATTACAATTTTCTACTTTACCTTTCAATCAAAAATTTCCCTTGCTGTTACCACAAAATGATCATGTTGTTGATTTGCTAATAATACGGGAACATCGCCGTCTTGGCCATGGTGGAGCCCAAAATGTGTTAGGAAATTTAAGGCTACAGTACTGGCCCTTGAATGGCACTCGTCCTGTCAAAAAATTGATAAAAAGCTGCATCACCTGTTTTAGATTTAATGCCCAGTTCGCCTCTCAAATAATGTCCCCGTTACCCCTTGACCGAGTGCAAAAATCTCGCCCCTTTTTCAAAACTGGCATCGATTTTGCTGGACCTGTACAAATTAAATCTTCGCGCTTAAGAAAAGCCCCTATACAAAAGGCCTACATTGCCATATTCATATGCATGGTGACAAAGGCGATCCATATCGAATTAGTAAGTGATCTCTCTACCGATGCATTTATCGCCACTCTTAGAAGATTTCTCAGTCGTAGAGGGAATCCTCAGACTATCTATACTGATAATGGTTCCAACTTTGTTGGAGCAAGAAATCAATTACGAGAACTCTCCATTTTTCTCAAATCTTCCGAAAGTATCAATAAGATACAGTCTTTTCTTTCAACTACAGAAATTAGTTGGAAGTTTATTCCTCCGCGGTCACCGCACTGGGGTGGCTTATGGGAAGCGGCTGTGAAAAGCGCCAAATCCCACCTCACCAAAATAATTGGCAATTCGTGCCTTACCTTCGAGGAACTCTCCACGGTTCTGAGTCAGATCGAAGCTATCTTGAACAGCAGACCATTATACCCGATGTCAAATGATCCTACCGATCTATCTCCTTTGACACCAGGTCATTTTTTGATCGGAGCACCTTTAACCGCTTATCCCGACCGCGATCTATCTACCATCCCTGTAAACAGATTAACTTTTTGGGAACAATGTACTAAGATGAACCAAGAATTCTGGAAGAGGTGGAGCACCGATTATCTGCATCGACTGCAGCATCGACCTAAGTGGTGTAAAGCCTCAAACAATCTTCAGCTTAATCAGCTTGTACTAGTGCAATCGGAGGACCGTCCTCCTTTGAATTGGCCCCTTGCCAGGGTAGTGGAACTACTAACTGGCAAAGACGGCAATGTTCGTGCCGCACATGTAAGAACTGTGGATGGAGTTTATATTCGTCCTATTACTAAGTTAGCTCCTCTACCATGTATGGACTGAGTTCTATCTACATTTGGAGTGGAACGTATTTTTTTTTTTCTTTTTTCTTTTTCTTTTCTCCTTCCTTCTTGCTTAAAATTTGGATTCTGCTCCTAAACTGTTCCTCTCATCTTTGCCCCGGCCCCCAGTATGTAGGAATTTCCCATAAATTCCTACAATGGATCTTAATTTAACATTAAGCGAAAGGTTCGAAGTTTAAATCTCCGCGCCTTTTATTCATGTTCACGGAACCAATTGGTACCTCCCGCGCCATAAGTCGCAAAATTACCGCCAACGAAAGGCAATCAGTAGTCTTGGCTCACCTCTTGTGACGATATGATCAAGTGTTGATTCATTGGTTTAAATACATACCTAATTTCGTTTATCAATTTAATGTAACTGCAACTAATGAGAGTGTAAATATGACGTGAAGTGCTTTTCCGACATTGGTCGGTGAATTTCTGTATTGTAAGTACTATTTTTATTAAAAATTATTGTTTGAATCCGCATGGTCGCCTAGACCGGTTCAACGGTAGTTTAGCGCTGTTGCCGTATCCAATACTAAAGTTTGGTACTTCGTTCTTGTAAGAATTCAAATAGAGGGATTGTGAGTGAGCCGTATTTTTATTACTCCTTTATTCTCACGACAATTTCAGCGTTCCCGTCAACAAAAGGTTGGCGAGTCTTCTTGTTTTAAAATACTCAAAAACATGTCGGGAAGGAAAGGATCAACCAACTAAACTTAGAGGAACCAGCCAAATATCGCTAAGGCGAATTTCCCTTCTCGTACAATACTTCTCCTCCTTCCTACTTCATCTGAACAGCGTACATCCCTGTATCCAATTCACGATGGAAGTGGAAGATAACTCATCTCTACCATTTATTCATGTCATGATTAAAAAACTTTCACCAAATGGTTTCTCACACTCCATCTATCGCAAACCTACTCACACCAACCGTTTTCTCAATGCCCATGCCCATCACCATCTGACCCAACTTAATTCTGTCATCAACACACACTCGTATCCCGATCCATATCTCTGTCTGACGAATCCAATCGACCATTAGAAATCAATTTTCTAAAGCAAACTCTAATTCAAAATGGTTACAAAGAATCCCAAATCAACAGAAGCTTTAAGAAATTTTCAACTCCCACTCCATCACCTTCCACCATCGACTTAGACAGTCAATTAAAAATATCCCTTCCTTACATTAAAGGAGTGACAGTCCGAATCTGTAAAATCTTCAAACCCCACGGTATTCGAACAATCTTCAGACCCCAACAGAAAATGTCCCACCTAATTAGATCTGTCAAGGATAAAATTCGCAATTAACAGCATGGAGTATATGAAATCCCTTGCTTAGATTGTCCCCGCACTTACTTAGGTCAGACCAACCGACGTATCTCCGTTAGAGCAAAAGGACACTCATTGTCTGTCAGTAATTCCGATCCTTGTAGAACGGGTGCAGTTTCCGCAACGAACCGCGAAGCGGTGATTACTACAAAAAGTCATTGTGATAAGAGTTTTACATACTATTTTTTATAATGAACGTGCAAAAATGTTTTTGATAAAAATAAAATCGTAATTAGAGATTTTTTGTTTCTTTATTTATGTTGGTAACAGTTGACAGAATTCGTAACTAACAGTTGACAGAATTCATAAATTTGAAAGTTCGTTAAGTTACTAATACATAATTTGGAATTTATGTATAATATGAAACTGAACAGCGAATTATCATGCACTCCATCAGAACTTATAATTATATATTGATTATTTTTAATATATTTTGTTTCTATTCAATTTATTTTAATTCTTCAAAATTTATAGAAAATGTAACAACTAATGTCAGTCTGTCAGCCAAACGTTAAGCAGTGCATGCAACTGTATAAAAAGTTATAAAAAAACGATGTCGTTATTTTTGTGAAACTGTTTTCGATGTCACAAAGTAAATTTTGTATACGTGAATTATAAAAATTCTGTTGTGTATCTGTTCTAGGATTTATACAGGATAAGATGGAGTTTCTGTGTTAAATTGCGTTCAATTTCTTATTATATTTAATAAATAAAAAAAAATTCAAACATTTAAAATTTTTAAGTTTAGACCACAAAAATTATACCTTTCCATTTTTAACGGAGCCTTTGATACTTATATTATATGAGTCTTAATTTTCTTGAATTCTCTCTAAACCTACTATATTTCAACCATTCTTTCACAGTTTTCACAACTAGGTCGTCGTTCTCTTCTCCATTATGATTGATTTTAGCTGCATCTAAAATTGTTTCTACTATTAAAATGATGGTATTAAGTAAAGTACAAATAATTCACAGTGATTTAGTTGAAATATTTCTACATATTCATAAACAACATTTTTTAAAAGGCATTGATTCTGAAGTGGGGGATATTACGTTTTTTGGAATAAGGAATATTGGGTTGAAATATTTCTACATATTCATAAACAATATAACTAAAATATACTACAGATAATAGTTATTTATGTAACAAGTGCAAAAAGTGGGTGTTTTTTGCACGCAACGTGTTGCATACAAATTTTTTCACAACAAAAAAAATTTTTTATTTAGGGCACTAACTGTAGAAACTACCTACTATGATTTAACTTAAACTTTAGGAACTACTCTCACCATTGAGTTCTCAGACTAAAGTGATGAGGGTTTGATAGCATCAGATCTTTTTGGAAAATACGCAAGAAAATTTTTCTGTGAAATTAACACCTTTTTTATCGAAACACCACTCTTTAAAACGATTATAACTTATTTCATATTGTTTTCTTGATTTACTAGGTAATAAGTTTAATGACTTTTGAAGAGGTCCTAACGGATTCTCCTTCATATCTATCATCTATTTTTTCAATAATATTACTCATTATAAAACTTCAAACTATGTAATTGTTAGAATCAATTCTTGACTGACGTTTCTAGAACTGCAATTGCATTATTCAAATCATAGTAGAATAGTCGTGAGCACATATATCTGTTGGAGGCGTTTATTTACATTTGTGTTCATAATTTGTAATAACATTTTCAATAAACCCCATTTTTTTATAATTTCGTAATGTAGCCACTAATTAATATGATTGAAAATTATACTTACTGTTTGGACCCTTACTTGGTGGAATCTACTCATTTTACTTTTTTAAATGGAACTACTGTTTCTAAATAATTGTACAGTATAATCATTTTTTCATTATACTGTGGAATTATATAGAAACAGTAGTTTCATTGAAAAAGGTAAAATGATTAATATAAAATATGTTATTGTTCAAAACGTAATACAATCTCATAGAAAATGGACTGAATATTTGACATGATTACAAAATGCTATACTAGAATGACACATGCAATAAAATTAATAATGCATTAGAGCAATAAAGAACTAGTTTTTCCACTAAATAGAGTTCAATAAACTTTAGTTTTTTGCATGAACGTAGAAAAATACCATAGTTTCAACGTTATAAATACGTTTGAAATACAATCAATGTGCCAACAATAAAAATTCAACAAGTAACATCAATCTGATTATACACTAATGCCCGTATTCACCACGCGTCGTTCAATGCTAACAAGAGAAAGCGTTAAATACAACGAACCGTGATAATGCATATTTCCTACAATAACAATTTTAAATGGTTAGCTACAACTACGCCATTTTGCATCAACCATGCTTTGTAGATTTAGACGATTGTAGTAAACTAAAATGTTACTTACCCTGAAGAGATAGCAGTTTTACAGCAACGACAACAATAATAACCCACACACCGATCTCACCAAAATTGAACAGCTATGTTACATAAATTATTGTAAATTTGTATTGCAAACCTACTAACTTGCACTTGTATAAGGAACGAATGCTGGCAATTACGCTATGTCGCATGCGCGGTACGTCAAAAACTATATGAGCAAGCTAAGTTTATATCACGCAAAATAGTATAAATAATGTAAGGAATACCACGTTAAAATAACGGACATAAAAAGCGTTTTTGTAAATGCATATGAGTTCAATTAAGTCGTTGTTTTCAAATTTAAAAAAGCGTTGTATGTACAACGTGTTGAAAAACATTACTGTATAACCGTTTATATCACGCGAAATAGTATAAATAATATTAAAAATACTACGTTAAAATAACGGGCATTAAAAGCGTTTTTGTAAATGCATATGAGTTCAATTAATTCGTGGTTTTCAAATTTGAAAAAGCGTTGTATATACAACGTTGTAAAAACATTGCTGTTCAACTATTTATATAACGCGAAATAGTATGAATAATGTTAAAAATACTACGTTCAAATAACGGGCATAAAAAGCGTTTTTGTAAATGCATATGAGTTCAATCGAGTCGTTGTTTTCAAATTTGAAAAAGCATTGTGAAAACAACATAGGTATTATAAACATTTACTGGATAATATTGTATATCACGGAAAATAGTATAAATAATGTTGAAAATATTACGTTAAAATAACGGGATTAGAAATTAGAAAGCGTTTTTGTAAATGCACATGAGTTCAATTAAGTCGTTGTTTTCAAATTTGAAAAAGCGTTGTATATACAACGTGGTAAAAACATTGCTGTTTAACTATTTATATCACGCGAAATAGTATGAATAATGTTAAAAATACTACGTTGAAATAACGTGCATAAAAAGCGTTTTTGTAAATGCGTATGAATACAATCGAGTCCTTCTTTTCAAATTTAAAACAGCATTGTGAAAACAACATATTATAAACATTTACTGGATGACATTGTATATCACGGAAAATAGTATAAATAATGTTGAAAATATTACGTTAAAATAACGGGATTACAAAGCGTTTTTGTAAATCCATATGAGTTCAATTAAGTCGTTATTTTCAGATTTAAAAAACCGTTGTATATATAACATGTTAAAAATAATACGGTATATCCGACTATATCACGCGAAATAGCATAAATGATGTTGAAAATACTACTTTAAAATAACGGACATAGAAAGCATTTTTGTAAATACATTTGAGTTCAATTGAGTCGTTGTTTTCAAATTTGAATAAGCGTTGTATGTACAACGTGTTAAAAACATTTCTATATAACCGTCTATAACTCGCGAAATGGTATAAATAATGGTAAAAAATACTACGTTAAAATAACGGCCATAAAAAACCGTTTTTGAGAATACATGTGGGTTAAGCTAAGTCGTTGTTTTCAAATTTGAAAAAACGTTTGGAATATAACGTTTCGAATTCAACCAATTTTTCAACGTTGAAAATTCAACAAGTAACGTTGAAATAACATTAAAACGTTATAAAAACGTTTTTTTACGTAGGTGTGTTTATTGGGGGTACTCATATTCCTTCTTAATAACATGTACGACTTCTTGTTGGCTCATCTCATAACATTTTTACATTTTGTACAACCTCTTTACTCAGTTTTGGAGTTCAATTATATTTTCGCAATTCTGATTTCACGTTAGCCCATAATAACTCTAAGGGGTTAATATGCAATAGTATGGAGGTAGTCTTAGGAGGAAGTGACCTCGTGCTTTCCACAGTTCGTCAATATAATTTATATAACTTTAAACTATTTATAACAGTAGGAAAATCTTTTTATGTTGAGCCTTTCGCACGATTGTTATCAGACATAAATACAAATATTTCAGCTTTTGAACTGCTACTATTTGTTATCTTGCGGAGTTGTCGCGAGTCATGCAATATACAATGCATTCTCCATAACGATAACTGACTGAGGTGGAATATTAGGTAGAAGCTGTTCTCTAAACCAATATTCAAATAAGTCTGCTGTCATGTCTTCATGATAATAGATCATTTTGAGGTGACGTCACGACAGGTCCGCTACATTGCCGGTAGGGCATACAAAACGTTCGCTTCATTGTGAACAATAGAAAAGATCGAGTTTTAAAGTGTGAATAATTCAAAATTCCGGGGTTATATTCTGTTGTGGGATCTTCTAAAGGGACAGGAAGGGATAAAATTCATTATTTTAGAAACCCTAAAGCCTCACAAAACCGAGGAGACATGCTGAACGCCTTATCAAAATATCGTCGAGAACGTTGGGTCAGAACTTTAAAACGGGGCAATTTGAGCGACATATTCCTTAAACATGCACGAATTTGTACAGTGAATTTTGTATCAGGTGGGTAAATAATATTAGTATATGGGAAATACAAAAATTATTATCCAAAATGTTTGAATTTATAGTTAAATATGTTGTTAAACTAAACGATTTTTGTACAACTTCTTAGGAGAATCAGCCAAACTGTAAGTTAGGGATAGCCCTGATTGGGTCCCTTCTGTAAATGTGGGATACAATAGCATCAAAACACAGGATGAGCAAAGTGTGGAAAGGCATGTTATATTTGTTAAACGAAACTTCTTAAAATGGTCAGTATTATTGTTATTTAAAGAACTTGTAATCTTCTTTTTCTTTAGGATGAGGTAGATAAAGCTGGGAACTCCGCATTAATTATAGAACCCATAGCAGGTCAATTTACAGAAGCCATAGACATTTCTGAACTGTGCAACGAACACGAAACTCGAAGGACTGTTAATATTCAAACAGATTTCTCTATGGATGTCATTTTCTAAACATAGACTCGTTCCATAAAAACTAGCCTCATGAAAATTGTTCTTTAATATAGTGTATAGTGTGTATATATAGTGGTGAAGTTTTAAATAAAAAAAACTGGATTGTACATGACCAAAATTAAAAATTAAGTCTACATCAGATTTCTAAAAAGGAGTGAATTTTTATCATAACAACGGAATGTTATAGAAATAGCAATTATTAATAAGAAATTGTCAGATAAATAAAAACTTAGAAGCGAATAATATACCTTTAATTCCCAATAAACAAGAACATAACAAGTCTTTTTGTGGTGTTCTTTTTAGAGACTTTTCGTAATATTTATTTAAATCGTTAATAAGATATCTCCTAGATGTCTTAATTTTATTACCAACTCTATTAACATCCATGTCATGTAAATAATACATATTTTTGATGTACACAGGAATACTTGAATTCGCAGTTACATACACATCCTACGAACTTCTTTTTAACAACTTTCTATAGGAAACATACATACGATGTTAATTTGTATACTTCTCACTAATGTCACATACAGAACGTTAGTGTAATATTACAAATTAACATGTTTCTAAGATGATCACATGTTGCAGTTAGTTTAACATCTTTCGAAATAATTTTTAGTAACATCCTACTATTACGTCTGTACGATGTTAGTTCCTAAAACTCTCAGTTATATTTCATATCAAACATCACAGTAACATACAAAAAGAAGGAAACAGAAGAGGAACTGACGAACGAAACAAACAGTAGTTATCTGTGGAATCAAATGACAAGCATGAAATGGCGGATGGTTTTCAGTTATGTGTTATATTTTATTTGCAGGAAGCACATATTTTGCAAGTAGTACTTGAATAAAGTGGTCTTCGTTTTCGTTAGTCCCTACTTAGCTACAGTTTCTATACTTATTGTTGCAAACATTATGCAACACGAAATACACTAAAATTTATAAGTGTAAAGTTCTTATCCTAGATGTCGTCTGCGGCAGGCATCTGCGGTTGAATCATGCGCAGAGCAAAAATATAGCCTGCGGCAGTATAACTCAAAACATGGTGCAAGCAAGAGCTCTCGCGTACGAATGCGTTGTAACTACGCTGTACAATAATTTTAAGTATTAAAAGAATCTGGCTTGTTCCCACAAGTAGTGTAAAGTGTTTTTAATACGCATACAATCGGGCAAGTACCCATAGACAACAAACCATTTCAACAGTGCAGTTGATGTGTAAATATGTTAGTGTAAATAAACTAGTGTAAATATATGTAAATAAATTGTACATAGCAAGTAACATCGAAGGAAACTTATTTATTTTAACACAGTCCACAAACCTATGAGTGATATGTGCGTAATCAAATTGTACATATCAAACATTATGGTCAATCGAGCCAGACGTTATTGAGATTTCGCAAGAAAATATCGTGTAATCCAACAGACAAATTTGTGATTTCGTGAAACTGGTAAAACACAAGTGCCAAAAATTGGTAAGAATCGATATTATAGATTTACAAGATGGCGTCTTATCGTGCCCTAAAAACTGTTAAGTGAAAAACTGAACAAGTGACGTCGATGCCATAGAAATCCACAAACTTTGAAAGACTGAATTCGTCTCTCATCCACGAGAGGGCGGTGAAGTCAAATCTGACAAAACTAGAAGCCACCAGTGCTAAAAGATGTCGCCATTGTAATATAAACAAATATGAACTATTAAAAATCAGCTGATTCAGGCCAGCAGTTATATCAAAGATTACAGTATACTTTACCACTATCACTAAAGGGTCATAAAAACTACATTTTTAAATGCTTTAAAATTTTCATACAACGGGGTCTTTTCTTAGAAGGTGATAACCCTGAAATCTTTAAACTGCAACTTCTGTTAAGTAATAAAAAAGAAACACACTTCAGAACCAAAATCCAATACGTTAACACATTAAGAAGGTCTATGCAACAAATCCATAAACAATCAATGATTTGCATAATCGCATACTTGAAGAAATTGCTAATATCACTAGGGATATCCTCCAAAGGGTTGAAGATTTCATTTAGGAGCGTTTGGGTCGGAATTAAATATGTATTTCTGTATTCTCTAAATTTTTGTGCAACTGTTAAGTTACCTCTTTTAAAACCGAATCGTCCATTCGGGATCAATATAAGACGGTTTCCATAGTCAATAATTAATGTTTTGTAAAATCTGTTATTCTATAACTAAGGATCCTAGTTATAGTCAATTTCACTCTGTATTTAGTAAACCTGATATTAAAATTCGTGTTTTGCTTTTAAATATAATTTGAGTCCGGTCCAGTATAAATTATTGAAATAGTACTTGGAAAAAATCAAATCAGCTGATTAAAAGATGTACACATCTAAGTATGTTAATTATTATGTAAAAAAGGTGAATTACCGTGCTCTTTGAACAGAGATAAGATTAAAGTATGTCAGGAAACAATTCGCTTATCATCGAAAATACGAGGTTGGAGTTTTCTGTTTCAGAACAATAATAATTATATAAGTTGTGGGTATTTGTACTAAGAGGTTAAATTCTTCACTAGAACGTGTCGACGAGACGGGTCACGTAGTTAAAAGCAAAATAGTTTCTTAATATGTCAGATAAATTGTCTTAAAAACAAAACCTCGCGTTTTGTGATTAGTTCAATGGTCATTATAATTTGATAATGATTGTCAATATTTATTGACTGTAGACCCATTGATTAAACTTTATACAAAGTAGATATCTAAAAATAATATAGGTTTTAATCTGAACACAGACTACTTTGACCCTCTGACGCGACATAGAAACACGTGGCCCACGTCATAATGCGCTTAATACAAAAATCCCACAAAAGGTTTTGTTGCTTAATTGTATTGGGCTGACGTGACTGAGAACGCGTTAGATAATTCAATCTGACCTTACACTATATTATGACGCATGGGAAGATATCAAAAGTACTAGATTTTTGACAATCTTGGAAAGGCGTCACCGGAAGTGGTTTCTCGTGTACCGTTTCCAGTGATTGTGTTCAATTAGTTTTCGTAATAACTAATGAATTAAAAAGATTTTTTCATAAACTAAAAAGTATAAAAACATCTCCTAATTAGCTATCTTCGAACACCACAATTTAAAAACATTACCCTGCGCATGCGCGTTTTCTATTTTTGACCACTAAACCGCTCTTCATCTCGTATTAATCGAGGCTATAAATCTTGGAACTTCTCGAATTCGTCTAGCTCCATATTGATAGGATGCACCCATACTCTAAATGAGTAAATGTGGGCCATACACAGAGTAGCCATTTCTTCTTAAAGCATGTTAAAAACACGGAGTATATTCGTGGTTTAATGTTAGAAACTGTTGTTGTGGTTTCATGTGCTATACATCAGGCTAGTGTCAACTTCGCTTCATATCTGACGTGGTCCAATGGTGCCTGACGTGACGTGAGGGTACGCATTTCTAACGTCAGTCTCAAACAATTATATTGGATTCGTTATAGTTTTAGTGACATCATATAGAGAGCCAAGCAGAACGCTTAATATCCATACTCCAGAATTGATCTAATGGCTTGTTTATACTGTTACGGAACAGCACACTTGTATAGTCCCTGAATCCGACTTTGTCTAAGCCATGTATGATAGTTGAAATTATGGCGGATGCGCGGAGATTTCTTAGAATTGTTTACGATTGTGACTATCTTATCTAGGGCTTATGTGACCACGATATGGAGAAGACGCTTCGATTAGCCCATCCTAAAACATTGGTCGATGCATTGACTGCTGCTCTTGAATATGAAGCAGCCACGATGGCTTCGGGATACAGCAAAGGTAGGACCATGCAGGAAGAAGGTGACGATGACAGACTTCGCCAGATCGTCAACCTGTTGAAAGGTATGGTATACGTGGAGCCGAAGATCAGGTGCTGTAATTGAGGCGAGCTAGAGCATGCACGCAGTTCGTGTAAGCGTCCCACGATTCCTGCAATCCAAGAACCTCTTAAATGCAAAGCAGCCACGAAGGGCTCGCGGTACAACAAAGGTAGGACCATGCAGGAAGAAGATGACGATGATAAACTTGACGAGATCGTCAACTTGTTGGAAGGTATGGCAGACAAGAAGCCGGAGAAGATCAAACACGGGAAGTGTGGCGAGCTACAGCACGTACGCAGGTAGCCTAAGCGCCCCAAGACTCCTGCAACCCAAGAACTCTAGTCACAGGGGAAATCAAACAGGGGTGAACGTCCAGCTGATGCGAATCACCGAAAAGCCAACTTTTTGCCTAGACGGTCATGCCCTGTAGACTATTCACAATGCAACAAGTCAAAATCTAAGGAAGTTGCAGTTTCAAGAATAACAGTAGTCAACGAGGAATGGTCACCCACCAGGATCAGAGAAGATCAGGAGAATGATCACCTTAAAATGATCCGGCAATGGAAGGAAGAAAATCGGCGACCTACCTGGCAAGAAATGTCAAGATTTTCACCGAAACTCAAGGCGTATTGGGCTCAGTGGGACTCCCTTGTCCTGGAAGGAGGGCAGTTAAAAAGAGTCCTTGAAAACTATGATGGTTCCGAGATGAGAGGACAGCTAGTTATCTCGGGAACAAGAGTAGCTGGAGTACTGAAGAAGTTACATGACAGTCCATCGGGAGGTCATCTGGGAGTGAAAAAAACCCTACAGAGAATCCGTGAGAGGTTTTATTGGATGATGTGAAGGACTGGTGTAAGAAATGTACGACTTGTGCTACGAGTAATGGACCACATCGCAAGAGAAGGGCACCCATGAAACAGTTCAATGTTGGAAGCCCTTTCGAAAGGATTGCTCTAGACATCGCTGGACCATTTCCGACGACAGAAAATGGTGATAAATACAACAGTGAAGTGTTGATATGGATCAATAATTAAGTTTGTGTGCATATAAATTAAGTGTTAGTGAGTAGTTTAGTGTTTAAAAAAATGAAGTAAGTGAACCCACCGAGTGTTCAAAATTTATCCCACCCGTAATAAAAATTTTAATAAACAAGAAAAACATTACAATACACTAACAGTTTATTCTCTCTCAAAATAACTATTTTGATTGAAAAGTGAATACAACAACAACATTGTTAGTATTCGAAACTTTTTGAAAATGTTCGTGAAAATTTAAATTAGACTATTAGCTTAGACTCTATCGTATTGTTGATGAGTTTTCTTGCCCGATAATGATTTTTTTAGTTTCATGGGAGTTTACTTCAACTTTGTTTCGTTCCAAATGTGGCAACACTATCTGATTCTATGAATAATAATCTTTCTGCCCAGATAGCACTATATATTCAATGGACGTACTAAAAATATTCGTTTTGGGATATTGTAATGTTCTATAGGCCCACTTTAAATATTTATATCTTTTCTCGAATATTCTATGGACCATGAAATGGGAAATTTTTTGAATATTCTATGAATATTTTTTAAATATCTCCTAGGAATATTCAAGAATATTCTGAGGATATCTGTTGAATGAATATAGCAAGATAATCCAGAATATTTATAGAACATTCCAATAAGCATATTCTACAAATAACCAAGTAATATTAGGAATATTATAAGGATATCTGTGGAACGTATATAGCAAAATTTCAAATATTTCTAGAATATACCAATATGGATGATACCTGGTGAGCGGGTGACACTGAATCATAGTACACCTCCCTTTTCATTTTCAGTTTCAAAGATAATTGATTGAAATTTGGGAGATCCTGTATACTTAATGAACGACAGTATTGTACATATCAATTCTTTTTCAACTTCTT
The DNA here is from genome assembly GCA_963921935.1 of Galeruca laticollis. Classification (NCBI taxonomy): domain Eukaryota; kingdom Metazoa; phylum Arthropoda; class Insecta; order Coleoptera; family Chrysomelidae; genus Galeruca; species Galeruca laticollis. The sequence goes on along the minus strand of OY998183.1, from coordinate 48,348,924 downwards.
GTTCCACCGGGAGTGATACCAACTTTCGTTCGATATCGCCAATTATTTTATCCATAAGCTCCATCAGTGTGAGAGAATAGAATTACCCGCCAGGGAAAGCTTCTCTCTCAAACTTATGGAGATTAAGGGGAAATTAATTGGCGATAACTCTCCGTAGTCTTTGGAGATAATATCACCATCAAACCTGGTATCCTTGGATTCCTTAGGATCATCCCTAACCGAACCATGTAATAACATACAGGGTGTTCCATTTGAAAATCGGAAGTTCATATCACTCCCGGTGGTACATAAGCGTCATTCAGTAAGCAAACAGGATGTCCTAAATAAAAATAAATACCATGATCCTGTGTTCCCTGGTACAAATTTTACAAATATCTAAGGAATATTTTGAAATGTCGAATTGTATATATAGGAAAAATATTTTTAATTGAAAAAATTAAAGCAGGGGAGACATAGAGTTCAATTTAATTTATTCATACATAAATATAAGATGTACCTCATAACATAACTGAAACTCAACTCAACTCAACTTCTTTGTTATGTTCTTGTCCAACTTTTGGACGCCATCTGAAACAATGAAAGAATTATATTTTTGATTAATAAGCAATTTTTATTCTACTATGATTTTTGTGTTTAACACTCGAAATATAATCCCAAAAATTGAAACTTAAAATATGAAATTAAACAAACATGTAATTCATAAAATAAGTCTTTCAGGAGACAAGTAAAAAGCAAAATATTCCAAACAAAATAGTAATTGGAAGTTATTTGTTTCTGGTACATGATATATTAAATTAATTTACATGTACATTTCAAAATAAAATAACATAATTATACCTACTACCGCTTCAAAGAGTTTTTCCAAAGAATTTTTCCCTTTATATCCATGCATACTGTACCCCTCCATGAGATACTCTATCAGAGATTTTTTGCAAAAATCTTTTAATATATTGTTGCAATCTTGCCAGACGTACAACCTAAAATTGCATTAATTTGGAAGTTAATCTCATTCATTTTAAAAATTGAACAACTATGGTTTATAAGCACAGTTACAACAAACAAACAAAAATCTAAGGCCGCCTTCATCTGTGTGAACAGTATACATATGCCTGAAACTAGACAATTGACCAACAATAACTTTTATTTACCAAATGTCAGAACCAATTTAAATTTGAATTATCAGATTACCAGATGTGTAGAGCTTTCTAGTCAATCCCAATTAATATAAGCAATAGAGGTAACTCTAGGCAATTTGATTGGAACTCATAGCATACATGTCGGTAACATAATTACGTGGAACTACATGAGAAAATAAAATTTTGTTGTACTTTTAGCGACGAGGTGAATTTCTACTCAGATACAAGCATACTTTTGCTATTGGGAGTTATGCTGGTGAGGATAACTAATGGATAAATGTCAATTGTAATTTATTCTTTTATCATTTATCAAAAAATTACAATAGAAAACATTTATCCATTAATTTTGTTGCAAAAATTTAGGAAAACCACAATTATTTTAATATTTTTATACACTAAAATATAAGAAGTAACACATAAATACTCCAATATTTCGAGGCAGTTTCATATTGAGTTGGATATAATATTGAATGTTCAACTGACAAAAAATTCATAGGATTATTTGTTCAGCAAAACTGACTCAACTTCTTCAAACTTTGCCTCATCATTTATTGGAAGTTTTAGCAGCAAATCGATAATTTTCTAAAAAATGCATTGATAAATCAACAGGCATTAAAAATATACATTGAAACGTACCTGCTTTGATGCGTGAGGTCGTATGGATTAGTTCCACCCGTAGCATAAGATACACCGTATAAAAAACATATTTAAACAACTTCACACTGGCAAAAAAATGAATAATTAATTAACTATCAAAAATAATGATCCTAATACCACTACTATTTCACCAATAACAATAACATATAAAAGATGATCGATGCACATTTGACTGGTTATTTTGAATTTGAACATTAAAAACGTTTTATTGGCTTTATTGAAGATTTAAGTGAATGATTTTGATTTTCCAATCATCACCCACAAGACATAAAAATTTAGTTTTATGCTCAGTATTGTAATGAACACAATAGTTTCTTGGTATATTAAGCATAGTAGTTTTCCACTACAATTAATAAAATAGTACTAATCTGTCCATGAATCAAGGAACATTCTGTTTTCTTTCGGTAACTTTCTTTTTTTTGAAGGCATATATACAACCTGGATTAAATGCTGCAACAACAAAGTATTTTGTGTTGAGTTATTAGATATTACACAAACTTTCAGTTGAGGGTGACTCATTGCCTATCACCTAAAAAATCTTGCTTGCATACCGGGATATACTTCAAAGTTACGACTGTTAAATTACACAAAATAAACGTGGAATTCATCACTCGTACGAAATCAGCATTATAACAAAAACGGAAAATTACAAAAAGGATGTTTGATGACTTTTAATATTTTTTGAGGCACACTTTACCTAAAGGTTTTACTCATTATTTCGATAATGTATTTCAGGACTAGTTAGTATTGAGACATTAGGTACATTTATACAGGATGACTTATCTCAGACATATCAATTGATCTGACATTTAGAGTCTCCCACTATTTTCGGTTACATCGGAAGCAGTTTGAAATTCTTTTATTTAAGAAAAAACACCCTATATATTCTTTCCATATATGATCAATACAAATCATTTCTAATTTATAAGGTGATTCAGAATTTTAATTCAAGATTATTAAAAAAAACGTTAAAATCATATCCCTTTCAAAAACTACCAAATTCATAGTTTTATGTTTTAAAACATTACAATATCGTCAAATTGTATACAAAAACTATACCTATTTAATTTATTATTAAATAAATGAAATTATAATCATTACGTAATTCACTTCAACTCTCATCTTTATTTTAATTTAACAGACACCACTAAACTAATGGCAACAAAAGATATATATAGAAAATTAACTAATATACATCCGTATCAGATAAAAATGACACGATCATAAACAGTTTTTTTACAAACAACCTTGAATGAGAAATCCTAACCTCAAATTACAACTTCTATTATAATTTTAACGACCTATATTACAACAGGTTGGCATTCAAAGCCGAAACAAGTGAATGCACAAACACAGGATGGCTCATGGCTTGCTAAGCTTCGATGATCCGTAGCTATTTAGATGACAAAGGAATCAACAGGTAGCCGACGCGATGTTGTCATATCTATATTGTCAATTTTATTCAACCAAAATAAATAAATTGATTTAACTACTGTTTAATAAATAGTATGTTGATTATATATCCCTTAAAAATTTTGTTTTTCTTCTGTTTGCAATCAATATATATGTTTCTTAAAATGTGTCCTTCCCAAGTAACTAAACTTACGGACTTAAAATTCGATCCATTCAAAATAATGATTTATTTAAAAATGTTCTTACTTTCAAATGCGGAAGCTGATTTATTTGAATTTTTTAGCAACTTTTAGATAAAATACTGTAGTTTCAAGATTATTATTCGGACATCTAAAAGTAATTCAGTATTCGCTGGATATACAGGAGGGAAAAGAAAACAATTATTTTTTCCTCTACTTTTGACACACCCTGTAGGTTAATTCTGCCAGTAGATCTACACACAATTAACTTTATCAAGAAGACTGATTTGTTTCCAACATTTTGTTTTTTTATTTATCCCGATATCTTAATTTGTTTGTGAAATGTGACGGTTTAAAGAAAATGCAACATTCTTAAATTTTTTATTCAGTTTTAGCAGAGTAAAACATAATTTCATAAACAAATCAAACAACAAATAAACTAATAACTATTACAAATTAATAACGGGTATTTCCCCCACGAGCGCGAATAACTGCCTCAATGCGTCGTGGCATACCCTCTATTAGATGTCGAATCTCCATCTGGTCAATCTGATCCCATTCTTGGACCAAAGCATCTCTCAAAAAATTTAAATTACTTGGAGAAGGAACTCGGTTACGAACTCGTCTGCTCATCATGTCCCAGACGTGTTCAATTGGATTGAGGTCTGGGCTACGTGATGGCCAGTTCATCCTTTGAATTTCTGTTTCGTCCAAATATTAAGATACTATCCTCGCAATATGTGGTCGAGCGTTGTCGTGCATAAACATGAATTCGTTTCCTATAAACGGTGCAAATGGAATTACATGTGGATCTAGCACATCACGAATATATCGGTTTGCTGTCATTGCTCCGCCGCCAACAATGACTAAATCAGTACGAGCTTCCATGCTTATGCCGCCCCAAACCATTACCGATCCTCCTCCATAACTGAGTCTTGTGAAAAAATGTGCTTGGTCAAACCTTTCGCCTCTTCTTCGGTATATTCTTTCACGGCCATCTGGAGAACGTAAACAAAACCTTGACTCGTCAGAAAATAAAATCTTACTCCAGTCATCGACATTCCAATGTTGATGCTCCCTGGCAAATCGAAGACGGGCTGTTCTGTAATTCACACCATACGTTGGTCTTAAATGAATATTGGTCTCGTGTTTTGATGGTAAAGTGAAGATTACTGTCACACCACCAGCGACATTTGATGTGAATGTTGACTCATCGGTAAAAATTATATTTCTCAATAAAAAGGGATACTCTTCTAACTCTCCTTGTATCAACGAGCAGAATTCAAACCGTCTGTCATAATCTCTATCTTTCAATGTATGCACAAACTGGGGTTTGTATGGATGATAACTGTTATTTTTTATAATATTTGCCATTGTCCCTCTACTTACTTCATTTCGGATCAAAGACATTCTTTTTCTCAATGACATTTTAGGATGTTCTAATACGGATGACATCACTTGTAATTGCGTGTCCTCACTGGCAACCCTCTTCTGGCGTTTTTTATTAAAATTATTGTGAACACTTCCAGATGTCTTAAATTTATTTATAATTTTTGAAACTGTCGAATGCTGAATATTTCTATTCTGATGTCTGTTGTTAAATATAGCTGCTGCTTCTCGATAAGTCTTATAATTATCTCCCACAATCAACACTATTTCAATTTTTTCCTCATTACTTAACCGAACCGCCATTTCTTGTATTTTATAAAATCTAACTAGCAATTTGACGTTTGCTGTCAGTGCATCCTAGATAACAAATCGTTCTATACGCAAATTGCTAATCTCCTGAATTTGTCAGGGCAATTCTGATACAGAGAAGTTAATAAACACAAAAAAAAATTTTTTTCATAGCAGATGGATAATATTGGATAACTGACAATAATTTTCAATTATGATCAACTTTTTTTGATAACAATTGTCAATATCCTCAAAAATGAAGGTACTTTACTCTTGAGCAAAAATTCATATTTTTTACATACCTCGTATACGACTAACAAATTTTGATATCTGATGAGTGCATTCCAGGTTTTGAACCATGCACAAATTTTTATGAAGAATAATTTTTCTTCATAAAACTAAGAATAAAAAAGTTTTCCATATGGTTCCGACTTAATTGGGCACACTCTACATATAATAATTATTCATTTAATATATCATTATCGCTATCATCATTTGTTCTAATAATTAGTAGTGCTATATTATTTACAATATGAACATAGGATTTTTCCACTTTTTTAACATGTGTAACAGAATTTGCCCAACTTTGTGTAAGGATGTTAAAAACTTCAGTTTCTATTAGTTTAAGTATACTGCAGTTAATACCGGGGCAAATATTGTTACTACGAGTAGCAGATTTCTGTTGGTACCAATCATGTTCAATGGAATAAAATAAACAATGGTACGGTGGAAGTCTTTTGTAGTTTTAATAAATGTCATTATCATACATGCGGTTTTGAATTATCAACTGCCTATTATTACGCTATCCGTATGTACATTTGGAATTAGCTTGTGTTTGGACCAAATTATTTTATTTTTAATACTTTAATAGTGAAATTACGTTTTCAGGATTTGCAGTTTATTACATTCTTATGTACGGAACTATTCTTACCCAGGCCCGTGCTGGGTACTTGATAAGGGCGGTGGGGAGGACTCCAACAGGGCAACACGCACACACATAGACGCGTGCGTATTACGTATTCGCGACACAAAGAAAAAATTGTATTCAATGTTGTAAGCAATTTCATATCTGGATTTGTTCGAAATACGTCATAAACAGGATAGGATGTTTATAATCAAAATAATACTTATTCACGTTGAAAAATCGGTTTGAATTAGAAATGAATACCCAATTTTGTAGGAATCTTAACACAGTAGTTTTGGAAGAAAAGAGCGTTTTTAAAACAAGCTTAAATTAATAATATACAGAAAACTCAAATTTTTTGTATTATTTTGTTCCATAACTTAAAAGTTCACACTCAACAACTCACTGGATGAGAATGATTTCACAAGCTGGAAACATCTTTTGAGTTCATTTTCCAATTATGCACGGGACAGTCGCATCGTTTCGCTACTCGATTCACAAAGCTTACTAATGGATAAATAAATGAGAATCTATGTTGTATAAAAATCTCTTTACTTATGCATGAATACAAAAGCTTCAAGGTGGTCATTGGTCATGGAAGCACGTAGCCTAGTTTTAATCATTTTCAATTCTGAAGTTATACTATCGCAACTTACTTGCGTTATTGGTATTGTAAGCAAATATTTGTAAACTCTATACTATACTGAACGCAGTACATATTGCACTTTACAATAACTCCAAAAGCACAGTAGAGATCTGTGTCATCGATATGAATATCTTCATCTACAACAAACTCACAATCCTGGAAATCAGTTCAAAAGCATCAGTACAATAGTCCTCCTCTAGAGACTGCTTGGATACTGAAAGTCAGGCTTTAGCAAAGGAAACAAGTTTCTTTTCAAGTTTCCCTTTGTTTGTTGTTGGCATCAGCTCACAAACCTTATGCAGTGCTTTTATAGGAAGTTCAGATTTCACATGTTGTTTGAATACATTTGGGTCGAAACAGTCATGTGAATTTAAAACTCCTTATGTTTCAAAAACGTTATCTCCATTGTCTGAATTATAGTATCCATAATGCAATTGAATAAACGAGTTCTAAACAAATCTTTAGGTGAAGAGGTAATACCTTCATCTTCACAAACTTCTCCTGTCATCTTCTCGACCTTTCTTTTGAAATCATGTTCGATTACGATATCCCCCGCGGAGTTGTCTAAAGACATCAATATTGGTTGATATATATATATATATATATATATATATATATATATATATATATATATATATATATATATATATATATGTATATAATATGAACAATTTGGTTGCTACCAGAATTACATCAAACATGTTTCTAGCATTTTTGACTATCAAAACAGATGAATCTAGAACCCCCAAGCCTGAGCATATTCCAAATTCCTTGTCTGCAACTAATCTGTTGATGAAATTGTTATCTTGACTATCTGTAGGAAATAGTTGCAGCTAACATAGGTTTGCAGCTTAACAGTTTTTGCAGAATAGCTAAAGCATCACTACTTACTTTTGCGTTGAATTGTTCTCATGTAGATATTTTAAACAAAGGTACCGTAAGTTCGAAGTAGACATATTTAGGAGGTCGTGGGTTTCCCTCTTATTTATTAGTGTTTGGAGACCAATCATCAGTTGTACCGTAAATCTTGATATATGCATCACTTCTACTCCGCCATTGCGTTGCTCTGATTATTTCCAGTTTACACACTGGGTTTTTTTCTATAAACATTTCTTGCCTTTTCATTGATTCTTTCAAAAACACTTGTGTTTTTTGAAGAATACTAAAAAATGAGATTGTGATTGCAAGACTTTGAGCTGCATCACAAATAATTAAATTCAACACGTGAGCATAGCACCACGTATGTACATGTGTTGGGATTATATGAGTTATCTTTTCAATAAAATTTTAAATACATCACATATTCCCGAATATTGGCGCAGCAGCATCACTATTCCCATCTTCAAAAAGGGGCAAAAGACAGCACCTGAAAACTACAGGGGCATAACCCTGCTAAGTACGTCCATGAAACTGCTCACTAGCATCCTAAAAGACAAATTGGAATCACGTATCAAGAATAGAGAGGAACAGCTTGGTTTTCGAACAAATAGGTCAACAACGGACGCTCTCTTCATAATGAAACAACTAAAGGAGAAATCAATAGAGTTTAACAAGCCTGTTTACATCTGCTTCATAGACTTAACAAAGGCATTCGACAAAGTGCGCTTGACAGACGTCCTACAAATTCCAACAAAAAGACAGTCCCCGTCCCAAATCACCAAACTAATTAAAAACTTAAACACTGGAAATGTGACAAAGATCAAGTCAGGAGAACAAACTACATCCAACATAAAAACACCAGGCGGAATTAGGCAGGGTGACAGCCTGAGCCCTTTCCTTTTCAACCTCCTGATGGATGAAATAATACAACAAGTCACATCCTTAGATTTGGGGTACAGAATGGGCCACTCAAAAATATCTATGGTCTGCTATGCAGACGACGCAGCTATTATAGCAGAAACGGAGAACGATCTTCAGAGACAGCTGTTTAAATTCTATCAAGTCAGCCAACAACTTAACATGGCAATTTCAACATCAAAAACCAAAGCTATGACATTCTCCAGAGAAGCTGTCAGGTGTAAATCGGTTGTAGAGGATAAGCCAATCGAGCATCTCAATGTCTTTAAATATCTAGGCATGGACATCTGCAGCTACCACGATCCGGCGAAAGAAGTAAGAAGTCTCATAACTAAAGCAGCAGCTCTGTCAGGATGTCTTAGAGATGTGATATGGTCAAACCAGCACATGGGAACAGATAGCAAGATGAAGATCTATAAGACTTGCATCAGACCTATTATGACTTACGGAATAGAAGTACGCGAAGACACAAATAAAACAAAAAGTATGCTGCGCTCGGCCGAAATGAAAATCCTACGAACTATCCTAGGGAAGACCAGACGGGACAGGATAAGAAACACTGACATACGAGCTCAATGCAGCATAGTAGACATAGTCAGATGGGGCAGACAGAGACGAAGAGAATGGTACGCGCACGTACGAAGAATGGACGAAAACAGATTACCGAGAATAATGATGGAAAGCAAGCCACATGGAAATCGCCCACCAGGAAGACCCCCAAAAAGGTGGCAGGAAAGCTGGCAGTCCACCTCGCAAGAAACCATCCAGAGACGGCTTCAGCAAGCAACAGACCAATAGGTCTATTTAAAAGAAGAAGAAGAAGAAGATCTTTGGAGTCAAATCATTGTACGGACCATCAAATACATTGACTATTCAATCCTCAATAAATATTCCTTGTCAACTTAGAGTGGTATTTAGTGTATCCAATAGACCCCCTCCAGATGTTGAAGTTACAAATTTCAGTGCCAAGAGTCTGTCACACAGTTCCTGTCCATGAACAAAGCGAACTACAAATGTACATTGGCCGTTACCTGCAATGCCAATCGTTATGTCAATCATTATTGAAAACGTAACTGCCGTCTTAACATCTGTAGATATTATTTCTTGCATTTCATCACGAATTATTCATTACAATGTTGTTATTTAAATATGACAGAAAAATTATTTCTTCCCACTACTTCCTTTCCTGTTTCCTATAGGCGCATAAGGCGCATTAGGCAGAGGGCTCAGATGGACATGTCCACCTGTCCGTTCGGGCCAGCACGGATCTGATTTACCTACAATTATTCATTCATTCAATGTGTGTTTATGGCCACACTTGAATAAACCCATATAAAATGCGATAAGTCACTCTCTGATATCTATGAACAAACTTTAGATACAAAGACTTTCTCACTTTTCTAAGTTCCGCTTCATGAAAATCCTTGTTTCTAGCAAACAAAATTGCCACCTTCAAAGAATCAATCTTCGGTAAGTGACAACTACTTCCATTGATGAACCCAGTCTCCATTGTGATAAACATCGTTGTTGTAACAAATTATCTAGAAAAATAGTTCGCGGATACTTTAACTTGGTTATGACAGATAAGTCACTTAGTCTCCCGGTCAGTGACATAATCGCGATCTGATTTATGTTTTCTGTTAATTTATTTTAATTTGAGACCAATAATTGGGTTCTTAAAATATTATTTTAAGTTTTTAAAAAATGTCTTTAATGTGAATGAATTTGTTGCGTATGTCAGTAGTTCTATTCTACCAATTTTTATTTCAATATTCTGTAGCTTCCTGGAAACTTCAACCAATCATATATACTTGGCAACGTAGTAGTTCGTTAAGGTAATTAGGAACAAGTAAGCATCGAAATGTTGTTCTGTGCGAGAAAACCGAATGACATCGAGCATTGCCGAATGAGCATGGGAACGCGCCGAACTTGATGTATCATACACTGTTGCTCTTCGTGAAGAATTTAAGTGAAGCTGGGTAATTATAATCTCTTTTTAAATCATTATAATGGAATAAAAAAGCTTCTATGCATAATATCTCTTTTGTTATATTGAAAAAATATTAGTACAAATGTTGAGTGAAAAATTATAATGTTTCACTCAAAGGTACCAATGAATTGTTTTGTTAAATAATATTGATGATGCAGAATTGTAATGAAAAATATATATTTAATGATTTTAGATATTTCTTGGATTCTGCTATACCAAATAAAATCTCAAAATATTTATGGCAATTATTAATGCAGTCAGTCTGAACCTTTTTTTGTCGCGGGATCGGGGTACACTTTTAACGATTTGAAAATGTGGCGACACACAAATAAGATGTAGAAAATTAAAGCTTTTTTGGCTACCATAGGATAATCGCATCTTATGTTAATCCAAAATAAGTTAACTGATTCTTCCGAATATTTTAAAATTGAATCTCGGTTATTAGAAAGCGAAATTAGATCTTCCTATTCATTCAAAGTTAATTCAAATATGGAAGTATTCGTTACCACAAATGGATTACTAACCCAATCAAATTTTTCAATATCTAAATGTATATATATATATATATATATATATATATATATATATATATATATATATATATAATGAATACTTCTCTCCTCTAATGGTGTCAAATGCTCAATATAATTTTATGAATAGTTCTATTAAAATATTTTGGGAGCGATTCAAACTTTTCAAAAGTGCCTTCCCGGGCTTCATTCTTCCATGGAGTTATTTGTTTGTGGAATCTCACCAGTTTATCTGTTGAGTTAGATATATTTTCGTTCGGACCTTGCATGATTGAATATATGTTTTTAAAAATATATATCAGAAACGTCTGATGAGTAAACTAGTTTAGTACACCATATGTTATCTTCCAACAAGTGAACAAAACAGGGCCGGATTAAGACATTAGAGCGCCCTAGGCTGACATCAGTTTGGCGCATCTAAACTAGGAAAGTAAAAATATAAATACAAGTAAAATAAAACGCGTTTCACAAATATTTGTGAAAATGTACAAATCGATTATTTAGAGGTGGATTTTGCGACACTTAATACCTGAAAATTTTTGTATGATATCGTCAAAATTTCTTTCTTTTAGTGCCTCACATTCTATACATAATATTGGGAGGTCAGCAGTTTTATCGTCTGTTAAAGAATTTCTTAAGTAATTTTTCACTCGTTTTAACACGGAGAAGGACCTTTCGCCTGTACAATTCGTCACTGGAAGACACAGATATATTCTTAAAATAATGTCCATGTTGGAAAACGTACAAATTAAATTTCTGCTGCGGAGTGTTTGCAACCATGACATAGTTTTTGATGTTTTTTTAACAGAGTTAGGTGAGTCCAGAGTTTGAATAAAATATTTGAATTGTACACATTCATTTTCAAAATTACAATCCAAATTTCTAGTATAAATTCCATGAAGATGTCTGCACTTTTCTTTTATTATCTTGTCTTCAGTGTTTTCTAAGTTTGTAAGAAAACCAAAAGATCCATTGATTTCATCGTACGAATTTTTTCGCCTCTCGAGTTCTGATACTATATTGTCTACAACCACGTAGAACATATTTACTTCCATATTTGTCCTACCATCAAAAGTAGTTTCTCCAACATCACTCTCTCCTGGCAAAAATTTCCTTCTTTTCTTACTTTTCGAATCCATTGTATAGGTACTACATTTTGTTAACAATTTACCGCTTTCCTCGTATTTGTTTTAAGTGGTTCTCATTTTCGTAACAAAGTGAATTAATGATTTATAAAGTAGAACGGCTGTCACTATTTCCATACTTTGCTTTTGCAAAGACTGGCTTGTTTCGTGGAATTGAATTAAAATATCTCTCCAGAAAGAGAGTATAATACCAGTCTCCAAGCTTAACATTTTTTGGAATATACCCTTCCCCTCAGCTTTTGTTTTAGGTGCTTGCGAAATATCATTCACAATAAAATTCAAAGCTTCTTCAAAAGCACCGTAACTGTCATAAAGAGCGGTGCAGGCATCGACTCTAGATGGCCATCTAGTAGCTTAGGCACATGTAATTCTGACTCACACACAGTTCTGTTACGTGTTAAACACTCTTTCATTATTTCTCACCTATAGGTTGATGCTGAAAAGAAAGTGTATTTCTTCCACAAACAAGAAGAAATTTGTTACAACAGGAGAACACTCTGCAGCGCGAGTTCCTACTAAATTCAGTGAATGGGCAGCACATGGTATACATTTTGCCAATATGTTGTTTTCCTTGATTCTAGCTTGCAAACCAGAATATCGACCAGACATGTTGCTAGCGTTAACGTAATATTGTCTTCTACAGTTCTGTATGTCTAATGACATATGTTCTAAAACCTTCAAAACTGCTGTTTCCATACTTGAAGCTTTGTGCCCTACCTTCGCAGCAAATGTAATAAATCGTTCTACTACCGAACCATTTCCAATTACATATTTGAGAACCACAGTTAGCTGGTCAGCATGGGATATGTCGGGTGTAGAATCTATGAACATTGCAAAATATTTCGTGTTTTTTATCTCTGATGCAAATTGTTCTCTTAGATCAACCGTCATGAGTTTTATAAATTCATCACAAATAGTGGATGACGAATAAGAAACCTTCCCTTTTCCTGGATTGCCTTTTGTTTCAATGTGGGTTTTCAGGAACGGATCGAATTCTGCTAAAAGCTCTAACGAACCTAGGTAGTTGCCGTTATCAATAGCTCCAAACATTTCACTAGAACTCCTAAATGCGAAACCACGCGATGTGAAAAATTTTATAACTGCAACTACTCGTTTAAGTATGTTAACCCAATAATATCTTCCCGCAAGGTACTGCTTATGAACTCCGGTATCTATTTTTCCTAAGACATTTGATCGCGCAATATACGCCTTCGCATTTTTACAGTGCTCAGAAGAGTTTTCATGTTCAGAAATTCGATGGGTATTTTTCCAGTCGTTGAATCCAGTCATGAAATAATTCGTTTTTGTCCAGTTAAATAATTTACAATATAAACAATAAACATTTCCTGTTAGTGCTGAATATAATAGCCATTGACGACGTACAGATTCCCCGTTGTGCAAAGTTTTGAAAAACATATTTTTTGAAGCAAATCTACTATGAATATAATAAATTTTTGGAAATCCATTTTAGAAATTTCTTTTACAATTACAGATGGGTTCATTACAATGTAATTTATCAAGCTTTCGGTTATAGCCCATCCAGCTGTGTCTGTGAAATCGACATTTGAAAATAATTCTGACGTTTCTTGAGGATTGCTTGATGAAGATGCACAGTCCTGAACTTCTCAGTATCAGAACTGCATGAGTTTGTTGCGGTTTCTAGATGATACAAAAATAAAAATTACATTCTCTTACCGCGTTATTCAATTATCTGCTTACCTCTATCCATAATATCATCATTCCTGAGAGTTGATTGTTGTTCATTATCTGCATCGGCTTCCGTACCTCGAACAAGTTGACAAAAAAAAGAATTTAATTTGAGTATTTTTTTCAATAACTTCTCCATTTTTCTTGCTTTTCTTTCTCAGCATTCTTCCTTTCCACCCACTAAGTTTTTTACTTCCTCCACTTCCACTCATTGTTTTCGATAAAATGATAAACAAGACAAAAATACCGCAACTGATAGATATTATTTTAATTGACGATTACTCGATTACTGCCAGCGACTGAACTAACTCAACTGACTACCTTCAATTTTTAAAATAAATGTTTCCAAAGTTTACCAATTTTTTTGTAAATTTTGATGTTACGTTTCCAATCACCCTTTGTCGTTTTTTTTATTTTGGTGATCGCAAGGCGCACGTGGCGGTATTTTGCATATTAGCATATTTATCTCTGGCGGCATCCCGTCACTGCCGCAAATCAGCAAAAAGAGATTTGTCTATAGTTACCACAATACCGAATTTATAATCAAAATATATGGATGTAAAGCGGTGCTTTTCAATCTATCCAAGTATTCAAACCCGGCCGACTGAAATAATGATGTCTCTATTCACTAATGTCAAAAAATTTTTGTTTAATATTGGTATTCGATCTCCACGAAAAAAATACAAAATACGTATACAGCAAAAATGATTTGCGTGAATTGTGACTATCGTTAGTGGTTAGTCCGGTCAGTCGGCGCCTATTTCGTTCACGGCGCCCTAGACTATAGCCTAGTCAGCCTATTAGATAATATGGCGCTGAAACAAAATGACAATTTTTATTTTGTTCAAAAGACATTTTCATTTTGTCTTTTAACCGACATGGTCGAAAATTTTAAGTGTAAAATAAAAATCGAAAAATGTTTGTGTCATAATTGTTGCTAAAATATCACATTATTTCTTAATTGTTTTCAGTTGCCTTCCTCATAGTTTACAGAATGAACTGGTACCAAATTTGTTCAAATCGGTTGAAAAATAATTCGTCGTTCATTCTAATAATAAACGCGTTACAAAGCCAATAATACATTTTTTTTATGAATGTAAATACCTCTACCTGATAAAATAATTAGTTCGTTTCCTTTTAAATTATATTATTCAATAATATCAACTTATTCACATAAACTTCATACATTATAATCATTCGTGTACGTCATAACATTTTAATATTTAAATCTAAATGAGATTAATTATATTAAATGGTATACATTATTAAATATAGGTAATGATAATCTTATACCTCTTAATATAATAATTGAATTGCTTTTAAAGATAAAAAATCTATGACGTGTATCAATCTTTATAATATGTGAAGTATAACAATATAAGTTTCCTTTAACTTGAACATTATTCGTAATAAAACATAAAACGTAACAAAAGTGCCGCGGCACAGTGGTCGAGAATCTCCGTATTAGTTAGTAAATGCAACAAATAAGATGAAGATTGTTTTGTAAAATACATTAATAGAATGCCTAGAATATGCAAGAACTTGATAAACGGATAATGTGGACACTACCATGATTCCAAAATTCAATTTCCTCCAAATTAGAGAATAATAGTTCATTTAATAGAGGAAATACAACAACAACAAATAAATGACCGGAAGAAATAGAGAGAATTTTGGAAAAAAGACCGTTGTCAAACGCAGCTCAACTTCACGTCTTTTACCCATAAATGGTAGAAATACATTAGGATTAAGTTAAGTTCATTTAATTAGACCATTTTCCCCTAACATCGGTACAGTATTTCCATTTAACGTTATCAAAAGCCATTTTCTAATCTACAAACCTTAACCCTTTAGCTAGCAATGTATATTGTATTATAGTTCTTCCAAACTCAGTTTAAAAATGAAACAATGTCTAAAACACTCAAAATAAAACGAAAAGTGAATAGATGTAGTCAATTTTACTTGACTGACGAAAAATGGGAATTTCTGGTAGAAATGCCCGAAGAATCTTTAGAAGCACCTATTTGTATTTTGTCTCCTTTGGATACCTTCAAGTTATTCTTTGACGATTCTTTAGTATCTTTAATTGTAAATAGATATAATTATTATTGTGAACCAGTGTGAGAACATCGGCTCATTCAACAAATAATGACTCAATGGATTTTCTAGCTATAGAACTGTTAATGAGTATTGTAAAACTGCCAAGTTCTACTGACTACTGGAGTTCTAAATATAGGTATGACAAAATGGCAAACATAATGAATCTAAAAAATTATCAAACTATTAGACATTTTTGCATTTTGCAGACAATGCACACATTGACAGCGATCAGTTTTATAAGATAAGACCTATAATTTGAGTTTCAAGAAATTTATTTTGGATTAAATAAAATGTAGTGGAACAGAGAGGTAGTTCGTTTGTTATTGGAAGAATATAGGAAGTCGCCTAACTTAAATAAAGTGAATTTAGTGAACTATAAAAACAGAAACCTAAGAAATCGTGCCTTGGAATCCAGTTGTGCACAATGATGGCCCTTAAAACCGGACATTTCCACGGAAGACATTCAAGGAAAGTACCAGGCATTAGAGCAAAATGCCAACAAAAAACGAAAAAGGTTTTAGACTCCCAAAAAAGTGGATCTTTAAATTTATAGTTATTCTTCACAAATATTTCCGACTGTCAGAAATATATAACTGAAAAGTAATTTAGTTTGTATTTGATGATGAGGTTCCTAAGGAAACAATTGATTCTTTAGATGACGAGGAAGAAATACAGATTGTATTTGTAAGTATAATAAGAATTATTTTGATTTCAGGAGAAGATCTAGGTTCAAACATACTTTTGAGTTTTTTTTAAGTCGCAGGTGTAAGTGCGCTACAGGGTCTTCCCTCATTTCAGTTTTTCAATAGAAGCTCATCTATAATAATATAACGGAAATCTTTTAAAGTAGCAGGTTTGTGTTCAGGGCGTAAAATACGTAAATGCCTTCTACCATGCGCAATTACCGCAAATATATAATATTTGACTTAAAATGCACATATACCAACCATGGGTTTTTAAAGGAGATCTATACAATGCTATGAGCATTCAAGCAAGATCTACTACCCGCATATGTGTATTGTAATCTTCTATTACTTTTGGACATGTAATAGCAGTTTTTACATCGGTACCGGTTGCAGTCTTTACATACCTTTTAAGTTGATAAAGGATCACAATAAGAACTGCACACTAGCACTAATTTATTATCGTATCACTTAACAATGCTTACTTTACTAATATTGTCGTTTTTGACAAAAAGAACCTCTACCTTGTTGGCGCAGTTCTTTATCACTGTTAACTTCACACTGCCTACATCTATTTGATCTTAAGGTATCAAGAACCAAAATTCATTTTTAATCACGTGCAGATTGTGCATCAAGTCAGGCGAGGAAAAATAATAATTATAAAAATATATTGTTTTACTATGTTTTACTTTGTTTTACTATGTTTTACTATGTTTTACTATGTTTTACTATGTTTTACTATATTTTACTATGCTTTATTATGGTTTACTATGTTCTTACTAAGTTTTACTATGTTTTACTAAGAGCTGTTACAATTTGTTTGCAAAAACCAGAGTTCTGTTTATTCTCATCGGTAAAAGATACTGCTCTAAAAGTATCTTCTCCCCTATAAGGAACAAAGTCATGAACAAAACCGGAAATCCCACAGCGAGCAAACAATTTAAAACCCCACTTTGTTGGTTTGTTCTTATGTATTGCCGACGAGATCCAGCTTTTGTCCCTGTATATGGGATTATCAGTTCATCTGTCGACTTCATTTCACTGCTTGTCTGTTTGACAGATAATATTTTTACCACAAAAAAAATTATAATAATTTATGTCATACGCCTGTGCAGAGAGATTGTTTTCGGGAGAAGTTGTCACGACTGACATTGACAGTTCTAACTAATCAGCTGTTTTTGAACCATTTATTCTAGATTAGTTTGGTTATTTGGTGAACTTGTTCATGTTTTGATATCATATTATTTGGTAATTTAAATAGTATTAGACAAAAAGAGTTGCTATTGGGTGATGTTGCAGTTATCTGTTATTTAGTACCTTTATTAATGAAATCCAAAAAAAACAATTAATAAAAAATAAAGAATTTTATTGGTTGAAGATCCTGAGGCTTATAAAAACTTCCTCAGAATGGACGAAAACCACTTCAAATAATTATTAAATTTAGTGTAGCATGATATTTAAAAACAAGATACATTTATGAGAGAAAATTTCAATAATTATACCAGAGACATGTCAGGCAATGTCTAACCATTTAAAAAAGTTCTTAAGGTGAGTAACTGATTATAATTATGATTACTTTACATTAAAACCAACTGATCAACAAAATAGGTTTTATTCCTATTCAACCACATGCCCTCTGGCGGAATATTCAGTTTGAAGTTGAACAGCTGTTGCAAAATACTTTTTTTTAATTTCCCATAGAAAATGTTAATATTTATTACTATTTTTGACCCTTAAATCTACTAAAGAGTGGTTAAAAGTTGCTAAGGAATATTAAAATGAATGGAATTTTCTACATTGTATTGGAGCTCTAGATGGTCGGCACATTGCCTTTAGCCCACCTATTTCTGCAGGATCATATTATCATAATTACATAGGAACGAATAGTACAGTACTTTTAGGCCTTGTTGATGCAAATTACAAATTTATTTATGTAAATGTTGGCGTTAACGGAAAAGTTTGCGAAAGAGGTGTTTTCAGTGCTTGTAAATTGTGCAACAAAATTGAAAACCAGACCTTAAATCTTCCACATGTTATTATTGCAGATGTTGCATTTCCATTTATGCAGAAGTTAATGAAACCATATTCTTAACGAGATTTGTCGTTCCAAAAGAGAATATTTAAATTACGTCTGTCTAGAGCCAGGCGTATGGTTAAGTGTGCATTTGGCATACTTGTTAAATGGATAGTTCTCATTCACAAAATACTCCCTGCGCCTGAGAAAGTTGAACTTGTAACTTTAACATATCTTATTGTACACAATTTTCTTATTACGGAAGAGGAGTTTAATCTAAGCCAAAGTACCGTATTGTCAAAAATCTCGCAACAAATTGATAACAAGTCAAAATCATTTGCACGAGCTGTTAGACATTTCTTTAACTCTGAACTGGGCGCAGTAACATGGCAAGATGATGCCGTGTAAAGGGGCTATTATTAATTATTTTGTATTTATTGATTTTGTCAATTATGCAATAAGTGACATTATTTTGTATAATTTTTTTGCTTAAAGTGTTTTTTATTATAAATTTTTTAAGCTTCAGAATAACATCTATTTAAAACATAATAAAAAATCAAGAATAAGTCATAAATATTATTTATTTAGGCATTGTCTAAGAGCTTTATGAACAACAGCAATTAATTCGGCTCCAGTTTCATCCCTAAGATCTTCATCATTGCTCCTGTCAATTTTTGAAGCCAAGTATTCGGCAACAATCTGGCTCTTTGATCTTGAAAATGCTACATGTATTATTGACAATGACTTGGAAATTGACCTGAGGCTATTTTTGACCTCAGCCACACCATAATCATATTATGTGAGGACTTGCAGTGCTAACTCTTGAGAATTGACCAGGAGAACTCACTCTTAAGGAGTTACCAGTGGTACTCAGTCATCTAGAAGTTTAGCTCTATTGATTCTTTGACTCCATAAGGGTCTTTGCCTCGGAGAATTTCTGTCGGGATTCTTGTACAGGGCCTTCGGGTGAAATATTAAAAAAAACATAGGTAAAGAAAATGATTGATCTTAGTGTAGCCATTAAGAAATTAAAACTTAAATGCTTAGTAATCAAATTATTCTCGTTCCTACTTTTAGACAAATTAAACTTAAGCACATGAATTATTATCGTAAATATAAAGAGTTTCCCAAATTACAATAAATCTATTAATAACTAACAATTGTACACATAGACGGAATTTTATTACTGGTCCTATTGGAACCCAAGATAGTTAAAACCTAGTTATGTATATATAATTAGTTAAATCTTACTTATAATGTTTTCATAAAAGCGAAAATTTCAATCAGATAAGTTAAAAAAAATAAAAATTTGAAACACCATTGAAATTTTTTTTCACAAAGCGTATTTTTTTTGTAAATACCGTAGTTAACCTTTTTAAACATATTATGTATATGATTCAGTGGCTTTATTCAGGAAGTAAAAAAATATTTATGTATATAATATATTAACCAGTTGGTGTTTGCAATTAGCGTTTCAAAAATTAATAAAATTGTATTTGACCTCAATTCCAAAAAATAATGTAATGAAATTTTTAGTATATTTAGTATATTTTGATTATTATTACTGAGCAGTGTTTTTCTTTATGTATTTATCCACGGCAAAATAATTCTTATTATGCTTACAAATACAATCTGTATTTCTTCCTTGTCATGTAAAGAATCAATTATTTCCTTAGGAACCTGATCATCAAATACAAACTAAATTAGCTTGTAGTACCAAAGGAATGCCCAAATAAAAAGTTTTTTCTCAACGTGTGATACAGGCAAACTACTTTAGATTTAAATCCGCTTAAATCATTTCAAATTTCCAGTTTTATAGCTAGCTATTATTTTTATTTCAGAACCTTAATATTCATTTTTGATACTGAGTTATAAACATAATAAAATGTTTATTCCGTCCCTGGTCTTTTTATTACTTTCTGCGTCTTTGACAATGTATCTTTCAGTTAACACAATATAACCCTCCTGAAGATGGCAATGTGTATTCAGGTAAACACGTAAAAATCAATTAAGAAAAAAGCAAAAAAAGTATTTTTCTTCAGTTTCCCGTCTTCAAAAGCACTTTTAATCTGGAAAATTTCTACCTCAATTATTTCTGTGCATGCCAGTTTAAGGGTTTATAAATAGTGGCATTTTGACATTCCGCGCATATTATAATATCTTCTTTATTTACCATAAAGATTAAAATTGTATGAATTTCAAAAATTTTATATCTCAATTCCTTGTGTTTTCTCGAAAAAAGAACGCGGCAACGTCGCGATCTGAATAGGATGCTGGATAGTGATACGTCGAAGGACCAAATTTTATCCCGCATAACTTTGCAATGCGGCAGTATTTTGTTCTCACCGTTGGTTTTGACTGGTAGTGGCTGTTTGTAAGTAGCGTTCGGCAATCAGTTGTTGATAAGTCGGTGTGTTGGAACGTCGTGATCGTGAGAGTGTGATTCAGGAAGTTTACGATGGTTACTACCACGAATTCCGTCACTAGTACGACAATGATTCAAGCGAACAGTTTATCTCCGACACCTAGTACACCCAGTACAGGAGACAGTAATGGAATTGCCAGGAGGATTAGTGATAATAGGAGGGTAAGTTACCTTATAATATTTTTTAATATCATGTGTATTGTTGACTACATTTTTATGTTAAATTTTGGATATTATTTTAATTATGAATATGTAAAAAACCTTGTTATTTATAAAAATTTATATTAAGAGAATAATTATTTGAAAAAATTTCAATCCTTAATTAAAAGCTAAGGCTAACAAATATTCCGAAATGTTTTTAATTGAGTTTTTTCTTGGATAAAAATATCTGTCACTACTAATCAAGTGCCATATATTTTTTAGGATAATAAGATTATTTATGCTATCCATTTTTTCCGGCAGTTACCACCTATTCATACAAGCCGGATTCGTTCCTGAAATTTTAGATTTCCATTGTATTGATATTTAGTTTCAATAACTTCAAAGATACCTATCATTAACAGTTTTTCGAGTTCCTAATATTTTATCTTTTTTCTTCTGCACGTTCTTTTCTTTCTTTTTTGTTGTCATTTAGCTTTCGTCTGTTAACTTTATTTTGCATCCCTCTGCACAGTGACTAGATTGTGTACTAACTGGTAAACGGCGGGATTCTCGCTCACACGGAAGAAATTTTTTCTATGGACTTGTTTGTCCTTTATTTTACTCTGTAGCAAATAGTGTTTATATGTGGTATGTAGTAGCCCCAAGCTTCCCATCGTGCACTATGGTGGTACTGTTTTGATAGATGTAAGGGTGTGAAAGATATGGGGGCTGTAAGTGATGAGGATGTTGTACATCTTCGTGGGAAATTCGTGAACTTTTCCAATAAATTCCTGGATCTTTTTTAAAAATCCGGGAAATTTATCGAAAGAGGAATAAGTTTCTGACACTTTCTGAAAATTTCAAGCAGTTCCTTGTAAGGTATTGGAGATTTGTTATACTAAAATCAGATTAAAACAAAAATTTCAAGGCTACAATTTTTATAGCTCATCGAAATATGGTTAATTGTCAATTATTATTAAACTTACAAACACTACAATGTAAATATTGATTCTCATTTGTTTACCTTTCTCGATTTAATTTATTTTTATGCTTCCAAAGAACTTGTGGAAATTTGTGGCATGGCTGGTGAAAAATTACAATCAAAAGGTACCATATAGATTAGGCTTATAAATAACATTAGTTGATCAAACAATTACTCGACGTTTCGATTGATATAAAATGTTTTCAAACCATTCTTCAAACACCATTGAATTAATTTATTCATGACAGTCTCCAATTTTTTTATTCAAATACCAGAAGGCCACCATCAACAAATTCTTCTGCGCTTCGCTTCTAATATGCAAAACAATTCACTGGTGACCTTTCACATAAGAAACTTTCATGCCTGAAGACCAACCTTCCATAAATTCTTGACCAGAACTTTTTATGTGCTTGTCTTGCCAAATTTTGGAATCGGTATGGCCTTGATTCACCCAAGTTTAGTCCAAATATATACCTATTTGATTTCCTTCTTGTCGGAATAGTCCCTTTCTACAAGCATCTCCCTACCTACCCCTTTACTATATTAACAATTTAAACTTTTTAATTTAAAATTCTCCAAATGTTTGGCATATCTGGATCTAGTTGTATATATTTTGTTTCAATTTTTTTAAAGTACCTAGGATGTTCATTTAAAAAAAATTGTATCCATTTTTCTACGATTACTATTTAAAAAAAATCTTCTATAACAATTTGTGCTTCATCCATGATTTTTTTGATATAGTAGAGAAAACAGTAATTGGGAAAAATTGATGATTCCATCAAGAGGGACAGGAGAACGTGTTCGTGGAAGTGGAGTATTTTAACTCAGTTATATAGTTGAGGCTGTGCTTGACACTGGGATGTTAGTATTAGGGTATGTCTCGAGGAGGAAGAAGAATAACAAGAGGTCAAATGTCAAGAAAACGAGAGCGAAAAAGAGAGTCACGGCAGCGTATTAAATCCAGATGATAACTATTATTTGAGGGAAAGTCATTGCTTATTTAGTGGAGTCAACGTAGACGACAAAGGGTGTCAATTACGGAAGTAACGGATTTTAATAAAACCTTAAACCCTTTGGTTTGCGCCAATTTTAAACAGGTACAAGAAATCGTATAACCCAATTGCGCCCGCAACCGACCAGCCCCTAAAATGAGCATAGCCCAGTTGCGCCAATTTTAAAAACGTACAAGAAATCGTATAACCGACCAGCCCCTAAAATCGCCATGACCCACTTGCGCCGATTTTACTTTGCAACTAAAATACTTCAGATAATCAGTGACAAAGTATACAAGACATTTATTCAAAGTGTACAAGACATTTATTTATATACAAATTTTATTATAATGATAAGACGCAATTTTTACAAAATCGAACCTTTCAATTTGTCCTTGTTTAAATAAATTTAGTTTTTCGGCTAAGATTTCAATTCTGTCTTTATACGATTTATTTGTAATTTCAATTGGTAAATGAATACTATTAATGTTAATGTAAGTTTTAGTTTGAAATTCCTTGAATATTTGAACAAATTTGTTGTTCTGTAACTACTAGCTTCAGCACAAGCCCAAATTTTAGGAGGAAATTTAGAATCCTTGTCTATATAATTATCAGCAAGATAATCAAAATAATTTCTCAATGTTGCGTCATTCGTCAACATTTGATCAAAATCAAAGGCAAAACAGTTCCCACTGTTTCTGGCTCTAAAAATGTCAAACCAAGTGTCCAATGTAAAATACTTCCAATAAGTGAATCATTGTTTTTGTATTCGGACATCAACCCTAAACTTCGGATTTTTCTAATCCAAGCTTGACTTAGAGGAAATCTGAATCCTATAATTTTTGTTTCTGGCCACATTAATCTTATGGATAAATGAATAGAGTTTTCAAAATCCGATATAACTTCAGCAGGTTCAAATTGATATCCTAGTTTTACGCTTTCTTGGCTTACGATTTCAAAACATTTTAAATATGACTTGTGCGACTTATTTGGCAATAAACAAAAAACAAGAGGAACATAGTGGCCGTTTTGCATACCGTGTATAGTAAACAATTGTAAAAAGAATTTTGGGGCATATTTAAAAGTGCCATCTACATATATTGTTTTACACTGAACTAGAAACTTTAAATTAGTAACACAAGAAAAAGTTACAATGTTCGATTCAAAATCATTCGCTAGTAGAAAATGTCTCCCTCTGTAAACGTTTGAATCGACATGTCGTTCAGAACAGTTTGTAGCTCACCAATATTTATTTTTATTAGTGGTAGAAACATTATTCATCAGTAGTTGAAAAAACAGATAGATTAGGCTTATTTTTACCATCGGCGCAACTGGGTTATCATAAATTCCCAACCCTTTTGAGACCCGGATTAGACCAGGTAAAATAGGCGCAATTACCCTTGGAAATACCTTCAAATACACTCGTGTTTGAAAGTCCGCAGGTTGAAAGACTGAGCTTTTTTTAGTCAAAAAACTAATTTTTCAACGAAATTTCACAACAATCCTCTACAATTAATTTTGAGGTTATATTTCTTTTTTAAATTAAACTAACTGTTTCTAAATAATTCCACAATATAACGAAAACATTATAAAAATTCAAAAAAATTGACAATCGGCTCTATATTACTAAATATCATCTTCAGAATGACAGAAGTTACATTTCATATGATGCCTACCTGATCTTTCATAATAATTTTTGGTTAGACCAAGAAGTGACCTACGTTGTAGTTGACTTAATATATATGAATAGAAAAAAGAAGAAGATATGATATTATAAATATTAAAGCTTAAACATTATTAGCCCCATGGGGATATCATGGATAACGTTTTCCCATTTAAGATCTGTATAAATGTGTAATGACATAGGTTACCAGGAAAACTATATCTGCTGATCTTCACAATTATTACATAAGAAAACAGTATAACAGTATACTGTGAGTACTAAATTGTTAAATGTAATAACAAAAATATCCCCATTAAAAAAGTTTCGTATATATTTCAGAAACTTGTCCAGAATGTATTGCTATTTGGGTCAAACTTTCAGAAATTTTGAAATTAGATACAATACAATGAACACTTACATATTAAAACAAACAGAGAAATCCCATTACGTAAAACATATACTTGGCACCAAACAGTAAGGGTCAAAAGAGTAAATTTCATTAATTGTAGAATTATTATTCTTCGATAAAAATGTATATTTTTAAGTTTCTGAGATGCTGATTACGAATAAGTTAAAAATATTAAAAACAAGATAGCGCCTAGTAAAAATGAAGTTGAATGCAACAATTCGGAGAGTTTTTTCCAAAAGCTGATAACCACAAGCGGAAATTATGTGGAAAACATATTTTGGCATGGAAATGGGAAGTTTAACATGCACTTTCTTAAGATTGGTCTGATCCCCGTAAAAAACCTCCTCCAGCTTGATTTTTCGATTTAAAAATAAGAAAAATTGCGTTTTAGGTTTCGGCAAATTAATATAATGCAAAAATAAACGGGGAAATCAGAAATAAATGAAAATCACTTATGCTATCAAGAAGCATACATTTTAAGCTTAAATAAACTCACCTATGTTTAATATCTAGTTTTATATGGATATTATAAGCGTTTGAAATTAGTATTGAATATACGATAGCAAGAATTTATGAAAAAATTTTATGATCAAAGTGATAAAAATAAAAAACGAGGTTTGATATCGCTTTCGAAACTACATACATTTGGTAGAAACATTTTGTAATATCGCTCAAAAATATTGCAAATTGACCCTGTAACGTAAATTATTGTGAGAATGCATGGAAATTATTATCGAGGTCCACTTTACGATAATATAACAAGCGTATTCCTTCATGAAAACTAATGCTACAAGATTTTACTTTTCCGCCCAGCCTATCTAATATGCGAGAAAATTATTGGTTTACCCCAAAAAAAGTAGGAATTTTGAAAGAAAATTTTGAGTTATTTCCACGTTTTTCATCATGAACAACACGAGAAAACGGTTTTTAGAAAAAAAATTCTGTGTGTATGTCGTCGTCGTTGTCGTCGGCCACTTTTCGTTACATGTCTCTGGAGTACAACAAGTCACTAATTTTATAATTGAATATTGTTCAGAACATCTCACACATAAACCCTATTGATTTTCAGCTCACCAGAGCCAATACAACCGGTGCTACAGTACTTTAAGTACGATATTTTTGTCATTTTTGGAGAAGTTTCAGTTTGTTAGCACGATACATCCTCCGGAGTATATACAAGTGACCAATTTTATGATTGGATATTATACAGTGCGTCTCAAAGATAAACCCTATTGATATTCAGTACACTATAGCAAGTACAACGGGTGCTACGGTACTTGAAGTACCAAATTTTCATCATTTTTGGAAGAATTTTCAGTTTGTTAGCATGATACAGCCTCCAGACTGTATACAAGTGAAAAATTTTATGATTGAATATTGTTTAGGGCGTCTTATAGATGAACTTTATCGATTTTTAGCTCAGCAGAGCTAGTACAACGGGTGCTATGGTGCCTGAATGAAATGTCACATTTTTGGTCTTTTTTGGAGAAATTTCGAGTTGTTAGCACGATACAACCTCCGGAGTGTATCCAAGTGACCAACTTTATAATTGTATATTTTCCAAGGTGTCTCACAGATGTACACTATTGATTTTCAGCTGACTTGGGCGAGTACAGCAGGTCCTATAAATCCAGATATACTACATTTTTGGATATTTTTGGACAAATTTCAGTTTCTTAGCACGATACATCCCCAGAAGTGTGTACAAGTGACAATTTTATGATAGAATATCGTTCTGGGCATCTCACAGATGTGGAAAAGTTAGTTTTAATCTTTAAAACCGTTTATTTTTAAATGCTTTAAAATGTCACTTTTCAATAAACTTTGTTGCATATCAATTAGTTGTGTGTATTATTATTAACTGTCTCGCGCTCCACTGGCCGTGCTCATTTTCGGCTGCCTCTTCAAAACAAGGAAGCATAAAAAAATATCTTACAAAAGTCTCATTCATTACCTAATAATTTTACAAAAAATATGTGACGACATCTTTTACAAAATTGCCTGCTCTTTCGAAAGGTCTTACTTGAATTTTATAAAAACGCTTATTGAATAATTTATTAACAAAAAACCTAATTTTGTTTTCGGATATCAAAACGAAGATATTTCAACAAAATCTAAAACTCGGGGAATTTTTTCAAAATTACTGGTTTACTCTACTAATTGAAAAATCACAATAAACGGATAAATTTCACAATAAACTTGCAATTTATCAATCGTAGGTACTTTTGAAGAAGGCATCTTCAAATAATTCAAGAATTTATAAGAACGTTTAGCGAAAGAAAAGAACAGTCGTTTATATGAAACTTAAATGGTACATAAGAAACTGTATCAATTCTACATAATCTGCCAATTCAAATGTAAATGTTCATATAATAATAAATTGCAAAACCTATTTATTTTTATTAATGTCTAAATATTATATTTCAAATCATTTCTAAACCGACCTTCATTTTAAATTTTTGTTGTTAATAAGAAAAATGTTTTTACTTTGAACAAAGAGATTTGTTTGTATTTTTAGGTGCAAGTGAAAGTCCAATAAATAAATAAACACTAACTGAATATTAACAATTAGAATAATTTAAATCGGAAGGTACATTTTATATTATGAGAAAAATATCTTTTGTGTTAATGATAACCCCCAAGAAAACAACGCAAATTCAAATATTTATAATAGGTTTTTCGTAGATTTCGTGAAAATTCAATAAAACTGATGGTAGAACACATTTTTTCCTTTGGACAATGTTTTGAATCGAGTTTTGAATGCTATTGTTGTGGTTCTACCAACATAATAATGACTAAGAATCTTGTATTGGTCTAGTTTGAGGCACATTTACAATGGTTTATGGTTTTATTCTTGACACTATCCTCAGCTTCTTCACGAACTCTAGCAATATAAGGACTTTGTCTGCAATTTTTAATTCATTTAAATATATTTCAAAATCAGATATATATAAACTCATTATTATCTTCCATTATACACAAAAAAACTCTGCAACAGAGAAAGACTAACAGAAACATAGATAGAAGAAAGAGCTGTAAACATTTTGAGAATGTATGGCATGCAAAATAAGTAGCCATTCTAAAGATAAGTGTACTTTTTATATGTCTTTTTCAATTAGGTCAATTTTGGAGCTCTAATCGATCTAAGGATTAAATTGATCAAGATTAGAAGATTGAGACTATTTCTAGGTGTTTAAGAAGTATTTGTCTTACTGTATTTAAAAGTGGAAGCAGCAGACCTACCTATAGAGCAAAGAAGGCAATTCTTAAGTAAATGAGACTAATCTGAAACTAGTATCCTTCTTTTGATGGTACTGTCGCTATTTTGAATTGGTTCATGGCAAAATTCACTTATCATTATGCTCCTTGTTGCTTGACCTAAAATATCCTCTAAACTAAGGTCATATCTACCACTTAATATCCGTTTCTTCGAAAATTCTTTTTATTAAATGACTTAATATATTCATTAAATGCAACAAAAAATTTCATTTCATCTATTACAATGCCTTTGAGTTACACGACTTGACTACGTTATTATCATTACGCATTTAACATGTCTCTTTAAATGTAAATTATTGAATACAAGTACGTTTTGAAGTTTACCTTAAACACGTTTTAAATTTTAAAGTCCGACTAAGGTTGTTTCGATTAAAATAAAGGAAGTAGAAAAACCCCTGTCCGTGGCACGTTTCTTATATTTATAAAATATTCTATATTACCACAAATAACGAAAAAAACAAATTATGATGCTAGAAATGAAGTCATTGTAGAGTAGAATAAGAAACCACCAAATAACTTATTGTATTGAAATCAGAGCAGAAGAGTAGATATTTACATACCAAAGATATGATAAAAAGAAAAGTTTTGGATCATGTTCACTAAATAATATTATTGTGCAAACAGAATCTTATTAATGGAAAGTCTGATAATAACTAGATATCCATATGATAAGGATCGTAATTACGAGTTTGATAACATGGCGTGTGCTATAATTATGGTTCATGATCCGAATTTTATACTAGAAAATGTTCCGACGATATTCCTAAAAATAAATTTTGTTGCATTTGTGATAGTGATGTAAACGTAGCTTAATTTCAGTAATATGCGTAGCCTAAGGTGACAGCGGAATTGTTTGTTTGTAATTTCATATCATCAAGTTGAATTTATCGAAAAGTTCGTCATGCATTGTAAAATGAATAATTTACTCCAGAAAATTTAGCTAATTGTATAGCTGCTGGACTCATGCCCGAAGAGTCTAGAAGCGTACACGAAATAACCTATGACAATCATGAAATAGTATTGGGACAATCTCGACGCATATATCTACATTAATTTAACAAATTGCAGTGATACAGTTTTAAAATTTTTCTCGTTAACCCTCAATTTTTTGTTGGGCATCATGCACAACACACTGTTGGAGTGGGGTGTCTTTGCTTATGGCTCAAGTTTACCTTGGTCTTCACAGCAGGGGCAATATGAAGGCACATCGATACGTTCAAGAAAGATTGGAACATCACCTGATTCCTTACCTCAGGACACTTCAAAATCCAAATTTTCAGCTAGATAACGCTCTGCCACAATTACCTAGACACCAGACTCAAGCACCTCTTACCTTGACACCCAAGATACTCGGATTTGTCCCCAATTGAACATATGTGGAACATAATCGGTAGAAGCGTAGAATGTTAAGAAATATACATCTTCCTCCTCAAACACTGATGGCTTTTCGATATGAGATAAAGGTGACTAGACGTATTTAGTCTGGTTCACAAGTCCCATTTTCCTCAGAACCTATACCTGACCACCGAAAAGTATGATTTTGGTCTCATTCGATTTGGAATAGCATCTAGAACATCCGATCAAAGTTGCAAGAGAGGCTGAAAAAAAATTCAAAAGTTATAAACAATAAAGTGAAATATAAAATGAGGGTTTGGTTTTTTTGAAATATTTCAAAAACTATTTGAGATAATCGAAATTTGAAAAAAGCAGGAAATTTCCTAAAAAAAGTCATACCTACCTCCGGGAACTGTACCGACAATCCTTATAATTTTAATTTAGCGGCGAAAATAACGGTAAAAACGCGTGGTTCGGCTGCCGCGCGCATCGCCCCAATGTGGCACTGATATCATATTAATATTAAGGAATAATAAAATTTGGGTACTAAGTAGACATATGAATAAACAATAATCCGTAAAAAAATTTTTATCACAATTTTTTTATTAATTATGCTTTTGTTAATTTCACCATTTTATTGTTAACATAAAAACGCTGATTATTTCAAAACAAGAAATCTAGATTTTGTTTTTGTTTTTTTGGAGCAAATTTCAAAAGGGGTTAGAAGAGATCCCCGTTGGAAAAAATCAATAATTTTGATTTTTCACTTTTTTATTAACAATGAAAGGCATTAAAAAATTAATTATATAAATAAAGCCATCAGGAAATTTTGTTTTCCAATTATTGTTAATATTTTGTTTTCTTATTGATTAGAGCCATATGACAATAATTGTTTTTATTTTTAACTAACATTATTTAAATAATTGTTATAAACAAATGCATTGTTTATAAGATTTTTGAAAACTTTTTTTTGGAATTTCATCTTTGATGAAAATATTGATTTAAAAAAAATCGTTTCTTGAAAAAAAATTTTATTAACAAAAAACGCACTTGTTAATTAACAATTTTTTTTGTTACTAAATATTTAAGGAACCATTTTTTTATATCATTATTTATTATGTTCTTCCGTGTTATAAAAAATTAATTTTTTTATTAATTTTTCATTTGTTTATCAAACAAATAATTTGTTATAAACAAATGCATTTATACGAAATATTTTTTTAAATACTAAAAAATATTACAAATATAATTTTTATATGAAATTTTTGTTTGTATTTTCTATATAATTTTTAAATATATTGTACTTTTGGACTTGTAGTTTTCTTTCTGTTTTTACTTATTGTTATTGAAAAAACTTTTAAAGTATTAAAGATACGACAAAAACACTTCAAGACTTTTTTGTTCGTTATAAATTATTAAACAAATTGAGCTCTGGAACGACCTCTAACTCAATTGTTTATTAACTTTTTATAATCCAGACTCATCTGCTGAAGATATCAGAACAGCCGTAGAAAAAATAAAGTTGTCATTGTATGGAGAGTTGAATACCGATAAGTCAATATTGTGTTTCCTGATTTATGAGCATGATTAGTAGATCGAAGAGTGCAATAAATCTAGCGACCCTATCACCAACGTCTGCAGCATCATATCTTCACTCCTTCAGGACCTATTACCAAGTACAGTTTTGGCTTGGTAATCAATTGAATCCGGGAAATTGGGGTTGGATTAAAATGGAGACAATGTTTCTGCCTGTAAAAACGACAGAAAAATTGGCTCCTGAAGACCTATTAAAATGCTTTATAAGATTTTTGAAAACTTTTTTTTTGGAATTTCATCCTTGATAAGAATAATGATTTTTTAAAAAAATCATTTCTTAAAAAAATTTTCTTATTAACAAAAAACGCACTTGTTAATTAACATTTTTTTTTACTAAATAATTATATTAAGGAACCATTTTTTTTTAAAATCAATATTTATTATGTTCTTTCGTATTATAAAAAAAATATTTTTTTAATAATTTTTCATTTGTTTATCAAACAAATAATTTGTTATAAACAAATACATTTATACGAAATATTTTTTTTAAATCCTAAAAAATATTACAAAAACAATCATATAATTTTTATATGAAATTTTTTTTTATATTTTTTATATAATTTTTAAATATATTGTACTTTTGGACTTGTAGTTTTTTTCTGTTTTTATTTATCGTTATTAAAACAACTTATAAACTATTAAAGATACGACAAAAACACTCCAAGACTTTTTTGTTCGTTATTAATTATTAAACAAATTGAGCTCTAGAACGAACCTCTAACTCATTTGTTTATTAACTTTTTTTATTGTTATTTATCAAATTCGCCCGAATTTTACTTCTTTTCAAATCCAAATATCTTATAAACTAATGAAAATATGAAGAACATTTCAAGACTTTTTTATTCTTCGTTAATAAATGAACAAATTGAGCTTTGAAACCAAGCTTTAACTTCATTATTTAAAAAATTATGAATATTAATATTTAATTTTTTTTTTCTTTGTTATTTTCTTATTGGAAGGATCTAATGAATTGAAAGTAATTTTTACAAAGTGTATAGTTTACAAAAATTCATTTATTTAACAGTTTTAAACATTTTTAAATTATTTATTTTTATTTTTTAGTCTTTGTTGATAATCTTTTGGAACGTTTCGGTGGTGGTGAGTCATAAGTCTCTACTTCTTCAATGATTTCTTTTTCTTCTTCTTGCGGCTCAACTACATCTCCTAATAACGCTTCAGCATACTGTTCAGGAAAACCGAGGAATCTGCAGAGCTATCTTCATCATTATTAAAATCGTCTCCATCAACATTTTGTGAACCGATACGAACTTGACCATCATTAATGTGGTCACTGTCATCGTCAATCGTTTACCGTTCACTGTTTAAACAACTGTCACCTTTACAATTCTTGTAGAGAGACGAGCATGAAAGCCCAGCCTTTCTACATCCGCATCTGTTGGAGCGATCTTTAGTACACGTACAATGAACTAATTTTAATAATTCTTCAGGAGCCAATTTTTCTGTCATTTTTACAGGCAGAAACATTGACTCCGTTTTAATCCAACCTCCATTTTCCGGATTCAATTGATTACCAAGCCAAAACTGTACTGAAGGAGTGAAGATATGATGCTGCAGACGTTGGTGATAGGGTTGCTAGATTTATTGCACTTTTCGATTTACTAATCATGCTCATAAATCGGGAAACACAATATTGACCTGCAGTCTTATCGGTATTCAACTCTCCATACAATGACAACATTATTTTTTCTACGGCTGTTTTGATATCTTCAGCAAATGAGTCTGGATTATAAAAAAGTTAATAAACAATTGAGTTAGAGGTCCATTTGTTTAATAATTAATAACGCACAAAAAAGTCTTGAAGTGTTTTTGTCGTATCTTTAATACTTTATAAGTTATTTTAATAACAATAAGTAGAAACAGAAAGAAAACTAAGTCGAAAAGTACAATATATTTGAAAATTATATAGAAAATATAAAAAAAATTTTCATATAAAAAATTATATTTGTAATATTTTTTAGTATTTAAAAAATATTTCGTATAAATGCATTTGTTCATAACAAATTATTTGTTTGATAAACAAATGGAAAATTAGTGAAAAAATTATTTTTTTTATAATACGGAAGAACATAATAAATTATGATTTTGAAAAAAATGGTTCCTTAATATTAATATTTAGTAACAAAAAAAATTGTTAATTACAAGTGCGTTTTTTGTTAATTAAAATTTTTCTTAAGAAACGATTTTTATCAAAAATCAATATTTTTATCAAAGATGAAATTCCAAAAAAAAGTTTTCAAAAATCTTATAAACAATGCATTTGTTCATAACAATTATTTAAATAATATTAGGTAAAAATAAAAAAAAATATTGTCATATGGCTTTCATCAATAAGAAAACAAAATATTAACAATAATTGAAAAAAAAATCCTGATGTCTTTATTTATATAATAAATTCTTTAATGCCTTTCGTTGTTAATAAAAAAGTGAATAATCAAAATTTTTGAATTTTTCCAACGGGGATCTCTTCTTAACCCTAAGATTAGCTCCAAAAAAACGAAAAAAATTGTAGATTTCTTGTTTTGAAATAATCAGCGTTTTTATGTTAACAATAAGATGGTGAACATTAACTAATTAACATAGGCATAATTAATAAAAAAAATGTGATAAAAATCTGTTTACGGATTATTGTTTATTCATATATCTACTTAGTATCCAAATTTTTTTATTCCTTAATATTAATATTTAATCAGTTAAAATAATTTTCCTAGTTCATGTGTCAGATTGGGGCGATGCGCGCGGCAACCGAACCACGCTTTTTTGCCGTTATTTTCGCCGCTAAATTAAAATTATAAGGATTGTCGGTACAGTTCCGGGAGGCAGGACTTTTTTTAGGAAATTTCCTGCTCTTCAAGGATCTTTTTTCAAATTTCGATTATCTGAAATAGTTTTTGAAATATTTCAGAAAACCAAACCCTTATTTTTTATTTTACTTTATTGTTTATAACTTTTGCATTTTTTTTCAGCCCCTCTTGCAATTTTGATAGAATGTTCTAGATGTCTATTCCAATCCGAATGAGACCAAAATCAGAATTTTCGGTGGTCCGGTTCAGGTTCTGAGGAAAATGGGACTTGTGAACCAGACTAATTAGGGAATGTGTAAGAAATCGACGAGCTTCAACCTATTATTAAAGTTGTTGAGCTGATACTTAGATTATCGTCACTCAATTCGAGTGAAATTTTAATCATGTACATATTACGAAGTCCCTGATATGTATGCCAAATATTACCGAAATAAATAATTTTTACTGGGTATTCAGGTTCACTGAGTATAGTATATATTATTATCAGATTCGTCAATGAAATACAAAATCAGTGTTTTTAAAATGAAACTCACGGTCCTTAATTAATTCCACAATATAATACAAGTTATTGAAAATTCTAAAAAATTGACAATTGTTTCGATAAATCAATATCATCGACAGAATGACAGAAGTTACATTTCATTTTATGCATCCAAATTTATTGTCGCGCTTAAAATGGGTTTACTCTGAAATAACAGGTGCCTCGGAGTGGCCATTTAGGTTTTGGAAAGAGTAACAGAGGAATAGGATGAATGTTCGATAGGGTTTGTTGAGTTTGCAATAATAACCTTGTAAATGGTCGTGAGTCACAAATATTTCAGCCACAATCTGTCTTTTGCAGCCCTCATTTCCCAGCGACGGCAAGTTAAATTGAAAACGCTAACGACGAGTCACAGAGAGACGAATCTTCCATCACATTTCTACCGCTTTTGAAAGCATTTTACTCATAATTTTACATTATAATAACACAAACGACATTGATGCTGGGATCAACGTCTATAAACTTTGGTTATTGAAAAACAATTAATAAGAGAAAATATAATTATTAGGTGCAATAATGTCTCGTCAATACAAAAACCAACATAAATAAAGGACGTATAACAACCTACCGTAACATCCAGACGAGAACGATGCTTTCTATGAATCAGAAATATAAGACAGGAAATCTAGAAAGTTTAGTATTCTGTGCAACTAGTAAGAATGTGCAGAACATTCAAAAACACGCCTACCTACTTGTGTAAAAACTAATGATTACTTATATTATTTTTTAAGGTCAAAATGTATTTAATTTCTGATAAAGACATTCACTACTACATAGACTACGCGTCTATGAAGGTTAATTCAAATACAGAATATCTATTCTGACTGACGCAATTTTCTAATTACATATGACATACATTGCAACAAAAAAGTACTTAAATAACCATAATACGCTAAACACTTCTTATATAAAGATTATAATTCGAAAAAACATAGAAATTGCTTGTCGCATGGCATCACGCAAGGACACGTTTTCTCCAGCCAATTTAAATAAAAAAATATGAAATGGTAAAGTTTGAGGCCACCCAAAAATACTCCAGACAGACCGTTAGTCTCGTGGACCCACATCCTAATTTACCCGCCACGAATGAAATGATATTTGATCACGGTCAGTCTAGTTCTAAAATTAAAAGAAAGAATATTGTAGGACGTCCGACACAACGACTTGGCACAGTACTTAAACACTACTTTTTCAATACCGGCACGCGCCAGACAGAGGCGGAGAACACAATATACAAATAAATCAAAAACGATTTCTTTTGATGACGTTCAAACATTATATTTCGGGTTAAATCGTGTTATAAGCAAAATAAATGAAAATATCAACTACATACAAATTAAGTTTTTCCTCTAAAACAATTTGTTACTTATAACTTTAATTTGGCATCGGTTTCAATAAAGATTTTTCCACCTGTTGAAGTAATAAAAATACCCATTTTGAACCTTTTCTTCAATAACTTGCGAGAGCCTATTGCTTTTCTAGGAGAATAGTTGGAAAAACAATAACGTTATTTTCAGTAATAAAAACTAGCCAATGTTGATAACCTCCTATGATTTCAAGGGTATTGATTCCAGAAGGTATCATATCACGAAACTACTTTAATTTTTTCATTAAGAACATAAAGTTCCTTTTTAATTTGTCCATTTCTTAACTGTTTACGTCTCGAGATCTTTCCCACGATTCCACCACTTATGATTACTCATTTCCTTTCTTCTTTTTTTGCAGAGTAACAAGCCTATTATGGAGAAACGGCGAAGGGCAAGGATAAATAATTGTCTGAACGAGTTGAAGACCCTCATATTGGATGCCATGAAAAAAGACGTAAGTATTCAGTGGGTGAATCATGTTATTCGCAGACAGGCCCGGTTTCTCTTATCAATCTTTGAAGCATTATAGTATATTCAAAATTAAAAGTCACCAAACCCAAAAAAACATATAAGGCATGCACGTGAACAGTAATACTGCAGTTACATTTGCAGGACCGCACTAAGGGTTCATTATTTCGGAGTGTAAAGTATTATTATTATGTATACTTTTTCGTCCAACTTCTTATTGTTTTTTAATATTTTATGATGGAAACTTACATTTAATTGTTAACTTTATAAAATTGAAAAAAAGTGGCGTAGAGGGGGGTGGAGGGGGAAATGTTTTTCAAGCAAATTACGTTTTCTACTTCCGTTACTAAAACCGCATTTTGAACACGGGTTTGACATGCACAGAACGTCTCTTTAAACACTAGTGTTTAGAATGCGAAAAGTCACATCTCGTTTATCTTTTGTTTTTAAACGTCAAATTAAGTGTATCTTTTGTATGTTAAATTTCATGTTCCGTGATAACTTTGTTGTTCTGTGTCATTTGATTTGTCAGTCAGTCGTCAGCCATCGTCCGTTATGTTATGAACATAATTAAAATATAATATAATGTTTTCATTCCTGCGGGCGAAGAAAAAGTATACTAAGCACCTCGTGTTAAAAACGTCTTTAGTCACTCGTTTCACAAAGCAGTCGTTCCGCTTCGCTCCACTCGTGCCTAGTGAAAC
The DNA here is from genome assembly GCA_963921935.1 of Galeruca laticollis. Lineage (NCBI taxonomy): Eukaryota > Metazoa > Arthropoda > Insecta > Coleoptera > Chrysomelidae > Galeruca > Galeruca laticollis. The sequence continues at coordinate 48,311,622 of OY998183.1, read as the reverse complement.
TCGTGACTAAAGTAACCTTTTTGACACTTGGTACTTAATATACTGTTTTGGAACTATGGACTTTAACAGAATTGACTTAATTTTAATGGACTAAATATTCCTAGAAATAATTTCCTCTAGATTTTGTACTTGTATGTCAAATGCAATGATGTAATTCTTCTGATATAATTAAAAAAAGAATTAAATTATTTACCTTTTGGTAAAATAATAATCTTAAAAAAAGAGGATATGCCACCAATAGTTTATGAAAAAAAATTTGAAGAAAAAACGATATCATATCCCAATAACCTCATAATTTATACCGGTGGTTCTAAAACACGGGGTAGGTGCAGCTGTTGTAACAGAGAATGGTATCTAGATCCTATGAATTCAATTTTTAGAGCGGAATCTATGCAGTCTGGCAAGCACTCCTATATTTTTCAAACTCCTCACCTGCCTAATATGCTCCGACTCCCTTAACATCATCCCACTCCCTTAATATCATCCAAGCCATTAGCAAAAAAATTCCAAAGTGACCTTATTGTAAGAAGATCGTAGAATTAAACTCTCACCTCATTTCATTAGGCAAAGCTGGATCTATTACTGGATGTCCTATCCAACTAGGAGTCTTGAAGGCAGTAATAACAAAAAAACCTTTCTTTGGCAACAGATGGACAAACTTTGGAGGCCAAGTATCAAATATCAAACCAAGTATAAATAAATTGATCTATCCGAAGGCAGCAAGGAGGGAACAGGTTATACTGTGCGAAATTCGAATAGACTGTAGAACATATACTGAAATGTATGACATATCGACTTCAGAGAGTGTTTGATGGATTGGAACCCAAGATTGACTTAAGCGTAGGAAAACGACGATATTTTGAAGAAAATCTTTATCCGCCTGCAAGCAATCGAATTATTTAAAAATATAAAAATCCGGTACATGAGACTTTGTAGAATTAAATGGAAAGCGCCAATGGCCAAAACAGCGGATGCTCTAGAAATTGTTATGCTCGGTGACTACATACATGCTATTAAATATTGTCCAATTCCGAATTCTCATATTTGTTCCTTCAGTTTTTCTATTTATCGGATGTCATATTACTAATTGCGTCATAAGAAATATTTGTATTACTTAATATGAGTTTAAGAGTGAATTGTTCCGATTTAAAATGTGTCCTTTATAATGTTCTTCATATCTATGCATTTTTAGTTATAGTCTATTTCTTAATGACTGACAGCACAGTAGCCTCATTAAATATTCAAATAGAAAATTATCTCTTACAGAGTGATCCTAAGAATTCTACAAGTAAATACTAAAATTCTAATGCAAAACAAGTAGGTATCTGTATTGGTTATCTGTACATCCCTGTTTCAGCTCAAAATACAATATGGTAATAAAACTGAACAATGCCAGCAAAAGGATAAACAGTGCGGCTGTGGCGGAGATTACGATATTAGTTCATTTTGCTTATTTAATTAGATTCGGTCAACATTACAGTTGAAATAAAATTTATTCGTTCAGGCCTATTAACAAGGTACATTTTCATTTTTATTAAATTAAATTAATTGAAGAAAATATAGTATAATTCTCATAATTCAAATTTTATGACAATGAATTAATGTATATTAAGTAAAGTAAACATACCATTTATAGGAAATATGAAATTCAATCTATAGTATCATCCTCTTCGCTGGCCATACAAGAATCATCCGAAGACTCGTCGAGAGAGATCACTATCGGTTCTATAGTTTGTTCTATGAGGTTATCTAAAACCCACTTTTTCTCTTCCTCTCTAATTACATGATTCACAGCATCTATCCAGTTCTCTTCAGTTATTGTTCTCAATGAGTACTTCATGAGTTCACGAACATCTTTCATTTTAAATGTTTTATTATGTCTAGCTACATAACCTTTCATTTGGGCACATATTAACTCTATCGCATTTAATTCACAATGTTATGGCGGCAAACGAAGCACTGTTATCCCACGATTCTTGGCTATTTCATCAATAACAAACTTTTTAAATTGCAGCTTATGATCTGAAGCAACCTTTAAAAGTTCTTTTTTCAACATATCATCTCCAAATGGTATATTTTTTACGATTAACCAGTTTCTAATATCAGCTTTTCTCCAAGAGGTAGATGGAAGATTTTTTGTTAATCGCAAATGATAAATGGCATTGTCCATAACGATTATAGCATTATTTGGAATTAATTCGACCATTTGTGTAAAATACATATGCAGTCATTTATTCATGATAGTCTTTGGTTGATGTTGACTGAAACTCCAGTAAACCACCTTCAACGAAACCTTAATTGCATCCAATATACGTTATTATTAGTCGGCGACCTATACCGATAAGAGTTTTCAGTCCAGTCGATAAACCTTGACGACTGGTTTGAATACTTTTGTCCTGCCATATTTTTTTCACTGAATGTCCTCCATTGAGCCATGTCTCATCTAGATAATAGATTTGTCTTCCCTCCTGTCTGTATTTCCGGATATCTCGTAAATACTGGCGTCTCCAACATATTATTTCTTCGTTGTCGATTAGCACTGATTTGCGACTTTGCTTCTCTCAAGTAAAATTTAATTTGTGTAATATTTTCCACAAAGTTTTTCGGCCTATGTCAGGCAAACTCTCGCCCTCCTCCACCATTCTTAGAATTCTGTCAAGGGCTGGGATCTCTTTTTTAAAATATAATTCATGTATCAGTGTTTTTAAATGAAACTCAAGGTCTCTAGAGACCTTGAGTTTCATTTAAAAACACTAATATGAGCATATTCCACGAAGTAAGGGTCGAGACAGTCAATAATTCATGTAGTTTTCGTCTATTGCATATGTTCATCAAGGTCAAATGGTTTTCTTCTATTTGACTTTTTAGGTGGAGATATATTTCCATTTTTCCTCTCTTTTAGAAGCCTGTAAATAGTAGATTCACAAACTCCTGTCATATTGGAACATGTCGAAACTATATTTCTAACAGTAGCAGCCGGCATTTGATGTACAACAGAATCATGCACATTTAACACTACAGTCTTCGTTTGTAAGCTAATCACGCTCTTACACTTTACTGGGGTAAAACTTGAAGACATTTTTCACAACACAGTTAACACTTATGGAACATAAGCGACTCTAAGCAAAACAAATTATACAAATTTGGGCGAGACCAAGTTTCACCGTATATGCCTGCAAAATTTCTAAGTAGCCATTGGGACAATCCCTAGTAGGACCCTATTGTAATGTTTCTTGGAAATGTTATGATCAACATTTCAAAAATCAGAAAGTAATTATCTGGAGAATGAATTGATAAATGGTTTGTTAATATGTCTCCCAAGAACTGACCTGCTCCAAATTCTCAAGATAATTAATGAAATATTCAGTCAGAATAGTTGCGTTACAAGATTATTTCAAAAATAATTGTTTTAACTGTATGTACTCTACAAATTTATGAAGGTCAGTTAGTTGTTTTAACTAACCGAATTTACATTCATATTACCTTTATATATCAGATCGGGTATAAAATTCAACAGTAAATAAATTCCTTAGATGAACTGTGACGCTTATGCTTTACTACCTGACTAGCATCTGTGACCTTTTCGCGTGCTGTCAGTCAATAAGAAGCAGACTATAATGCAAAAATGTCATAAATGTACCTGAGCTAATACAAAAATAAGGTTTTATTATTCTCTCGTACACAAAAATGAACTATAGATAATTTTCACAATATATCTCACTTCTACAACTCCCTTTGAATCAGGGTAATGAATATAAAAGTCAACAGCTTTTAATCTGACAAATAGCGATACAATGTTCTCTTCAATTTAAATTTTCATTTCAACATCAAAGGAAATGATAGAACAAACTTTTCAGGCCGAATTTTATTTATCAATTAAAGTTGAATCAAAATAATTGAAAGAACGTCGATTGGCAATCGGTATACGGTCGAAACTTGCTTGAAGAATATGAACATTACAGTGAAGTTTTACCTCGCTTGATTAAGAATATTTTCTGTAATTACCACGGGCGTTGTTTTAAATTTTTTGTGATTGTGTCGCAAATATGATTTCCATTGGAATCACTGGGAGGAAAACTAATATACCATGGAATATGCATTAAAGTGTATTGTAAAAGAAATGAAACGATGTTTAGCTGTTTTCAATGTTGAGCGATCATTATTACGTCAGCCATTTTCTATAAGTACAGAAAACAATAAACTTTTCTACGAAGTTATTTTAAAGTCTTCCCAGGAGTAAATCTTTAGAATTAATTACTTTTATTGAATGTATAATTTCTTTTAAGGTTGTGGGATTTAATTTCACCCTCATTTTGGAAAATGAATGCCCTCTTCCTTATTGGTGCTGATTTGTTGCTGCCTGCCTATGCATACTTTGTTCAATTTAAGTTCTACCTTACTTTATTATAGGTTCGTTCTAACCACCAGTAATTTACAGTAATATTACTAATACACATGCGCAATAAAAATAAATTGTTCCAACCACCTGAAATTACTGGTTCAGTATTCTCGATTACTATCAGTTCTCTGTTCCATCTCGTTTGCAAACCAGTAAAATTACCATTCAAACGATTCTTGCTGGATAGCGAGTACCAAAAGTTCTGAAATTAGGAATCATGCGCAATGGCAACATTTTTGTTTTAAACTATCAAATTTGTTTTTTATGGAGAGTGCAAATAGGTTATGAAAGTGGGTTTTTACATTTTGAGCTATTTACAACGGGGACTGTTTCTTATCTATGACTGTTTCTTGGTTTAGTTGTTGATGTAAATAAAAGAATAGGGAAGAATAGAACCGAAATGCCAGAAGGTAATACCTATATTTTTTGCACCTTGTTAATTTTAGTGAAAATTCATTTTTGTACAAGTAGAACTGGAATAATTTCTTGTTCAAGCACTGCTGTAGTCGATGGTGATAGAGTGAAAATTCTCCTTTTTTGGACTGCAAATTATAGAAAAATATCGATTTGTACAGAAAACACAGCTTGTTTATTTTTTGAGGTTATTATTCACAGAATAAGGTATACCGCGTGCATCTACAAAACTAGTTTAAAATGCGTTATAACCGTTCGGTAAAAGATTACCGGTAACTTTATTAATTTCTCTTGCGCGTGCGCATTAAACAGTTCAATTACTGGTTACGTACGATAACAGAATTGTTGGTTGGAACGAACCTAATAATTAATTCTTATATTTCGAGCCACACGTGTCTTCCTGGTATATCCAAGTAAGGTTCAAGGTCAATGAAAAGGATTATGGTTTTTTACGTCCTTCCAAAGAATGTTGAATCATAATGGACTGGTCGGCACAGTTCAGCTTAGAAAAACCTTTGATCTCAGTAATGAAATACCTGTTTCTTAAACAAATTATTCCAGACTTTCATTTTAATTTGTTAGATCTTATCTTTTTTATCATTACTTTTTTTATTGCTGTTACAGGGTATTCACAAAATTTCGATTTCTTAGAGTTTATGATTGCTTTAATTTTATTTGCTGTTATATTTATACAAGGCGTTTGCAAAAGGAACTTAAATGACTGCCTGTGAACAACTCTTTTAAAATGAGAAAAGTATAAGGGTTATTCACGTTTCAAATACAGGGGGTGAACGAGAGTGAATAATTTAGAGCATATAGATTGATAGTAGAACTTGACAAAACGTTGTTTATAAATATAAAAGGGCCTACCTTAATATCGGATATTTCATTTTGAATTAATTGGTATCCATTTGGGAAAGTATGTTAGTTTTACCTTCCAATGTTCACGCATCTCATATTCGATGGTATTTTTTGTATTCCTCAATACCTGTAAAAAATTGAATTATAAGTTAAATTCCTAATAATGATCTAAAATTTCATATATATGAAATATTAGAAGGAGATGGAAAAACAATTATTGAATTATCAATAATTTTAAATGAAGGTCGAATTGGTATTTTCATTAAAATGTGATTAAAACCTGGACATGATGATAGCTGTGTAGACTTTAAGATCAATCTACTCTATGGATTCTGGCTGTCAAGTTGTGGCGCGTTTCTATTAGGACCAAGGTATTTTCGTAACGATAGGCATACAATTGATGCAATTCAATCTTGAGAACCTAAATTTTAAACGTATACAATAACGTCCTAAAATTATCAAACAATAGTATATTATACACCAAGGTAGTGAAGACTATTATTATTATCCGAGCACCAAGATTATTTCCAGAGGAGCTTTGCCCCGAGCGGAATAGGGTGCGAGGCACATACATGTCTTCTCCATCATGGTGTATATACAATTTTTTCCAGCCAATAAAACAGAAATCAAGTAGTCTGATGCAGATTGATATTTCCACTAGTAAAACTAATTTTCAAACAACATATGTAATTATTGTGATTGGGTGATTTTTTTAACATGAATTTTATAGAAATTAATTGTACACCAGAAGAAACGCGGGAGGCAGCAGAGCAGTTACATGAGAAACTACTGCCTCAAAAATCTAAAAGGGTCGATTTGAAAACTTAGGAAACTATCAACATTGATGTGTAAGTAAAGGCGCTGCTGGAATTGGTGAAAACGTACTTCTTGCGTATTTCAGTGAACACGCGAATGATAAGAAGGCATCTCTATGGCCCACTATTCTATGCTGGAAGTCACCGTTAAGCGCAAAAAAAACATTGATATTTCGAAACTTTTTTAGGTTAATCGGTTATCTAAAATATAGGTAATAATTATACACCAAGAAGGTCCTCTGTGTTTTCAAAAGAAAACATTACAAAAATTTTAACGCTTACGGTTGACGACCTTACATCATATTATTTACCTACGTTCTTACCTGCTAGATTGTGTATAGGTAATGAACGTAATTGGAAACGTCTTCTGTTGTTTTGCAAAATACATCGTTCATGAAAATGTTCCTCACAAACCACATAACTTCTATCTTATAATATTGATTTATGCATATCTTTCAATTTCTCATTTCCTATACCAGTGGTTGCATTACCTGAAAAAAGAAAGAATTTTTTCAGGAAATGTAGATATAGTATACCTATTTTGAAATGAATAATTGACATTATACACTACTTCATTGCTAAAATATTACTTACCAAAAGATTTTTAATGGAAAAATGGTGTATATGGAATTCTTTATTGTTGTTATTAAAATTTAGTCACACAGCGATATAATACAATTATTGCTATAGTTTATAATCACCAATATGCAACGAAATAACGAAACCAATAATACGACCACATCCACAAATTTTAGAAAACTCACTGAGTATATGTATATAACCTTTGTTTATCACTGAATAAAATATAACATGAAACATTTGGGTTAAGTTTTACTTTGAACTTTGAACACATGGGCAATTGAAGGAAAAACAAATTACAGCGGTAGTGCGTTCAGAAAACAAAGCCGTGAGAAAGGCTCACCGCATATTGAGCCCAGCACACGCACAGCCCACGGACAACCCACGCGTGTCTTATTCTGTAAACAATGGTTTAAAGTAGGGTACCGCATATTGAGACCAACCCACGCAGAGCACACGCCCAACCCACGTTCGCTTGGGTCGGTTTGAGTGTGTCGCACAGTTTTCGTGAATTGTGGGTCGTATGTACAGCTTGATTTATTTAAAATGTACAAAATCGCACACAATGGTCCTTGTATTATGTTTTAAAGTACTCGTAACAGCCCAATATTTGGGTAATATCACGGAGCAGTTTTAAAACAACTTTCTCTGAGTAATATATAGCAATGACAAACACTATTGTTTTGTTTTTTTGAATTAATAAAGTGGTGAATTATGGGGTTTTCACTAAAATGTAGTTTTTAAAAAATTTGAGTTCCTAGGCAAAAACTAACAACAGATTTGGGATCAGGGCATCAAATTTATACAAAACCAACTAAAAATTCCCCGACACCAAAACGACTGTTGACCAGTGATGAACGCACGCCTTATGTCATCAGTCATTATATGTTGAGCGTTAATTTTAAACTAATGGCATTTTTATTGAGATAGTTTTATCGTGCTAGGTGATTTCTAGTAGCAAATATGTTAAAGACAATCTCCTGGGTATACAAAATTATGTTGCACAAGTTTTGGATACACGAATGTCTCGGGATTCTCAAAACATTTGAATTTGTCCATTATTGATCTAGGTTAACAATAGAAGAAAACGTATTGACCACTAATAGCGAAATTCAACTTCTCAGTTGGCTAGAAGACGTAATAATTGTCAACTTCATAGCTAGTAGTGGAAAACATCATATTTTTCTCCAACTTTAACACCACGTACTTCATTTATAATTAAATACATCATAAAAATTGACGAACGTCATCAATGACATTGTTTTACGTTTCCTCATTCTCCATATTACTCTCAAGTATGGTGGTGTAAGAACTATAGGTTAGGATTCTTGTTCTTTATATCGTTAAAATGTGTTTTTTAATATTCCTGATACTTTAAATTGAATGTATTGTCAAGTTAGAAATGAGAATAATTATTTTTCACAAGGTTCTGTGTCAACTTATGGCTCACTGGAGTTATAAATAGTGCTAAATTATGTAAGGAATAACTAATTCAACTGATATTGGTATCACTAGTCAATTACAACTGGAAATAACATTGATAACAAACACGCGCCTACTTTTTTTTTTCGTTACCATATCAAAAGTCATGACTAGCCGATTGTTGTTTGTCTGAACAAACAGTGGTGGCAACATTGACATTCTTAACATCTCGGAAAGCTTATACTTGCGTCAATCGGTTGGGTACACTAGACTCAAAACAATTGAATGTTTAACATAGCATTGTAATTATAACAGTAATTTATGACAGGATCCGTGATTTTATAATTCAGGTAAAATTCCTATCGGTTTCTTTATCACGAGGGACACGTGGTACAGAATAAAAAATCTGTCGTATTCAACACAAATAAATTATCTCGGTTTGCACAAAAAATTTCTGGCAGTCGTGCCATAGTTCAAATAGCTAGAGTAAACATACACAATTGAAATTTGCAATGGTAATCGCCATTGTTTCGAAAATAATAAAAAAACTGATACTGTTGGGACTATAGGTTAACAACTTGATGTTAGCAAATGATATTAGCATTTTTCAATTGATTCATATATAATTTTCAACCTTACAAAATCCATACCAACACAATTTGTTGGACGAACGTTCGATTTTTATCATAAGTATCATAATAAATCACATTAATTAAAATTTTCTATTTTTTATAGCCTATTCGTTTAGCGGCCGAAGTAAATTACCTGACTGAAGGCAATAATAATATAGTCCGGGAGCCAGCGACCGTTTTTGATGACCAAAACCACAAAAGCTAAAAACTTGTCCTAAGCTTTATTTGGTATCACTATTAAACGACTGGACCTACAGCTCGCGCACTTCCTAGGGGTGTAGCCACGGTAGCCTCCCACATATGTAAAATAATAATTAAAAAAAACTCATACCACAAAAGCGGGGTTGGTAAATTGCGCACAGCGGTCACTTTGTAGCCAGGTATACCCAAAATGTTTCTTTTTCATAGGTAAATTGCGCACAAGTGACCCTAAAGAGGGTCTAGGTAAATGGCATACAACTTTCTACCGATTCCACGAATTTTAAAAGTTAGGTTAGGTTAGGTTAGATAGTTTCCAAGAAGTGTTCTTTTCATCAACTTTTATTCGTTGATTATATCAAAAAGAAAAAGTTTTGAGGTATACCGCACTAAGGATACAATTTGACCGCTGTGCGCAATTTACCTATACAGAGACTTAATCCCCTGGCTGCAAATACCTGACGAACCCTTCCCAATTTTGGGAAAAACAATGGCCACTGTGCGCAATTTACCTACGCCCCACAAAAGCAGAGGCTTTGTTAACATTTATAGTATGTTATAAAATGAAGAAAAAACGTATCCAGCCGAATGTAGAGTGGGGGATTATGCCCCTGCTTTTCGCGTAAAAAAGTGAAAAATGCGCACTGAGTAAACTGATACCGCAAAAGCTGAAATTTTGTAAATTTATAGTTAAGTTAATATCTTGAACGAAAAAAACATCCAGCTTCATAGTTAGTGGCGGAAAAGTGTCCAGCAGATGCAGTCAAAGACGCTGCGCATTGGCATGCGCTCGGGCGCGTTGTATCTTTTAATGCATCAGCTGGACACTTTCCCCCCCCCCCCTAAATAGAAAGCTGGATATTTTTTTCTATTAACTTATTTACTTAACTATTATATTACCGTATTTCAGCTCTTGTGGTATAAGATATCTATACCTTTCTCATTAAACACAGCGCGGCCATGTAGTTATTATACTGTCTCACAAGTTTTTGAATTTGAAGGCTATTAATAGATATTTACACATTTGAATTTACATAATGAACCGTACAATACATAACATAAACAGGAAATATGTAGACATCAAAATAAGAAAAGTAAAAAAAATTATTATTTTAATTACTTGAACTTTTTAATATTAATTATTATTTGAACGTTTTATTAATAATTATTTAATTTTTTTTAGTATTTATTTACAAAACTATACACTAAAAATAAAAATAAATGAACGTGTTATGCTATTACGCACAAAATAACAAAATAATATACGAATTTATTAGAATTCGCCATCTTCGGATTCATTTCCATCGATATTGTTGTCGCTTTCATTATCGATGCAATTGATGTCGACCCTCGAAATATCTTCATCATTATCTGCAAATATATATAATAATAATATATTTAAAGGCATCAATAATAATTGTATAAAAATGTGAGTAATATATCAATATTATTCTAACCTGCAGTACTTTTTTTATCATCATCAATCGTTATATCTCCCAAAGATGAAGGTAGCTGCTCACCTTCAAACCATTTGAAGTGAATTTTGTGTCCTCCTCTTCCCAGCCAAAATCGGTTGGATGCATCAGTTCCGTTGGAACCCGAAGATGAACGTGTGCCCAAATGTTTGCAATTTAAGTTGTCCGCAGCAAAGTTGGTGCAACTCAATTTTGCAGGGAGGCAGAGCCGATCCGTCGATGTTATTATTCGGTAAACAGAATATGTCGTCGTTTCGCAAAATATTGTATGTCTTCAAAAATGTTGCTACGCGTGCTTCATTGACTTTTTTTTATTTTTTTGTATCCATACATACGACATACATATTCTTCTAGCATATCAAATGTACTCTGCAACTCAGTTTGATAAAAGCGTCCATATATATTTCCGAATTATGTAAAATTTTATGGGGACGGCTTTTTCCTCTTTAGAAAAACGACGGATTATAGTCGCAACCCGTTAGGGCATGATGAGCCGGAAGTACTGCGCTTAATGTAGGGCCTAACGTTTCAAATAATTTGCTAATGTTATTAAAACGCTGATTATTGTCGACTCCGGTTTCCATTGAAACTTTTATATTAGCATTACTGAATGCACTCATGTTGGACAGCATTATAAGTCTATTTGAAAATCAAGAGAGAGTAAATTCCCAGAAATGTTTTGCAGTTATCAGTGTTAAAGGCAGTAAACCATAGACGTGCGTTTTCAAAATTAAATTAATATGGAAATAGAAATATTTAATTTGTTTTAGTTATTTATACCTAGATTACCAATTTTAGATAGATAAACATAATTCGTAAGTAGTAATTTAATTTGGGTAAAATGAAGAAAAAGTCAATATTATTTTAGGCATTTTGTTTTAGGCATATGTTTATTTATAAAATATGTATATAATATGTACAGATAATTACAATTATTTATAAATTAATATGAGGAGCTAAAAAAACAATTAAGTAGGTATATGAGAAAAACAAAACCAACCGCAAGGATAAAATTTGACGAGCAACATGCAAAAAATACGACAATATTAAATCTTAAAAAATTAAAATCTAAAAATAAAATTAAAGTACATAAATTAATAATTTTAAAGTTATGGTTCCTCGCACTCTGTGTCAGAAGATTCACCATCTGATTCTAGAGAAATTACAATGGGCTCTATAGTAATATCAATTATGTTATCTAGCTCCCACATTTTTTTTTCTATTTCTGTAACGTGTCTAATACATTTTTGCCAATTTTCACTTGTTACTTCAGATATTGCCTTATTGAAGAGATTTTTAACATCTGATAATTTAAAAGTCGTGTTATTTCTGGCAACATAACCTTTAACTTGAGCCCATATTAATTCTATCGGATTCATCTCACAATGGTAGGGTGGTAAACGAAGGATTTCAATTTCTCGTTTTTTGGCTATCTCCTCAATATTATATTTTTTATAATTTTGCTTATGTTTTTTAGCAATAGTTAACAATTCTGCCCTCAGCATTGTATTGTCAAAGGCTAAATTTTTAGAAGATAACCATTTTGCAATTTCATCCTTTTTCCATTTAGTGGTTGGTAAAGGTTCAAGTAATCTGGAGTGGTAACTTGCATTGTCCATTATAATAACCGATCCTTTTGGTATGAATTGAATCATCTGTTCAAAATATTCCTCAAACACGTCTCCATTCATTTCTTCGTGATAATCAACGGTTTTTTTTTATTCAAATAAGAGTAAACCATTCTCAAGAAAACCGTTTGTACTGCCTATATGACAAATAATTAATCTTTTACCTTTTCCTATAGGTTCCCTAAAACCAGTAGTATATCCTTCTAGAAAAGCTTGATGGGATGATTTTATATTTTTGTCTTTCCAAACTCTTCCTACACAATGTCCTTCATTAACCCATGTTTCATCTAAATAATAAATGTTTTTATTTTGAGCTTTAACTTGTTGTATTCTTCTGAGGTACTGTCTTCTCCAACATACAATTTCTTCAGAATCAATTATCATTGAGTGTCTGCCCATTTTTTCAAATTTAAAGTTTAACTCATGTAACACTTTCCATAGTTTATCCCGGCTAATTGTGGGTAAATCAACATCATTCGTAATGGCTTGCAAAACTTTATCTAAAGTTGGTATTTGCTTGTTTATAAAAAATGAGTGAACAAGCTTACGAATAGCATTTTTAAAAAACTCGTCCACGTTGACTTTTAATAGTTTTGGTCTACCTGGTTTCGGCTTTGGTGAGGTTACTCCACCTGATTTTTCCTCCTTTAGAACTCTATATATTGGAGATTTTCCATATCCCATTGCCTTAGATGTTGTTTCAACCACACTGTCAATAGTGTTTGAGGGATTTTGATGTTTAAAATAGTGGTACACATTCACTACAGCACTCTTTTCATTGAGCGATAAATGGTCTAGTTTTAATTTTTTCACTGGCGTATACTCACAAACTGCTTCCATTTTTAGTCACTACTATTTGTCACGTTTATCGAAAATCAAATAACTGCATTTCTAGAAACTTAAGCACTATTTAAGTCAAAATAATCCCTTGGCCTACCTGCATAAATCAAAGGGTACCATTTATGACAGGGGTAATTTCGGCCGAGGGGTTGATGTTTACGATGAGATTAAAATATTGGTAATTACGCTTAATAGTTTCCTTTAAATGTAAAAAATTCACAAATAACAGGTATAAAATTATTATAGCTAGTCAGTATTATAACTTATCTTTAAGCTACTAGTCGATAGAAAGCATAAAATATATTATTTGTATACGATGGCATCAGTTTCAGTAATTAAGAGTTCACGCGGTTGTGACTTACTAGTTGTAGAAAAGTTTCAGTTTTGTAAACAGGACGTATTAAAAAGTGGTGAAGTACGTTGGAGGTGTATAAAGAAAAATTTAAGATGTTTAGCCAAACTGTACACTGTTGGTGCGGAATACACAGTTACTAGAAGTGAATTAATCAACAACCACGAGTCCGATGAAACTACGTTGGAGAGAAAAATAGTGACGACTTCATGCAAGCGCAAAGCTGAGGAAGACATATCGGAGAAACCTTCAAAAATTATTAAAAGCGTTCTTTCAAATCATTTGCCAGAGAATTTGTCATCGATAGATGTCAGTCTAATAAGAAGAAATTTGTACAACAGCCGCCGTAAGCTCTTACCAGCCCTGTCTAAGGATATTCACGATGTACATTCTGTACTCGATAGTTATGGACCGAAAACCACAACAGGTGAAAATTTTTTGTTTATTAACAGCACAGCTGATAATATCATTGTTTTTTCTTGCCATACAAATATAATAAGTTTATGTAAAATGAAAGATTTTTACATGGATGGCACATTTTCTTATTGTACAAAATATTTTTATCAGTTATTTACCATCCATGGACTGGAAAATGGGCATTATGTTCATCTTTTGTATTGTCTGTTGCCCAATAAGACCAGTGACACATATATGAGACTTTTTCTGTTGGTAAAATCTAAAAATTTTGAACTTTATAATATTGTTTTTGAACCGAAGGAGGTATTTGTGGATTTTGAAATCGCAATTCATAACGCATTAAAAGTTGTCTTTCCCAAAACCAAACTAAATGGTTGTAGATTCCACTTGCACCAGGCGTGGTATAGGAAAATACAATCATTAGGGTTAACCCAAATGTATAAAGATAAAAACTGCGAGGAAAGCAAATGGCTTACTCATACTTTTGGGCTAACTTATTTAGACCCCTCTGAAGTTGAAGATTGTTTCATATTTGATCTCATGTCATACAAACCGGACCATAAACTTATAGATAAATACGCAGACTATTTATTAGAAAACTACATAGCGCCAGAATCTCATTTTCCACCAAATATATGGGCATATGAAAACCCATCAATTAAAAGAACCACAAATGCCTGCGAATCATTCCATTCGCACTTTAATTCTAGTTTTTATTCAAGTCACCCTTCTATATTTATTTTTATAGAAAAATTAAAAGATTGTCAGATCGATGCATATTTAAAAATAAAAAATTTAAATATTCCAGCAAAAATTAAAGACAAACAAGTAAAAAACAAACTAAAATTTATCGAAAACATGGTAAATATGCTTCGATCTAACAATATTTCTAGAATTAATTTCGTTAAATCTGTATCACATCAAAACGTTTTTTAAAAATTTATAGTTTACCTAAGTTATAGAAATAAGTTGATGTAATAATTTTATTGAAATAAAGAAATATTTTAATATAAAGCATTCTGTTATTTTATTTGATTTGCGGCCGAAAATACCTATGAGATAAGGAAGCAACTTAAAACCTCCGGCCGAATTTACCTACCGGCTTTTAGTACCTGCCCTTTTTCCGGCCGAAATTACATCCGCCCATTAGAAGCGGTTGCCATTCTTGCCATTCGGAGGTCGTTAAATAACAATTAACCCTTTCTATTCTGGTTACGCCTATGACGCACGTTAATCCTCTTAGGCCTACTGTAGTAACAATGAAAGATCATAAAATAATGTGATAGTCCAAGAAATGTAATAAATTTTGTATTGAAATTAACAAAAACCATTTAGAATGCATTACAAATATTGAAGTTTTACCGCACGTACTGTACTATAGTTTTGCATACCGAATTAGTTTTTATTCTGGGAATTTACTCTCTCTTGATTTTCAAATAGACATAACGGTCACGTCTGTATCGGAGCATCTTATTGTGACATGTGCGTCGTAATCTATTCTACAGACGTGGAATACGATTTTCGTATCCGCTTCTTCGTGCCCTGGACAGTTTAATAAAACTTCGTGCGTCTTGTCTACCTGGCCATTATTTATATATATTTATAGCACTGATCCTAATTTATATAAATAGTTTTATTGCCAATAAAAGGCGCTACGTAATCAACTGTCCAGTACTGTATAAAAAAATTCACTAACGCCTTTTTGAAATTTGCGTTTTTCAAATCGTTCGTAAAATCAGAAGAACGTACTTGATCTGTACCCTCGATGTGGATTGCGCGACTTGCATTTATCTCAAACAATGTTCGTTTGTCTATGATAGAAAGAAGAATGTACTTATCAAAGGCGATTACAACGATTTCCGCATTATTTGAACAAAACATCCTTAATTTTTTTTAGATATGTTTCCGTACGTAGCTGGAACTTCCCTCATCAAATGGAGCATAAAAAATCCATCGAAAACCTTAACGTTTGTATGCTCCGGAGTATGTGGCTCAATCTGCTGCTCGAGTATTTTTAAAATAGCTGCCTTATTTGTTTTACAAATAGAACCATCAATGTGGCACATCGATAATGGCACCGGCGTTAGAGGATATTTTAAAACTTTGTCAATGTCCAGAGATATTTTTAATGAAATGCATAAAAATCGTCCAAACAAATCGCGTTGCATGCGCAATTCAACAATTTTTCCTGCCACTGACATTTTTCTCTTTTGCATGCTGTCTGTAAAATTTAGTACATTATTTTTTCTTAATGGTTCCTCGAATGTTTTTTCATCGACTGCACATTTTGCAATAAAATTTTCTCGCTGTTGATTTCCCATTATTTCGACATTTAATAAAAATTTCTCGGTATTTCCTGAGACCGTTTGGCCTGTCCAAATATCAAATAAACAATTTGGATCTAGATCAGCAACAAAAGAATTAATATTTTGTTTAATGTAGTCGATAAAATTACGAAGCGCGCTGTGCTTAATGAGAAAAGTATAGATATCTTATACCACAATAGCTGAAATTCGGTAATATAATAGTTAAGTAAATAAGTTAATGGAAAAAAATATCCAGCTTTCTATTTAGTAGGGGGAAAGTGTCCAACGGATGCATTCAAAGATACAACGCGCTCGAGCGCATGCCGATGCGCAGCGTCTTTGACTGCATCGGCTGGACACTTTTCCGCCACTAAATATGAAGCCGGATGGGCTCTTATGAGCTTTTCTGACATTGAATGTTCGGAATTCCAGCCACAAAACTTTTCTAGAATCTTAGGTAGGTTTCTCGGAAAAGTAACAATTATTTTATTGTAATTTTGTTTGTTTCCGTTCATTTATTCAATCTATTTCTAAGAAAAATACAAAAAACCAGAAAAAAATGTTTATGACACGATTGCTTAATTTTATTTGCCTGTCTGTCGAAGATTTTTACTATTCCATATTCCATTAAGTAATTGAAAATATAAAACAAAATTTTGTTACAGCCTGCAAGACACTCGAAACTAGAAAAAGCGGATATCTTAGAAATGACAGTAAAACACCTCCAAAATCTTCAAAGGCAACAAATCGCTATGTCTGCAGCGGCGGATCCATCGGTGGTTAACAAATTTAGAGCTGGTTTCAGTGAATGTGCTTCAGAAGTTGGTCGATTTCCTGGATTGGATCCAATAGTAAGAAGGAGACTATTGCAACATCTTGCTAATTGTCTAAATCAAGGTTCAAAACCTCAAGAAGTGCCTCAAGTGCAAGTCCATATACTCCCGAATACACAAAAACCTCTAGAACAGCAAGTTCCGCAAACAAGTGGGATTATATTGAGTAACGGCAATGGTACTGGAGTTCAATTAGTACCTACAAGATTACCTAACGGAGATATAGCTTTAGTTTTGCCCACATCGCTACAACCACAATCACATTCTTCTCCTGCAGTACCTCTCCTAGTACCAATAGTTCCTGAAAGAACAGCATCCACGAACTCTGCCACTAGTGTATATTCTAATTATTCACCTAGCCAGAGTCCTGAACCTATGGAATCGATGTACAGCCAGCCTAAACCTTTATCTCTTGTTGTGAGAAAGGCAGATCCTATAGAAGAGAAACCATGGAGGCCTTGGTAAAACTGTCCGTTTTGAGGAAGAGCCTTTGTTTTGGAATGAAAAATTATTGCTTAGTGATTTAAGTTAAGGATTTTATGATTGATAAGTTTGTGGTTGATACACTGACTAGTTTGCAATTTGAATATTTCTATAAGTCTGTAAAGTGTGCAATAAATTTATATTTTGTAAAACTG
Source organism: Galeruca laticollis (assembly GCA_963921935.1). Lineage (NCBI taxonomy): Eukaryota > Metazoa > Arthropoda > Insecta > Coleoptera > Chrysomelidae > Galeruca > Galeruca laticollis. Next base: position 48,293,813 of record OY998183.1, on the reverse strand, counting down.
GTTGGTTTTCATCGAGAGAAGTATATTTTTGAGAATAAAAATTGTGATATATAGGTTACGTTAAATCAGTATTAAGATTTTGCCTAAAGAGCTATTTTAATTAAGTATATCTCATATTTTGCTTCTATTTTTCTGTAGCGTTTGCTAGTCTGTCATTTTTATATCTTCGGAATTCCTTCTTCTTTTAAGGGAAAATAAGCCCCTACAACTTTTCAAGTCTTAGACAGTAGTAAATTTGACTTTTTATATTTTTTGGTAATGTATAATTGGTCAAGTAAATAGTTTTAGGTTTGAATTTTGGATGAAATTTTTCCGTTTTTTCTAAAAAGACATATTTGCTATTGAACTTTGATTAATTTAATATGATTGTGATGCCAGATTAAATAGAATAATATATATTTTTATTTGTAAGTACAATATTATTTAAGTGCCTTGTAAACAGCAAGATCAATAATGTCTTCCAAAAGAATTTTTTCAAGTGCCACTAACAACTGTTCGATAGTTACGAATTTTATATTTATCAGGAAGTTAATGTATATACTATAAACTATCTGAACATTTGTTTTTAAAGTTGTATATTTGATTCATTGAATTTATTACATTTATCAAATATTATGTATGAATAGAATTTAATGAATAAATTGTAAGTAAATATATATACAAACTATTTTCCGTGTTTCATTTAACCATGATATTGTTTACAGAAGCAAAAACCCAATGGGTATTCCACGAAATCATAATCTCGCCTTGAACATGGAGTTTTCGCTGAACACTAAACATTTTAAATGGTACTGTTCTCAATAGATAATCATGTCAAGCGAGGTTATCAAGTTATTTTTTCTATAATTCAAAAATATCCAATACAAAATTGTTTAAATAGTCGATAAATTTTACAGTTGAAGTGTTGTATACTTCAGTTTTTCATACTATTCATGTAGTACTGGTTGCACAACTGTTGGTGTTAAAAAAAGAAGAGAGACGCTGTGGTGAATATATATGATACACACAGCTCTGCTTCTCTTGTTAAGTTTTTTTATTGTTTAACTAAAACAGTTTTCCAGAAGTGAGATTAACCGTGTGCACGTCTGTTTTATATTAAATAAATAGCAGTAAGTAAAACTCAAAATCCGTACTACAGCATATATTAATAAAAGATGAAGGGGAAAATAGTACGGCATCAAATTTCACGGTCTCTCACATCAGTGTGAGGCCTCAAACCCTTTCAACCCACTACCTGCAGTATCCAGATACTGCAACAGGTGCTCCACCACAGGCCACCTTGCTGAAACATGTAAGGCCAAACCAGTATGTCCCTCCTGTGGATCATCGGACCACAAATACAACAATTGTCCGAAGGCAAACGACCCTATCTGCAAAAACTGCAGTGGCTCACACACCGCCTACCATCCTCGATGTCCAAAGCGGATGGAAACACCACAAAACCCCCAAGAAATAGCACTCATCACCCTTGAAAAACCCAGGCCCCTTACGATCTTTCTACAGGCACCAAAATCTTGATCGAGATTTTGGCAACAACTGTCTCGACAGCCCGTGGCCTAGCGGTCGACACCCTCACTCACCTCGTTCCCTCTCTACGGATACAACTGTACAGTCTCCAGTGGCGTGGTCAACCGCGTCCACTTTGCCTTTACTCAGAAACGCCACAATTAAGTCATGGACTTTGAAATTGGGACCGTGAATTGCTAAGGTCTAGCCAGGAAGCGACATCTTCTCAAACACCTCCTATATTCCCAAAATATACAAATACTATCTATCACCGACACTCTCTTAAAAAATTCCCCTCGCTTTTTTAGCTACATCAAATTCCACTTATACAGGAACTTCTACTGTCACGGCAACGAACTTTTCGTCCGAAACGGACTCCCCGCTCTTTACATAACCCAGTACCACCACCGTCAACAACTTTCACATATCGCGATTTCAAAGAAGCCAATTGGGATTCCTTCACAAACCACGTCTCCTCTAACTTACCACAACCCATCATTCAACAGACGACTGATGACATAGTTAATCACGGAGAGGAATTCCAATCCCTCCTAATCGATGCTCAAGACATCGCCGTGCCTCTCACCACCATAAATACCAACTCTTATGCACTTCCGCAACGAATTCTTCTTAAAATCCGTCAGAAAAGACAGTTATACAGGTTATACGTTCGCACTCGAGATCCCGCTGTCAAGACACAATGGAACCGTCTAAACGCCCAGGTTCGGTACAAAATAAATGCTGAAAAGCAGAGAAAATGGAAGGCAGATACAGCCGGATTGCACTTCAGACAAGGGTGCGTGTCTTGGCAATAATTCTACCGCCTCGTCGGCATCAAGAGGAAGGCAGAATTACATATAGAAGTGCAAGGACAGAAGATATACACCCCTGAAGACAAAGCCATCGTCTTCAAACATAACCTGCAAACTGTCTTTACACCACTTGACAACCCAAGATTTCTCAGGGGCTTTGCCATCGAAATAGATCTCACCATCAACATAATTCCAAGCCCACACGTCCATATTCCACTAAAGACCCCCTTTACAACCGAAGGAATTCAGCAGGTGTGCCGAGCGGGGAGAAACAGTGCCTCCGGGCACGATGGAATCTCGAGACAGGCACTTAGAAACCCGCCAGAAGCGATTTTCCCTCCGCTCTGCACCCTGTTGAATGCCTGCTTGGCATACTCTTACTTCCGTCCTTTCCTCGTTGTTGGAAATCAGCCAACGTAGTTCTCATCCCCAAGCCCGCCAATGACCCCACGAAGCCTGAATCCTACCACCCAATTTATTTAATCAGGGTCCTAGGTAAAGTCTTTGAACGTTTGTTAAAAGAGAGAATCTGGGACTTCTGTACCGACAATAATATCATTCAGGCATTGCAATTCGGATTCAGGCCTGGCCACTCTTGTCAGAACGCCACCACCAACTTTCAAACCATCGTCCCCGAGCTTCAAACCAGCAACGCTGTTCAGCCGCCATATTCATGGACGTTCAAAAAGCTTTCGAACAAGTCTGGCATGCCGGACTAGTGAGAAAGCTACTGAGCATCCAATTGCCAAACCAAATCGTAAAATTATTATATTCCTACAATACAGATCCCTACGTTCGATCAGCGTCAAAGTTGGTTACAACCTATCCGATTCATTTACACCCCAGACTGGCGTGCCGCAAGGCTCGATACTCGCTCCATTATTATACATAATTTATACGTATGATACACCAATATCACGACATCCCCGGGACAATATCCAACTATATGCGGACGACACCGCACTAATCATTTCCACCACTGACATTCGCTCACTCAATATTCGATCCCAAAATTCACTTACTCAATTTTCAAACTGGTGCAGGAGATGGCGGGGGACACTCAACATCCGAAAAACCCAAGCCATCGTGTTTAAACACCCTTCCACTCAGAGCGAGCGACTTCTATCTACGAATTTTCGCCTCATGCTCTGGGGAGAACAACTCGAAATCCGTAGGGAAGCCGTTTATTTGAGAGTGAGATTTACTCACACTCTCAACTTGATGGCCGACCTAATAGACACGCTGAATAAAGTCCGATGTCAAGTTAATCTTCTCAAGACGCTCGGCGGAATCTTCGGACGAACTCATGAAACCACCTTACTCCACACGTATAAGACATATCCGTCCCATTATCGACTAAAGAGCAAACGTTTATTGCACCCTTTCTAACCATCTAGTGAGCAATCAATTCTGAGATACTGCCAATACAAGGCACCCTACTTACCCAGTAACATCGTCTATGTCAATATCAACATCGAACCCAATCCGTCCTATCTGAACAACCTACAAGCCCGATACGTTAGTCGTACTATCGAAGCGAGCAACGAAATCTCGAAAAACGCGCCTCTCACACCGTGGATCGCTAACAGACGGCCTCGCGCTAGAAAACACAAGAGGAAGCTCCCATTCCCTCCAGTACGGCTACTAGTCACGGCCTATGACGATCTCCCAGACATATACATCGACTACCTAGACCAATCCCCAATTTCACACATATAATCTTCAATATCTTCTCACATATATTTTCTTTCTTACTATCTAGATATCCAAACAATTCCCTATGTTTAATGCTCTCACACATCTCACAAATTTCAGTCAACACTTCTGACAAACCTCCAACCGCCTCCATCCACCCGTCGGCGTTACAGGTTTTCTACGGTTTCCCTGTAACATGGTGAATATATTCACTAGCCAAATGGACCGACGAACCAATCAATCAATCGACGTAGGTAACAAATGCAGCCGCAGCTGTACCCATCCAACATAAACTTTATTCGAATGTATATCTCTCTATCTCTCTCACTCTCTCTTTCTCTCTCGGGCAACTAGTTTCGGCTCACTGAACCATCATCAGGCTTGTAAAAGGTATCAAGACAGAAAACAATAAGACATACAAAACATATCGAATTACTTGTAAATGTACACAACAATCCATATGGAAAGTAAAATAAAAGGAAAGCTGTCACATGTCCGTGGCATCCAGCAGAATCAAACATATGTCAGTATGCTCTTTCACAGCTTGAAGCGCGTGGGTTGAATATTCTTGCTTCCATTGGCCTATTAAGCCTCTGGAGCGAATACGACCCATCTTTATTCCTGTAACAAGGGAGAAAAAATTATAAAAAACAGTTATGATATCATTACTAACATACTCACATGTACTAAATCAACTGTTTTTTTCAAATATCAGGCACTATCATAAACTTATCAAAAAAAATAACTGCACTGCACACAAATAACTTATTAAAAAATTTCACTTTTATATGCGGCAATTTTGAATTAAAATTTTCATTTGGAAAGCAGCGGTTTGCTCAAGACCGATGACTTTAACGGCTGGTGTATTTGGCGAATACGCTGTTTATACGTTTTGCGCCGTCTACTTCAAATTTTAGGTAGTTACCGAGTTATGAGGAATTGGCCATATTGCCAACTTGGCCTCATTGGCTGCATATACCTTATTCCTTAAATTTTAGAGTTCTTAGTTTTGATAACACATAATTTGTTTGTTTTCAACCAAATTCATTAACGTTCTTTCTGTTTTTTGCAATTGTTGTCATTTTACTGATTCTTCTTTTATATTGATAATTACCTACTTCATATTTCAGACAGTCACAATTGCTTTGCACTTATGATGTATTTGTTATTGATTTTTAAATGCCATGCTTGAATTGTTATTTTCTTTCAAAGTTTTCATTTCATGAATGTTCAACTTATATCACGACTTATTTGAATACTGTTGCCTTTAATGTTGATACTTCTTTTTGTGAATTGTCTTGGCTTTATTTATAGTTGTGACGATCACTTTTTGGAATGGATATTGTTTAAAGATTTTGTGCATTAACATTATACTTTGCTGTAGACAATTTCTTCACACGATTGTTAACGTGTCGCATCCATCTCTGTTTTTTCATTTTGTTATTGAAGGCTGTCGGCGGTCCTTGTCATTTGACGGTTCTCCAGCCATCTTGTCTTATTTGGGATAGTACTGCACTTCAGATTATTGTAACATTATAAAAGGTTTTAATTTAGTGGTTTTGGGGTTGGTTTCCGGTGTCCCCGAGTATTACTATTTAAGTGTCGGGTTATGGACTTCACTCTACTCTCCATACTTATAGTACAACAATGTTCGCCATTTTCCTCACTTATATGACGACATGGCCCTTTTTGACAAACTTTACACAGCAACTGTATAAAGTGTTGTGCGAACCTAAATAAAATATTCAAGAATCTATTTATTCCTTTCATTGAACGATGGAACGTGTGCCAGAATGGTCATCCTCAAGTTGAAAAAGATCTACTGCTCGAACTGGAAAGGAAGAAAAATCATACTACTTGTATTTCAGCGTCTGCAAAAAGATCAACCGCGTATAAAAGACAAATTAATAGATATATTAGTGTTTTTAAATGAAACTCAAGGTTTCTAGTTAAGCCCACAATATAATTCAAGTTATTGAAAATTCTAAAAAATTGACAATTGTTTCGATAAATCAATATCATCGTCAGAATTTTCAATAACTTGAATTATATTGTGGGCTTAACTAGAAACCTTGAGTTTGACTGTCTCGACCCTTACTTCGTGGAATATGCTCATATTAGTGTTTTTAAATGAAACTCAAGGTCTCTAGTTAATTCCACAATATAATACAAGTTATTGAAAATTCTAAAAAATTGACAATTGTTTCGATAAATCAATATCATCGCCAGAATGACAGAAGATACATTTCATTTTATGCCTACCTGATGTTTAGTAGTTATATTTTTGGCTAGACCAAGAAGTAACCTAACTTGTGATTGGCTTAATATATGTTTATAGAAAAAGAAGAAGATGTGATATTACAAATATTGAAGCTTAGATATTATTAACCCTATGGTGATATCCTGGATATCATTTTTCCAATTAAGATCAGTATAACTGTGCAATGATATAGAAAACCAGGAAAACTATATCTGCTGATCTCTACAATTATCACTTAAGAAGACAGTTTATTAGTGGAGAATTCCCTAGATTTAACTGTTCATTGACAACTTCATATTGTGGGTTTCTTAAATGTCTTCTAATTTCCAGTTCTTCAAGGAAATCCAGTTTTTGTTTCTTTTCACAAATATGCAGCACTTCTAGTTCTGTGTTAGGTGTCAATGAATGATTGGTGTCAAGTAGATGTTTTGCGTAGTGAGTTTTATCTGGTTGTTTTAATCTGTAAGCTCGTAAGTGCTCACTGTATCGTATTTCAAAATTCCTAAGGGTCTGACCCAAATAGACAGCATTACATTCTGGACATTTGAGTTTATATATACCTGACTTCTTTAATAGTGGTATTTTTGTTTTTACATTTAACAATTTTGTACTAACGTTACTTTCTGTTTTAAAAGAAATTGTTGCATTCGTTGCTGAAGATATTATCTTTGAAATATTATTAGAAATATTTCCTGCATATGTGATGGTTTTATAAGTTTTAATTTCATCAGCTTGTTTATGATATATTAGTTGTAATGCCATTTTTTTTTCTCTTTTTTACTAATTAGTTTATTTATCATATCTAATGGATAACCGTTAGATGTTGCTATTTGTCTAATTGTATTAATCTCTCTATCAAAATTACATTTGTTCATAGGAACTGAAAAGCTCTATGTATCATTGAATTATATGCTGCTAGTCTGTGTGAGACAGGGTGGTTAGAATTGAATGGAATTGTCACATCAGTCTGTGTTGGTTTTCGGTAAATTGAATAATCAAGTACATTATTAAATTTACATTAGAAATTGAAGAAAATAGCTCAATCAATTTTCTTGATTTAAAAATTCAAAGAGTTAATAATGTACTTGATTATTCAATTTACCGAAAACCAACACAGACTGATGTGACAATTCCATTCAATTCTAACCACCCTGTCTCACACAGACTAGCAGCATATAATTCAATGATACATAGAGCTTTTTCAGTTCCTATGAACAAATGTAATTTTGATAGAGAGATTAATACAATTAGACAAATAGCAACATCTAACGGTTATCCATTAGATATGATAAATAAACTAATTAGTAAAAAAGAGAAAAAAAAATGGCATTACAACTAATATATCCTAAACAAGCTGATGAAATTAAAACTTATAAAACCATCACATATGCAGGAAATATTTCTAATAATATTTCAAAGATAATATCTTCAGCAACGAATGCAACAATTTCTTTTAAAACAGAAAGTAACGTTAGTACAAAATTGTTAAATGTAAAAACAAAAATACCACTATTAAAGAAGTCAGGTATATATAAACTCAAATGTCCAGAATGTAATGCTGTCTATTTGGGTCAGACCCTTAGGAATTTTGAAATACGATACAGTGAGCACTTACGAGCTTACAGATTAAAACAACCAGATAAATCCCACTACGCAAAACATCTACTTGACACCAATCATTCATTGACACCTAACACAGAACTAGAAGTGCTGCATATTTGTGAAAAGAAACAAGAACTGGATTTCCTTGAAGAACTGGAAATTAGAAGACATTTAAGAAACCCACAATATGAAGTTGTCAATGAACAGTTAAATCTAGGGAATTCTCCACTAATAAACTGTCTTCTTAAGTGATAATGGTAAAGATCAGCAGATATAGTTTTCCTGGTTTTCTATATCATTGCACAGTTATACTGATCTTAATTGGAAAAATGATATCCAGGATATCACCATAGGGCTAATAATATCTAAGCTTCAATATTTGTAATATCACATCTTCTTCTTTTTCTATAAACATATATTAAGCCAATCACAAGTTAGGTTACTTCTTGGTCTAGCCAAAAATATAACTACTAAACATCAGGTAGGCTTAAAATGAAATGTAACTTCTGTCATTCTGACGATGATATTGATTTATCGAAACAATTGTAAATTTTTTAGAATTTTCAATAACTTGTATTATATTGTGGAATTAACTAGAGACCTTGAGTTTCATTTAAAAACACTATCTTGAGTTTCATTTAAAAACACTAATATGAGCATATTCCACGAAGTAAGGGTCAAGACAGTCAATTTTTTCATAGATATATGTTCAAATCACACAGAAGCCTCAAAATCAAGCATCTAGAACATTTTGAGAGAACAGAAAGTACATGATAAAGTACAGGAACCAAAAAGGAAGAGCGGTCGGACAAAAATAGGAATGGACGAAGAAGTGTCCATATGTTTTTTTCATGAAAAAGGAAGTACCAACATTAAAGAAAGTGCTAGAAGCTATTAGTGAAAACAAGATCATTCCTAAAATGGGTAAGGAGTAAGAAGACGTTTGAATTTTAGTTATGAGAAAATAAATGGAAAAAGTGTTCTTATTGAAAGATCTGAAATAGTATTATGCAGAAGAGGAAGCAAGGTAGAAAGATTTGTTATACGGATGAAACATGGGTCAACGAGGTGAAAAACGTATGGCAAAATGGAAATTTGAAAAATTCACGGCAGTTATCTATTGAAGGCTGGTCAACCGGTTTGAAAATGCCATCTGGAAAAGGTCGTCGTTTCATAATTAGGCATATAGGATGTGATAGCGGATTTGTGTTAAATGGTGAAATAATATTTAAGTCCAAGAAAACGGGAGACTACCATGAAGAGATGAACGCAGAGGTGTACGAGAAGTAGTTTAGACGCATTACTGAAAATTTGGAACTAGGATTAGTCGATGTTATAGATAATGCTCCTTACCGCAGTCGATCCTGCGGAAAAACGCCACGGCATGGAGAGAAGCTCAAATTCAAGAATGGTTACGGAATAAAAGCATCTCTTACGATGAACGCAGAGTAAAGAACGAATTGCTTCAAATTGTGAAGATACTTGCATATAAATATAAGAAACTTGCTGTAGATAAATTGGCATAGGGCCATGGAATTACTGTGTTAAGGTTACCCCCGTATCATTGTGAGTTAAATCCAATTGAATTAATTTGGGCACAAGTTAAAAGGAATGTGGCACGGGAAAATCGAACGTTTAAGTTAGCCGATGTGGAACGACTTGTTATGAAATCATTGGAACGAGTGACAACAGAAAACTGGAGCAAGTGTATTGCTCATGTTCAAAACCAAGACAAGAAAATATGGGATGTAGATAATGCTGATCAAGTTATCGACGACATTATTATTAATGTCGGTAATAGTGATATTGATGAATGAAAATCGGGAAATGACAAAGGGTAAGTTCTAACATTGTTTTTCGACGTTACGATTTTAATTGGTGTAATTCTTATTTTTGTAACTATGATTTCCTATATGTTTTCATTGGAGAATTTTCTTTACTTTACTATTAGAGCTTTCGTGACTAGAAACGATAATTTGATTTTTGAAAATGTTTATATTTTTGTTGGTGTGTGGTATGCCTATAACTGGATTTTCATGGTTGGAGTGAATAGTTTCGTTATTACTTTCAACATCTTCTTGATCTTACTTGAGTGAGATCTTCTCTGGGTTTTATTAATTTGTCACTATGAATGATTATTTTGGGGTTTTCAAACGTTTCTGATTGTGGCGAGATGTCTGGGGTTATTGAGTTAGAATTAAGGAGAGGCTCGATTTCTTTATAATCAAATTCTGTTATTTCTTCTATTTCTTCAGGATTTACGAACAGTGATGCCATGTCTAAATTATAGCCTTTAAGTTCTATAGGGTTGATTTCTATTCTCGAAAGTGCATCTCCATTGGTATTCGATTTACCTTTCTTGTATATGATTTCGTTATCGTATTCTTCAAGTTTTAATCTCCATCGAGCTAACTTGGAGTTGGGTTCTTTAAACGAGAAAAGCCATTGTAGTGAAATTAACTGTCTCGACCCTTACTTCGTGGAATCTGCTCATATAAGTGTTTTAAATGAAACTCACGGTTTCTAGTTATTTCCACAATATAATTTAAGTTATTGAATATTCTAAAAAATTGACAATTGTTTCGATAAATCAATATCATCGTCAGAATGACAGAAGTTACATTTTATTTGATGCCTACCTGATGTTTAGTAGTTATTTTTGGCTAGACCAAGAAGTGACCTAACTTGTGAATGACTTAATATATGTTTATAGAGAAAAGAAGAAGATGTGATATTACAAATACTGAAGCTTAGATATTATTAGCCCTATGGTGATATCCTGGATATCATTTTTCCAATCAAAATCAGTATAACTGTGCAATGATATAGAAAACCAGGAAAACTATATCTGCTGATCTTTACAATTATCACTTAAGAAGACAGTTTATTAGTGGAGAACTCCCTAGATTTAACTGGATATCACCATATGGCTAATAATATCTAAGCTTCAATATTTGTAATATCACATCTTCTTATTTTTTCTATGAACATATATTAAGTCAATCACAAGTTAGGTCACTTCTTGGTCTAGCCAAAAATAACTACTAAACATCAGGTAGGCATCAAATAAAATGTAACTTCTGTCATTCTGACGATGATATTGATTTATCGAAACCATTGTCAATTTTTTAGAATTTTCAATAACTTTTATTATATTGTGGAATTAACTAGAAACCGTGAGTTTCATTTAAAACACCATTGTAGTGGTTTGTGATCGCTTATTATTTTAAATTTGACACCAAATAGGTAAGGTCTGAAGTATTTGGTTGCCCAGACTATAGCTAGTAGTTCCTTTTCGATGGTGCTATAATTGATCTCGGCTGGATTTATTGTTCTTGATGCGTATGCAATTGGTAAATCTGAACCTATAGGTCCTTGCGATAGAACTACACCTATTGCGTAATTTGATGTATCGGTTGTCAAGTTAAAGGGTTTCGAAAAACCGGGGTATTGTAAAATTGGGTCGTTCATTCGTATTTGTCGGCATGTATTAGAAGCATTTATGAATCCAGGTGTGTGTTCGACCTTTCAGTTTTTCTTTAAACAGTGCGTTAGTTGTTTTGTAAGTTTAGCCACATTTTTAATAAATTTCCGGTAGTAGCCTACTAGTCCGAGAAAGGATTTTATTTCCTTGGGATTTTTAGGAATGGGAAATTTTTGTATTGCTTCTAGTTTGTTTGGGTTTGGTTTGATTCCTTCCGGTGTTATAACATGTCTTAGGAATTCTACTGAATTTTTTAGAAATTCGGATTTGTCCAGTTGGATTTTTAGTTTGGCTTCTTTTATTTTTAGGAACACTTGTTTCAAACTATTGATATGTTCTTGTAGGGAAGTTGAAAATATGATGATGTTGTCTATGTGGACTAAGCATATTTTTCCGTTTAAGTCTTTTAAAATATTATCCATCACTCTAGAGAATGTGGCTGGGGCGTTTTTTAATCTGAAGGGCATTCGCACATATTCGTAACGTCCGTTCTCGACGTTAAATGTCGTCTTTGGGATCGAATCTGGGTGCATTTCAATTTGGTGAAATCCAGACGCTAAATCTAGTGTTGTGAAGTATTGGCATCTTCTGAGTTTGTCCAACACTGAGATGTTTATTGTATACATTCAAATATATAAGGAGAGTACTGGACTCACAACATCTGAGAATCATATATCATGCTCTTGTAGAATCACGTCTTAGATATGGCATATTAGGTTGGGGAGGAACTGTGGCTACTCATCTAGAGCAGGTTGAAATTCTGCAAAGAAAAATTCTAAAAATAATGCATTATAAAGATTTAACCTATAGTACAAACCAACTTTTTAACGAAACTAATATAATGTCCGTAAGTCATCTATATATTTTTAGTTTAGTTGTTTACTTATTTAAAAATCGCTCATACTTGCAATCTCTTGGTCACCATTATCATACTAGAAATAAAACAAAAGATTTTGTCCAAACCAACAAAGCGAAAAAAACAGTAGGAACTAGGTACTTCTAATTCATAGCACCCCGTTTGTTTAACTCTCTTCCAGAAACGTATAAGACTCATATAAGAAGATTAAATTCTATCAGTTTGCTAAAAAAAATATTAAAAAATATGTAAAATCCCTAGAAACTAAAGACATTAATGAAATTATTGATTGCTAAGATGAAAAGGTATATATGTGTATAAGGAAAGTTGAATTAACATTATGTTAAGGAAAACAAAACTGGCAATTAAATGGCGACATATAGGATCATTGTGCCTATGTTCAACCTCATAGGTCTTAATAGGTTACAGTGATCCAAAATAAGCCACAATAGGTAATTAGCCTCCCCTGTTTATTTGTTTATTTACATTTTTGTAAAGAAATACGTTCTACATTTTCTATCTGTTTATTGTAATGTATTTTTTCTCGCTGTTTATACATTGGTTTTAACAGTTTTGTAATTCTAATATATTATCTTTTTGGTGATTTGTAATTGTAATTATTTGTAAATAAACATATACAATACAACAATCGGTCACGTTTAGTGATGGATATCGGTCATCTATCGTTTTTTCGTTAATTTTCCTGTAATCAATAACGATTCGCCATTTCTTTTTACCACTTGCGTCCATTTTCTTGGGCGCCATCCATATTGGAAAACACTATCGTGATTGAGACGGTTTTATAATACGATCTTCATTTTTCTAATTTGGTTTTGAACTTGTTTTGTGCACGAATTGGTATCTATAGGATTTGGTGTGGACAGGTATCTCATCTGTTGTCCTAATTTCATGCTTAACTTGGTTTGCAAAGGTTAGCTTTTGATGGGGTCGATGTAGAATGTCCTTGTATTTATTAAGTAGATTTTTTATGGCTGTTTTTTCTTCGCAATTCATATGGTCAGCTCTGATGAGGGAAAAATCAAACTCGTCGTTATTGTCGGTGAGGTTGGGTAGAATTTCTTCGAGGTGGAAACATTCGAATTCCTCCTTATTATATTTGCTAGCGAAGGGGTTCAAGAGGTTCTCATTAATTTCTAATAATGCTGTTTTGGAAGTGGGATTCAAAATTTCGATTATAGTTTGGCCGTTCTTAATTTGGAGGAGGGAATCCGGTATTTCAGCAATATCGTTAGTAATTTTAGGAATGATGATTTCGCCGTCTGGGATGTTTGTTTTTATTTTTTTTAATACGGTAGTGTGAGGAGGAATTTCGATTTTTTAAATTAAATTCTTTTCGATAGTGTGAGGGTATTTTTAGGTCATCGTTGTATAATGTTTTAATATGAAGGTCTATGTTAAGATGTAATTTTCTAAAATCTCGTATACCTAAGATACCATCAAAATAGTCGTGAAAATCGAATAAGACAAACTCTAAATTTCCTGATAGGGGCTTGAATTCTTGAAATAAGGGAATGTTTGCTTTATGATCTGAGTTGCTATTGCCGTTAAATGTGATTATAAGGGTTTTGCCTCGAAAGATTTCATTAGAAAAATATTTTTCGGCTATATATGGACGGAGTAAGGGTGGGTGACAACCTGTGTCGATTAGTAATTCTGAGGGGGGTTTAGATATTTTTATGAAGGTTGGGGAATTAAGTCTATTTTTCCTTCAGAGGGGGGTCGATGAAAATTTTCGATGAAAATTTTGAGATTGGGTATAGTCTTCTTCGAAATATTCGGAATCGGAATGTTGGGGAAGGTCAGTGTAATTACAATCGTAATTATCTGTGCAGTGATAATTGTCATAATTATCATCGGAAGATTTTTGGAAGTCGTTATCATTATGATCAATTTCTAGGTTTATTAATTCTTCGCAAGCGAATGGTAATTTCCTATTATTTGGGTACAGGTTCTGAAAGTGATTATATGGTCTTTGAGGTTGATTGTGATTTTTTGTAGACGGTAATCGACTCGAAGTTGACATAGGCTCGGTTTTATTAGTTGGTTTTTGAGAATTCTTTGGTGAGAAGGCATTAGTTGGTTTGCCGAATACTTGCTCGTTCGTGGGGTATCTTTGAGGTACTTCTCGAGGTTGTATGTTTATAGGTTGGCTTGGAAATGTAGTTTTTTGAATATTAAATTGGTTATTATAACTGTTGTTCCGTCTCTGATAAACATATGGATAATTTTGAGTTTGATATTGTATTGGTCGATATTGGGGTTGCTTTTGTTGATGATTCCTTGGAGGGTAATAAGAATGTGATGGTTTGTGTTGATTTTTATGATTGGGTTTGATGAAAATATCTTAGATTTACTTGCTGTTCAAGAAGGGAATGATTTATGACTAGGGCTGTTGCTTCATCAATTGCTCTGGGATATTTAAGTAGAAGTAGGGTTCGCAATTCTGCGTTGGAGTTTGATATCAATACTGTGATGGCAGTTATTTTGTTTTGATCGATCAAGACCATTTTAGTCACGGGGGCGATTTCGGGATCTGAGTTTATTTTAAATTTTATCTCATTTTTGTTATTTTAATCCTTCCTAAAAAGTCAATTATGTTTTCATTTTTGTGTTTAGTTAGATAAATGAATTGTTGTTGTAGAACGTGTCGGTCCGTTTTATCTCCGAATTTTTCGCGAAGCGCTGTTCTGACTTGCTGCCGTGTATTTATTTAAGTCGGGGCGGCATAGCAAGAAGTCGCCGGCATCGTCTATAATTTTGGAACAAATAGCAGCAAATACGAATTCACTTAAAATGTTATCATTAGTAGTTCCGTACCCATGGAAGAATTTATTTGCAGCATTTATAAATGATTAGAGGTGTTTTTGTCTTCCAGAGAAGTTGCGGAGGGTGTAGGAAATTTCTTTTGCGGCTTGAATGGTTGCCATTTCTGTTTTAACTTTGAAAATATTGGTATCGATTCTTAGTTCGCTAAAGGAATTTACAATTTGTTCGATATTCATAAATTTAAAAGAAATAGGTAGAAAATATATATGTGGCTTTTGGGTAAATTCACTTTCTAATTATGTAGACAAGATTTTACCCTTATACCAAAATAAAATGAAATATGAAGAGTGATTGCAGAACAAAGTTATTTAAAATTCACTTAAGGAAGGTATACATATTTAGGAGAATATGAGCTCAACACTTACTTGCTTTGAGTTTCTTCCTTTCTTTGTAGTTTTCCTGGTCCAGTTGAATGGTTGAAAATTGTCTTGTGAAAGACAATTTTCTTCAAAATTTCACTGCCTGGATCCTACTGTGACTGCGCCAATTATGTCTTTCGCTTGCAAAAGTTACATTTCAAAAACTTTATTTAAACTAGTTGACAATTATCGATTACAATATATGGTGTTTCCACCACGACTTCAGTAATGACAATGTGTGGATGTCTGAGGTCGGGTGATTTTTATATGAGTACATTATCATTAAGGAAAATAACTTATCTATGAAAGTACACTTTAGATAAGATTAATGGATACTTAAAACTACAATAGTCAGGAATTTGAAAGGCATAACTCAAGTCAGAATTGCTTCATACATCAACCATTTTTAGTTATACCGTTAGTTCAGTGTTTCAATAGCCTGGCCGTCAAGTTGTTTATCATCAACTGGATTAATATTGCAATGAAAATAACTACACTCAGTAAAATAGTTATAGTAATCTGAGTATACACTTAAAAAAGAGCATTGCACGTACCATTGATTGTAAAAAGTCCATTATTCGAGTCAAACAGCTGATTTGCCGTTTGTCAATAGATCTTCTTTTACTAACGTTCAGAAATCTGTGATTCGTACGATAGGTTGCCTACCGGTGTATGCTGGCTGTATATAAGGGTACAATGGGAGACGTTTTATTCTGTAAATAAAGTCGTGGAATGTGGTGTATTAGGTAATATAGAGTTTACTGTTGGTTAGACGATAATTGTATATACGAGAGTTTTTAATGCTTGATGTCAACAGGTAGAGTAATTCACTCCGTGGTCGCGGAACGTATGTGCTCCGTGAAGCTAGAGTGAGAGTGACTCGAACGGAATGGTGGGTTGTCAGAAATTGAAACCTGTGGCCTGTCGAGTTTTTTTCGTTCCTTTTTATCGGCGTGACATCAAGAATGGTGGTACTGGAAACCCAGCGAATTAATGGAGATTCCACGTTTATCTCGCAGGGAGATATGATTTAAGGGGGTGATTTGGTTTGGCCTGATTAGTTGTGAGTTATGGAAGTTTGTGGAGATAGTATTTCGTGTCCAAACCTCGTTTGTGAGATGCAGATGTATTTGTCAGCCATGCCACCTACAACGCCATGTGTTCAAGATCATTTAACGGCTTTTAATTACCTATTAGCGGTACGCAGTCTCAGCCCCACGGGGTTTCATTTGGTTGGTTTTTAATTTTATGGTTTCTGATTATTGTTGGATTCCAGTTATTTAGATTTCCATATTGGAGTAGTTCTAGGGTGGATTGGTGTCCATTTGATAGTCAGACCATTGAGTATTTCGGCGTTCCCTGCGATGATTGCAGCTCCACCTTCGCACACTGGGAATTCTGGGGACTAAGAGGTTCAAACAAGGGTTACTTCAAGACCGACCGATGTATGACCTATGATAAGCACCAGATGTAGATCCTGTACTTCTGGAACCAACATGTGGATTGTCAGGAATTCTCACCAGCGGGTGAAGAGACGCAAGTTGAACATTTCAATATTTTTTTCCTAAGGTTTTATGATACTATTCAAGTATATAACATTGCTATTTTATGTGATTTTTAAGTACTACCATTTGTGAACATACAAGTGGCTTGTAGTCTTTATTAATTTTTCAGTCATTAATTATTCCCGGCTGTGTAAGTAAGTTGCGTTTGACCTCAAAAGGAACATGTCCTTATCGCTTTATGATACATTTTTCAGCATTTTGGTACGTTTTTAAAATATTTTCAATATATGAGTAAGTAAGCCACGGTATGGTTAACCCTTCAGGTTCTCATTGATCTGATATTGTATAAATATTGTTATCTTACAAATTTCAGAACAAACTGAGTGGTTCAAATCCTTCTGAGCATTGCGCTAATAATTTGGAAGTAGGGGTATATTTTTGTTACATTGTATATGCTGAACGTAGGGGACTTACCTATATAAACGTCCATAGTTCGAATGGGATTTATATATATATATATATATATATATATATATATATATATCATAAATAGTTTTATTATTGATTTATATAGATGTTTAATTATTTATTGAATTTGATTTGTGTGTGGCTAGCTCAGTAATGATTAATTATATGTTATAATTATTATTAATTATATTAAATTATATTCGGAAACATGAGACTCTTTCTACTCCTCGAGTTCTGGCTTTCTTTGATATATTTTGCTTATGTAAAATAAAAAAAAACACTGTACTTTCAATGATTTAATTTTATAACGAAATTTTTATTTAAACATCTTTAAAATAGTTACGCCCATGGAATTACCAAAACATAGTCATAAATGATATCATACACTATCCTAGGCGCATGCTCAACTAAAAACGAATGGGTATGAGTTAGAACGAACGTTTCTTAAAGACGCTTAGCATCTGTGTGAATATTCGATGTTTCATAGAATCGTTGCCGTTATAATGCTGTTGATGGAGTTTGTATAAAGGAATTCATGTTTAGAAAATATATACATACAAAGGATAAACTTATTTAGAAGAAATAGGTTATAAAATTATACATACTATTGGAAATATTGAATCAATGGATTAAAATGCATTTTTTATATATTATTCGTAATGACGTAAGTACTAACATTATTATATTACAGAATAGGCCTTTTTAAATAATATTGAAATTTTGTCTTTTTTTATAGATCGATCATATAGACGCCAGAATTATTATACACATGGAAATAGTCACTGAATTTATATTCGAGAGTTATTATTCTTATTATTGGCCAATAATATTTAAAGAAGCACTGACCTGAAGTCTGGATTCTGGATCTAATCGTCTGGAAACAGGAATACGCCTTCCGAAGTTCAAGCTGTGTAGTTTCTTGAGAATTTTGGATATTCTCACGGCAAAACTGGATACAAACACATGTGAGTGTTCTAAGTTTAATATTTATTAGGAATCTATAGCTTTGATCATGACAATTTGTGATTTTACTTGAAATTTCTGGAAAAATTCTTCATCACCTCCTCGCTATTTCGACGCCATAAACCAACTACCCACGCTTCTATTTGATCGTCCATTTTTTATCAACAAATAATATATTGTTTCTAAGCTCACTGATTTTCAATAAAGTTTTGTTTAATTTTAGTTGATCAAAATTTGTCCTGTCATTTTTCCACCAATCACATTCTTTCTGGAGCTGTCGAATTATATTCACAATTGCAACACTTAATGAAGTTTTTGGAAACATATATGAATGTGAATTTCACTTAAAAATTATTTGTTTTCTTTTACTAATTCAACAAATTTCAATACAACAAATATTTTACAGATAGTGAAATTCATTGTTATATTTCGATATGACAATGTCTAGTTTTGTTTTGACATTTATGACAACTTGAAAATAATATTTACATTTATAGACATAAATTCTTTTATATAACATATCTATATCTTTTGCTTTGGTTATTTGTACCATTTAAATTCTATAGTAACAAATATTTCCTTAAATTCATCATAATTTTATCATTCATTGATTCCATAAATTTAATATAAATTGTGACATATAAATTACCTTTATGTCATTGATATTTTCATCTTCTAAACTTATCTACTTCTTTATACTAAATATGAACATGATTTATATTATTACTATTTAACTAATACTTATATTAAATTAGATAACTAAAACTTGTTTAATATCAGATGAAACAGCTGATTCCTTCATGACAAACTAAACATCCATATTGGGCAGATTCCATGTTCTCCACTCTACTTGTTAAGAGTTTTCAAAATTTAGACAATTATTAAGGTAATCTCTTTATATTTATTGTTGTTTTTTTTATAATTGTAAACAAATGGTTTAATATATTATGACTTTATGTGCATTTTTACTTATGATAGTGGTTTTTATAATGTGTTTTTAATTACATAGTTTCAATCCATTTTAAATACTAAGCAAAATATTCTCAAACAGCTGATGTTCTTTAATATATAAAATATATGGTTCAATTCCCCTCAAATTTAAATTTAAATGATATCAATAACATTGAGAGCTAGTTAAATTTTAATTTTCTTCTTTGAAATGATTGGTATATCTCTATTTAAATATGTATAAATTTATTGCATAATCTCATATTTCCTTGACTTTATATTTAATTCTCAAATAAATATTCACATACTTCCTATTACAATCCTTATTCTTATCAATACCTGTACAATTATCCTTTCCTAAAATATACTAGATTCGTATCAATGTCAATTTAAATATTCATAATATTACTCCTTCTTCGAATGAAGTCTAGCGGGTAAAATACCTTGTGGCATAGATCGGCCATCCGATCAGCTGGTAACTTGGTAATTAAAAATAACATTGTTTTCGGAGCCACAATTTCGATCTATCTTCAATAGGTCAAGAACGTAATTGGGGTGAGTGCATCTGAGCACGAGGGTTGATTGGATTTCTACGTTACACGCATCATTGTTCTAACATTAGATGAAGAACGTGTCATTGTTAAAACACTTCAAAAAACTGCCGAATGGGGATATCCGATTAACATTTTAGAGTCACATTTTAACAGAATGGGGAAAACTACAAAGTTTAAAAATAACTTGCCTGGCAAAGATTGAATAAGAAGTTTCTTTGAAAGACACAAAAATCTAATATGTTTGAGAAAAGCCGAATAACGCTGCTTCATGTAGAGAAGTATTTGACACCCATTTCGATAATCTTGAGAAGTCACTTGAAGGCGTTTTTTCCGAAAATATTTATAATTTCGACGAGACTAACTCAAGCGACGAGTCTGGTTCAACAAAGAGTTTCTTTAAAAGAGAAGTGAAGTATCCAGAAAGGGTAATGCCTCATGCCAAATCAAATACATCACTAATTTTTTGTGGAAACGCGAAAGAAGAATTAACTCCCTTGTATGTCGTATATAAAGGCTAAAATGTGTGGAGCTCTTGAACAGAATGCGGTTCAGATAAATGCAGGTACAACTGCACTTCTCATGTGACTTTTGTCGACTGGTTCAAAAGTATTTTTATACCTTACGTGAAATACCAGCCAGGACCTGAATTGTTAATTGGAGACAACATAGCCAGCCATTTCTCTGAGTCGGCAGTGGAGCTCGCTGTGGCCAATGACATTAGATTTTTTTGTCTCCCCCTTACGCCACACATATAGCTCAACCATTGTATGAGGTATATTTCATTCCATTATAGAAAAAGTGGAGATGCAGCTTAGAAGATTTTAAAATATCCTCCGGAGAAGTTGGTTTCCAAAAAGATATATTTCCTGTACTGTTGAAGAAATTGACGGATGGAATACAAGAATCTGGCAAGGAAAACCTTGTGAGTGGATTCAGGGCCACTGGAATATGGCCGTTGAGCAAGGAATCGTTGATTACCAAACTACCACCTTCTACAGACCCTTTGGGTTCGGAGAACGATTTTAATGACAGTGTCCTTAATTTTTTGAAAAAACACGATTATCCGAGAAACGAAAAATTGTAAGGAAAGAGAAAGTTAATGTAGATCCTGGGAAAAGCATAACTGTAGAGTATTTTGAAATAGGAGAAGGATCGGGTATACAGGAAACTAAGACAGACAGTAGAAAACATAGAAGTGACGATGAGTTTCAATTGCTAGAGGAGTCCGATGATAATGAATCTTTTTTCGACAATTTATTAAAGGAAACTACTCAAAATCAATTAAAGGATAATGAACTTTTAAACATAGTCGTCATCGAAGACCATAAAATATTATGTGGGAGAGATTCTAGAAATTTGACGTAAAATTTCTGAGACAAGTAAAAGATAACGTCCCACATATTTACAAAGTTTTGTCAACAGGTTGAAGACAAATCGCTTATTACAACCACAGATGTTGAAAGAAAGCTGCCAAATCCCACCACAGACTGGCGAAGACGACTTACATTTGCAGATCTTTTACTGTTTTTAATTTATTATAATTCTATCTGTAATACGATATACATGTAAACATATCTTTTCTTGAACACTGTAAAGTATTTTAGTTTGTATTCGTATTTTATAACCGCTTGCACTTGTATTTTTGTATATTTGAGAAATACAAAATTTAATATTTTATTCTTTTTACTGAAAAATCAAAGACACAATTTTGAAACAATACACTTAGCTATATAATTTTTTCTGCTTATTTCAATGATGGGGTGATTATGGACGAATTAGCCTGTGAACAGAAATATCACATAAAAACAAAAACTGTTTCAAAGTTTTTCCCAAGGCCGGGTAAATTTGAACAAAAATTTTTATTTTTTAAAAAGCGAGGTATAACTTTTACTGTGAAATGATAGTGATAATCAGGATCCTTGCGTGCATCTTAGTTATCCTAATTTTTTTCGTACTTAAAACAATTTTTTTGAGCATTTTCAAATTAAAAAATCGTAAAATTGTTCAAAGCAGCCCCGTTTCACGGTACTCATTCATTACATACATACAATTTGTTGTTTACCGATATTTTATCAAAGAAATTTCACTATTTCACAACACACTTAAGACACGCATTCGATTCAAACGAATCTTTATAAGGGTAATTAATACATATCAGACGTATAACCTCCCGACAAAGTTCAAGCATTTCTTTGACGTCTCAATTAAATCCTTTACTTCCAATGATTGAATGATGTCTCTTATTCACATAATATGCGTACCAGTGTCTTACTTCAAAAAAACGAACAAGTCCCAAATTTCGTAAAATAGAATGTTGTTGATTTTGTCTTCGAAATTTCGTGTTCTTTTATGTTTTAAATGAGTTTGTTGATACTTTATTAGTTATTAGTATTTTTTTACTGAAATGTCCAATATTTCTATCCCTCTTATTAATATAATAATTATACCTAATAATTAAGTAATCCCAGGAAAATTCAGTGTATATTTAACTAATTGATATCTACCTTAAATTTTATCTTTCATGGCTGTGTGTTTGGTGTAAAAGTAGCGGCCCAAATGCTCTTGGTTGGATATAATATGTTTGCTGTAATTGTTATTACAATGAATTGATCCGTTTTGCGTTTTGGCGTTGGTTCCAGAGGTATTTATAATAAACAAAGATCTAGCCTATATTCCGAAATTCATACCAGTATCCTGGCCAGTGGTTGTGACGTCTTGAATTGAGGCCATACCGGTTACTTCTTCAGATATATGTTAGCCAGTGCTTTCACATCGTAAATCGACGCCATATTTAAAAATTGTCTAGGTACACGCTAACTTGTACGGAAATCTAAAAATTGTGTACACGTGAAACGTAATCAAAGCTACAACATAATTTTTTAGCTTGCACGGATTAATGTTTTCTCATCAATCATAAAATTGGTCACTTGTATACACTCCGGAGGCTGTATCCTGTTAACAAACCGAACTTTCTCCAAAAATTTCCAAAATGTAGTATATCTGGATTTATAGTGCCCGTTGTACTGGCTCAAGCAGATATGTTAGAAGGAGGATTATGTTTGGGTAAGGAATTTTGTTTATTTCAGGTAGGTTTATCGATAGGACGGGCCAGTGTACAACGTATATTTATAATATACAAATGAATTTATTGAATGCTATAATGATACACATAGATTTATTAACAGACACTGTACCATTTAATAATTATCGAACCAAATTATAATTATTGATTAAACTTATTAATTATCATACTTCAGTCGTCGTATTAGATAATTGTTTATTATTAAAACATTTTGTTCAATATAAACAATTATAGCAGAAACAAATCCCCTATTATTTATTATTAAAACTAATCATCAGTAATGATTTTAATAAATAAGCTTTTTCAAGCTATTTCTTTCGTTGTAGATTTCAGAGGGATGAGGAAGTTTTCTCTTGGCTTTTGAAAAAAGTGTCCGACTGTTAGACCATTATGGAAAGATGTCACCAAACGTTGAAAATTTCCTCTGGATTATTAAATAATTCTACAACATTCTACCAAACCGACCTAATTCAGGGTGGTATTAACATATTTTAAATGAAAATTTATCACTGCTCAATCAAGTTCCATTAGCAACTGCTTTGATTGCACAGAATTATTAGGAGTTTCGACACAAAATTTTTCATAACTATTTGAAAATTCGTACATGTATTGTATTTATCGTCATAAATAGCATGCTAAAACTCCCCACGGTCGCTTCATAATATATAGGTTCTCCATTTCTGTAAGCCAATCTCGCCCGCCCTCTAGGTATGGGTCTTGCCGTAAGCAGTGTAAGCAGGCACTGGGCACTTAGATTGGCGAAATAAAATACGTTCTCTAACGTCATCTAGAATCACGGCCGGGAACTAAAAGTGTACATCAACTTGGTATTTTTATAACTTATTGTTGGCCAATATGGAGCGAAGCAGGTTGCAATCATGCACCAACAGGGAAACAAGCAAATATAATAAAAACAACGTCCAACTTGCAATGGTGTTTGATATTGTTTGTTCATCTAAATCAAATTCAAAAATTATTCACCCATCTAGTTATATATTCAGATTGTGCTGTCGTGCTCAGAGCTCAACCCCTGGGAGTTCATTGTGAAAAGTTACGCAGATAAGAATAATTTTTGTTTTTAGGTACCACAAAGGTGTAGTTTATAATTTTTGGGCACAGAAGCAGCATAGTATGTTATGCATTATTGTGTATTAATGAATATAAGTAATATTTATAGATCAGTTATCAGTATATTCGTTTATCACCATTTGTAGAAAATAAAGATTTTATTTATTTCCGTCTTTTTCATTTATTGGATCTAAGAAAACATTACATTAAAAGTACAAATTTTGAATTCAATAAAATTATAGGGGCTATACTAAGACAATGATAGTGATGACTAGGACAATAATTCATAGATCCTAACGTACTACTTAAAAATAATAACTATAAAAATAAAAAATTTCATTGCTACTTAATATGGATTACAAGTGTATTGGAAACAATAAGTAATAATTTTATTAATATGATTTGTAGGTAGCTCCTCGAGTAAACTTTTGGATGAACCATCCACATCTGTCATTAGTGATCTAATTAAGAAAACACCATCCATTTCTGGGTAGCTTGGTACTTATAAAGGAGTCACAACTATGACTGGTGTTTGTTAAATTTAATGACCTATGTAAAAGAGGCAACGTTAAACAATGATTATTCATTCTTATAAAA
Organism: Galeruca laticollis; assembly: GCA_963921935.1. Taxonomy (NCBI): domain Eukaryota; kingdom Metazoa; phylum Arthropoda; class Insecta; order Coleoptera; family Chrysomelidae; genus Galeruca; species Galeruca laticollis. The sequence goes on along the minus strand of OY998183.1, from coordinate 48,269,207 downwards.
CCTATGTATTTTCTCATATTTCATTGACGATTTATGTATGTATGATGTATGTATTGTATAGAATGTCAAACACAAAATAAAAATGATATAAATATTCCGTTTACCTATAATTTATATAAAATTTTACGTTGACATAATTTTCCGTAGAAATATAAATGATCAAAGCTAGTTGTCATCTCATATTGTAAATTAAACAGAAGCATTTTGTGAAATACCTCTTTTTTGTTACAATTTCAATTCATAACGTTTTGTTAAAATATGTATTTCACCAAATACTTTTGTTTTATTCACAATTTTAGGGGACGACTAGCTTCGATCAATAAAATTTCGTGGGTAACTTTATTTTTAAATTCGTCGCATAATTCAATTTTCAAATATCCCGCGCATAGACTACCTTAGTTTGGATCTGAACCTTTGTTACAATTAAAATATAAGTACACAGGCGTGATCTTAGATGGCGCTGGGCTTCAAATTTGTATACAGAGTGGCAGATCTATCCGCGTATATAATATATGAGTGTAACCGACTAAGAATTTGAGGCCATCCTCAACGACATTTAATTCCCCGCCACCAGGTCTTGGCGCATAATGTCACGCCGTCATGGCAAAATCACGTTCCGGATTCTCAAAGAGACTACCATGCTGCCCTCTCCCACGGCATGAACTTGCACGACCTCATACATCAGTGTGAGACTTCCAACCGCGCCAACCCGCTACGCGCATTACCAAAATTCTGCAACCGGTGCTCCAGCACAGGCCACCTTGCCGAATTCTGCACGGCCAAACCGGTCTGTCCCTCCTGTGGAGCCACCGACCACAAGCCCGCAAATTGCCCAAAGGCGCCCCATCCTGCAAAAACTGCGGCGGTCCACATCCCGCTTTTCCCCTCGGTGCCACAAGCGGCTGGAAGCACCGAAATCCGCACAAGAGATCGCACCCGTGACTCTTGAAAAGCCACCGAACCCATACGACCTCACCACCGACTCCAAGATCTTAATCGAGATCTTGGCAACGACCACAATGAATGCCGTCCCGACTGCCCGTGGCCTAGTGGCCGACACGTTAACGCACCTCGTCCTCTCCTTCTACGGATACAATTGTTCAGTAACAAGTGGCGCTGGCAACCGCGTCCACTTCGCTTTCACCACTAAGAGACAAAATTAAGTCATGGACTTTCTTACCGGGACCGTGAATTGCCAAGGTCTCTCCAGGAAGCGACATCTTCTCAAACACCTTCTTCACTCCCAAAACATTCAAGTACTTTCTACCACAGACACTCTTTTAAAGAAACCTACTCGCTTCACTGGCTACACCACCTTCCACCTAGACAGGAACTTCTACTGTCACGGCAACGAACCTCTCGTCCGAAACGGACTCCCCGCGTCACCACACCCACTCCCTGCACCTCTGTCTCAACAGAACCTGGATTGCATAGCCATCGACATATCGTGGAATAATACCACGACGACTATCTTTTCCCACTACAAACATCCCAATCAACCATTATCAATCGACCTCCTCGAATATGCATCCTCTCTACCACGAGCCATAATTATGGGTGACTTAAACTCACGCAACATTATTTTCGTTGATACACACACCAACGTCAACGGCAGACTACTCGCCGACCAACTCATCTCACTTCCCATCTCACGGATTAGAAACAATAATACAACCCTAATAAGTCACCTCGGCTCCTTCATAGTCGATCATATAATCTGCACAGACAGATTAATCATCTTCATCGACGACGAATGCTTTATAGGCGACCCGATTACATCAAACCACGTTCCACTTCTGGTCAAAACCGCGTTACACAATCCGATACCACCACCATCAACAAATTTCACTTTTCGCGATTTTAAAAAAGCCGATTGGAATTCCTTCGCAAACCACGTCTCCACCAATTTACCACAACCCGTCATTCATCAGAGCACTGATGACATAGATAATCATGCAGAAGAATTCCAATCCCTCTTAATCAATGCGCAAGACATCGCCGTCCCCCTCACCACCGTACACACCAATTTTCATGCCCTTTCGCAAATAATTCGTCAGAAAAGACAGTTATACAGGTTATACGTCTGCACTCGAGATCCCGCCGTCAAAACACAATGAAAACGTCTCAACGCCCAGGTTCGGCACGAAATCAATGCTGAAAAGTAGAGAAAATGGAAGGCTGAAACAGCCGGACTGGACTTCAGACAGGCGCGTGTTTTGGCAAAAATTCAACCGCCTCGTCGGCCTCAAGAGAAAGGTTGAATCACATCTCGAAGTGCAACGACAGAAGATCTACACATCCGAAGACAAAGCCACCGCCTTCAAAAATAACCTACAAACTGTCTTTTCACCACCTAACAACCCTCGATTTCTCAGGAACTTTGCCGTCGAAACCGATCTCCTGACTCGAAACATTACTCGAAGCCCACACGATTACATCCCACCAAATGAGAACTCTCCGCTTCTTACTCCCTTCATAATCGAAGGAGTTTAGCGGGCGTGCCGAGCGGGGAGAAACAGTGCTCCAGGTCACGACGGAATCTCGAGACAGGCACTTGAAAACCTGCCAGAAGAGACCTTCCCTCCGCTCTGCTCCCTGCTGAACGCCTGCCTGGCATACTCATACTTCCCTCGTTGTTGAAAATCAGCCAACGTAGTTCTCATCCCCAAACCCGGCAAAGATCCTACATAGCCTGAATCTTACCGGACCATTTCATTAATCAGCGTCTTAGCTAAAGTCTTTGAACGATTGTTGAAAGAAAGAATCTAGGACTTCTGTACCGAAAACAATATAATTCCGGCATTTCAATTCGGATTCAGGCCGGGCCACTCTTGTCAGAACGCCACCACCAACCTTCTAACAATCGTCACCCGAGCTTCAAATCAACGACACTGTTCTGCCGCCATCCTCATGGACGTTCAGAAAGCTTTCGATCAAGTCTGGCACGCCGAACTAGTAAGAATACTACTGAGAATCCGATTACCAAACCAAATCGTCGAATTATTATACTCCTATCTCACCGACCGATCGATCAGCGTCAAAGTTGGTTATAGCATATCCGACTCTTGTACACCCCAAACTGGCGTTCCGCAGGGCTCGATACTCGCTCCTCTACTATATATGATCTATATGTATGATACACCAATTCCACGACATCCCCGTTACAACATCCAACTATACGCGGATGACATCGCACTAATCATTTCTGCCACAGACATTCGCTCTCTCAACATTCGATCCCAAAATCAACTGACCCAATTTTATAATTGGTGCAGGAAATGGCGGTTGACTCTCAACCCTCAAAAAACCCAAGCCATCGTTTTCAAACACCCCGATACCATGAGCGAACGACTTCTACCAACAAACTTCCGCCTCGTGCTCTGGGTAGATCGACTCGAAATCCGCAGGGAAGTCGTTTATTTGGGAGTGAGATTTACTCACACTCTCAACGTGATGGCCGACATCATGGACACTTTAAATAAAGTCCGACGTCGAGTGAATCTTCTCAACGCTCTCGGCGGCAGCTTCGGACGCACTCACACTACCACCCTACTTCATACGTATAAAACATATATCCGTCCAATAATCGACTATAGAACTAACGTCTATTGCACCCTCCCCAACCATCTTGTCAAAAGACTCCGAACTTGTGAGCAGTCAATCCTGAGATACTGCCAATACAAGGCTCCATACTCTCCCACCAATACTGTATATGTCAATATCGACATCGAGCCCATTCCATCACGTCTGAATAATTTACATCCCGATACGTTAGTCGTACTATCGAATTGGGCAGCGAAATCTCCAAAAACACCCTTCTCACACCGTGGGTCGCCAACAGACGACCCCTCGGAAGGTTCCCCCAGAGGAAGCTCCCATTTCCTCCGCTACGCTTGCTAGCCGCGGCCTACGACGACCTCCCCGACGAATACATTGACTACCTCGACAGCTCCCCAATTTCCATCCGATAATCGTCAAAAATCTCACTATTTCCCACACTTATTCTATGTTACAATCTCTACTCACTTAACTTCCAACAAAGTCCAAAATCATTCATGATTTATACATCTCCAACATATTCTAAAATCTCTCAATCCCAAGCTGTTAATCGTTCAACACTTTGGACAAACCCTATACTTTCAGCCGCCTTCACACAACCCACGTCGGTGTTGCAGGTTTTTTGCGGTTTTCCTGCATATTCTGTGAATTTAATCACTAGCTATATGGACCGACGATCGACGCACCCGCATTTTTAGATTTTATATTATTATTTTTTCACCGCCAACCACTGTAAATAGTCCCGAACCACCGAAGGCACATCACCGCAACTTTTCTCGAAAATTCCAAAACCAGTAAAAATTCCCAAATCCTTAATATTTCGTAATATCACCTCTTAAAATATCGGAGACATTTCAAATTCAGTAAACAACACCCAATTCTCACTAAATAATTTCTGACACCTAGCCAGCTCAACGCATAAATCTATGTATCGGCAACGATACATTGTTCGTCTTCTACATTAACACTTCCATCCTAGACACTTTTTGTCACATCATTTACGCACACTTTGAGCTTCGCTTCTTCCAAACATCAACCCCCACACACCCCAACACATTACAACCTCCAGTTACTTTCTAGCGAAAAGCCCATCCAATTACTCTCAATTCCATACACTTTTGAAACAAACTTTCCTAGTCACTTCTAAAAAATTTTTACTAGACACCTTTTCTACCCCCAACTCAATTTCTCAGTCAACGTGCACTAAACCATCCAACACACCCCCAATTCAGCCCTGAAGAGGAAACCAATCCTATACCAGGGCATCACAAGGAAAGTTCGACTTCTCCCAAGAAAACACCATTCAACAGAACTCACGAACTTCTCGCTCTCGCGCGTGCGTTCAGTTTGCAGTTGGTATTGTTTCACTAACTATTGTGTCCCGAACTGTAAAAAAGCCACTCCGTACCCCCGCTCGTATCAATCGCGTATCCCGGCTGCGCAAATAAATGTATTACCAAAAATGGATGACTTTATATTGTGTAATATTTCACTTGATAGCGGCAAAGTTGTGGTGAATCGAGGTATCGATACGCGAATAAAAGGTAAGTGTAGCCCGTAGAGACGGCCTAGAAGAAACGTTAAAACTCACTCGCCAGCTTCGTGTACACGATCATTGTAGAAAAAACTACACTTGCCCTACGTCTAGAACAACAGAAATGAATAAATCCAGGGATGTTAATAATGAGTTAAATACGAGGTAATATACTGTATCGACGAGATCAAGTGAATTTATTTTTGACTTTTAAAAATTGTGCATTATTTGCGGGGATGAAGCAGATGGACAAAAACAAAAAAAAGCTTCCTCAGAGATACAGACGCACAATTTCTGTGGGAACTACATTAGAATTTATAGGTAAGCTCTAAACTATTGCGGAGGAACGTAACGATGACTGTGGCAGAAATGTCCAAAAAAGAATGTCAGGTATTATTGATTTAGTGGCAGCAGAAGGCCGATATCACAAAGACTGCTATACTACATTTTTACAAGTGAATGCAGTGGGCCAAGTAGTGACCCCCCGTTCAATATAAAAGAAAAAGCTTTTTGAAAACTTTGTACTTAGTTCGAAAGTAGCGAATAATACCAATACACCCTTTTAGAACTTGAAGATCGTATGTCTCAAATCCTTGACGGAGACGATGGTTATACGATTCACTATCTAAAACAAAACATGTATGTAACATTTTGGGAAAATATATATTAATAACTAGTCGTTCCGGGCGTACTGCAATAGTCTGCTTCCGTATGGCTATGGACAAAATAATTCATATGAACTGATATCAAGAGAAATGCTCTGATAGGTCGGAAGATCGAATAGTATCGGCGGCAACATCTTTAATACGAGGAGACACGCGCTCTCAAGCATATGATTTGAAATCCTATTCCGCTGATGGCGGGAACATTGGAAAATAAGGTATCAGTCCACCAACCTTACAATGTTTTGTTAACATAATCATACCATCGACAAGCGATTGACAAAGTACACAAGTATAAGTGAAGCTCTCATTTCGGCTTGTCGTCCTGGATCCTTTATTCCACCCATTCTTTTAGTTGTTGGCGTATATATACATCGTCATTATGTCTCTCGAATCTTGATTAATATCCTGAGTAGTTTGGGTTTTCGCGTGACATATTTTGAATTACGAAACCTTGAGAGCAGTCCCTTCAATACAGACCTCGGAGACATTTATTCAATTTACTTTTGACGATGCCGATTTTAACGTACGTACCATAGACGGCAACAACACACTTCGTAATATGAGGGGAATAAGAATAAATACCCCAATATCGAGGAAACTGAAGAACTTAGAATGAAGAGAGATCTGGATAATAAGGAAAACATTAGAAGTGAGTGGACGCATGGAAATCTTTACATACAGGAAGCCTGCTAGAAGTGGACTGAAACTTGTAGACATAAGAGATTTATATGTACTCAAAAATAAAGAGTTTTCCTTGCAAGCTTTATTATTGGATTACTTATGGATTTCCGAGTATTGGCTCAATTCATCTCCAGAACCTAGTTGGAACGGTTACTTGCAGGTGGGTTTGCCGTCTGAGACTAAAAAAATATGAGATTAGTGACGTTAGATTTCACCCTTTCATCAATTTAGATCCCAGTAATTTGTCATGCAAATATTCTGCATTGAAATACGCTCGGTCAGAGTGTGACAAAAGTAAACAAAATACTTGTTCGTTACTTTCGACCAGCCAAAGCCACATACACACAGACATCATAGTACCAAGCGCTACCAACGGTGATTTGAAGAGTACAGTAATTTGTTAGGCGACTCCCCCACAACAATGTCATTCTTAGCTGCAGTACGGGCTACATCATGGAATATAAGAGCTTTGGACAATGATTTGAACAAAAAATTTTGTTGTTCATATGATCATCGTGCATATTCAAGAGCACTTCGAGCGCATAATTTGACTCACATGGCACTATCCTTAATTCTAGAGAATGAAAACGAGTTCCCTGACGATGGAGAAAATATATCAGAAATCTATAACCAGTTTAAAAATGGAGAAACCTCTCAAGTTAATTAGAATCACTGGAACGAAAACCGGCGGAAATATTTTTGAAAGCTTTCGAAATTAAAGTAGAAACCTCGCGCACTGCCCGGCTGTGGATTCAATATCTAGGTCTGGTCAATATTATTCTATGCTATCTACGAGCCGAAAGAACGTAAAATTTTGAACTTCATTTGCAAAGCAGACAAGAAATGATTCCATTCTTTCACGTTTCTGGTAAGTAACTCTGATATTATAATCAATACTTTATGATACTTAACTTAGATTTTATCAATACAATTCTTTTCTAAGACATCTAAAAGGAAAATATTCATTCTAATGAGTATGAAAAATTTACATTGAAAGGCTACTTTACAATATATGATCGTTTTTGGTCTCGGTCTCGGCTGATCTTGCGATTGAATAAGGGTTAAAGCGCTCCATGAAAACTAAAGGAGGACTAACTATAGATAATTCGTTATATGAGTATTGGTTTGTTCTATCTCCATCTTTTGGTATTTAGAGATTTTTACTGTTTTCAAAGCCAGAATTGGTCTGTTCTATCTCCACTACGGCGCTCTACGGATGAAGGTCGCATGATGAATTTAATTTGTCCTATGTCCTAACATACAAAATGCACTTAAAAATTGTTTTGATTTACCTCCCTACTATGCTTACAAGCTCGATATCTCCAGCGAGATTAGTTTGTTTCTTTAAAATAGTTTTGTTGTATCTCCAGAATAGCCAATTAAATTGACTAGAATGGAGATAAAACAAGTCTGGTTATTTGACTAAATTCTCTATCAGTGTTGGTTATTTGATTGTGATCTAATTTGTTATAAAAGTAATATCTTTGTGTTATTATGAAATAACATGGATAGTTGCAATAGTTCTCCGGCTCCTGAGTTGGCTCCCTCCAGAGGTTGGCCGGTAAGTAGGTAAATCAGTCGATAACTAACAAATTGCTGAGAATTATATAAACATAACCTCACTTTTTTCCTAACTTTGGCACCAATTATTTCGTTTATTAATCTGCTTAGACGAAAATAAATATTGTTAACTTTTGCGTAATGCATGTTGTGTACCGGTGTTTACAACTTGTTTTTATGGACGAAGTTTTTGAATCTTTATTGCCAACAGATGAAGACGAGTCGTCGTTCACTAATACAGAAAGCGCGGTAGAAAAAACTGTATAACAGGCTAAAAGCAGTTCTAATTCACTTGATCTTAATATAAATAGTACGGATAGTCCCGATATTACTAAATATGATAGTAGTAACATAATGGCCATGGGTATCGAGCTTGAGGATGTAACCATTATACCTGGATCCAATACAGCCGTTCTTGTTAACGATATGAATGAAACACAGAAAAAGAAAACCCGAAAGAGAATTCGTAATCCTGATAGCGGGAAGTAAAATGTTCGAAAGAAGAAAAGAGAAGCCGGACAAGAGTATGAAGATATTAAAAGAAACTTGCACGAGAAGAAAAGAATTTAGTTGCAGTTGTAAACATCAGTATAGAAAAAAAATTACCGAAGAAGATAGAGCACGCATTCATCAAGCATTTTGGAAACTATCTGACACCAAAAAAGGTCACTTTTACAGCAAGAATATTAAGAGGACTTTGACTGCCAGAAAAAGAACGAAAAGCAAACAATCAAGGAAATCGTATTCATTTTTTTACTATTTTAATGTGGATAATGTTACAATTCGTGTGTGCAAGAAGTTTTTTTAGGAACCTTAGATATAAGTTCCCAGAGAACTCAATATTTCTTTGAGTATGTTCAAGACAAACGTTCAAGTGTTCATAGATCCCCTCTTAAAGGATAAAACGTAACGGAAAAGATCTCAGATGAGAAAAAAAATGAAGTCGGAGGGAATATTAGATCATTTCCTGCCGTTTATTCTCACTACTGTCGTACTTCAACAAGTAAGACGTATCTAGAAAGAAATCTGAATGTGTATAAAATGTATTCGCTTTATTGTCAAACCACTCAGCATCCAGTACAGCTTCATATGTATAGGAATATTTTTGACACAGAATTTAATATTGCATTCCACAAACCTAAAAATGACTTGTGTGAAAAATGTATAGAATTTGAAGTTACCAAAAAACAGAGAATGATATATTAGCTCACGAAAAACATTTAAAGAGAAAGGAAGAGTTTAATGAAGAACGAGACAATGACAGAGGAAACAAGGATTCTCTCACTGCTATAGTTAAGTTTGACATGGAAAACGTATTTTTTGTTTGCCAAAAACTAATATAGGAAGAGATGGTGTGCATTTATCAAATGCTGTAATTACGATTTTAAAGTCCCTGGTAAAAGATAATCCAGCTATTTAAAAAATAATATTATGGTCGGTCAGTTGTGTTCCGCAAAACAAGAATTCCTTTATGTCGGTAGCACTTCAGAGTTTTTTGGATCTAGGGAGCAATAATCTGCAAACAATAGAACGAAAATTTTCTGAGCCTGGACACGGAAATATCCAAGAAATAGATTCAGCACATAGTGTTATAGAAACACATATAAGAGACCAGGATATCCACAGTCCATTAAGCTTATTGAGAATATTAAAAGCTATTCCACCAGGAAAGTTAACATTTAAAATACTGCAGATGCAGCCTCAGGATTACCTCAAATATCAAGCTGTAGCTACACAACTTCAATAAAAAAAGTGCCTTATACACAAGTGAAGCACTTGCAGTATAAAAAAGATGAACCTTTTGTAGTAAAATATAAAACGTGTTTTCTTGATGATATTACTACTAGGAGGATCAATAAGGAAGTTACTCTAAGAAAACAAGGAAGTCCCGTTGTGAATTTTAAAATCATTCCAAAATTAACGGTTATTGACTTAAAAAGTTCTATAAGCGATGCTAAGAAGACAACATTGCAATCTATGCTAAATACTATGCCAGAAGAGGATAAAAACTTTTATGTGCGAACGTTTGCTAAGAAGACAGCATTGCAATCTATGCTAAATACTATGCCAGAAGAGGATAAAAACTTTTATGTGCGAACGTTTCTAAAGAGCTTTCATAATTTAGACGATTCAAGCCGACCAAATAAAAAAACAAAGTCAGTGCTATGATTATATCAAGTAAAAATGAGCAGAGTTCTAGTACAAATACAGCAAAAATTAATAAAACTAAAAAAGTCACTAGAACGGTTAAATTTTAATAGATTTATTAGTAATGATTCAGAAATTTAATTGTTTAGTTGATTTATATTGGAATAATTTTTAGCTATTGTTTTGTTCCATCTCCTTGTATTTTGTTCTATCTCTAGTATTAATTACCAATATCTCCAAAACAATTTTCCCCAAATTATAGAAAATTGATTGATTTTTAGCGACGATTAGTTAATAATGGTTTATAAAAGACTTAGGAGCTAATTCTAATTGAAGAAAATATTGAGGTAGGACAAAAAACAAAAAATATATCCGTAGTTTAAATTTCAAGTGTGTATATTTCACAACTAAGATTTTGGACATATAACAGACCAATACTCATATGACGAATTGCTTGAAAAAATTCATGAACTCCTAAGAAATTGTGTTTATAATATATGTTTTTATTCTCTTGTAGGTAGAGGAAAAACCAACAGCATACTTACCACATGGATAGCTGCTTTGCCACGCTGCGTAAATATGTGTGAAGCTATCGAACATTTCTCGAGAGGAAAATCGGAAACTAGTGAAGAACGCGTGGAACTACGGGACAAAATACAATCCAGAGACAATCAGGATATTCTGATTTTCCGTGATTGGTTAGTGAAACATAATCCATTCGCATCTAGGCGAAAAAATGAGATAGTAGCTTTGTTCACTGCATTACTTGGTGATGATTCCATACATTGGGACTAGGCTTTGGAGATTGGCATGTAATCAATGACAAAACTGAATTGAAGAGAAAATACAAAGTTAAACCTTCGAATCACAGCAATGCTCGCGTATGAGTCAATTTTCAACGAATCTTTAATAATTGTGGAACAAGAGCGCCGATTTGCAGGTAAATCATGTGCAGAGTGGAAACCCATTTACCAGCTCTCACTAGAAAGGATGAATTTCTTTATAACTCAGAAAACAAAGTACAACTGATAGACACAAACATCTCGAGACAATAAAATAGTGGTACAATAAGTTGAAGCTGATGCAGATACACTAATCGCTGAAATAGCAATTGGATTGGCTTCTAAAAGGCCGTCTGTCACGGTTATCAGTACCAATACAGAGAGATTAAACAATATTAATTGCAGGAGGTAATGAGCATCTCTCATAAGTTTTCATGTTAAAACCTGGATAGGAGTGGCGTAACTAGGATGAAGCTGTGGCGAGGGCAAGGGAGGTATGAACAATCGGGAAATCTGGGTATCGGACATTTTTTCAAATTTTGAGCCCTTAAAACTGCATTTTAGCTTTGTTTTTCTTATAAAATTGTAGTCTACAGATCCGAGCTTTTAATACATTTCAATAAAGTGTAGGTTTGCTGTGATTATGTACTAGATTATTTTCATTTCTACGTTGGGGGAGGGGTCTATCTCCCTCACCCCTCTCCCCGTAGTTACACAACTGCTGGTGCTGCATGTGAATGTTACAATATTGCGGAAATTCCAAAAAATCTGGGAGACCTGAAAAATGCCTTGCTTTTTACACATGCAATGTCTGGATGTGACACATCAGACTTTTTTAGAAAAGGAAAGGTAAAAACTTTTCATTGTTTAGACAATATAGAGTTGCGCGAAACAGTATCGGTATTTAACGATCCTCGAGCAAACCGAGAAGACATTGCACATGGTGGTGAAGCATTTGTATTGTATCTATACAATAAAGGGAGTCTCAAAGTTGATTTGGATGGGCTTAGATATTATTTTTGTACAAACATACAGTTGCCAAACAATTATTACAGAATAGTTTTCATCTTCCATCTTTACCATCTACTAAAGTCGCAAGTAGGCAGCATTCGTATCGTGTCAATATACAGTTATAACGTTGGATGTGAAACAATATTCCACCTTGTGAATGGGGTTGGACAAAGCGTGACCAAACTCTGATTCCGGTTGCAACCAAGCTACCCCTTATGCTGGATGAGTCACTACACCTAATAAGCTGCGGTTGTAAGAAGGGATTCGAACGAAACTCCGAGTGTCGGAAAGCAGGCTTGACGTGCTCGATCATGTACCGCCATTGCCATTCGCACAAACCAAACTTTGATAACGATGTAGTGTAAACATGTTTAATTTAATTAATTCCGCTTTATTCAATGAAAAAATTATTCAACAATATGCGTGTTTTACGAAAAATTAGATACCTGATACTCCTTAAGACCTTTATAATACCTAAGCTTACTATCCCGAAATTCTTAAGAATGATCTTCATGCTGCACATTTTAATGTCCCTTTTTAGTTGTTCTGTATCTTTTAAATTTGAGTTGATAGCCCTGGGGACTAGAGATTTGAAGTTTAAATCCTTACTGACTAGGACTACTTATCTAAATATAAAACACGCAAATATAGAAGAAAACTGGACGTCGAACTGCACAGAATAAAAAAGCCATTTAAAATTACGCGCGACGCGTCTTGAAATTTTGAGGAAGCAGTTGAAAGGTAAGGGTGTTTAAGGGGTTCCGTCAAAAATTCACACTCAATAAATGTGCTGTGATGTTTTGACGAATTTCACAAATCTACCTATTTACGCGGATAACGTTCGGAAAAGTTAATTTTCAAAATAAAAACCCTGTATAATTCAATACCTCAGGCAGAGTGAGGAGAACGCGTGTCAATATCACAGCTAGAAGAAATGTACCAAATTTCAGCTGGTTATAAAGCATTTTGTATCTTCGGTTAACTTTTACCTAATAATTCTGGGCTATGAGTTGTTGGTTACAATGTTATGGTGCTCCTGCACATTGTGGTAGACAAGTGAGAACTTTATTATATAAAAATTACACCAACCGTTGTATAGGAACAGGTGTACTCGTACTATATAACTTGTGATCTAAAGCATTAAGATCACCAGATTTAAATCCTTTCGATTTTTTCTTACGAGATTCTTGAAAGGAAAAGCTTTACATCGAACCGAAATATGTAGTAGCTTATATACACGCTGCTGTGATAATTGTACACGACAGGGTTCGTGAATCAATAATAAATCGTGCAAATGTTTACATTGTAGTAGGAGGTGATTTGTTTAAACACCTGTTATAAATTGATTATAACAAGCTTCGCACATAAAAGTTGGGAGGGACGAACCTCGTTATGGAAGAGCGCCTGTAAGTTCAAATACAGAAGGTGTTTCGTGATATCTGGAGTTAATTGCCTATCGACAAAAAAATCATTATAACGTAAAGTTATTTAAATGAGTTTTTCGAACCCTCTCACTTTTAATGCAGATCCGCTGCTGTACTGTGAGATGGTATACCATAAAACGAAATTAATACTTCCGGTAAATGAAAAATCGTATCCCTTTAAGTCTCGTGCCCTTTGAAGTCAATATACTAGAGAGTTTCATTCATAAACGTAAAGAACATATGGCGGTCTAAAAAAAGATGTGCCGTAAAAAGTGTGAATCGATTGTGTACATACAAAGAAATTACTCTCTCTATTTTTATTCGAAAAAGACGTGAGTCTAGGGTCAAGTAACGGATTACAGAGATTAGTGACTTTTTTGTTTGGCTTTTCTTTTAAATTGTACTTTTTTACTAATAATTACACAACATTCAATTAATGAAGTGATCTCTATTTGGAAACTGTCAAATTTATCCAGATTTATCTAGTTTATCGTATCATTGAATAATAAGACATTTTCATATGAAATCTTTATTAGTAATTATTAACATCATAAACGTACCAAAACTTACATAAAACATTAGTTACTCATAATACATTAGTTACCATAATTAAAAACGTTAGTTACTAAACCATAATACGTTAGATACTAAATAATATTAGAACTACTTTTCATGAACATGTAAAACAATGTTTTGACAGTTTTCAAATTTGATGGATACACCTTTGCCTTTAGCGCCCATCACCATAGGTATATCCTCTGAAGATTGATTAGTGACCGAGCCAGCACTCCTTTCGATTTCATGAGGTTCCCCAGTGCTTAATCCACTGCCAAAAACATCGCCGATTTGAATTTTGTGAGCAATAGAAACTTTTTTTGTCACACTTTCTTCCAAATATCCTCTAGCAACCTTCGCTGATTCCCATCCACCAAGTTCTTGTAGGTCTAATATATCTCCTGCAGCATTCACAAGAAAATTCACCGAGGATCTTCTAACGCAGTGACCAGTATACATATTGGGATTTTCAAGTGAGAGATACTCAGCTATTTTTTGAGGTATTTTGGAGGAGAAATGAATTCCGCAGGGCTGCACCGTACATTTTCCCTATCCATATGATACAAACAATCTTCGGTGAGTAACATGGACTGGCCTTGAAATTGCGCACTTTTTAAATAAAAGCATAGTATTGACTTCGCCGTCAGATACCACAGTAAAAATCCGTTTCTTGTGGATTTTTGAGTCGGGAATATTAACAATCAGCTTGTCTTCTAAAACTTCAACATCTTCCGTGGTCATCTTCACTAATTCATTAATTCGACAGGCTCCTCCAATTCCAATTAAAAAAGCCACTTTCATCATTAAAAACTCCTCGTGTGTGTGATCTACAACAAAAAAACTTTCGTGCTACTGGTACAATCCGGGAAAAAAGGACAGCAAAATGTCCGACGATGACAACAAATATTTTCAAATACAACTTCGAGGATCATATGATTGGCGATTTGACCAAAACAATGAAATTCTTTTGTGCAAATGAAGTGACAATAAATGTGTCGCACTTGCTACCAATTATGTTGCAATCACTGTAACGCAAGGACAAAGATGGATAAAGCAGGAACAAAAAAAGTACCAACACCGCAACCACAACTAATTACAATAAATTTATGGGTGGTGTCGACCACCATGATTGGCTCCTAGAGAAACATCACATTTCTGTAAGAGGGAAGAAGTGGTATTGGTGCCTTTTCACTAGGATGATAGACATGACTATTGTAAATGGTTGCGTACTGGACAATATGGTGCACAAGTGATAAAAGAGGACGTCAATCAAGGAAATTCGTTGGGAGATTGCCTATCCCTATTTAAAAACTTGCTATGGCTTGAGAATTGATCGTGGTCGACCGTTCAGTATTCCATCATCATCATCATCACACATATATATGTTCGTCCACTGCTGGACATAAGCCTCCGGTAAATATTTTCATCTCCCCCTATCCTGTGCTGCATTTAACCAGTTGGTTTGGATGTGCTTCAGATCATCTGACCAACGAGTATGCGGTCTGTCTCCGCTGCGGAAAGCGTGGTCTCGCGGTTTCCATCCAGTTATTTCTCTAGTCCATCTGCCATCGTTTATTCTGGCTAGGTGACCCGCGCAGTTCCATTTTAGATACGATATTCTTGTGATGGCATCTGTTACTCCTTCTCGCCTCTGTGTTTGGAACTCTATCTTTCAGGGATAAGCCTAACATTATTCTTTCCATGCTTCTTTACGCTACCCTTATTTTGTTCACGGTGTTCTTTGTTAGAGTCAGTGTTTCGGCCCCGTAGCTTAGTATTGGTAAAACACATTGGTCGAAGACTTTCTTCTTAAGACACATGGGAATATCAGATCTTAAGACGTAGCTCAATCTTCCAAAGGCTGCCCATGTGAGACCTATTCTTCTGCCAATTTCGCAGGTTTGATTATCCTTTCCCAATCGAATCTCGTGGCCTAAGTATTTATAGGAGTATACTTGCCCAATGTTTAAGTTGTTAACTGTTAGGTTTTCACTGGCAACTAGATTTGTCATGAACTTTGTTTTGCCTTTATTGATTTTCAGCCCAACCTCTCTGGATGCTAGGTTCAGCTCGCTCATCATTTCTTGCTCTTCTTTGAGATCATTTGAAATTAATATCAGATCATCGGCGAAGCGAAGATGACTAAGTTTTTCACCATTAATGTTGATGCCGAGGTTCTTGATGTTTGTTCGTTTGAACATGTACTCTAAAAGGTTGGTAAATAATTTGGGAGTGATGACATCCCCCTGCCGCACACCTCTCTCTATTTGGAAGCTAGGTGTATTTTCATGAAGTCTAATAACAGCATTTGCGTTCTTGTATAATTGCTTAATGATGTTGATGTAGCGATGGTCCACTCTGCAATCGGCGAGGGCACTGAGCATATTATGGTGGTCCATTGTGTCAAAAGCTTTTTCATAGTCTACAAAAATGAGAACCAACGGTTTATTTTACTCTATGCATTTTTCAATGAGGATTTCAATTGTATGAAGATGATCATTTGTGCCATAGCCCCTACGAAATCCTGCCTGCTCAATAGGTTGGTAAAGATCGAGTTTAGCTGTCAGCCTTTTGGTGATTATTCTCATAAACAGCTTATATATCTGCGATAGCAGGCTAATTGGTCTGTAGTTTTCTATTTGGGCTATATCTACTTTCTTGTATACATGTATTATGATGGACTTATTCCATTGACCAGGTGTTTCTTAAACAAGCGTTGTATAGCTTACACAGTATTTTTAGAAGCGCTGATCCTTCTAGTTTTATATTTTCGGTGCTAACTTCGTCATCTCCTGGTGATTGATTGTTTTTCATATCTTTTAAGCAGTTGTTTATCTCGTCTTGAGTGATTTCCGGGATGTCTTCTGATCCCTGGTTTTGTATTACGGGAATGCCTACTCCAATTTCTGTTGTTGTGGTTTTCTTATGGAGTTCCGCATAGAAGCTTCTCGCAATTAGCAGGATGTTTCGCTCATTTGTGGAGGTTTGTCCATTCTTGTTGTCAATTATCTTACCTAATTATTTGGTACCCTCAGACAATTTTTTCCTAAGCACTTTCATTCCCCTGCTTTCCTCTATCACCCTAGATATTTCCTCTGTTTTGTTTAAACTTACATCTCATCGGATAGACTTTGATATTTCTTTGTTGATTTCTCTTAGCTGAGTGGTATTGTGTTGATGTTTGTTAGATTTATTCTTTTTTCCATCAACTTCTTAGTACTATTACTCAACTTCTCCTCCATCCCAACTCCAAGCGATTGTTTGCACCTGTTTTCTGCTTCTTTCATTGCTGTTATTATTTGTTTGTTTGTCTTCTCAATGTTTATATCCTCTTCATTTGTCAGCATTGGTGGTAGACGAGAATTGAGGAGTTGTGCGTATTGGTCTGCGCTTTGTGTTGTTAATGATTTTCTAGAAGCTGTTTTTCTTATTAATTTTGATCTCTCCTTTCTTGTATTTATGACTATTCAGTATATAGTATTCCAAGTACATCTAAAACAATTGTGCGAGACGACATAAAGTTTGACGGGACAAACCACTCCATTGGCAGAAGGGAAAAACGAAAAAGATGTCAAGCTGCACAGGAAAACCACGAACATATTGCCAAAAATGTAATATGACACTTTGCATGTCTGGTTGTTTCAACCAGTATTTACGATTTCTATTTAAATTACAACCCAGACCAAAGCACTTCATTACAGAATAAATGTTTCACGATTACAAGCCTAACGTGCGAAGCTTTAATAGTTTTCGGCGATTGCCGGTGAAAATCAGTGAAAATTTACTAGCAGTACGGTGAAAATTACACAGAGAAAGCGTTATCAAGGCACTAGCGGTGTTTTACGGGAGCGTTTCTTGGTATTTGTGTACGGCTTAGAATAGAACGGCGGTAACTAATAAATTGCCCTCGGTTTTTGTGCGGATATTACCCCGGCCGTTGGTGCTAAAATCAATCGCGTAGTCGGCAGAATCCGAAAACCTCTCCCTCGCGAACCTGCTATGGCAGCGAACACAGACGAGGCTCCTCCAAGTTGCCTATTATCAAATATTTGAAGTCACGCTACCAAGGCCTATGGTACTAGATTGAGCAACCCCCGTAATACTTTGAGAATCCCTCAAGAATCTACCTGCTTTGCAGCGAGGATGCTTGAAGGTTTCCCAACGGTATTTCCTTTCCCTAGTGTTGTATACCGGAATCGGGATTCCCGAAATACCTTGAAAATCCCCCAAGAATCTACCTGCTTAGCAGCGAGGATGCTTGGGAGTTTCCCAACTATATCTCTTTTCCTCTAAAGTTGAAACCAACAGTAAATTCTTACTTTGGAATTGTACACAAATACGCGGAAAATCACTCAAATTAAACAAGCAGTAAGCAAAAATAAAATATATTAATACAGCTACGAAAGACGCTAGGAGCAAAATGGATTTAACACAAGAAGAATTATTTATAAAATACTTTCTGAATTCGCTTACCTTGTTGGAGAAAATCGGTCGGCGTTTCCGAAAAACCGCGGAAAACGGCTGAACTGTGAAAGCACAGAACTAGAAGCTACAGAGCTAAGAGAGCAAAAGAGACCTATTCCGTCTCGTTTGCCGGTTTTATACATTCTTCTCTCGACCCCACTCAGGAGGTCCCCTACTTAACAATCGGACTGATTTGCGCGAACGGTACAGTGCGCAATACATATTCAATATATACCGGATGTATCAAAAACAATATACATATTTAAAATTATTAACAGCAAATAAATTTACAGCTTTTGATGAAAGAGGGGTGTATAAGTAAATAATAACATAGCTTAATAATAATACCAATAAAATGAGAAACTAAAATATATACAGTGGGATGTCGGAACGAAAAATAGTAACATCGTTACAAAAGAGGTAACTCATAAACTCTTATTTTTTTATAACTCAATATATATTCACACATTTTTTGTTACTTTTTTCATATTATCCCAGCGTTCTCATACGAAGGTAGCAGTTTTTTGAAAAACTTGATGACTTTTTTTCGAAATAATATTTTTCTACACTTACTGATTCAGTATATAGTAGGAACCTCAAAAAAATAATAAATTTTCGAAAAAAATATTATTTGGACGTTATTGGGTTAAAGTCATTGGCATTGGCGTCAATTATTGTGTCTTCTAACCAACTGAGAAGTAGAATTTCTCTATTTGTGGTTATTAATTTTATCTATTGTTAACCTAGGTCAATAATGGACAAATTCAAATGTTTCGAGAATTCAGGGATAATAGCTTAACAAAAACTAGTGCAACATAATTTTGTATACCCAGGAGATTGTCTTTAACATATTTACTGCTTGAAATTACCTAACAAGATAAAAGTATTTCAATAAAACTGTCATTAGTTTAAAATTCGCGCTCAACCAAAAATGTATGATCACATATGGAGTGCGTTCATAATATATGGATGATGTGAGGAGCGAAAACAGTGTCAGTCAGACGACGGAGTAAACCCCTAGGGAGAAATCAGTTAGAATGATTTGTAGATCGACACTATCAAAATATGACATTGAAACGGGTTCTTTATTTCCCGTTAATTGCCTAAAAATGTGGTTAGGTTTATAATGAGTGAGTCAATGAGGCCCCCCACTGCGACTCCATTGTGGCAAATCGGATCGTCCGACAGTCCAAGTTTCAGCATATGATGATTCAAACGACAGTGACCTGTTAGAAGGCCTGTTAGGCACCGTAGATCGTGTTTATTATAGCCTAACATTTGTGGATACATTATTCGAAGGATGTATGGAGGCCTTTGAATGAACCAATCCTGGTATATTATGCCAGGAGTCTAAAACTCTTCTTGCAGTCCAGGCATTTAGTGTAAAATTTAAGCCTTGTTGCAGTTTTTGAGATTAGATGTTGTTTTGAGTTGGCTTTTTCCTCATCTCTTTGAGGATTTTCCTAACACTACTTGGGCTTTACCTGTAGTTCTGAACGTTGTTGATGTGATGGATTTGATGGGTTCAGACTAGGTTTTGCGACGAAGGAGTTTTAAATTACCGATTTAGACGAAAATACCAAATTTTTATTGCCCAAATATATCAACAGAGTTAGTTATATTATATAGATGTTCACCTAGAATGTCTTTGGCCGTTTAAAGGATAACCCTTTTACAGGTTAAAAGGGTTTTTATTCACGGCTATTGAATTTCCACCACATAATTTTAATCTGGAGTATGGTGTAAGGAACAACTTTACGACAAGGACTTTTGGGAGAGGCACACTGCGCATACCAGGAGGGATTTACGATACATCGAACACCAACTAGGAATCCGAAGAGCTCAGTTTCAACTGGACCGAGCTGGTTGACCTTTTTTCGTTTTTTACTTTATAAATTATGGACACTTAATTCTGGGTGCGGATCTATTTCCCATTTTGGTGTTGCTATAGGTCATAGCGTAATTATGTTTTTCTGACAATGATATTATTGTTGAAAAACTTTAGATGCTACTTTGATACATTGTACGGTTGGAATTGATCCGTAATATGTTCACTACGCTGCTTTAGTAATTCCCATATCCTATTTTTAAATATTTATACCTTGGCCTGCGCATTGGATCCAACGCCTTGTCGTACCTCTCGTTGTAAGCTTAAGTAAGCTTTTTTTTCCTCAATTCTGACTATATATTATGCATACTTGGTTGATAAAAGAAATTGTGCGTATGCGATAATGCCAATTATATTTTATTCATGAGGTTAGCAAGGGAGTATGTTGAGAAATAGTGCCTATTATTGAGCTTTCACAAATTTTATCTGACCTAGTAGGTCACCTAATTATCTGATTTTAAATTTAGAAACAACTGGTAGTGGATTAACGGATTTTATTTAAGCTAATTATAGCAATAAAACTTTTCAACATTACCCGAGTAGACCACTGAAAGTACTATCAAAATTTGTCGACGCTTTTACTCATTCTTGTACAGAAGGTTCAATATACGTAGGAGTAACTGGGAGTAAATTTGTCTTTTATTTCATTCCTTTTTAGTAGATTTTTATAAAATTAGCGGCAAATCTACTTGGCGCCCTTTTACACATAAATAAATTTGATGTGCTGATCACTTGCTTAGCACCTAAGTGAACTCACGCCGTCTCCACATGAGTACTAGCCGCTGGCATGAACTGTCAATCTAGACAGCCTAATTCTGTGACCTGGTAATATTATTGAGCAAGTAAGAGGTTACAGCCGCTTGGCTGTCCGTGAAAATTTTAATTGATCTATGGGTGTGATTGGATTGTCCCAAACTCTCCACACATGAAGCAATGGCATAAATTTCCGCCTGAAATACGGTTGCATAGGATCCCAGAGAGGTTAATATTTCTGTCTTGGGTCTTCCCCCGTATACACCGGCACCAGAGCCTGAGGGTGTCTTTGATCCATCACTGTACCAACAGATGTCTGCTCTTAAGAGTTCATCCTTGCGGAGGACCCATTCATCTCTATTTGGAAATAGGACGGTATAAGGCAGATTATAGTTTACTGTTAGGGGCATTATATCAGAGGTCATTCCCAGAACACTATGACTTTCGGTGGCCGCTAGCATTCTACTTTGCTCTGTATAATCCTGTTTTGTGCATTTAGAGATATGCACAATTCTATATGCTGTCCATATGGCCTCCTTTTCCAGCAGTATATAGAGAGGAGGAAGGTCCAGGAGGATTTCCATGGCTGATGACGGTGTGGTGCTGATAGCACCAGTTATAGCCAAACAAGCCTGTCTCTGTATCCCAGATAGCTTTGCTTGGGGCGTTTTCTGTAAAGCGTTTGACCACCAATCAATGGCTCCATATGTTATCATTGGTCTAACAATCATCACATATATTCAATGGATTTGTTTGGGACCCAAGCCCCAAAATTTTCCACAGATCCTGCTTCATGTCCACAAGGATAGTCTGGCCTTATGGATGAGCTTTTCCAAGTAAGTTTTTTATCTAGGATGATCCTCAAATATTCAACTTCGGCTGCAAATGGAATAACCTCACCATTATAGGAAAGTGGCGGAAGGTCCGCCAAATTCCTTCTCCTAGTGATGGGAACTATTACAGTTTTACCAGGGTTAACAGACATCTGTTCCCTCTGGCACAAACTGTAGACATAGTCCAAAGTCCTTTGGAGGGTATTATGTGCAACCCGTCCTGACTTGGTTCTTGCCAGAATGACAAGGTCGTCTGCATACGCTTGCAATTCTACCCCTCTTTCTACGAGAGTACCAAGCAGGTCATCTATCAGGAGTGACCACAAAAGGGGAGATAGAACTCCACCCTGCGGGCAGCCCCTGGAAACTTTGAAGCAAATGGCCTCATCTTGAATAGGTGTAGTGGCTGTTCTATTAGTGAGCATGGTATATATCCAGCCGGTAATCGTTGGTTTAATTCCCTTTTCAGTCAAAGCTGAACCAATGGAGGCCGGTAGTGCCTTGTCGAATGCTCCTTCGATGTCGAGAAAAATGGCCACCGCAATCTCCTTATTGTTAAGGGATTGTCTGTTTTTCTCAACAAGGTTATGTAATGCTAAATATGTTGATTTGCCTGTTTGATATGCGTACTGGTGGATGCTCAGGGAGCTGTATAAAGCTACCTGCCTGATATGACAGTCCAGTACTCTTTCAAGTCCTTTAAGCAGGAAAGACGTTAGGCTAATTGGTCTGACCGATTTAGGGTGTGGGTCTGTGCGGTCCACTTTCGGTATGTTCACTACCCTAGCCGCCAACCAACTGGGTGGTATATAATTCCACGCCAGACTAGCTCTATACAATTTAATGAGAATGGGTATAAGTAATTCCAGTCCGTTTTGTAGCAGAGCTGGAAAGATGCCATCCTCACCGGGAGATTTGAAGGTCTGAAATAGTTTTATTGCCCCAAAATGTGGTGTCGAGGAATGTTTTTACCTTCAACATTATCGCCAGTGTAATTTGAAAATATTCTGTTGATATAAACTGAATTCCTTCAAGTAACCAAAATATGGAGGTGTCTTCATCTTAAATGTGACACACTGTACATTTACCAACTATATCTATTTATTCTAAAAGCTGTGTTATTAGATTACAACAAGCAAAAGTTAATATTGCTTAAATTTTCATAAACAAATACGGAAAAGTGTGAAAAGTATGATGTACTTGTACACATTCAACTTCGTTTTGCGTAAGAGTCGTTATCGTGAGTCTTTTTAAGTTACAAGCAAGTGTAAGATCTTGCGTAACTCAAAAATTAGTTGAACGATTAACACCCAGTATATAATTAATTCGAATAATACAGCATCCATTAACTCGTCCCATTAAAGTCAATAACAATGAAAAATACACTATCCAATTACATGCGAAAAGCCTGAGCAAATAAATTAGTTTTTGTAAAAAAATACGTTTGCATTGCCTTGGCGTTTAACGTATTATCGATAATTATTTGAGAATTGGAGTCATAAATTAGAGGTTGTAATTATACTATTGGATTTATTATAAAGAACTTGCTAAAAATGTTAATTTGGATCTACACGTAATTTAATATATTACAGAAATATATTATTTTTTTTTATTAAAATTAACGTGTCTCGGCATCTAGCGGCCACTGACACGGGATCTGTCATACATTTAGTTACAAATAAAAATCAAATTAAATTAAACAATTGGCAGTCTTTGAGGAACTGAATCACAACACTAAACTGGTTAGGTTGTCCGAGAATGTTTTTGAGAGTTCCACTGAGCTTGTGTTTGCGACGAGTTGGGCTGTAGTGTTTGCAATCTGTGTTTGCCATGTTTTTGATTTGTCAGAGATGAGGATTGGAAAATGATTGCTATCAAAAAGACAGTCAAGCGTTTTCCAGGAAAGTGACGGTGTAGTTTTAGGGTCACAAAGACTAAGATCAATGGAAGATAGATTTCCTGTAGCAATATTCAAGTGTGTTTCTGCACCTGAGTTCAGTAAACCAACATTATTGTGATTTAGGAAATTTTCAACTATTTTTCCCCTTACAAAAGTTTGTTTTGGTCCCCAAATGACATTGTGTGCATTAAAGTCACCAACTAGGATGTAAAGAGGTTTTAATTGCCTTACTAGATCAGCAAGATCGGATTCACTGATGTTGTAATTTGGAGGAATGTAAATGCTACAAATTGTAATTTTTGGGGGGCCCAAACTGTGACAGCGATAGCTTCTAATGGAGTAACTAAAGGTACATCTATGGAATAAAAATCACAAGGAACAAATATCGAAAGTTCCACCACTAGCTCTAAGAAAGTTGAATCTAAGATAGTGGTAACCGACAAAGTTTTCAATTCCCGTTTGTGACTTTCCTTAAAGTTCGTTTCCTGGAGACAGACAATATCAGCTTAGGTATCGGGCACTAATTGTTGTATACGTTCAAGAAGGGGATAGAATCCGCGCAGTTCTTTTGTATAAGATTAAATGTTTAGTATGAAGTTTGTGAGATGAGAGAACTGTCAGACATACAGTCATCACCCACTGATGACTGTGATGCAAGACTTTCATTATCCGTATTGTCTATATTAAGAGCCTGCTTGATTTTTTTTGTGATTCTTGTAAATCGATTTTTGAGGGATCTATCGGTAAGGGCAGGATATATAGTATGCATGTCAGCAAGTAACGATTTAATGTCTTTGGTAAATTATTGAACATCTGATATGGATTCTTAGATCCATATGTGTTTTCCAGAAAAGCTATAAAGTATTCTAAAGGCAGTATGAATTAGTCAGGAGATTTATTATACATGTCGGAAATTATTGTCCTGGAACTATCATGTATCGTATTATCAAGTGTTGATTCTTTTTCACCTTTTTTCTTGACAGGTTTTGGAATATCGAAAGTGGGGGTAGTGTTGATAGTACTGGGAGAAACAGATTCTGTGTCTGTGGGACTTGGAAAGGGTCTTTTTTGTGTAGGTGGTACCTGTATATTTGGGTGACAGAGGAACTTTAATTATGTCTGAAGTAATAGGTGTGTTGTTTGTGGATTGAGGGAGCTGTATATATTTCTGGGAAGCTGATGGCGGAAGATCAGATTGAATATTAGGGCTGTTCGTTTTTGATTCTTGCATGTTTAATGCTGATGGCTGGGAAGTAATTTGGGTATTAGAGCAGTTGTTGCAATATGGCCGGTTTGCTTGCATATAAAACGCTCCATTTTGTCGGTTGAAAGAAAGATTCTATAACCATTATTTTCAAAACAATTAAATAAGGAAATCTGGAACTCAAAATTTTCGGAAGATGGTACTATATAAACTTGTCTGCGGAAGCATAATATAAGATTGTATTCATCGTTGGGAATGCCAGCTTCCAGAAAAGATATTGGTGATGCTAACTGTAGTCCAAGATCTATTAATGCTGTTTCCATTAGTTCGTGAGGAATGGATGGGTACACATTTGAAAGAAGAATGCGTTTTGCGGGAGTAACTAATCTTCTTACATTCAGTTCCATGTCTCCAACTTTAATTGTCGAATGGTTGTTAATCAGTTGGTCAACTAGTTCAATTTTCTCTAGATAAATGCAGATTCTGTTATTGGAAATCCTTGATATCACCAACTGCTTTAACGTATTCGAATGATTTAAAATTATCAGCGGAGTGGAAAAGTATGGCTTGTTCTTCCTTGGGAAACGTTGGTTTTGGAGTAGATTTTGCGGCTGCTACATATGAAGTGGAAATTTGAGGGACGTTAGTATCATTTTCAGTCATTGTAGGTTTGTTTCCGATGTGGAAGTTGTTATTGTTACTGCCTTTGTAGTCAAAGGCAGCTTCTTATGTTACGCTAATGGTAGAAATCTTGTGTTTTATTTGTCAGCAAACCAAAATACACCATAGTGTTAAATTGGTGGCCTATCGAAAAACTGAACCAGCGAGTGTAGAATAACTGGTTTGCTTATCTTCTTATCAAAAATCACACAGAAATTTATTATTATTGTTTACTAAATAAATCAAAATAACATGAATCCCGTTATAATTTGCAGGATAAGTGTACGATAAAGAGATCTACAACTAGTCCAAAAACTTTGAAAAACTACGCACCAATCTTAATCTAACTTTACTTGTTCATGCCCAGTGACGGAGTCCCTATTTCTATTTTAATTTGCACGTTTTGTTGAAATAAAATATGTATAAAATTCATTCACAACAATCTATGACTACTGATTCCTGTAAGAGTGAGTGAGTCAATAGGTTTGTTCCAACCTGCGTCAGAAACAGTTTCTCACTGTCAGGATTCTGCGCACCAACTAAATAGTGAGCGTTGCTTATCGCTGGTGGCCACCTGCGTGTTCGAAAAAATTCCTATCTCAAAATATATTTATAGTTCTGTAGAATATGAGAAATATAATAAGTTATTTGGAGACAATATTACCAATTCTTGTTAATTAAACGAGATATAAAGTAGTGTTAATTGTCTGGTGTTATGTTTAAGATGTATTTAATAATTATTAAATACACTTTAACGATTGTTAGTTGAAATTATTATGTTAAATGAATATATCGTCTAATAAGCATTTTAAATTATAATATTGACTGGACTATGACAGTATTCAAATCAAAGGATAAGCCGAAACTTTAAAGTTCGCACTATATCTCTTACGTGAACTATACCTTAAGAAGTTACTTCTGATTTTTCAAATTTGATGTTTGATATGTATTGTATTTTCAATTACCACATGTTGGGTAGCCTCGAAATTACCTTAATGTGGTGCTAGAAGTCTAAAATTAAAATTTTCAAATCGAAATCTAACATGTACTATAAATATCTATGGTTTATTTTCTTGAGAAAGCAAAAGCAATCATGCTACTACGCTTCGTTTCAAATTGCTATATAAAAAACTGTTACTTTTTTGAAAAACAAAAAACAAAACAAAATTGAGAAATAATTCCATCAACAATTTCAATGTTTTGACTTATTCAATGTAAGCAGCTTAGTAATTTTTGGTAAATTCAATGTAGCCAACGTAAATAGTCACGCGATGGCGACTTGCATGCCACAGTCATTCTAGTAAAAGTTTTCCGTAAGGGCTGGCATTCTATTTTGTTTTCCTATAACCGTGTTAGTATACGATTGGTTTTCAGTTCCAACTAATTATCAAACCTGTTTGTAAAATATCAGAATGGTTTGTGGATTATTCTCCAGCAATTTGTTTGGGGCATGCGCATTACTGTTTCTTTAAAAATTTTACCTTTAAGTTTAAGTGCCAAATAGTAAATAGCTTATAAATCTCCGACTGAAAATCTGTTTCTATTTGAGTGTTTTGAAATATCCTTTAATAAATCTATGTATGAGCGACGAAACTTTTAGTGAAATTAGTGACATAATATCGTCCATGGAAAGTGATGACAAAAATTTAGAATTGCTGCTGAACGAGCAGATAATTAGAAGCCAAAATTATATAGGTAGGTTCGGTGCTATTTTTTACATTGAATGAATTATTTTTTTTGATATTTTTAGAGGAAATAGTGCCCCTGTCTCTTCTCTTTATCAGCTGTTCCAACCTAAAACATAAATTGATCAGGAAACCAGTACCTTACAGATATGCGCTTTGGAAACGATTTGCAGCCTGTAAGAAATCTGATTGTGATTAAAGGTTGGAACAAACCTATTATAGTACACCTTCATTAGTACTATAGAGAAATCATGATATCGTCTGCCCCGCTGGAACCGACCTATGTGTCTGCTTTTTCAAATATATATTTATAATAAATATATACCCAACATAATATATAAATTTCAGCCTTGCTGAAATAACGGAAATTTCATAAAATTTTAGAACTTTTGAAATTGTATAAAACATACTAGGACCCGGAATAACTGTCTACCATTGATTTTTTTAATAAAAAAATCATATATTTTGAGATATTAAAACGGCAGACATGCTGCCATCACGTTTTAAACGCCAATTTTCACGTTCTTGGACTCCTATAAACGCCCAAAGGAACCATCGTCAAGGATAATTGATCCCCATTTCACCTACACCTTTGCTAAAATACCGTAAGTCTGCCGATCGCTGGCTCTCAGCGTATTCGTACTGTTTCAACATGTACAGTCAACTGATTTCACACCTTTTTGCACAAGAGACACAAATAAACGAATTGGAGAGTGAAATAATAGTAAATTTAAAACAACAAAAGTCGCCAACAAAACAAGACAACCAGACGTTAGAAGAAATCAAAGAAATATTACAACAGGCTCAAGAAGCCATCAAAAAAGTAACGGAAATAAAAAGACAGAAGCAACCACAACAACAAAGACATTTGAATGATGACATAGCAAAAACAACGTGAAATTTTCCGGCACTAATACCGCCAACCAGAACTTACGCAGAGCTGGAAACAATATCACCAAACGTACGGCGCATAGTGCAGACATGGACACCACCTAAACAGTCAGAGAAACGTTATGAGACAGCAGTTAAATTGAAACAAGGAGAGGTAATGCACACAATAGATACATTAAAAACCATAATAAAACCCACGGACCTCGAACAAGTAGTGGTTAGGAGAAGAAAAGATACTAATCTTGTTATATTTTCAATAAACAACAAAGACAAATACCAGGAAGTCCTGGAAAAAACAGCCACATGTAAAAAGCTAGACTCTAGAGACGCTTCAAAAACTAGATTCCCGGCAATGACCATAACAGTATTACCGAGAGGACAAACCGGAACAGAGCTCATAAAAGAAATTAGACAACAGAACGAGGAAATAGAAAATAAACATGGAGATAAGCTGGAACAACTAAAAGTACTGACAATGAAGCAATGCAGAAACAACATGAAAGTGAACATGGTAATTGAGGGTCCCAATGAAATTGTAAGAGATATATTGAAACAGGAATTTATATACCATTACCTCACAAGATTGCAAGTTGAAGAATACGTGCGAATAGCAATATGGTTTAGATGCTGTAAACATGGCCATGTCGTGAAATACTGCAGATTATTTTTTGACGTTTCTTAAAACTAATGAAATGCTTCTTTATTTGACACAAGGGTAAGTTTCAACCAATCATGTCATTATTATAGTGGGAATAAAGCTCTTGTGATTATTCTCGGGAATAATCACTGTTGCTTTTATTTGTCTAGCAAGTGTCAGATAGTTGTCAAAATAATTATCTAATTGTGTCAACGTTATATATAAAATGAGTGAACATCATCGGTTTAGTATCTTTTCTTATAAAGAAATAACGAATAAGATTATAGAAACTACTTCGAAAAATACTCTAATAAGTAATCAGTCTATATGGAGACAATTTAAGACCTTCACCAATTTGTGAATAAAAAAATAATCTAGTCAAATATAACTCGAGAGTTCCATAAATTAGAAAATAATTTGACAGATTTTGTTCAAACTTGTTGCCATTTGGCTATTGCCTGGCAACAAGTTTTCAGAAAATCTGTCAAATTATTTTCAATTTATTCTCACTCTCTTGTTATATTACTACTGAGAATAAGTCCCCGCCTGCTTTAAATGCGGTCAAAAGCACAACGGAAACAACTGCAGCGGAAATAACCTACAACTGCGAAGCAGCAAGATTGACACCACGAGGACACCAGGCACGAGACACAAACTGCCCAATCTATTTAAAGAAGCAAGAGGACGTAAGAAGGCAAACCCAATACTTTAGCTAGACATATAACAAAGAATATAAACAAACATATATGAAACAGAAGTCATGACTCATATACTCTTTACAACTAATGATATCAAATCTTATTTGAAATAAATAAGACAGGGTCTTCTTTGCTTGTTAATTTTTGAAGTGCGGCGATTGGGATGGGTTTCATTGACAGAGGTTTCGATAGATATTGGAAGGACATGACCTTATGCTTCGCTTCGCTTTCATGTTTCACCATCCATGTATTTACGTGTTACTACTTATTGGACTACCCGCATATTGGAGCGACGATACAAGTGACGATAGTCGGGGCATATGTTCATAACATCAACCGAAGTCAGAATGTTTATGGGAGATTTTATCAATTAATTCCTCAATTTCAAAAGGTGGAGATCTTTGCTGATTGACTAAACTTATAGAATTAACTAGTTTAACTTCCAGAAAAACTATTTGAATTAAAGAATAAAGTAATTTCAGTTTCTGTTGAAAAAGTCTAAAATTAATGAAAAATATGTCATTCCTTGACACCGTTTGTAATGATAATATTCAGGATGTCATGAGAAATAACTTTTCTATATATCTTATCTGAAAATAGATGTACGCAATCGTTAGGTTATTGATTATCGAATGTTTGCTACACATAACCCTACTTTTAACACAAATTTTTGCTACTCGTAAGAAATAAAATTTGGGGGAATGTCGATATGATGGCATCCTAGGTATGATGGCACCCTGCCAATTTTAGCGCCTTTTATTTGAATCCAAATTCACCAGAGGTGCTAGAGAACACCAGGAATCTTCTGTAGCGGCGGTGTGATAGTTGAATACAAGCTGCCATTGGAGATTGACATTGAAATTATTTATAAGTACAAACGTTTTTCATCTTTTATTTGCGCTAATTTGAGGGTGGATGGTTACATATTCTGCTGTTTGTGAGAGAACCATATGATAGTATCAATATTCGGCTTCATAAACATAACAAACTGCATTAGACATGTCGCCGTTACAGTGTCACAATTTAACAAAGTTCATAATTGTCAATTTTTGATATGATGGCATCCGAGATGTTTATTATGGTGGCATAGGGTGCCATCATACCAAATGTTAATAAGTAGTGTAGTTGGCTGTGACTGTTTTATAATGATTGATGATTTTTCTCAGGGCTAATACGAAAACGATAAAAGTCAAGAGTCTCAAGCTACCGCAACAAGCATGGAATGAAGAAAATATGCGGGAAGCCATAGAGAATGTGCAGCAAAAGAAAATGGGCTGGAAGCTAGCCTCCAGAACTTCCAAGCACCACTTTGCGTAGAAGAGTTGGTAGAAATATGGGCTACCAGTAAGAAGACCTTGAAGGATGCCGTCCAACGTTCTCCAAAGAAATCGAAGATGGGATTATTTCTCACATTACAAACATGGAAATAAAGTAAAGTAAAGTAGAGCGAAATCCGATAATAAGTTTGCCAATGCCTAAAATTTACGTCCTCTCCTCGAACTCAGGCATTCAATCGAAATAACGTTGGAGCCTTTTTCGAAATACTCGAGGATATTTTCACACTGTATGATTTCTCTCCAGTAAATGCATATAATATGGTCGAGACTGGCTTTTCGACGGTCCAATCTAAAACTGAAAAAAACGTTTGTTACAAAAGGTCGCAAACAAATCAGCAGTTTGACAAGTGCTGAAAGAGGTAGACATTATACTGTAGGGTGCGCAATGAACGCAGTAGTGTCATGCATACCACCAGCGTTCATCTTTCCTAGGGTGGATGGATGACGTTCAAAGTTAGGCTGAAGTGGTTAAACCCCTTTATAGGATTCGATAAACCAAGTCAAGAAAACGAGGTGCTACTTTAACTAGACGAAAAGCGAAAGATCACGGCACCATATTATTCTGCCTCCCAGCCGTTATACTTTCAGGTGCCAAACTCTGGACAAAGGTTTTTTCGGACCCCTGGAAAAATACTATAATCAGGAAATTCTTATTTGGCTCAAGGTTTATACTGGCAGAGTGGTGACACATTTGCAAGTGAACCAAATTTTCGGCGAAGCGTATCACAAAGCTACTCTACCGCCATCAGAGCCTTTCAGAAAACAGGAATTATTCCGTATAATCTGGATATATTTGAGGATTGGATGTTGGCTCCAGCCGAAACGACAAATCGACCTCTTCCTGCTAAAGAATAATCAGGCAATTTACAAAACTATACTGTTGATACAGATCAACACCTGACACTACCGTTCAGTACTGTGATCAATTTAGAAATACCAAGTACTTCGAAATTTTTTGTCATTATAGAAGATACTTCTCCTCTGTCAAAGGCACCCGCATCCCAGAACACATCACGGAAACCAAAGAAAAAAGATAAGTCAGGTGTGATCGATTAAACCCCAGATATCGAGATAAAAAAGGCTGCAGAAAATGATAAGCAACAGAAGGCAAGTGCGGCGAGGAGAAATTTGAAAATTATTGAAGAACGTGATGAAGAAGAAGGTGACAATAAAGAAAATACACAAATATTTCCCCTGTTTTTACAGCTACGAACTCTATTCTTGGTTTAAGTCTAGAGAGATCTGGCTCAATTGTCAAATCATGTGTGATGTGGGCCCATGCTCTTTGGGAGGGAAAAGATCCAAAGTCCAAAAATTTCATTTGTGAAGTTTCTTTTTCTACTTTAACTAATTTATGTTCGTTACTTTGGATTCGCCCTTTTCTTTTTCCATGCAGAATTATATTTTTGTTACTCTCACCTTTTTGTATAGTTATTACTTGTTTTCGTACAGAATAACATCTTATTTTATCAATCGTTTATGAGTTTACCTATATTAATTATTTTTATAATCGGGTGCCATCATATCTCAACAGTGTATGGCATATTATAAAATGAGTTGATATGGTGGTTGATGACACACTTTTCATGAAATGAGAAAAAACAATATTTTTATATTTTAATGTAGTTTAAAGTAAAATTTATAAAGATATCCTTGACCTGCTCTCTAGATTAAGGTAATTCCGGCAAAGATGCCGGTATGGAAGAGGTGCCGATTGCTTATATCTCGGACTGTACGCGCCTACAAGGCCGAAGCCGCGATCTACGGCAGTCATGTACCAATGCTTGTCACAGCCGGTCGTCGCTATTGCGCAATCTTGAAGCATTTCGATTTAGCCCAATATTGTTTATTTTGGTGCAGTGAAAAGTTTTTCGGAGCATAAAGTAAGTATACCTTATATATCTAATTATTGCCCGGGTGAAAATTTCAAATGCTCGTGGTGAAAGAGCATGTAAAGAGGTTATAAGTCTTTGTATTCGTGTACTATTTGCATCAATTTCAACTGTGATACGGCTGTCGGCATCTCTCCCGGAAAATCGGGATAGATGCCGATTTAAGTATGGGTGAGATGCCTTGCTAATTTGAAACTAATTGCAGCAATGCCAAGCAAATACGAAAGAAAGTGTCCCAATAGGGGTAGATGGAGCGAAGAAAGTTTGCAAGCGGCTATAAGAAGCGTGGAAGAAGCAATGGATGTAAATGGAGCTTCTAGGGTGTGTAGCATTCAACCAAGAACTTCAAAACGTAGAGTTACATCCGGCAATTCCAATAAAGGACGAATGGGACCTGACAGTTTACTTGGTGAAGAAGCTGAAATAAAAATGGTTGTTCACATAAATAAACTGCAAGCAAGAGGATTCACACCAAAGAGAACTGAAGTTACGCGCATGGCTTTTCCCTGGCCGAGCAGTTGAAGATACGGCATAAATTTGACAAACAAGCTGAACTCGCAGGTTACGACTGGCTGACGTCCTTTTTACGAAGACATCCTGAACTGGCCATAAGAAAAGCTGAAGCCTTATCCCGCAGTAGTAGCTTCAGCATGGCTAAAAATATAGTTACAAACTACTTTGAACTGCTGGCTTCTACAATGGAGAAACACCACTTGTTCGACAAACCCGCTTGTGCTTACAACATGCACGAGACGGGGCTCCAGCTTAACAACCGCCCAGGCGAAGTCATTGCCAAAAAAGGCTCTAAAGTTGTGTCTACTTTGACGGCTGCGGAACGGGGCGAAACAATAACAGTTATAAGCTGTTGCAACGTGGAAGGCACTTTCTTGCCGCCTGCGTGCATTCTCAAAGGTAAAAATAAGAAACCAGAATTCGAGGATGGAATGCCACCCGGATCTATTGTGTATATGAATCAGAAGTCAGCCTACATCAACATAGAGATTTTTCTCGAATGGCTCAAGTTTCAGTTCGTCCCAAGAAAAACTGCGGGACAAGTGCTCCTAATTCTTCATGGCCACGGATCTCACTGCAGCTCAGTGGAAGCTCTGACATACGCTGATGAGAATGACATTATCCTGCTTTGCCTTCCCCCACATACTACCCACTATCTCCAACCTCTCGAGAGATCCTTTTTTAAGTCATCGAAGGCAGCATTTTATCAAGCTTGCGATACTTGGGTTAAATCCAATGCTGATAGAATAATCGGAAGGCTACAGTTCGGACGACTCCTAGGTGTTGCTTGGGGAAAGGCTGCAAGTGTTCAAAATGCAACATCAGGTTTTAAGGCGGCTGGAATTTACCAGTTGAATCCGCAAAGTATCCTGGATTACGTCTATGGAGGTACCGATGTGTGAATACAAGAAACGTCAGCGAAAATGCTGTGCCAAGAGGAGGAACGAATTACCAAACCCCAACCTTCAACTTCACGTGCTCCCGATTTAGCTAATGAGCCTATACTTCAAACCTGAACATCTACTCCTCCAAAAATTACGCCTGGAAAGGCCATGGATATTGTATCTCCTATTCCAGCTGCTGCTGTGCTAGACACGAAAAGAAAAGGAGGGAAACTCGCAGAGATTTTAAATAATGTAGAAGCCATAGGAAGGCGCAAAAGCATTCAGGAGCACAAACAAGTGAATCTCAACAAAACGAAACGTGGCGCAAAGGTAGCTAACACACCTGTGGTATCTAAAAAGGGGAAATTTACTGCGAAAACGGTGCCAAAAGGAAAACATAAGACTCTAAAACTGCAGGTAGAGGAGTCAAGCTTGTCTCTTCATGACAGCAGTTCAGATTTGGAAAATCATGATGACGCAACCTGCACTGGATGTGGCGAAGAGTATGCGAAGACAACTTGTTCTAATTAACCCTTTTTTCACTCTGGCTAATAGATGGAATGTAATGTTCTTTATTGTTAAATGTTTTTCTCGAAGGACCGTATACTGTATTCACTATATGTTGTAGGATGTATGATTATGATGGATGAAGAAATTAAACCATTATTTCACTTTCATATTACTATATTGTATGAATTTATATCGTGTTTGAATTCAAAGTGTCGTCAATGTATTTTTTAAGTGATATATGGGTAAAGGGGATGACGTTTTCTTCTAAACGTCACCCATGTGGTTATATTCTTCAACCAATCTTTTTAATCCAAGTGTCCAAGTATCTTTTCAATACCTTTATCCAGGTATTCACATTAAATTATTTTTTTTTGTAATAATATCTTTGTCCAGGTATTCACATGAAAGTATTTTTCCCAATACCTTTATCCAGGTATTCACATTGAAGAATTTTTTTCAATAATACCTTTATCCAGGTATTCACATTAAAGTAATTTTTTTTCCAATACCTTTATCCAGGTATTCACATTACAGTATGTTTCATGTTAAAGTGTCAAAGTTTTTTATCGTCCAGGGTTCTAAATGTTTAAGTTTTTATGTTTTTCAATGTCCAAGCATATGTCTAAGTTTTTCTTGAAGTTTTATGTTTTTCTTAAGTGTCAAGTATATATGTTTAGGGGATAATCATTTCCCTCTTCTTGAGGAAGAAAGGTTTGTTTTTCTGGACGAGAAAGAGTTGAAGTAGTGAATGAGTGCTATTATGCACTAAAAGAGCGTTGAGTAAGAAAATGAATCGTTTATTCGAGTGTAAGTGTTGGTTCGAGAATGATTTATGAGCAAGAATGTTTTAATGTTAGAGTAAGTTTTTATTTAAAGTGATTTGGTCACACCGGAAGACTGAGTGTAATGAGTAAGAGAGGGGTTATTCGTTAGGTATTGTGAATGAGTTGTCCAGAACACTATGTTTCTTGACGATAATATTCTGGGGATTGTTGCATTGGTTGTGAATGATTAGGGTTTATGTCCAACGGTCTCAATGATGTGTTTTGTTTGTGGGTGTGAGGGAAGTTAAGTAAAGTTTGATGTCCTTTTTGACATATGGAGCAAGATTTTACCGAAATGCAATTGGATATTGTGTGTTTAGAACCTAAACACATGAAGCACAATTTGTTTGCTTTAATGTATTTATTTCAATCAGGGACAGAAATTCGTCCGAATTGAGAACATTCATAAACTTTATGGCCTGTTTCCTTGCAAAATGAGCATGTTGGAGATGGGTATGGGGGACTATGATATGCACTAGACGATGGTTGATTGCGTTGAGCATTGTTATGATGTGGGTTTTGTTCGGGATGCGAATGTTGGTTTGCAAATAATGCTACTCTGTTGGTTTGTGTGGTCACATTAGAAGACTGGTTACGATGATGGGATGTATCAGGTTTGGGATCTTGGGTTAACAAGTTTTCTAAGACCGTACATTTTTTCTCCAAAAATTCAAAGAAACTATCACTAGCAATTAAATTTTGATCAGTCTCTTTTTCTTCAAGAGATCTTTTTGTATTATAATCTAATTTTGTTTTTAATATGTGAACGATTAGTGCATCAAATAACTTTTCGTTACTGATATTTAGATTTAACAATGACTTTACGATAGATCTAGCTACGGACGTGAATGTTCTAAATTGTTGAGCAGTACATTTTGAGATGTTATTACAGGCTGTCAAACGGTTAAAATGGGCAGTAACAATCTGCCGTGTATTAATGTATTTAGAATTCAGTAAATCCAACGCTACTTCAAAATTGGTCTCATTTACCGGTAATTGAGAAATTAAATTACGCGGGTCACCTTTCAAGTATGATTTCAAATAGTAGAATTTTTCAGTTTTGGATGTAAGCCGAGTGTTGTTTACTATTAGTGCATTAAAAAGATCTATAAAGGCAGTGTATTTAGTGCTATCTCCTAAGAAAATCGGTATTTCTATGGAAGGTAATCTAATGTGAGTTTCACTCTGAGAATGTACAGGTGATTGACTAATTTGATTGAATTTAGAGTTTAATTTTTCGAAAGCATTTTGTAGTTTGCAGTGTAATGAGTAATATTTTTCATCAATCTGGCTTCTATCGTCAAATTCTAATTCAGTATCTACGGCTATGGTTTTAATTTGGTCTTGAATCTCAGAGTATTTAGAGTAATATTTATCTAAGTTGTCTATTCGGGATTTGAAAGCATAATTGTCTGACTCGTCCAAATTGTTATGGAACCAGTTATAAATACGAGTAATTGCTGCTTTGCAGCTAGCACGTTGTGTCTTTAATGAATCAATTTTGAGAATGATGTATTAATTATATGGTTAACATGAAATGTAAATCAATGAGTCATTGACTTGGCTATGTTTGAACAATGTTTATTTTGTATCAGCGTAATATTTCTTTTATATTTGCTACCTTGCCTTTGTTTCAAGTTTTTTACGGCTCGTTGCAATTTAAATGACACTGTACTTGTACCTGGTTTTCTCACTTAACAATACCGACTAATGTCATCATAGTTCCATAACAATCTTAATATGTAATTATTCAAGCAACACTGTACAATAAGAATGTGTATGATGCATAAAGATATTAAAGAATTTTCCACATATGTAAATGTATGATTATGGGCGACACTACATTCTATGAATGTATGTTATATAAGAAATATCAAATCAAATCACTTTGTCAAATAGTATAAATGTATAATTATGAGCTACACTGTATTTATGAATGTATGTTATATAAAAAATATCAACGATGTTATTATAATCAATCAATAGTCAGATGTAATTATTTAAATCACAATGTCTCATGTTAATTTCAAAAGTTCAATAATCAAATACAGAGTTCTTGCTTGAGTAATAAATACCTTAGTTGCTTCTGTTGACAATGACCTCTAGGCTTAGTAGTTGTTGCATAATTCACCTGCTCGATTCAACCCGGCTGCAAATCCGGACCATGTTCTATTCACTGATTTAATCCGGCTTCGAATGACCATGTTGTAATTAACCCTTTTTTCCCTTCGGCTAATAGATGGAATAGAAAGTTTTTTATTGTTAAATGTTTTTCTCGAAGGACCGTATATTGTATTCACTATATGTTGTAGGATGTATGATTATGATGGATGAAAAAATTAACTTAGTGTTTTTAAATGAAACTCAAGGTCTCTAGAGACCTTGAGTTTCATTTAAAAACACTAATATGAGCATATTCCACGAAGTAAGGGTCGAGACAGTCAATTTCAATAAAAAATTAACTAATTATTTCACTTTCATGTTACTATATTGTCGGAATTTATAACGTGTCGTTCTGCATAGACAATTAAGAATCTCACTGGATCATACGCGTGTTATAATTTGATTATTTAGCACATAATCTGCTGGATTAATGAATTAATAATGATTAATTACACATGTGGTTTACCGAATTATGTCACCGTTTCTTATGGAACCTTCAACGTCAGCAGATTCTCATATCATCATATTCATGCAAACTGTTATTTCTGCATTTTCTACTTTATTCGAATTATATATTTTGTAGCTCAGTTCTTTGTCAATCTTTAACTTGTAAACTTGAAAATATCTAATTAAAGTAGTTAGTTGTGTAAATAAAGTTTTCCAAAAAGTAATTCCGAGTATCGATTATAAATCTGGCGCAGTCAGTAGGATATCTAGAATTGTCGCGTATCGAACGTGTCTAATTTTCGTTTCAACGATTAACTAGATATCGAACCGTTGTAATCTGTGATTGGAGGTGTCGGAAGTGGAGAGGCTCTCTAAAAATCGAGAAACCCATCTATTTGAAGACCATCGAAGCCCTTCAAGACGGAGGACGACGAAAGTTGAGACAAGCATCGTTCAACTTTGCAAGGACTACGAAAACTCAACAGAGAAAGTGTTTCGTCCTTATAGTTACAGCCAAGGGAATGCTCAAGTTTACCTTAATTATCCTGTAAGTAATCAATAGTATACAATTAATTAATTTGTTCATGTCAGTAGATTCTTTAATTAACGATTTAGAAAATTTAAAAACTAATACTTCAAGTGACCTTCAAGTTTCTAATCAATCGACACGAAAAAATAACGTAAAAATGACGGAATTCAAGGCAGAATACTTAAATTGCGTACCAGAGTTCGATAGAAACCCCAACGAACTTTACCGCTATTTATCTGTCTGCGACTCAATTATTAATACTTTTTATATTAGAGACCAACCCAACCATTTCCAAAACGTATATTTAATTAATTCACTAATTTCCAAACTACGAGGAAATGCTAAACTTGTAGTTAACATACAAAATGTGACTTCCTGGACATCTCTTAAAGATACACTTTCTCGAAATTTTGCGGACCAAAGAGATGAATCATGTCTTAATCGTGACCTTGTTATGATGAGACAAGGAAACGGTGAGAGACCCCAGCAGTTTTATGACAGAGTGTTAAATATTTTAAACCTTGTTTGTAGTTATATAGATCTGCACGAACAAACATTAGAAAATAAGATACTTAAAAGGGATTTATACAACAACCTAGCTTTGAAAACATTTTTGTCGGGTCTTAAGGAACCTTTAGGAACCACAATCCGCTGCATGAAACCCAAAACCTTGAGTGAGGCATTACAATACGTTCTAGAAGAAGATAATATGCACAACTTTCAAAATCCACAAAATAGAAATTTACCTAGACAACCAATGCCTCAGTCAAGACAACAATTTAAACCAAATTTTAACAATCAGTCTTATTTTAATAATCCTAACAATACGTATAATCGGAACAATTTTAATTCACACACACCGAATAATACTTTTATAACAAGAAACTCATTTCCGACAGGGCCTATACCAATTCAAAGTCAACCAATAAGAAATCAAAATTTTCCAACTAATTCAGTTTTTAATCAGAATAGGAATGTTAACGTTTTTAAGCCGAACCAACAACAAAACCAAAATTTGCCAAGGGCCACCCCTATGAGTATCTCTACGCGTAATACATTTAATAGAGGAACGAATATTTCCACGCGAAATAATCAAAATTTCTCTCACCCATGCAACCAAAACCAACAAACACGAAATTTTGTGTCGGAAGAACTATTTAACACAGAATGCCAAGAACCTGGTCCCTCTTTTCAAAATTTTAATCCAAATTTTTCCAGTAACAATGTTTGTAACGAAGATTATAATATAAATGAAAATGAAACACTTGATAATGAAAGTTATGACCTAATTGATTTAAACGAAACAGATGTAAATTTTCAAAACAAGCCTCGCCGGAGAAATCCGACATAATACCACAAATTATATCATTTAATAACACAAATTCCAGTGAATTACCTTATATAATTTTTCCTGAGCATAATCTAAAATTTTTAATTGATACAGGCTCAACTAAATCTTTTTTAGACCCCAACGTAGCTTATAAATTTTACCCAAAACAAATAAATAATGATCCATTTATAGTTTCAACCGTATTTCAAAAATCAGCCCACAAACACAGTGCCACTGTGACAGCTTCAAAAATTTTTGAACTACCAAAACCAACAAATATCAAGTTTTATTTATTCAAATTTCACAATATATTCCATGGACTAATAGGCCTCGATAACCTAAAATTATTACAAGCTAGTTTAAATTTTAAAGAAGGTTTTCTATCGACACCTTATACAAAAATTCGATTGCTTTATCACCCAACTCAAAACAAATTAAATTTGATAACAGTATCTCCTCGGTACGAACAAGTCATTAAAGTTAGAACCTCTATACCCAATGGTGAAATAATAATTCCTCATCAAAAAATTCACAATTGTGAAATACCCGAATCATTGACAATAGCAAAAGACGGTGAAGCTCTAACAACAATTCTTAATATTTCAATGGACCCAATTACTCTTGACTTTTCCGAACCAATCGCTGTAGAAAATTTTGACAAACAATTCATACAACAATTTGAGCAAAATAATTTTGACGAAATACCAAACCAATGCATAGACTTATCAAAATTCAGAACTGACCACTTAAATTCTGAAGAAAAACTTGTAATATCCAATTTAATAAAAGAATATTCAGATATATTTTATCAAGAAGATTTACCTCTGACTTCTACAAACAGAATAAAACATCAAATTAAAACCACAGACGAAATCCCTGTTTACTATAGACCATATAGATATCCCTTTATTCATAAGAACGAAGTACAGAAACAAATAAATAAAATGTTAGACTCAAAAATTATTAGGCCTAGCAACTCACCATGGCCATCTCCTATATGGATTATCCCAAAAAAATTAGACGCTTCAGGAAAACAAAAATGGAGAGTTGTAATAGACTATAGACAATTAAACTCTAAAACCATTGACGACAAATACCCTCTCCCCAATATTACTGACCTATTGGATAAACTAGGTAGGTGTCAATATTTCGCCACCCTTGATTTAGCCAGTGGCTTCCATCAAATCGAGATGGATGAAAAGGACACCGAAAAAACCGCGTTTACCACCGAAAACGGTCATTGGAAATTCTTAAGAATGCCATTTGGACTGAAAGGAGCACCCGCTACCTTTCAAAGGGTAATGGATAATATTCTTCGAGGTATACAAAACGAACAATGTCTTGTATACTTAGATGATATTATCGTATTTTCAACTTCTTTACAAGAACACGTTGAACGCCTTAAAAATGTTTTTCAACGACTAAGAGAATCAAATTTTAAAATCCAGCTAGACAAGTCTGAATTTCTTAGAAAGGAAGTGGCTTATCTAGGACACGTTGTCACTCCGGAAGGCGTAAGGCCGAACCCGGATAAAATTAAAGCAATTAAAGAGTACCCTATACCTTGCAATACTAAACAAATTAAAGGATTCCTAGGACTTTTAGGCTATTATCGTAGGTTTATACCGAATTTTGCAAAAATCACCAAACCACTAACAAAATGTCTAAAGAAGGGAGCTAAAATTGTACACGATCATGAGTTTGTAAAATGTTTTGACAACTGTAAAAACCTTTTAACTAACGAACCAATTTTAAAATACCCAGATTTTTCTAAACCATTTAATTTGACAACCGACGCGAGTAATGTCGCTATAGGTGCAGTATTGTCGCAAGGGCCAATTGGTAAGGATTTACCAATAGCCTATGCATCACGCACCCTAAACGATTCGGAACAAAATTATTCTGTAATTGAAAAAGAACTTTTAGCTATTGTTTGGGCAACCAAATATTTTAGGCCTTATCTATTTGGAAAAGAATTTAATATCATCACCGATCATAAACCCCTAAAATGGCTTTTCTCCCTTAAAGACGAAAACACTAAGTTCACCCGTTGGAAATTAAAATTATCAGAGTATACTTATAACATTATATATAAAAAAGGAACTTTAAACTCTAACGCTGACGCACTTTCGAGAATAGAAATTCACACTAAAGAAACAGACACCTTTTGGAAAGAATTAGACGATATACTTTTAAATATAGATCAGCATAACAAACAACCAACAAATCTCTTCAACTATGACCAACCTAACACTTCCCAAAAAAATGACCTAATTGACCTTTATACTGACAATTTTCCCCTTCCTGAAAATCTAAGTGATAATGGAGACGATATCTCATTATTAGTTCAACCAAACTCAGAACCCGAAAATGACCTACCAGATCAGACCGAAATCCAATCCAATAACGATGACGAAACTATTCATTCCAATATTGAACAAAACCCAACCTTCGAAATTCCAACCATAAATACTGCCGTTAACTATGGCCAAAATCAAATCATAATAAATTGCGTTCTCCACTCCCCAGCTAACCCCAAAATTAAAATTCTTTTTGAAAACAAAAAACGTATTGAAGTACAATTTTCACAAAACAATTTTGAAAAGGATGTTATCGACTTCATAAAGAATTATATTAATCCACAGACACAATACTACATTTACTTTGAAATCCCTGAAATATTCGAACCCTTTCTAGTAATTTTACAAAAATATTTTAAAAATTCTTCCTTAAAGCTTAAAAAATGCATGAAAAAATTAATCGACATAACAAACAAAAACGACTTAAAAGAAGTAATTCAATCTTACCACGAAAGTAAAAGCAACCATAGAGGTATCGACGAAACATACCAACGAATTAAAGAAAAGTATTACTGGCCGTTTATAAAAAACTCCATACAAACATATATAAATGATTGTGAAGTATGCCAACAAAGTAAATATGAAAGAAACCCCATTACAATAAAAATGAACCAAACCCCTACTGCCAACAAACCCTTCCAAATATTATACATAGATACATTCACGATGGAACAGAATAAATTTTTGACAATTATCGACGCTTTTTCTAAATATGCCCAGGCATACCACCTGACTACCTTGTCCAGTACTGAAATAGTTAACAACCGTGTAACCTTCTTTTCTCACCATGGTGTACCCGAACAAATTTTCAGTGACAATGGCACTGAATTTAAAAATTCCGTTATTTCAGAACTCTTAAGTCTTCATAAAATAAAAATTCATTTCTGCTGTCCGGACCACCCTCAATCACAAGGTTCGATCGAAAGATTTCATTCAACCATTATCGAACACATTCGGTTATTAAATACGAGAGGTTTCCTCAAAACACCTATCACAGTAAAAATGATCTATGCAATTCTCGCAAATAATAATTCCATACATTCCACCACAAAGTTAAAACCTATTGATGTTATTAATGGCCACCTAAATACTAACGATCCATTCAACCTAGAAATAGATAAAATACTTCTAAACGACTATATAAATGACCACAAAGAAAGGTCCAAAATACTTTATTCAAAATTAAATGAAAATTTGATAAAAGAAAAAGAAAAACGAATCGAAAAAATTAATAAAAACCGCGATGACCCCCAAATATTTGAAAAGGATCAAAATGTTTTCATCAAATTACATAAGAGACAAAAACAAGCAAATAAGTTTAAAAAGTCGACAAAAACTAGAAGGTTAAATCGACAGAAAAAAATAATTACCACTGATTCTCAAAATAAAATTCATATGAATAATATTAAGCGCCGATTAAAAACTACATACGAATTTTGAACCTAAAATAATTTAAACTATTTCAGATCTATGGGAGCCTTAGGACTTTCCCAATGAAAAATAACCATGAAAAATATGGAGAACAATTTTGGACTAATCCCATTAAAATTAGGAACCGCAAAAATTAAAGAAAGTAATTTCAATCTCATTCATTATTTTGATTTGAATCCAATCGTTAACGAAGTCAAAAAATTAAATTCTCATTCGAAAGATCTAAAATATCAAATTTCTAAAAACTTAAATTATTCACATGATGTTTCAAACTACCTAAAAATTCTGAGTTTCTCAGAAGAAAAAGTTCAAAATAAATTACTCGAAATAATACCGTTGTCTCATAGATCAAAAAGAGGACTTATTGA
Organism: Galeruca laticollis; assembly: GCA_963921935.1. Classification (NCBI taxonomy): domain Eukaryota; kingdom Metazoa; phylum Arthropoda; class Insecta; order Coleoptera; family Chrysomelidae; genus Galeruca; species Galeruca laticollis. The sequence goes on along the minus strand of OY998183.1, from coordinate 48,225,088 downwards.
TGGTTTAGGATCTATTTTTAAAAGTATAACTGGAAATTTAGATGCAAGTGACGGAGAAAGATACGAACAAATAATCAAAGAACTTCAAGGAAACCAAAATCAATTAACCAATAATATAAAAGTACAAAATTCTCTTTCTATAGCATTAATAAACAAATTTAACTTTACAATAAATCAAATAAGTCATAACGAAAATCTTTTAGAATCAAAATTGAAACAAATTGCATTAATCGTTGAAGGAAGCGTCTATCGAGAAAATGCGATGTTCATTAAAGATACTATTAACCAAATTATTAACATACTGGAAATAATAATCTCAATATTACAAGATATTGAAACATCAATAACATTTTCGAAGCTAGGAGTCATGCATCCAAGTATAATAAAAACAAATGATTTTTATAATGAATTATATCAACTACAAAAAAGGTTAGAAGATGGTCAGTTACCTATAGAAGTAACCTTGCAAAACTTATTGCTATTTGAAAAAATCATAAAAATCCACTGTTACATATTAAATGGAAAAATAACTTATATATTACAGATTCCAATAACGAATTCTCAGAATTTTGATTATTATCATTTGTACCCTATCTCCATTAGAAAAGAAGGTCAATTTAAAGCAATTATCCCAAATAAAATATATCTAACAAAAAATAACGTTCAATATGCATCTATGAGCAAACCTTGTCTGGGACTGTATCCGTCAACACTACATCTCTGCGAGTACACCGACCTCCAAGATGTTAAAGATGAAAATCCGTGCGAAGTGGAACTACTAAATATAAAAAACAGTTCCAATTGCCAACAGTCAAAAATCAGCATCCCCAAAACGTTTTTCCAACGTCTGGACAACACCAACCAATGGATTGCAGTTTTTCCATTTCAAGAAACCATTACACTGACATGTCATGATCAAGTCGAAACCATAACAGTCAAAAATACATACCTCATACGAATACCAAAAGGATGCCTAATAAAAACACAAGTCACCAAAATAGTAAACCGAAATGACATCCAAGTCTCAAGTCAACCCATCTTGTTTTCTGAACTAGAAGTCAAAGCTATGGAAATACAAAACGTTCCTACCAGTATTCAACTGCAAGACATCAACCTAGATGACCTGAACCAAATTAAAACCAAAATTCTCGAAAATGATCCAGAGTTAAAATTTCAGAAAATACACCACACTCCCAGCATATGGACAATTATAATTTATTGTCTATTGGTTATACTAGGAGGATATATCATTGTTAGAAAACTATCGACCCAATTCAAATCTAAGAAAAAAGAAGATCAACCAATGGACCTGGAATCTATTCAACTTCCTCGCTAACCCTCAGAGTTGAAATTTCGAAGGGAGGAATTATGTCACCGTTTCTTATGGAACCTTCAACGTCAGCAGATTCTCATATCATCATATTCATGCAAACTGTTATTTCTGCATTTTTTACTTTATTCGAATTATATATTTTGTAGCTCAGTTCTTTGTCAATCTTTGACTTGTAAACTTGAAAATATTTAATTAAAGTAGTTAGTTGTGTAAATAAAGTTTTTAAAAAAGTAATTTCGAGTATCGATTATAAATCTACCGGGACCAACGCCGGGTGCTCTTATAACATGAGTACCATCATGTACGACGGTTAAACGATGAAAAGAGAGAATGAAGGATAAATGAGAAGTGTATGAATGCCGGCTGGGAAGTGTGAATGCCGACTGGGAAATGTATGAATGACGAATGACGACTGGGATGTGTACGAGTGACGACTGGGAAGTGACTAAAATTGAGGTTTTATTCTCATTTATATGTCGTTCAACGTGGGTGCAGGGAAGGAGAAAAATATTAGGATCTGGCCAATGGGATAAAAGAATTCGAAACGTAACGGTCAGATACAGCGAGTGAAAATTTGCAGTTAGGGTGATTTTTTTGTGGCCTGAGAAGGTTTCGTAGATACAGAGTTTTTTATGAAGCGATAAGGTGTCGGGTACTTTGAAATATTCATTGGAATTTCAGAAAACTATATTTATCTGTATTTCTCATGTGGTAGTAAAGTTAAAATGAATTTTTTGTTGATGTAAAGAAATATTGAATGTTGAGAATAAGGATATATTTAGTTATATGTTTTGAGCAGATTATTTGAATTGTGTTATACAGGGGAAGTTGAAAATAAAATCACAGGAGAATTTGGTAATTAAATCAAATTCGAACACAACTAAAGATGAAGATTGGATTCAATGCATGCATTGTCAGCAGTGGGTGCATGAGGGTTGTACTAAGTATCAAAGTACGTGCGAGATCTGTGTTATGGTGTTTATTAAGAGGCGTATAGTGTAGTGACATCTCTACCTTAACCTGGCGTCGTCTCTCCCGCAGGGTTAGGTAGAGATGCCGATTTGCAGAGTTTTGAAAAATGATTTTTCAATATTTGCTACATATTTATTGCGGAATAAAATTCATGTTTCTGTTTTGATAAATAAATGTTGAATCTGACGACGTATTTTTTTATTATGACATGTTAATTTGGAAGCATTAATCAAAGTCGATATGAAAAATCGGAATCTCTCCCGGACTTACCCTATATAAATATACGAGCTAATTTCGACATTTAACTAAGTAATTTGAAAAAGGGTGCCATATGACCGAGCCTCCCCTACGTAAAATAGAAACTGTTGTATTTACAAGTACATAGATTCCTACTCTTTATTTTGCTATAGGGAAAGAAATCTTATAACTTAACCTACTGAAACGTTGTTCTTTATGGTGCCGAAGATCTATTTCTATTGGTCAACCAATATTGCTAATTTTATTTGTATGTGTAAACTGATATCATTTTCTTTATTCATTTCTATATTATTTGATGCTTTTTCGTTTTCCACTGTCCAGTAGTGGTTATGTAATCTTCTTATGGTATCCCCAGATGCCCCTGGTTTATCTGAATATCGAAATATATATAAAAAATATGGCACGTTCAACCATTCTATTAGGCACGCCGTAAATAATATAAGAACTCATCATTCGTAAATCCTAAATTTGCCATTATTTTCTATGGAACACAAACTGGTAAAGAAAACTGTCAAAACAAGCAAACATAAACAATTAACTTTTCAATTATCATATGTTTGATAGCCATGTTCTACGCTTTGCTAAAGTTACAATAATTGAGTGTAGTTATTTTTAAAGAAAATAATGTAATATCTAAAATAATGTGGTTGGATTTAGGTATAGGAAATATCGATACCAAAGGCAAAAATAAATTTAAAAATGTAATAAAACTCATGGTATTCTATTTAAAATTAACAACTTATAAATTATTTAAATTGTGCATATTGGCGGCAAAGCTCAAGTCACTCTGTATGAATTATCGACCAGTTGGACATGAATGGAGTTCACTCGCATACTCTTGTTGTTGGTTACAGTTTCAAGTTCCGTTCCCCTATTCCTTATTAATAAATAAATCGTTATTCATTATGTACTTTCTTTAACACTACCTTTTGTGATATCTAAATTAAAGCTAGTCTCCCTGTGATCTTATTCATTCTTCTTTTCATCAAGTGTATTAGTTCCAGAAAGACCTTGAAAGGTTGGTATGTCACGTTTTTCTATTTTGAGTACTTATTTAGTACTAAAAATGGTTTTCAAACTTTTCAACCACTCTGTACATGTCACATCAAAAGTGGAACTGTAAAATTATATACGTAATCTTCCAAATAATTACTTCATTCAAAAAGCAGTTTCTACGTTTTTTTATCAAAGAAAAATTAACTAAAATTAATGGTTATATTTCGAAATCAAAAAGGACCACCATGGAAAATAATTCAATTAAAGGTAATTACAGCCGGCAGGTGGCCCTTAAGTTCCAAAATACAGCATTCAACTTTTGATCTACCATCTACTTGTGTTTTCTATTATTTTCGTTATAAGTATAGCAATTTTGAGACCATACGAAATTAACTCATCAGTAAATTTGTGGACCACACAACGATCCGCATAAAATTCCAAATATATTTTCAGTAAGTCGGCAAAAAGCAGGGGCGTAAGTAAAAACAGGAACCGATGGATTATCAAATATTATTCTACAAAGTAACAATTTAATTTTGTTTCATTATCCCAATACCTTTCAATCTATGGGTTCCCTTCGTTTAAAGTTGATGGATTTTATATTGAAACTTGTAATGGAAACATATTAACGGGCTAGAGAATATTATGGTGCGTAGAATTGATAATATCTGACATTTCTGTAGAAAAGGCTTTAGTACACGTGGGAGTCAGGGCCGTACGGAATATTTGATGTGGGCCACTATGAGACAATGTATCTTTAGCCACCATGATACATGTCTCATTGCGGCCCGCATCAAATTTTATTAGTGTTTTATTAATCATTCACCTGGTCACCTAAGTATACCATCATTTTTCGCTCCTAAACTGGTAGTACTGCCTCTCATTAGTAATTTTTCTTCTGCTAACGGTTATAAACTCGTTAAAATCATCTTTTCATTTCAAAATTTCTCCAGATGGCGAAAGAGAAAAACAGATAAGGGAAGTTTCATGTTAGAGCAGATGAGAAAAGCTGTCGACTAAGGTCTTGTTGATGAAATATCGTTATGTGGAAGTGCAACAATCATTGGTGTGATATTTAAAATTTTATCAACATACGTTAAAAACAATTTATCCTGATACAGATATTCGTATGACTACCAATTACGACTACAGGAAAATATGTACGGATATCGAGGAGCCCAGTACAAGTGACTACATCATTCAGTGCAACAGAATAATTTACGGGAATTTCTTAAGAATTGGCGATTTCAAATAAAAAATTTCCCAAGAAATTGGATTACGAATAAACGGTTTCAGTCAATCATGGAACGATAATCAATCAGAGCTTGAGAGTTTTGTTTGTCAAGGACTATGTCCTTTAACCAACATAACGACTCACTTTTCTCCGAAAATCTTGGAAAGAACAAACATGTTTGCTGACCCGTCCAGAATCTAATATTCACGAAACTTCAACAACGTCTGGGTAGATGACCACTGAATCGTTCGATAGAATTCGAATTTATTGACAATGGATAATTATGGAAGCCACATTTCTGTGGGAACATTGAACATGTCCAAATATATTGGGGTAACTATTGTACCATTATCACCACACTGTTCCAATAAACTTCAGTCGTTCGATGTATCAATTTTTAATGCTTTTAAAATTGTCTACAATGCTGCAGTGAATAATTGGTTACTTCTTCACCCAGCAATTTCGATGAACATCTATGGAATAGGGTAATTCGAGATATATGGCGCAGAAGGTTAAATGGCGCGATAGTTATACAGAGCAATGGCGAGTGGTGAAAATGAGTGGAGACGCCATTGACATAGTAAACCAGTGTGGTGGTCAGTAAACCATAAGGTAACTAATAGTTATAGGAAAAGTTTCCGGCGGCCAATGAACCATAAGGTCACTAATAATTATAGGAAAAGTTACTAATAAGAATTAAACCACGAATCTTTTTAAATTAAATATTAATATTAACACGCTTATACCTGTACGCGGAAAGTATACAAACAATTCATTTAGCAAGGTAAGGTCAAAAACAATTCGACGTACGATGTGTGTTCATTTCAATATGTATATAAAGGAATTCCGTATGGTTAGCATTATCTATAAGTATTAATGATTTTTCATGCCAGTACTACGTTGTAGTGTAAGTTGTCTGTGGTCACGGCTTAAAATGTTATTAGTTATCTAGATATATTATCACAGTGATTTTGATACAACCGATTAGAGGTAAGTGTTCTCCATCAGTAATGGTATGATTGACGAAGGGCCTAGTAAGCGGAACACTTACTTTCAATCACCACATGGCTATCCTGCGAACAAATGGTAGTATTTAATAATGGTAAAATGGATTCTGCGAACAAATGGTAATATCTAGTGGAATCAGATGGTAATAGTAGAAGTAAATAAACGGTAATACGCAGCCGAACGAGAGAAGTATATGGTCTTTTATCTGAATCTTGGAACTTGGCGTAGCAGAACTATAGGTGGCACAGCTACGAAACAGAGGTACAGGAAACTAGTACGGTGAATGACAATTTCATAGTACAGCACGAGACTTTCACTACGCAAATAATAGTATTATTATACGTGATAACAGTAGCATTTATTTGGAAATTCGCATGGTCCCTATGGAAGACACACCGTAGAGCATTGAAGAGAGACATCACCAGAAGAATGGGAGTCCAGAAGACGACGGGAACCTTAAGCGTATAAAATTGTAAGTACCTATACAATAAATGTTTATGAACAAATTGTAATATAACGAGGCCTGATCTATTGAATGTCAATTACGTGGGAAGAATTCGAAGATAAGTTGAAATCAATCGTTGAAGAGATAAATAAACAAGGAAAAAGAGTTTTAAAAAAGGAAACTTCTAAAAATCCAAATATCCATAGCGAAATAGTTAACAATATAGTAATTCTTTACAATAATTTTACAAAGTTAATAAGTGAAAACTGGAATAACTTAGTTATAATACAACAAGAAAGTTGTTCAAATTATTCTGATAAGATTAGGGATAAAGCTCCTAGGTCGTTTCAAGCGCTAAATTGTAGTATTAAAATACCTACATCAATATTTGAGGAGATTGATACCTCTGTATTATAATAAATAAGCAAAGAAGTGAAAATGGCTACGAGCATGAATGATTTCTTTAATTTCGCGAGTAAGGTATTGCCTACTGAATTTAATGGCGAAACGTACAAGTTACAATCATTTTTGGATTCGTTAGATTTACTACAAATAAACCCAACAGGTAATGAATAAAATGCAGTTCTATCAACTGAAACCAGATTGACAGAGAAAGCAAGAGGTCTGATAACGACAGAAAACTCAATTGCAGAAATTAGGAACAAGCTTGAGTCCGGAATAAGAGGAGATAATCCAAGTCTTCTGTTGGCAAAGCTGAACAAAGTAAGGCAGAATGGGAAGGATATAACAAACTACGCAACTGAAGTAGAGAAATTGGCGGAGAAATTACAGGCAGCATATTTGTCGGAAGGTATGCCAGAAAAATATACCAAAGAGGCGACGATCAAGGCAGTGACGATGAACGGCACAACGAATGCGACGAAAACAATCATAGCGGCGGGAAGTTTCAAGTAGATTCAAGAAGACTATCTAAACTGGTATCAGTTGAAGGCATAGTAAGCCAGAAACAAGTATTACACTTCAAAGATAATAGGAATTTCTTTAGAAAACCAGACTTCAACTATAGGAACAATCAGAGAAAATGGAACAACAGCAGAATGTACAACGGCAACCCTCAAGGAAGGACGTTTTGACAATACAACCAAGGAAACGGGTATAATAGATATGCAGATTACCGTAATCAAGACAAGAAATTTAACAGGAATAGTAATTACAACAACCATACTAATAACAACGTAAGAATATGCATGATTGAACGAAAAATTGAAAAAATAAGCAGACAAATAGCACAGTTAAAGAAGGAAAACTACGAATTAAGGATGAAAAATATTGACCTAAAGGAAAAAACAGAACTATTGCAAGGAAACACGATTCAGACCGAGAAATATTTTAGAAAGAAGAATTTGATAATACATGGTATAGAAGAAAGCAACGAAGAAGATGGGGAACAACTAGAAAATAAATTAGAAGATGTAATGAAAAAGCTTAATAACACAGTATATGTTAAATCAGATATTTTGAAATGTAAAAGAATAGGAAATAAAAACGGTAACAAAAATAGGCCAGTACTAATAATGATGAAAGACGTGAATAAGAAAGTAGAAACTTTGAATGGAACGAATAGATTAGAAGGAACAAAGATATACATTGATGAAGATTACCCAAAAGATATACTGGAACAGAGAAAACAGCTAATAAGATATATGAAACGTGCGAGAGAAAGTGTAGCCAAAGCTAAGATAATTGACAATACATTACTGATAAATAACAACGTTTTCAGTCTAAGAGAACTAGAAAAAAAGAAAAACCAGTTAGAAATACATACAGGATGGAATAAATCAACATTTAAGGAATATAACAAAACTAATCGGAACCCATTTAATAACATTTTCAGTGATATAAGTTTTAAACAACTGAGAGGTGAATGAATTATCAATTTTACATTTTGAAAATAACTGTATCACGTTAAGGATGAGCATTCGGATCAGGAACAAATTGAAATTTAGTGAAGCCTTAACTACCGGAACACACAACTTCGACTTAGGACGAACGTTAGAAAAGCTTGATGAGCTTTAGGTAAAATTGGAAATAGAAAGAATGAAGATATATGCAAATAATTATATAGGTATTCAAAAAGTGCACGATAGAAGAATTTATAGAAGAAGGAAATAAAAGGTTGAAAAACGTTCAAGTATGTATCTGCGAGGTACAAAAGACGGTAGAGCGGGAAGAAGAGATTCAAGAGATCTTAGAAAGATATCACAACAATCCAATGTTCACGTAGGAAACAATAGATCATTAATGAAATTAAGAGCGAATTTTAGATGGAAAAACATGGAAAAAGATGTAAGGAAGTACGTAAAGAATTGCCATGAATGTCAAGCGAATGAGGCAAAACCCAGTCATAAAGAGAGATTTGTCATCACGGACACATCAATCAAACCGTTTGATATTATATTTATAGACACAATCGGTCCTTTTGTAGAAAGTAATAATGGGAATCGTTATTGTATTACAATACTGTGTGAACTGACAAAATGCGCGGTCATGATACCAGTTAGGAACAAGGAAGCAGCAACAATTGCGAAAGCGATATTTGACAACTTTATACGAGCCTATGGTCTAATGAAAGAAATAAGGACAGATCAAATAACGAAATAATGAAAAACTTTTAAAAATAAAACACAATTTTCAACAGGATATCATCACGAGTCGATAGGGAGTTGTGAAAAACTTCATAGAACATTCAACGAATACGTAAGAAACTTTATCAATTACGCTAGATATAATTGGTGTGAATTTGTAAGAATATTTGCATATTGTTATAATATATCACCTAACAAGTATCACACATCCATTTGAATATGGTAGAAAACCTAACATACCGGAATGCTTAAATTCGGAAATTGAAACATCTTACAACTTTGACAGGTATGATAAAGAATTGAAATACAGATTACAATACGCGCATGAGAGAGCTGGACAGTTTTTGAATAAAAATAAGTTAATTAGGGTAAATAACAGCGAAAAAGAATCTTCGCCCGTAAATTTCAAGATAAAATATTCAGTAATATTGAAAAAAGAAGAAAGAACTAAGTTCGATCCCTATTGTTTAGGCCCATTTAAAATAACAAAAATAATAGGTGTGAACTGTCAAAATAATAAGAAGCAAATTGTTCATAAAAATCGAATGTATTTGCATAATAATGATAATATTTGTAAACAAAGTGTAGCGAAATTGTAAATAAACAATGCAGTGTTAAAAAAACGGACAAGAAAGTAATTGTAAACAAACAAAATATGTAAGGACTATTAAGTGATCAATAACAAGACGATATATTTAATATGAAAAAATTATCAGAGATAATTTTTCTCCTTCAAGAGTGGATGATGTGGCGACCAGTGAACCATAAGGTCACTAATATCTATAGGAAATGTTACTAATAAGAATTAAATCACGAATCTTTGTAAGTATGATATTAATAATAACACGTTTATAATTGTACGCGGAAAGTATACAAACCATTTATTTAACAAGGTAAGGTCAAAAACAAGTCGACGAACGATGTGTGGCTATTTAAATATGTATATACAGGAATTCCGTATGGTTAGCATTAATTATAAGTATTAATGATATTTCATGTTAGTAGTACGTTGTAGTGTAAGTTGTCTATGGTCACGGCTTGAAATGTGATTAGTTATCTAAATATATTATTTCAGTGATTATGATACACCGATTAGAGGTAAGTGATCTCCATCAGTAATGGTATTATTAACGAGACGCCTAAAAAGCGGAACACTTACTTTTAATCACCACGCCATTCACCGCATCATTTGCGTTCACTGGGAAAACTAATTTTTTCCTATTGCCAATTTCGCACTGGTGAGCAGTCAGTTTAATAATATTTTCGGTAGATTTATCATTTCAAGTATGTAAAACATTCTAGGTTTGCTGTATAACCCTAAAATGGCAAATGTGTTCATCTTTTGAAGTTGGCCATCTGCCCTCTCAAAATGAGGAAACTTCCAAGTATGACTCGTCCTCAAACGAAGAACTGGAAGCACCAACTTTGGATGCCTTTTCCGAGATATCGACGATGCTGACGAGTAATGCGCTGTTTTTGATGAAATATATTCTCAAACCAGAAAACCTGACGAGTGGGTTAATAGCTTACAATGCTTTAGATGGTTTATCGATTCCTGCTCCAAGTTTATTAACTTTTGTCATGATAACGGTATTCTTGTTTGCAAAACAAAGTGATACTTTAGTCAAAACCCTTCTTTTTTAGTTGCGGTATCTCACCTCAGCATTGCTGGGGATATTGATTTGTTTCCTATTTTTATTTTGGGTATCAATTGTGAGCTTTATTTTTTACATGTTTTTTGATACTCGATACATGTTACTAAGTCAATAAAGATTCATCATGGAAATAAAGAGCAATTTTTTTCAGCGTATGAAAATGTTAACGTAGAATTTAAAAACTCACTCCATCTATCCTCGAATTACCCTACCTAGTTGTGTAGGTCAAGCTTCCCAGAAGTCAATGACACTTTTCTATCGAGGTCGATTTCCTATAACGTCGTGGGATGGAAGAGATCAAGAGATCATAAAAGAAATGAAGAAGCATAACATTGACATTTGCGGGATCTCTGAGACAAAGAAAAAGGGGCAGGGAACATCAAAATACGGAGAATTCATACTAATATACAGTGGAAAAGCAAAATCAGAAAGAGCGCACTCAGGTGTTGGAATTTTGCTGCACGATAGATATACACAGAGCATCGAAGACATCGAATACATCAACGACAAAATATTGAAAATCTGCCTGAAAATGAACAATACTACGGCACATTTGATCAGCACGTATGCACCAGACATATCTAAGCCCACAGCAGAAATTGAAAACTTCTATAAGCAACTACAGAACGTCATGGACAACATAAATACTAAAGACGAAATTGTCATACTCGGAGATCTTAATGCACGGATCAGGAACGATGTCATACCAGGTATAAAACAAAAGTATCATGAAGCCATAATTAATGAAAAAGGCGAAGCACTAAAAGACTTCTGCGCTAGAAATGACATGAGGATCAACAACACGTACTTCCCACATAAAAACCAACACAAATACACTTTCAATAACAATCGAGGCCAGCGATCGATGATAGACTTCATACTCACAAATCGAGTAATAACACCCGCACAAGTACTGGACGTCAGAGCTCTAACATCCGCTAATCTGGAGACTGATCACAACCTTGTTCTTGTCAAGATACTACTAAGACGTCCACAACAAAAGAGAAATCCCCCACAGTTCATCGAAAAGTATAATTTGGAGAGCACAAAACTCCTCTACAAGAGCAGGATGACTAACAAATTAAAAGAGAGAGATTTGAAACCAGAATGGGGAGTAGAAGAGACCTGACACAGTATCGCAAAATGCATCAAAGAAGCAGCGGATGAAGCGATTGGAAAGCGTAAAATTAATGTAAATGCGACAAACCACACGAAACCGTGGTTTTCTCAAGAGGTAAAAGAACTCTCTGAATCAAGAAGGAAATGTTACTTAACATACAAAAGCGCACCGTCGGAAAGAAACTCACGCAGAATATGTACAAGTAAGAAACAGAGTAAACGCAAGAATAAGATCAATAAAAAGAGAACATTGGGCCAATTTTAATAGCGACATGGACCACGACCTGTATGGCGCTCAAAGGAAAGCGTGGAAAATGCTTCGGAACAGAAGAAAACAAGTTAACGAGTTTGTGCAGACCAAAGGAGTACCAATAGAGACAGGGCAACATCATTATAAAGAGCTTTACGATGCTGAGAAAATGCCGAATATATACAAACACGAAACAGATATAAGTGGTACGGTCACTGATGAAGAGGTGGAAGCAAAACTCAAGAAATTGAAAAACAGAGAATCACCCGGACCGGACGGCATCTCCAACGAGCTTTTAAAATATGGAGGCCCTGAACTTGCAAGGAAACTATCGCAACTATTTAACAAAATCTTAAACAAAACGGAAACGCCAGGCGAATGGCATAACAGCATCACCATACCTGTATTCAAGAAAGGACTAAAAACCTTCCCAGAAAACCATAGAGGAATAACTCTCTTGAATACGGTAATGAAACTTTTCACGAGTATTCTCAAGGACAAACTGGAGACACAAATTAAGAATGCTGAAGAACAACAGGGCTTCACAAAAGGACGGTCAATAACAGACGCAGTTTTCATAATAAAGCGAATAAAAGAAAAGGCTACAGAGTATAATATGCCAGCGTATATCTGCTTCATTGACCTAACAAAGGCGTTTGATAGGGTCCAATTGGTGGACATTCTACAGATATGATTGGAAAATAAGGCATTAGCAAACACAACGATGATAATCCATAACCTAAATAACAATAGCGTAACAAAGGTCAAGGTAGGAGATCAATTCACTGAAAATATCCCAACACCGGAAGGAATTAGACAGGGTGACAGTTTAAGTCCCTTTTTGTTCAATCTTCTCATGGATAAAATTATAAACAAAGTAACATGTCTCAGCCTCGGATACAGACTGGGCAACAAAAGAGTTGGTATGGTGTGCTACGCTGATGATGCAATCATCACCGAATCAGAAAACGACCTACAGAGACAACTCTTCCAGTTCTTTCTGGTAAGCCGTTAATTCAATATGAACATTTCTAGCAGCAAAACCGAATGTATGACAATCGCGAAGGATCCGCTCAGATGTAAGCTGGTGGTGGAGAACAATCCCATAGAACAGGTGATGCAATTCAGATATCTGGGCATAGATATATCAAGTACCCACAACCCAGTTAAAGACCTAAGAAGCCAGATTAACAAAGCATCCGCACTATCAGGATGCCTACGAGATATAGTCTGGTCCAACCCGTACATGTGCAAGGATAGCAAAATTAGAATCTACAAGACTTGTATCAGACCCATCATGACGTACGGCACGGAAGTCCGCGAGGACACCAACAGAAGAAACAAATGCTAAGGGTGGCCGAGATGAAAACACTGAGAACAATAGTGGGGAGACAGAGTAAGAAACACAGATGTCAGAGAGCAGTGCGGGATACAGGATATTGTGAGATGGGGAAGACAACGTAAGAGGTAGTGGTACAACCATGTAAGACGGATGGACGAGAACAGAATTCCAACAATAGTCCTAGAAAACAACCCGCCCGGCTCAAGACCTCCGGAGAGACCACCTAAAAGGTGGAAAGATGGTTGGCAATCCACCTCCCAGAAAAAGATGCAGAGGCAGCTTCAGAAGTAACAGATCGACAGATTTCCAAGAAGTAAAAGAAGAAGAAAAATATTTCCTATCCACTAAGTGACAGACAGACTGAACATCATTGTTCTTGATAACCCCAAATTCAACAAACACAAAATCAACAATCTCTAGAAAATGAACAACCATGTCACTCGTGACTCAAGTCCAGTTGAAAATGTACCAAATGAAGGAAAGTAGTAAAATTCGGCTCATTTGTTTCTCCATACAAATTGATTGGATCTCCCGCAATGAAAGCACTGAAGAATAGTACTAGGATAGGTTGGGCCACGGGAAGAAGTGGAATAATACCTGACGTTCTGGAAACGACAGCTATAGAGACGAGAGCACAGGAAAAATTAAGAAAAAGTTCGTGCGAAAATGGAAGATGATATCTAAGAACGGGAAAATAATAGAGCTGCATTCGTCTGATCAGAAGAAGAAGAATTCAGTGCCCATGAAACAGGCGATGCACTGCATAATGAAATTGAAGTTCATCCAGAAAAGTTCAGCTTTGAGGTAGTAGAAGGAAAGTCGGATAAGTGGGAATATGTTCTAGTAGAGTTCTCAGAAAAAAAGAAAATTTAGTATCTTGCTAAAGTTATGGAATCAGGTAAAGTTGTATGTGTTAGTTATCTTAGGAAAAGTAGTGAGGTCTCCAACATATTCGTTTTTCCTGCCATTCTCCATGAAGCAATAGTTGAACTAAATGATATCAGAATGATTTTGCAAGATCCAGTACTCATAGGAACTACAAAAAGGCAACAACGCTTCAGTATTAATTTTGATACTGTCTCATTTTACCCCACACGTTGGGCTAGGCCACTAGGAGACAAAAACATTCTTGAAAAAAATCATAACGTTTTAAATTTTACCTTGTTGGCACTCATTTATACAATATACAAGGAAAGTCCAAATTATATATTGGAAAATATCACCGAAAGGATTAAAAAACTAAATTTTGTCTTACTGTGGCCACCCTTCCTATTAACTTCTAGGTGAATAGTGCCCAATTGAAAATATTATAAGACAAAATTTTGTTAATTGTTAAACTATTGTACCGTTGCTAAATACTTTGGGTAAAAGCGGGTATGTTTGAATAAGAAAATACATTTTCCTCGGCTTTGCTTCATCATATTTTTTCTAGATGTTAAGTGAAAATAATAAATATCATAATATATTAACTTTTGATTATTTATATTATAATGTATCATCATAAATTATAGATTTTATATATTTCAGTTATCATTGCAACTACAAATTGTCTAAGACCCAATTTAAGTACGTCCTCACGTTTGTGTAAAGGGCTGGAGCTTCTCCACACGTTGAAGATCCGAAAGAGACAATCCCTAAGGAATAATAGCGATATTCGTCATCTAATTTGATTTCTTGCATGACGGGACCTCCACTATCTCCTTCGCACGTGTCCTTGCCATTAGGTGAACCAATGCAAATTTGATCCTTGTTAACAAAAGTCGGTATGAATCTAAAATAAATTATTAAACATGAAACTTATTAAAACAATTCAAAATGATGCTGTTACATTACGAGAAAAACAACCAAATCATTTGTTTTAAGTGACATGGTCTTTATAGTCTCACACCCTAAAAATGAAATTGTCAGCTACAAAATCGGTACATAAAAACACTCGAATTCAAGCACTAGTGGTGAAGGGAACTGCATTATTTATATTATTCTAATATAATTATGATTTAAAATATTGATTGTTTATTGTTTTATAAATCAATGCTATGTTTGATATATGACGAATACAACATTTTATGGTAATTTAATGATTCACAGTACTTCATTAAAACGATTTATCTCGCTTCTGTTGATATGGAACTGTCACTATTGTTGTTACTATCATCGGTCCCAACATAAATAACGACTGACTCAATAACCGTATCCACTAGAAAATCTAATTCCCACATGCGGTTTTCCTATTTTCTAACGTGATTAATAGCGTTCTTCCATTCTAATTGAGTAATTTCATCTATTGCAGTACATAGCAAACCCTCTACGTCTTATGTTATATTGTGGCGCGAGTTAAGAAACGATAATGGCTGACCCATGTAAAATATTTGCTTATGTTGTATTTTTAATTAAAACTATAAAAAAGAATAATCATGTAATAATACGAGAGATTGTTTGTAACTTTCATATAATAAACGTCTTCAACAGTAATTTTTCGTTTTTTAAAAAGTATTTTTCTGAGTGACAAAATATAATTGGCGCACTTGGACAAGGATTTTCGGAGTTTTCTTACGTATAGTAGGGGAGAAGCGGGAAATCATACGCAGCGGGCAATCATATGCATCTATCTATACGTCCAGGCGATCGTTGAATATCGCTGCTAATCGGATAGACCCATGGCATTAAGTATTTTCACAATCTTCGTTGCGGTTCTGTTCAGTTCCACAATTGTGTTTGTTAGACACAGGCACTTTTCGGCACTTTTATTATAATATTTGTGTGTGACCTTTTCAAAAGTAAATAATGTGAATAAATCGTGTCAATATTGACCATATTTCTTGAAATAACTTAAAAGAATAATGACGTCAAATCGGGTAATGATACGCGGATGCGTACCATTACCCGCGTAGTGTCCGAAAGTGATTTAAACTTTGTGTTTCGCTTCTTTATAATTAAAATGTTTTTCAGATGCCCAACAAGTACAAGAGAAAAACGAATATCGCTGGTTGGACCGAGGAGACTCTACAGAAAGCTCTGGATGCAATAGCTTATGACAGAAAAATACGAGAAGTTCCCAGGTCATTCAACATTCACGAGGCAATACTAAGAGCTCGTAGAAAAAAGAACGACAGATCTGCTCCAAGATTGGGAAGACCTGCTACATTATCATCTGAGAATGAAACTCAAATGGCAAATCACATTCTTAAGTTGGCTAAATTGTTTCATGGATTGACTTCTGCGGAGTAACGAAAAATCGCTTTTCAATATGCGGAGGCCAATAGAATACGACATGATTTTAATAAAATTCGTCAGGAAGGTGGAAAGGATTGGTTGCAGTTATTTCCTAAGAGAAAACCCCAAATCCTCTTAAGGAAACCTGAAGGAACTAGTGTGAATAGAATAACGGCTTTTAATGAAGAATCTGTTGAACATTTTAAAGCTATTGCATAGGTTCTATCGCGGGCCTTGAGCCCGAATCCAGAAATTCCGTAATGAGAATAACCTAACACCCCCCACTCCTACCGGCACAACGGTGCATAGGTATTCATAATCTATGTACAACAGTGAATATCTGTATATAATTTGTGTACAAAGTGTTTTAAATATGAATAAATGAAGTGCATTTATTAATGAAGAAAGTCACGAAAAAATAGTGAAAGAAAATGAGTGAGTACTCTATATACATTCATTTTATTATTATTATCACAGTATTATTTTTTGTTTAGTTAATTAATATTTTTATGTATAGTTAATACACATTAATGCCGCGCAGAGAAAGTATATGTGATATTATATCTATATGAATGTACATCGCGCGAAATTCGATGATCAAACTTTTGATATCGTTATTTTTGTTCAAATTTTTTGAATGAATAATTGTTTTGGTGTGTAATTACACTATTAATACCTAATTACTTATACCTATATATTTTCTTTTTATAGAGAAGAAAAGCATAAAGAGCTAAAAAGAAAAAGAAATTGTGAACGTCAAAGTGTAAAACTCTATGCAATAGCTTTACCGCGGAAGTCTCCGAGTGCCACACGTCTTTTTTTTCAAACCTAGCAATCCTAATGGAGAAATAGAAATTTGGACCAAGCAGAATGTTTAATGTTAACGAGCCAGAGATCTCAGCTGTTCAGAAACCTACCAAGCAGCTAGGACCAGAAGGTGTCAAACAGTTTGGATAAAAAATATCTTGAGAACGTGGAAAGAACGTCACTGCTATATGCGCAATGAGTGCTTCTGGGGGCTTTATTCGACCGCTCCTGATCTTTCGTCGGAAACGAATGTCTCCCACGTTGACGAAAAATGGGCAAGTCGAAGAAATATATGCAGTTACCGATAATGGCTGGAGCGACGAAAAATGTTTCCTGTGGTTGCAGCATTTTGAATTGTATGTAAAATAAAGTGCAGCAAACCCTGTTCTGCTGCTCCTTGACAATCATTATAGCCATATATCTCTTCTGATTTATAACTATTGCAAAGATAATGGAATAGTAATGTTGACGATACATACGTCCACATACGTCCTACCGATTACAGCCACTGGATACTTCATTTTTTGGACCATTTAAATGCGCTCTCAATAAGATATTTTTTTAAAAACTGGCCAGCAGGAGAAAATAACTGTTCCAGATTTGGCTGAAATATACAACAATGCCTATGTTAAAATTGCGACTATGGGAAAGGCTATTTCAGGGTTTAGTTCATCTGGAATCTACCCCTTTAATCCAGATAAATTTTCAAAAGAATATTTTTAAGCTGCTAGCTCTACAAATGATTTTGATCCTGGTCTGTCAACTTCACAGGCTGCAGTCGGGCCCCAAATGTGTCCAAAAGGAAAATCAAAGGCAACAAATGGTTTAACAGGAGAAAAGTTGGCATTGCCGAACTGTCGCCATTGCCGTCATATTCTGGAAAAGGTAAAACTAAAAAAGAAACTAAAGGAAAGTCAGAGATATTAACGGCTAAACCTATGAAATCAATTCTCGTAGATAAACAGCAAAGAAAAAATATAAATATTTCTACTCGAGAAGCTAAGAATAAAAATATTAAAGCGAAAGTGAGAATACGCAAAAAACCAAAAAACAAAAGAAATGTGGAATTAGACACTGGTACTTCCGAGAACGATAAAATTGACGAAAAAGATCTTGTTTATGATGACGAAGTGGATGACATGGATTTGGTTTCTAACAAGAACGACCATTGTTTGTTGTGCGAAGAGTTCGGAAAATATGGAGAAATGTGGGGGTGGGTCCATGCCGAGTGCAGTGAGCAAGACTCTGACACTAACTACGAATGTGACTTTTGTCGCAAAAAATCTTGTGCGAAAAGGGAACTAGTTGCGAACTTTTAACTTATGAAATGTGTTTTATGTTCTTGTTTTTGTTATATTTCAAATAATTATAAGTTTTCTGTTCAGAAGGTTCAATATTTTGTACTGTTTTTTCAATAAATAAGATTTATAGAGACAATTTTATTTGCGTATCATTACCCGACACAACGCGTATCATTATCCGCCGTGGCGGATAATGGTACGCAAAGCACAAAACTTGGCTTTAGCTATTTTTTCTAAAGACTCCTCTTATTTAGAAAAGATTAAAGATGGCTATGCTGAAAGGAACATATCAGTAAACAAGCGTGTTAAAGCTGTAGTTTTTAGGGATTAAAATATCTAGTCTAGGACAAATATTGCTTACGTGCGTACCGTTCCCCTCCTTTCCCCTACGTGCGCTTTTCGTATCAATGATTTGCCGAAAATTTTGAACTTTAGTGACCGGTTTAATTCGAGTGAATATCGAACTTTGAACTTGTTCGACCGAATATCGAATACAATCTGATAGTTCTAAGCCGATCAATCGTCAACTTCGAAGAAGAAAAGAAAAACGAAGATTACGTCTAACATCGATCGAATCTATAAGAACTAGAAATAAGATAGAAGTAAGAAGATCTTGGGTTTGGTACCACATCGACTGAACATAGAAGAACTAGAATTAAGCTAGAAATAATAAGATGATCAAAGTTTTCCTTCTGTAAGTACTTTTCTTTTCATAATTTCCTTTCGATAGTAGTTTTATGAGTGATATAGATGTAAGTACTTTAGAAATAATATTCGAAAATAGTTTAACACTTAACGAAACAGATGTCCTATTGAAAACAGTTTGAATAATGTATATTCCATCAGGAAATTACCAATTGCTCAAATTATATTTAAATTATATTTCCCATTATAATGGAAACCCTCACACTTTAACAATATTTATTGGAAACTGTGAAAGTCTAATATCAGTATATGCTAGTGAAACTGACATAGCTTTAAATACATTTCTATCAAAAGCCATCTTGGGTAAACTTGCAGAACGTGCACAAATATTAATTGGTTCTATAATAGAGTTAAAAACATGGAAGGATGTTAAAGACGCTTCAAATTTAAGTTTTGGCGATCAACATAATATTGATTGTCTTATTCAAGATTTAATTAATCTAAAATCTTTAAAATTGAATCACCCTATAACTTTGGCATGCGTTATCAAGAAGCTCGTAGTTTAATTATTTCAAAATTAAATTCATTAAGTAATATTAGTGATATTGAACGGAGACTTTAACTTGAAAATTATAATAATTTAGCTTTAAAAACATATATACGAGGATTACCTTTACCAATTCAAACAAATGTTAGATTAAGAGTACCTGATAGTTCAGAAAAAGCAATGAGCTTAGTTATTAAGAAAGAAAACTTCATGTATTATACTCAAAGAAGTAATGAATTAAATTCAAATACTACTTTTATACTTAGTTTAAGCTTAGTTTAAGCTAAAAATCCTAATTAGACAACCAAAGCCAAACTTTTCATCAAATTTCGGTGATAATCATTCCCCACAGTTTTTCGACAAAATTCAACACTTCTTATAAATTCATCACAGTTCAGACCAAATTTCCAGCCAAATAATTCTTATAAATGGGCGTCCCAATAACAATTTTTCAATTCAACGTTCTCCAACTTTTCAAAACCAAAATCATCGTCCAACTTCTCAAAACCATAATCATCACCCCATTTTATAAAATCAAAATCGTCAAACAATATCCCAGAGTCAAAATCATCCACCACTTTCTCGAAATAATTCAACACAATTTACTACACCTCATAATTCCCAATACTATAAACCAGAACCCATGGACACATCTTCTGGTAATACAAGATTCCAGCCTAAACAACAAATAGTATATTTTGCAACAAGTGGGGACAGCTCAACTTTTCTCACGAGTGTGGAAGTTTGTAGCCCGACCCAAGGGCGAGTGCCGCAAACACACGAGTGAGAAAAGTACTTTTCCCACATGCTACACACTATACTTTTTCTACAACGGCACAAATTTAGAGAATACATGTAAATAGTTTTGTAGAAAAAGTCTAAGCATCGAGGACCACCCACCGAAAACCGAGTATTCCCTGCTGAAAGCGGCTGGGCATCGAGTATCCCCTACTGGATTCTCCATATAAATGTATGTAGTGTGGGAAAAGTGCCCCGAGAAATAATATTTCTCACAGTGTGAGCAATATATGGTTTTGAAATTAAGTGAGCTATGAGAAATACGCTACTTTTCATAGCAGTTGTAGAAAAAATATATTTCTAACAAACCTCATAATCAAACCATTAGTAATCCAAATCAAATTCAACAATTAAGTAATAATCACACTGAAAATTTATTTGAATTCCAAAATGAGCTCCCAACAGAATATTTAGAAAACATTGACCCATATTTATCTGAACTTGAAACTCAATATCCTATGATTTTAATAATTATCTCTCTACATATGTTAACAATGATGTAACAGACAACCAAGATATTTTTTTATGTAACAAGACGTAATATTAGTAAACGCTTCAAACGCAAATTAACCTTATATCAAAATATAAGACAAAAATGAAAACTTTTTAGTCGACACCGGCAGTCTCTGATAAATCCAGAATTATCTTACAAATTTTATAAACACTGCATTTTTAGAGAACCATTTAACATACAGACAGTACACGGAATTTCTTATCACAATGAAATAGCTCATATTCTGTTATATGAAACTTTTAATTTGAAAGAATCTCAGAAATTTTATTTACTCAAATTTAGCGACAAATTTGATGGTATCATTGGCCTCGATTTATTGAAACAATTAAATGCGAATATAAATGTTCACCAAAAGCAAATTAAAACACCCACAGAAATTATCCCTTTAATTTTTGATTCAACAATAAATAATGATAATAATGTAATAAAGAATTATTCGATTGTCATTCCTGATCGTTGTCAGCAAGCTGTTAAAATCCCTGTAACTGAAACAAATAGCATAGGTATACTCGAATACGAAAACTTCGGAAAAGGTTTAGAAATGCCTAGAGCAATAATTAATATTTATAATAATTTTGCAATCACAACCATCATAAATAGTAACGAAAATCCAGTAAAATTAGATATAAAAGGACCTTTCGAAATTGAAATTCTAAACATAGTAGAAGTAAATTTTCTTGAAAACATGAAATGTGAATCTGATTCAGAATTAACAACTATTCAACAAAATAAATTTAACTGGATCACTGCAATAAAGAAGAAAAAGAAGCCATTAGAAATTTGATTTTTAATTATAAAGATATATTTTATTGTGATGGAATACCATTATGTTTTACCAACCAAATAAAATATAAATTCAGTTTGACTGATTATAGCCCTATATATCAAAAATCTTGCAGGCTTCCCGTAATACATAGGGAATAAGCTAATTAACAAATTACAAAAATGTTAGACGAAGGTATTATTGAACCTTCTATGTCTCCATTATCTGCACAAATATGGTGTTCTCAAAACATTTGATGCATCAGGCAAAAAGAAGTGATGTTTAGTTATTGATTATAGAAAATTTGATGAGAAAATCGACACCCAATTCCTAGAATACACGAAATACTAGACAAACTAGGTAGAGCACATTACTTCACAACACTTGATCTCGCAATCGGTTTTCACCAAATTTAAAAAGACCCTCAAGACATTGAAAATACAGCTTTCAGTACTCCCCAGGGACATTTTCATTTCAAACGTGTGAGTTTCGGACTTAAAAATGGTCCATCAACTTTCGACAACGTAATGGATAATGTATTGCGTGGTTTGACTGACGAAATATGCAGAGTTTATTTAGACGATATCTCAATTATAGTACATCTCTTCAGGAACACTTAGAAAAACTAAAATCTGTTTTTGACAGACTTAAACAACACAATCTAAAAGTTCAACTTGATAAATCTAAATTTTCAAAGAAAACAATTATAAATCAAGGACATATAATTATACCCAACGGCGTAAAGCCTAACCCAGACAAAATTTCAATCATTAAAAATTATCTAGTTCCCAAAAATCAAACAGAAATTAAAAGTTCCTTAGGTCTCTTAGATTACTACTGACGTTTCATGGCAGACATTGCTAAAATAACAAAACCCATCTCCAAATATTTGAAAAAGGTTCAAAAATTATTCATAACGAAGAATTTCTTAGTTCATTTAGCAATATCCTAATTTCTCAAAAACTTTAATTTTCACAACCGATGCTAGTGAATATGCAACAGATGCAATTTTATTCCCAGGAAACGTACTCAATAACAAATCCATAGCATATGCTTCTAGAACTCTAAATCAATCTGAAATCAATTATTCGGTTATAGAAAAAGAATTGCTTGCCATTGTGTGGGCATGTAATCATTTCAGGCTATATTTATACGGCAGACAATTTCATATTTACATAGATCACAAACCCCTTTCCTGATTATTTAGTCTTAAAGAACCAAATTCCAAATTATTCCGACGGCGTTTAAAGTTGGAAGAATATGATTATAAAATCTTCTTTGAAAAGGGAAAATTAAATTCCAATGCCGATTGCTTATCTCGAATGCCTATCAATGCATTAGAAACGGAATCAATAGTCAATAACCCCGGAGATTCACAAGACGATATTCTAGATTTCTTACAGCAGTTTGCTGAAAATATTCCCATAGATCCACAACCTTCTACAAGTAACATTAATCAACCAAAAGTTGACATTATATCTGACGTACAAATACAACCTCCAATACTACAAGAAAATAATGATCGTAATGATCGAAACACCCCTGAAACCCTCCGGAGAAAAACTGACTCAGACGACTCTGACAATATTTCTAACCATTCAGCAAAAGATAACAGTAACGGTATACCCATTTTAGACGAAATGATAAATAATAAAATACATCAAATTCTTGTTTATCCAAATATATATTTAAAAACAGATGTTTCTCATGAAACATGAAAAACAAAAAATAATGAAAATTAAAATTCCGGAAATAGATAACGAAAAATTCATTTTTTGTTTTATAGTCGAATATACAGATCCAAATAATACATTTTATATGTACTTTAATAATGATAATTTATATCGTGATTTTTACAATGTTTATCAAAAACATTTCTCTGCGAACGGAACGAAATTAATCAAATGTACTAAATTACTAAACACTGTTAAAGATCAGGAAGAACAAATTCTTCTGTTAAAAAACTACCATGAAGGTGAAAACAACTATCGAGGAATCAATGAAACCTTAGAACAACTACGTAAACTTCATTATTGGAAAAATACACAAACTACAATAGTCATTGTACCATTTGTCAAAAAAATAAATATTCAAGACATAGACCATTCCAAATTGTTCACATAGATGTTTTCATTTTTGACGGAAAAAGTTATTCAACATTAATTGACGCGTTCACAAAATTCGTGTAAGCAATATTCATCCCATGCGAATCTGCAAATCTAATAGGCAAAGCACTTATAAAATATTTGGTTTCTTTTGAAGTTCCCCAACTAATAATAGTGAATAAAGGAACAGAGATTAACAACGAAATTCTAGAACTTCCTAAATTACTATGTTCGGACGAAGATTCAAAAACAGACTCCTTCCATTTAAAAGAAGTGCAAATAGACTCAGTGAATTTAGATGAACTAAGTAATATTCAAAGCATGCTTCAAGAAGAGAAATCGAAATAGCAAGATTGCACTTAGCTCTTGTTCATTTCGAAAAAACAGTTTTTGCACAATATTATTATATGTGATATTATTTTTAAGCATAACACTAGTAGCCTACAAAATTTACAAAAAAAAAACAGAAGAAGACTAATAAGAAGAAACAAGGAAAAAGGGATTTCAAAAATTTTCCAGTCATCTCAAACTCTTGAGAAACCCCATAGTTTTCTCTTTGGCCGGAGGAGTTGAGAAACGACAATGGCTGACCCATGTGAAATATTTGCTTAAAATTCGAAAAATTTTAATTTATAATAATCTATTTTCAAATAATCTTCAACAAATCTTCATATGACAAAATTATACAGTTACAATAGGAAAAAGCCGCAAAATTAATAAATTTAAATATCTCAATAGAAGTATAGAGCTGATATAACGCCAAAAAGTGAACTAGCAATTTATTACAAGCAGATTATTTAGCTGTCACATTATTTTTTTCTATGCTAATTGTATCATGCCTTCTAAATGTGAAAAGGCCACTTCCTGATAGCTCCAGAAATATTTCAGCTCAGCTATATCGGTGTCATCTTGCCTAGGTCAGACAAATTTATAATTATTTAATTTTAAAAATTTAACTTAAAATTCGTTTGCATTAAGAATATCTTTTCCCATAAACAATTTATCATA
Source organism: Galeruca laticollis (assembly GCA_963921935.1). Classification (NCBI taxonomy): domain Eukaryota; kingdom Metazoa; phylum Arthropoda; class Insecta; order Coleoptera; family Chrysomelidae; genus Galeruca; species Galeruca laticollis. Next base: position 48,200,169 of record OY998183.1, on the reverse strand, counting down.
GTGCCACCGTACGTCTCTTCTTTACCTGGAGAGGAAGTGACAAGTAGATTGTCCTTGATATCGTACACGTAGTACTGGACGAATGCCGGCTTAAAGGTCTTATGGTATGGTATTTGCAGCTAGCTACTGGCGAAGAAGGGGGAGTCCGATTATACTTAGGATAAAATTGTAGAAATGGGTACATGTTCCTCAAAATACAATAAAGAACGAGGTCAAACTGGACACGGTCCCATTACCCAAACACGTGATACATGTACAGCCTCAACTAATTTAATTAAAACTAGAATTATCCTCTCAAACAGTCTAATAAACCAACTTCGATATTACAATACAAATAATTGACAATGTGAATGAAGTATGTAAATGAGTTACCTCTGTACTCGAATAAGTTACTTAAATGTTCTTGTCAAATACAAATGTTGAAAGATAAAGTAAAGTTCAAAAGACAAGGCAAATGTCAAAAGAACAAGCGCGACATTCGGCCGATGAACGATAAGTCCTATAGTTCAGTTCCAAAATAGTAGGCACTAAATTCTCAAAAATATTGCGTTAAACCGACAACAATTATTGTAGTATCATTTCTGAAAATTCAGTGCCTATTATTTTGGAATTGTAGTATAGTTATGTGCAAGTTGTGGGGAGTCCGTTCGGCAACGACGCGTGAGCTCTGGCGTAGCGCAAATAAGTAGACACTTCTACTGTATGAATAATTCCGCAATCTGCACCGTGTTATATTATACCATTTTAATACCTATATTTGAGTCGATAGTTACAATAATATATATCATATGATTGAATAAATTCAAATTATCAATATCAAAAGTGAAAAAAAGATTAATAACCGCACATCTGACACATAAAAAATATATTAACCATTTGAGACCTGATTTTTAAGTTGTTGGAAAAAAATATTTTCGGACATGTCGGTAGTGAGACTACTTAAATAAACAAGTTAAATAAAAAAACTTTATTTTCATTTTTTACAAAAGAAATAAATTTTTGTGCATGAGTATGTACAACTGGTACCAAAACAAATCCAGTTCAAACAAAGGTATCATTACTGTTTATTATAAAAAGCCGTAAAACAGTTCATAGCGTTCAGCAAACATAAGTGAACATTACATTTCGAACAGAAAATATGACTGCGTCCCTTACGATCAACATTTTTGCACCTTGTAGCTTCTTTGCTTCGATCAAACAAGGGAAAATGACCGACGTCATCTGCCTGAATGTCATAGCCAGGTCTGGTTTCTCCACGTCTTCTGAATACTGAAGGAGATGGCGACGATGAAGATAGTCTTCCCCGTTTTAGCTTACTCACTGGTTTACTCTTATATATCAGACTCTCAGCAACTCTAGTTCTGAAGGCATCTGCATTTTCTGAGGTATATTACACTTGTCGCAGTCTTTCCGGTATTCTATCCAGCTGTTTGTCAGGGCAAAGTCGATCATGTGCATTATTACACGAAGTTTCTATTTTCAAGACTTAATAAATATCCGATAGTAGTTGATCATCTGGCTCATCTGGTCCAATTTCTGGTCTGCTTACATCAACATATTGGCTCCGGTTGTTATCCCATCTTTTGACAGTATCGGTATTTCCTTTGCCGACATAATTTGAGGCTAATGTGGCCGTTTTTTTATCTACCATTTCACCACAACTACGTCTTGATCGGAATTAACGACTTCATCTACTGAGCCTCTATCTAATTTTTTCATGTCTGCATCTGACAGTAGAGGTGGTTGGTAAAATCTATTTTCTCTAACAGTACCAGCAGCACATATTTTTTTGGTGGTTAATTTTCTGAATAGATCATAGGAAGAAAAATAATTGTCGAAATACAACTTATGCCCTTCATTTGTACCAATTCGTTCACATAGGTGAAGCACAACACTTGCTCCTTGTCCGTATTCCTTTTTATTGCCTGGATTTATATTTGTGGTCTGACCCTGATAAAACAAGAAATCGTATATTTGACCACTTTTTCCACAAAGAACATATACCTTCATGCCCTATGGGCACGACTTTTCCTTTATATATTGTTGAATCGATAATTGTTCTGTAAAGGATCATTTGCTCATCGACACAAAATTGCTCTTCAAGCTGATGCTGTAGGCAGCGGTTTCTTACCGCTTAAGACGAACCTTATATAGTTTATCACTGCAACCATCTGGCCGTTCTAAATTATTTACCAAATGTAAACATGACCTCAATTAAAAGAATCTGTGTCTAGACATATTGATCAGAAATATTTGAATGCCTAGACTTCTTTCCCAATACACTCTTATTTTAGGGAATTTATTTAGCGTTCCAATAGTTGTATGCCATGCAAACAATATTTTTATTTCTCGTGGATTTGTCAATATAAAGGTCTTCCCCTGCTGCAGCGCATAAATATTTGTGTATATTGATATACTTTCAAATAAACTATCTGGTACATATTTTGAAAAGTATTGAATCGGATGCATGGGCTCGATAATACTCGTATTTTCTACTTGCGGATTCCAGTTGAATGATGGAAGTTTCAGTGATTTCTTGTTCCATTTTATTACTTTTCTAGTTATTTTTTTTTTAATTCTAGTATTCTTATTTTTCTTTCTAACCTCTTTTGGTTTTGTCAAGTACTTTTAATCTAAATTAGCGTCTTCGTCTGGATTGTATGCATCTGAAATGTCTTCATCAGTCTCAGTTTCAGTTTTTTCGTTTTGATAGTTTTTAGGTTCAGATTGTATCACAAATTCATCACAATTTTTTTCATTTGTTGAATGTGAATCAACAGTACCATTGGCTGAAATATGTTCATCCAATGTATCTCCATCAAATAATAATTGTGTGCATTTAGTTGCATCCGGTTGATGGCTTTCATGAACTTCCTTCTCACAAAAGATGCCTTCTTCCGTTTGGAATTCATTGCCGTTCAAGACATCAGCTCCTAATCGTGTCTGAGGTATGCTATCCAAGTAATCTAAAACTCCATCATCATCATCAGAGCTCTCAGCCCCAGGTGCCTTGATCTCCTCTATATCAGATAAATTACCATCTTGTATCATACCTATCAACTCTTGGACGTGCATTGGATTTTCCAAACTGTACACTTTTCTTACACTCATATTCTGAGATTGTTCTGAAATAAAAATTGCTGATATGTTTATTGTACATCCATTGATACAAGATATATATGTATATAGGTTTGTTCCAACCAACAAGAAAACCGTACAATGTACGATGCAAATTCAGTTGACCTAGTTGATTAGTGAATTTGATGTCAGACTTCTATAACCAGTAATCAGCAGGTCAACTGGGTTTGTATCGTGATTGTACGGTTTTCGTGTTGGTTGGAACAAACCTCAAATATCAGACCATTCGTAGATGCAGACGTAAAAAGAAAATACTCACTTCAGACCATTTGTACATGCATATGTAAAAAGGAAAAAATCACTTCAGACCATTTGCACATAAGCATGTACATGGACATTAAGTGAATTTACAAGAAAAATTTTGATTGCGTATGATTATTTTACACTTTAGAATAATTACACTCCTATTAGGAACACTAGTATAAATATTCACAGCGATATTTGCAAATAAAAACTTAGATTACCACAACTTATATCTTGAGTACGTCTACGCAAAATTTTGTAGGTTACATCTAACATGAAAAAGGCGCCTAAAATTCTTTCTTGTGGTTAGCTGGTGGCTTGATCTATTGATGAGAGTTAGAATACATGTAAAAACAACGTCCTATACTTCAGTGGATATTTAGTATTTGATTATAATGGACAAAAGCTATGTACATGTACATGCGCACTGGGTCTCAAAGGGTTAAAAAAACTTAAAAGTCAACAATGAATTCATCTTACATTTAGTCCCTCGTAGTGAGATTAACAGCTGTTAAGCAAGATGGCCTCCAGTCTGGCCTGGTTCACACACCAAGCTCCGTGGACTCTTCTGGTGATGTTAACTATAGAATCTTCAACAAGATATGGAATACACATCCAAAATCCAGATTTCAACTTCAAGCTCAACAATACAATGATACAGGATCATGTTCAAACCCAAGAGTAGAACCAAGTCTAAGTTCTAAGTAGTACGAGAAGTGCCGGTAGTAATAAAAACCCTTTTAGTTGGTCAGGGTGAAATATCCTGAACTGAGTGGTTATGAAATCTTTGACATTTTCTAATCCAACAAGATGCTTTCCTAAAGGATTCCACAACCAAACTGCGCTCGAACCCAAATCTACTTCGAAGTCGAACTCACAAAGGTCCTATATGAAATAAAATGGTACTGGATAATTTTCCCAACTAACGGATGATTCAAATGAATCAAATTTCTTCAAAAAACCACAATGTAGTTTCAAACCACAAAAGAAAAGGATGTAGTTGCCGGATAACGGAAGCTAGCACCTGTCGCCCTTAACGAAAGTCATTCAAACTCTACCAATCCACCAAATAATTTTCCCACCTACGATCTAAACTGTAACCAACATGAAACTGGGAAGAATACAAACAAACTATAACATTATTCAAACAGGGTTGACCGCAAGTACATCAATTATTTGACACTTTCAATTAATAAGGAATAAAGTGTGAATGTAGCATACCTTCATTTTAAAAAGATTCTAAGTAGATATAGTACTGTGACCCTATACATCGTATGATTTGATATAAAATCTTTTGTAAGGGGTGTACTTATGTCACATATTTTTACCTCGTCAAGAGGGTTTCGGAGTGATATGATATATCCATATTTTCGAAATTTTAGTTGACTATTAGGTCCCCTTAAGGATTTTTTCGGGGATCGTGGATTGATGCGATCCTAATATCTTCTCGAATTCTATCATCCTGCAAAGTTTGAAAGAACTTTCCAGAAAGGACTAGAATGTTCTATAACATACTAGTAAGTTAATATGAAACACAATAGAAAAATCTCAAAAATTCTAGACTGTCATCTTGACACGTGACTGCGCCTATTCAGCACTTTTCTTATTTTCAGACCAAACTGTCATTCTGTGATTCATAGAACAGGTGTAACATTGTTTCACCTCTTCAAGTTATTCGCCTCGAACAACAGGGACTTCGATGTCTTCTTGGAAACAATTGGGTGAGTTATCAACGTCATAGCGAGCCAATCTCTCGATATAAACGACCTTAGGTTTACTTTTTGGTGCCAGACGAATGCGATAAATTAGGTCGTTGAGTTGAGTTTCTTGACCACCAGGTAGGGACCTTCCCAATTTCGTTGAAGTTTTGGAGTTAACCCTTTCTTTCTTCTGAGCTGTTACAACCAAACTGCATCACCGGGCTTAAATATCTCTTCTTTAATGGTTTTATCCAACCGTCTCTTTATCTTTTCGCTGGTTAGTTTCCGTTGCGTCCTTGCAAACTCGTGAATCTTCTCTAACTTTTGTTGAAGGTCTTAAACATGTTGAGGCAGGCTTTGGTCAGGAGGTTTTCCAAAGAAGATGTCGTTAGGAAGCTTCATTTATCGACCAGTGACCAACATCTGACTGTGTTTGCATTGGTGTATGTCGAGTTTTCTTAATCCCGAGGATTTTCATTAATTCTGTCCACAATTCTTATTCAAAATTTCTTCCTTGATAGGAATCTACTTCCAATGGTACTCCGTGTCTTGCGATGACATTATTCATAAATGCTACAGCGACGGTTGTAGCCTCTTGGTTAGGAATTGGTACTACTTCTGACCGCTTGGTAAAGTAATATATAGCTACTATTAAGTACTTGTTACCTTTTTCTGGTTTTGGTAGTGGCCCGAGTATGTCTACATCTACTCTCTGAAATGGTTCACCGGACAGATATTGAGCTATTTTCTCGCGATTTCTAGTTTTTGGTCCTTTCTTTCCGCTGCATAAGTCACATGTCTTACACCGTTCTGTAACATCTTGGCGACAGTTTACCCAGTAGAATCGTCCACGAACTCTGGCTAAGGTTTTTCAAACTCCGTAATGTCCCCCTGAACGACTGCTATGAAGTTCTTCCATCACTCCACGAACAAGTGATTTAGGCAATACAAGTTGGTGGATCGTAGATACACCGTCAGACCTCTCCTACGTCCGATGGAGTACACCTTCGCGAAGAGTAAGGGAATCCCATTGAGCCCAGTATCATTTGATCGTTGAACCATATTTGCACACTTCTTGCCAATCGGGTCTAACTTCGTTTTGTAGATATGTCCGGACAACTTTTGAGTCTTCATCTTTCTTTTGAAATTTTCTTAGGATTGCTACTGACCACATGTTTTCGTCCGAGTCGCTTCTTATTGTTGTTACATGCAGCAATTCTATCTTTGTTCATTTGATTATTATTACTTTCCCTTTTCTCAATTCTTGGGCAATATCTGCATTGTTGTTGAGTACATGGCCTTCTGGATAGGGTATATGCATTTCCGTGATAGCGACCTTTTTTATAAACTATTTCAAAATTGTACTGCTGAAGTCTTTCTAACCATCTTGCAATTTGTCCTTCCGTATTTTTAGAATTCGTCAGCCACTGTAGTGCTTTATGGTTTCTTCTGATGATGAAGGTTCTGCCATAAACATATGTTTTCAGTTACTTTTTCTTTTATTTATTTCAACAACTTGATTATAAATTCCATTAGTTGGTCGACATGGTTTGTGTAGTGTCGTTTTTAATTTGATACGAGGGCAATTCAGAAACTAACCTCCGGTTGATTGAAAAAAATACACCAAGTTAAGTAAAAATATTTTAATATATACATCTTACAACTACATCTTTGCACTATTTTTCGACATAGTCTCCATAACGATTGAGGCACTTATCGTATCTCTTCACAAGCTTTGAAATTCCTTCTGCATAAAAATCACCCGCTTGTGCCTTGAGCCAGCCTGTGACCGCATCTTTGAGCTCTTCGTCGTCATCAAACCGCTGGGACCCGAGCCATTTCTTCATATGCATGAAGAGGTGATAATCGCTTGGCGCCAGATCTGGGCTGTAAGGTGGATGGTTGAAAACGTCCCACTTGAAGGACTCAAGAAGGGCTGTTGTTCTGCGAGCAGAGTGAGGACGGGCGTTATCGTGCAAAAAAACGATACCGGAAGTCAGCATACCACGGCGTTTGTTCTGTATAGCCCGTCGTAATGTTTTTAGTGTTTCACAGTACACGTCTTGATTAATGGTCGTCCCACGTTCCATGAATTCAACCAACAACACCCCTTTGGCATCCCAAAACACCGTTGCCATCAGTTTTCTGGCAGAAAAATCTTGCCGGGCTTTTTTTGGTTTGGTAGGCGAATCTGAATGTGCCCACATCTTTGATTGTTCTTTTGTCTCAGGGTTCACGTACTTAATCCAGGTTTCGTCACCGGTCACGATTCTGTTTAACAATGGTTCTCCTTCGTCCTCATAACGTGACAGAAAGTCTAATGCAGAGGCCATTCTTTGACTTTTGTGGTGGTCGGTAAGAATTTTGGGCACCCATCGTGCACAGAACTTACGGTAACCCAATCTTGCTGTCACTATCTCGTACAAAAGAGTCTTAGAAATCTGTGGAAAATCAGTAGACAACTCCGCCATTGTGAAACGTCGATTTTCACGAACTTTTGCATCAACTGTCTGAACGAGTTCGTCAGTCACCAAGGATGGTCTACCACTCCTCTCTTCATCATGAACGTTTTCTCGTCCACTTTTAAATAAACGTACCCATTCACGGACAACTCCTTCACTCATAAGTTTTGGTCCGTACACGGCACAAAGCTCACGATGAATAGCTGCTGCAGAGTATCCTTTGGCTGTAAAAAACCTTATAACAGCACGCACTTCACATTTGGCGGGATTTTCTATTGCAGCACACATTTCAAACTGCCACAAAAACTAAACTAGCGCAGGTACGATGTTCACTCGACTACGGCTTGATGCCGACTGACCTGCTGAGCGTGTGAATGCACAGATGGCGCGCTACTCCCCCCACTACCCGCACTGTGACCAATCGGAGGTTAGTTTCTGAATCGTATATGTGTAAATGTTTGTAATTTGTTGTTTGTTTACAATTTCAATACGTCTCTGGACCGATTGACGAAAGCCCTGATGAAGACGCAATGTCGAAAGGGCTTGGTTGAATTCAAAAAAAAATATTACACACGTCTTTGCAAATTCATTTATCCTTGTTATAAACATATGTGTGAAAGTGTTCAATAGCCTTAACAATTGCTAACACTTCTTTTATTGTAACGCAGTAATTTATCTCTGCCCTTTCCAACATCTTACTGAAATAAGCAATTACTTTTTCTTTGCCATCTTGTTGCTGTGAAAAGATAGCTCCTATGCCATGTTGTGAAGCGTCGCAGTCGAGCATAAATTGACCTTCTTCTTTAAGGTACGATAAAACAGGTGCAGTGGACAATCTCTTTTTCAATTCAGTAAAGGTATTTTGACATTCTAGATCCCAATCGAATGATATGTTGTTTTTAGTAGTAAAGGTTTGACCATCTTTACAAAATTTTGAACAAATTGTCGGTAATATGTACAAAGTCCCAAAAATTGACGAACCTCATATTTATCTCTTGGTTTAGGCCAGTCTTGAATCGCTGAATTGTTTGCCGGATCAGTTTTTATTCCCTCTGCTGACGCAACGTGACCCAAATATAAAACTTCACGTTGAAATAAGGGCATTTCTTGGAATTCAATTTTAAGTTTGCATTTTTCAGTCGACTAAAAACTTCTTCTAGATTGTTTAGATGTTCGTCGAATGTTTTTCCCATAATAAGGATGTCATCTAAATAAAACAAACAGGTTTACTCCTTTTAACACCATTTTCATAAGTCTTTCAAAGTGGCTGGAGCATTGCATAGACCAAATGGAAGTACTTGGAATCGATAAAGACCATTTCCGGCAGAGAAGGCTGTTTTATCCTTATCATCGGCATGAACTTCAACTTGCCAGTATCCGCTCCTTAAGTCTAATGTGGTAAGCCACTGAGAACCGGATAAGGTGTCGAGAGTGAATAGTCTATACGTTGGAGGGGGTGGCTGTCTTTTACAGTAACTTGATTTGATTTGCGATAATCAACGCAGAATCTTGTACGTCCATCTTTCTTAGTTACTAAAACAACTGGAGAACACCACGGTCCAGAGGAATCTTCAATAATGTTCTCACCCAACATGTCTTGTATCATATTAGCTACATCTTTTTGTTTAGCGAATGGAAGTCCTCTTAGTACTGTAGATTTTCCGGTTTCGAAAAGGCTAAGGTGATTCAAGACAAATTTATTCGCGTTGCTCGCTTCTTCGGGTGTTAGTTTGTCAAAGTCTATGATGAGTATCTCTATAAGTTGGTCGTCGACTTTATTTTGTGGCTCTTTTTCGGGTTTAGGATTATCTTTGTAAATTCTCTATGCTCTTCACTGGTTCACAATATCCTAACTCGTGATTTTTCTATAGTTCAACTGGTCTTCTAGATGTATTGACAACGCGGACGGGAATTTGCTGTTCTATTTTTACCAGACATTTGGCTACCATTACTCCATCTTCTGTCAGTTCACATGTTTCAATAAACCCAATAGTCAGATCTTTAGATTTTTCTTTAAGATGAGTCATGGCAATGCGTTCTGAATTTGCCGGAATTCTTATATCTCAATCAACTATAACTTTCATTTTGTACAATTGATCATTTTCACCACTGAGGATTACTTCTTCGTTGTCGATGGATAAAATTTTGTTTTTCAAATCTATTACAAATTTGTCTTGCATAATGTCTAAACCCAAAACAGATTAATCCATAATGTTTGTTACTAAAAATGAGTGAACTATGGCCGCGTTTCCAATTCCAATGGATGTTGTTACTTGTCCCAAAATCGGAGTAGTATGACCAGTTGCGGTTTCCAGCACAAGGTCTTTAGGTGTTCTTGCACATTTCTGTGTCAACATATCTGGGCGTCCAAATGATCTAGTTGCTCCAGTGTCAACAATAAATTTGCAATCTTGATTTTCTAGTTGTCCCCTAACAGTTAAATTTCAGTCACTTATAAACAAAGAATATGCGCGAATCGTGTGGCTTTAAATGGTTTTAGTCGACGACCACCCGGAATAGTCGACTTTTAGTAGTTTTCTTGGTTGTTGGTATTAGAGCGCCGAGCAGGTGTTGGTGATCGACTTTGGTATGGAGATGATCTTCTAGGGTTGTTTCTTGTGGGCTATGAGCTCTATTTCTAACTGGGCTCTGCGAGGATGTACATTGTCTTGATGTTGTCTGGTTATCCGAGTTCCTAACTTGGCTTCGAGATCTTGATGGAACTCTACATGTTCTCTGCAGATGTCCAATTCTTCCGCAGTTGAAACATTTGCGGGATTCTTGAATTGGTGTACGACTTTGTAGCGTGTCTTTCAGTAGGTTTTCGATTCTAGCCATAATTTCGGTTAAATTCTCCTCCTCGAAGTGTATTGCTCGTAATTTTGGACGTCCGGTTTTGGAAATGGTTTTAGCAGCTTCGAATTATTGAGCAAAAGTTAATACTTCTCGTAGTATCAGAAGGTGGCGTAATCGAAGGGCTTGTTGCATTTCTGTATCTCATAAACCATCAATGAATGCTTGAACGCCAAACGGTTCTAAACATTCTTTAGGTGCCTGTGGATAGGCTAAATTCAATAGTCTTTCTATGTCACTTCCATATTCTTGAAGACTTTCGTCTAATTTTTGCATGCGTACCTTCAATTGACTTTAGAAAACTTGGTTTAAATGTTGCTGTCCATACCTGTTCTCCAAAACTGGGATAATCACGTCATAGCTAGGGTTGCCTTGGGGTAATAAGTGCAGAATGCATGCGAATTATCCACGAAGAGCAATCATAAGGGAAGTAGCTTTCTCTTGATCATTCCACCCATTCGCACTAGCTGCTGCTTCAAATTGGCGTCGACATGTCTCCCAAGACTGCCACAACTGATCTCTATTTATATATAGAAAGAACTTTCCAGAAAGGACTAGCATATTCTATAACATACTACTACGTCAATATGAAACACAATGGAGAAATCTTGGAAATTCTAGACTGTCACCTTGACAGGTGACTATGACTACTCTGCCTATTCAGCCCTCTTCTTATTTTAAGTACAAGTTATCATTTTGACATTCATATGTTTAGAAAATCCTACATTCAATCATTAGATCAAAATACAATACAAAGAAAGGCTCCATCCGATTTATGGGTACTATCAAAACACATAATAATGGAAAGGCCCCCTTCCGATTTATACTAATAAAATACATTAGAAAGAAAGAGCCCTATTTGGATTACACTATCAAAACACATAACAAAGAAAGGAAGATCCCTATCCGATTTAAACTATTGTTTTGGACTGATATTATATACAATGCTTAAACATTATTAGACAACCAATTTTTGATGATTGGGAAATATATGAACAATTTTCTTACAAAAGCATGTACAAGAATTATAAAGTGTTTACACTTATGTTGGAGATGTAAGTATTATTACGGAAACAGGGTTTGGTTCATATCTCAAAATGCACACCATGAAATGTTACATTTTTCAATCGTGAGCATATATAAATATATGCTCTTTACTAATAATATGGAGGTACCTACGAAAGTTTTGACATACGGGCACGTAATATTAGTGATTCGAGAAATTATATAGTATGTCTCACGGAGGAATTGACTTAGGTAGTGGGTAGTGTAAAGTACCCGAAATATGTGAAAGATGCTATGCAATTCTTCGAGCTCCTAATGAAATGTTTGTCAAAACTTCTGTACGACTTCTCAGCATGTGAAGCAGGCATATACAACCTACTTAACTAAATCTAAAGAACTTAAAACAAAAACTTCTTCCACTGGTTTTGCAACAGCTACGTCATTCAAATTATTTGCCATATCTGTTGATTGTGGCTGATGCCTTCCGTTTGACAAAAACCATATTACAGAGCAGACATGTCTACACATTTCTTACACTCGTGCACCTGATTTGCTCCAAGTAGCTGGCTATTATATTCGACAAAGCATTTTATTTTATTAGCAAGCTTGAAGCCGTGAAGGTATTGAAGCTCTTATCAGATGAATATTATTTTCGGAAGTAGGTTGACGATGTAATTTCACCAAATAGTTGCCGTTATTTATAAGAAATGATGTGTAGCTGTATGAAAGTTGAATTTGGTATGCACCGAGTGTTAAGTCCTGAATTTCGTTTTCTGATAAAATCGGTAAGTCTTGAAGGTCAATAAATCCGTCTACCAGCGGCCAATCAATTCTTCCTTAAACTAGGTGTTCAATTTTAATTTTCTCAAGTAAATGATTGGGGAGATCCAAACGTTCCAAAACTCTGTCTCAGAATGTGTCATCTTCAGTCCCACTCACATTTATCGACATAAAATAGATTTTCGTCATGCTTTCACAACGACTTAGTGCTTCCTCATGTGAAAATTGACTTTCTCAAATATTCCCAAATGTTACACACTATCTGTTTGGATTGAAGTCCTAACTGTTTGCGAACACATTTCAATGTATTTTTTTCGTTACTGCTTGTACTGGCTTGGGGTTCCATCTATATTGGTTAGGTGCTGCGAAATATTTTATTCACTAACTGTTACAATGACGCTGTTAATATAAGTATTCACCTTATTCTTTTTCCCAACGACAAAATAAAAATATTGTCATTACTTTTTCAATATTTGAATAGAACATAAATTGTTTCACTAAAAAACAAACAAATATCAAAATACCAAAAAATCGTAAACAAAGCAGTACCTATCTCTCATGCACACACTAATAGTTGCAATCCCTCCGTAGCTGGCGCTTGAATTCGAATGATTTTATGTACCGATAATGTAGCTAACTAATTTAAGTTTTAGTTTGTTAGACTGCAGTTGCGTGTATATAAGTCGGTGGTGAAATTTATTGGGCCAGGGAATTTGCGAATTTCGGTCTCTGTTGTAAGTTCAGTTCAAATGTTTAAAATGCAGTTAAAGCCATTAATAATTTCAGTTTTCAACTTGAACAACCGTTATTTTAGTAACGGGTATATGGAAGATGCAAATATAATATTAATAAATTATAAAACCTAAAAGGAAGGCCACTGCAACGTTTGTGTTGTAGTTAATATGATAATTATTCTCAACAAAATTACGAATTAAATGTAACGAAGCAGGAGATGTTTTAATTAACCAATCAACGTTTAGTTACTTCTGTCTGGATGGCAATTTGGCTCCATGGTACTTTTAAGGGTTTGAAGATGTTCAAACTGTTCCCGTTTAATTTTTAATTTACCTGTGTAGAGTCGTAGCCGTTGTTCTAAGGGGACAATTGAGCATCTTCGCAGCATTGAATGACATTCTTTAGAAAACAATTGTCCTCTCTCTTCGTAGCTTGGTATCACATTTTTTCTAAATTCTGGGTCAGCAGATCCATTTAAAAATATTTTATTCGGAATCTTCGTTAAAGTTGATGAACATGGCTTCGGCCCCGAACGTTGGTAGCATATTACGTCTACCTGATGTTGATGGGTAGTCATTTTTTATAATAATTAACACTCGAAACTCAAGCAACTATGAAAGCTTGCATCGAACATGTACGGCAAGTGAAGTGGAGTAAATCCGTTCTCGCGTGTAAATTTGAACTGTCCGTTTGCAATTGCAATTTTTGACAGTATTTTAATTATTTGCTATACTTTTAATTACCCAATATGCTCGTGGTCTATTATACATATCATTTCAAACGGACGCAAACACTAAAATATTGTATGTTATCTACTCTCATTAACTAAGACAGTTTAGTTTAATTTATATTGATTTAGATGATTCACGGTTGTGCTATTATAAATAAATGTGAAAAGGAATCATTCGCCATACACTAATTTTTTTTGTAAACGGTTCAACATGTATTCAATCGTTCAACTGAACTTCATGAATATATTCAATAATTATTCACTTACTTGGGAAAATATTCACTGCAATATGGCATCGTTGCAACTGGAAGATTAACAAATTGAAGAACATGTGGAAGTTCTGCAAAAGTGAAGCTATCGGCATAGCCCCAACCAGCAAGTGTCACTTCTCCAGTAGGGTCATAACTTTTAAAGAAAGAATTACGACCAGGTAGACAAATAGGTTGAGTATACTCTAAAACCAATTAACCAATTATAAAAATTATTAAATGTATACAGGGTGTCCCGCATAAGAACCGACACAGAGCAGAGGCGTATAGGGGAGTCTAAAATATGACGATTAGGGGGAATTCACCTCTATACCAAGTTGCATCTATGAGGAGTTATAGGGCCTCAAAGTAGGGTCCAAAATTTCGAAAAAAATTAATTTCTTTGGAACGCTTTAACTAAAAACTACCAAATTTGGTACACTTTAATAGACTGTTGAAGGCATTAGGTAATGGTAAGTAGAAGGCGATCAAACCATTCTGGGGGGTTGATTAGGTGTGACCTAACCTTAAAATTTCACAGAAGTTTTTTATATGTCGGTTGATTTGAAAAATTTCATTTTCACACAATGTATGATTTCATTCTAAGACTTTTTTGCTTTTGTAATTCTGCATAAAATTTTGTCATTTTCAAGGAACAGTCGAATAACTATTAGACGTAATTTACTCCATCCATATCATAAATTTTATATCAGGTTTAACAAATTAATAGATACATTTCAATAAGAACAATTTATTGGAAAAATAAATGAATGATATTGTATAAAGAACATGAACATTTTAATTTAATGAAATTGTTGAAAATGATCACCATCTTCTCTTAGACACAACATTATTCTTCGCCGAAAATTGAAGTCAACTCTGGCCAGTATCTGATGATCATTTTTTATTATATTGCATTTTTCTGGGACTAGAAAAGAATAAACAGACTCCCTTAACGCCCCCTAAAGAAAGTAATCATATTTATTGAGGTCCGGTGAGCAGTGAGGCCAATTATTTATTTTTGGTTATTCAACGTTTCCTTGAAAATTACAAAGTTTTATGCAAAATTACAAGAGTAAAGAAAGTTTTAGAACTAAATAAGCCATGGCATGAAATTTTTTTTCAAATCAACTGACAGATCAAAAACTTTAAGGTTATGTCACCCCTAAATAACACCCCAGAACGGTTCGATCGCCTTCCACTTACCACCACTTAATGCCCTCAAGAGTCTCATATATATATATATATATATATATATATATATATATATATATATAAATATTTATATATATAAATATATATATATAAATATTTATATATATATATATATATATATTTATATATGTAGATATATATATATATATATATATATATATATATATATATATGAAATATTTGATATAACGACTGAAAAATGTTATAGAGGTAGGGATAACGGAGATTTTCAGTCCAAAATTCAACGGAAGATCTTTTATTTACAAATCAAGGTTGATTTGTTTATGCGAAGTATGTCACCATTTATATATTATAATAATATTTAAAATGTTTACATTTATACCTTTTTGATGATTATTTGTCTAAGATTCACTTAATTACCCTGAAGAAATATCAAAAAGACACGAAAACTTGGCTTTTTGTAAATAAAAGATCTTCCGTGGAATTTTGGACTAAAAATACCTCTATATATATGAAAGGATATTTTTGTGGTGTTGTGGTAATAAAACACCAGAGTAGACTCTTCTAGATATTCAATCCGAGCTTTCTAATAAATTATTATTCAAAATAATGGTCTGAAAATTAATGTCAATGTTACCAATTTTGAAAATAAAATAAAAACTACTATCAATAAATCTATCGAGAATTTTGGTTTAGATGTAAATTTCTATGATACATTATTTCAAACATAATTCAATGGAAAACTCAAAAAACAATATAACATCATACAAACTATTTGATGTTTTGTTTTTATAATTCTAAAAGATAGGCAGATATTACACTAAAGTTATTTACGTCTAAACTTGAAAGAACGTGATTTGGTGGTAATATTAAGTTATTAAATATTTTGTCAATTTCGAAGTCTTTAACATAATATTCATTGTTCTAGTCGTAATATTTTGTCAATATTTCAGTTAACCAAAGAGTAAGAGGTTCAATTGGAGTGTTAATTGATGCTACAATTGGTCTAGCTGATAATGTAGGTTTTGGTAAGCAATAAAACTTTGCGGAAATACCGTTATAGTTAGTTAATTATTTATTTATTCATTAAATTATGTTACGATTATTAGTTATTGCGACTACTTTATACGATGTATTATTATCAATTGGTTCTTTACATAAATCTAGATAGTATTGTTTTTCCAATATTACTGCAACATTACCTTTGTCAAATGGTATGGCTATTAAATTTGGATTTCCTCTTAGAAATTTTGTTCTTTTATGTAAAGAACTAATTGATAATAATACATCATGTAAAGAACTCACCAATGATCCTACTCCTAACTAATAATTGTAGCAAGTAAATTCATAAACTATTTAATAAAAAACAAATTGATGAAAATATAAGAAAATAATTAACTAACTAGAACTATTTCCGCAAAATTTTATTTCTTACGAAAACTTCATAAACCAACATTATCAGCTACACCAATTGGAGCATCTATTGACACTGTAATTGAATCTCGCATTCTCTGGTTAACTGTAATTTTGACATAATCTTACGACTGTAACAACGAATATTATGATAATAGTATATTACGTAACGAGTGTTGTGAGAACCATTTTACGCACGAACGGAAAAGTTACGCACGAAGCCGCGTAGCGGCGAGTGCGTAATTCCGTGAGTGCGTAAAATGCGTTACAACACGTGTTACGTACTATACTTTATCTACGACCTAATTGTATGGATCATCTTATTAGGGGATTTAAAGTACAAATAAAAACGTACATCCTCGATGCCCAGCCAAGTTGCATTTCATAAAAGTCCATCCTTGATGCCCAGCCCAGTTTCATTAAAGTCCATTCTAAGTAGTATTTATTTTTATCAAAAATATATGTAGAATTACCGGAATTGCAAAAAAATAGCGTATACACATCTCAACTATAGTGATAATAATCCTTTCGGTGGATTACTTCTCTCAGAAATCAAACACCACCCGCGGCATTAAATGGGTCACTTTAATCGCTTGGTATGGTAAAGAATCTCTTGAAATTAACAAAATATTCAATAACTTAATATTACCAACTAATCATTTTAATGTTTAACATCTCTTCAACATTAAGGGGATGATATAAGTAAAAAATGCAAACTTAAAAAGAAAGTTTTTTAGAATTAATAACATTTATTTTTGAATGTTGGCGTAGAAATCAATCTAGAAAACACTAAATGTATGTCATATCTCGTGATGATCAATCGTAGCATTCGGTTAGGTTGAGTAGCTTTTGGCAAACTGAACATCTCTCTCAAGGATAATATACCACTGTCTTTAGTAAAGAAGGTTTAAGAGCAATGAGCCCTACCTGTAATGACATACGGTGCAGAAACGCTCACCTCAACAAAACACAACAGAAAAATGAGAGTGACGCAAAGAGGAATGGAGAGAGCAATGCTGGGGATCAGAAGAAGGGATTAAATTCGTAACACAACAATATGGAAGAAAACGAGAGTCAAGGACATTATTCAGATTATGACCAAACGTAACTGGGAATGGGCAGTACATATAGCCCTAATGAAAGATAACAGATGGACAAAGAGACTGGTGGAATGGCGACCAAGAACGGACAGAGGTAGACCGCCAACTAGATGGAGTGAGGACGTGAAAATAATTGTAGGAAATTGGATAAATGCCGACCAAGATCGAAGTAAATGGCTGGCACTGGGGGAGGCTAATGTTCAGCAGTGGACGGGCGCGACTGATGGACGATGATAATTATGATTTTTGATAATTCATTTTTCTCTTATAACAACGGAAATTGCCAACAAACCACCTATGGACTCTTCAATATCTCCTATATTAGCAGACTACGTCATGAATTATATTTTAGTCTATATCTGTTACATCTGTCTTACCCTTTAAATTGTTCTTCATCAAAAAGTATATAGATGATATAAAATTATGTGATGAAATAAATAATATACCGTTTTGCGTTAATAACTTCAATCCTCATATTCAATTTACAATAGAAAAGGGAAAATACAGAACAATCTTCACTTTTTCTTGACACTAAACTAATTAGAGATAATGATAATAGAATTTAGATAGACTGGTAAAAAATCCATGAGATCTGGAAGATATATAAATTACCATTCGTATCATCCACGTGATACAAAAATTAATTATCAAGATGAAAAATAGAGTTCTACAAATTTCTAATTCAAAAATATAAAAATACTTCACAAGCTTCTCGATGATAACTCATATCCTTCATATCTATTGAAACATATTTTATTTAAGTCTTCTGACAATAAAAATACCATTAATAATGATACAATACGAAACTAAGAAAAGAGTGGTATTACAACAGCAAATAATACCTTTCCGTTTATATATCTTCACCATATGTGAAATCTGTCACACCTACACATTCCGGAGTCTTTAAAAGACGTATTATAAAAATTGAAAATAAACCCCACCTTACAATGAATTCAATTTTTAGTAATATCAAAGACAAAACACCAACTGATAAGTTAACTAATATAGTTTATGAAACTCCTTGCCAAAAAGTCACTTACGAATCGAATCGCCTCCCATAAAAGTGACAGTAAATTATACCCTGGCAGATGTGCTCTCCCTGATCACGTGTTTTATGAAGGCGATTCTATAGATTATCAAACATCAACTTAATAGGTACACCAATAAATGCCAATTTTATCATATTCTATCATTATCAAAATTTATAGCTATAAGAATTTAAAAGCCTCTCCAACGTTTCCCATTTTAGCTTAGCTACTTAAAACAAAAACGTCCTTTAGTAAAACTTACCGTTAAGTGTAGCATCGTGGACAAGTTTTATCACGGCAATATCATTATGTAAAATGGAGATATTCCATTGAGGATGTTTTCTGAAATATTCAACTTCTATGTCTTGACATTCAGGGGCACAACCATCATCGTCACAATCAATACGACTACTCGTATCATACTCTCCAATTCGAACAGATACTCTGTGAAAATTGTTATAAATTATAACCATTAATCTTACCTAACTAGTTGAGATACTTCAATTCACATTAATAGTATCTAATTATTGAACATATAGTGGCACATCCTGTACTTTCCCTTGATCTGCGTAAAGATCTACATTCACGGTATTACCAAGGTGCTCGTTTATTCCCCCTTTATTCTTTTTTCTCTTCTATTTTATAAAACTGTGATTATTTTTATCATGCTGTGAAGTCCAGTACGGTGGTTTGGTTTTTCTCATTCTTTCTCCCAATATTAACATCAATATTGTGACCGTTTTCCTTCTTTCGCTTTTCTATTCCTTCCTAATCTACATGGTTTTCAAGTTAAATAAAAATTATACTACTACTACAAAGGGTGTCTCAAAATTAATGCCCGAGAACTGCGTTTTGTCCCTGGTCGAGTAATTGATGTCACTCGAAGATTTCTACTTGGTTCCAGTTCAACAATATCATGAATTTGTTCTTTTTGACAGCGTTTAGCTTAGGATGACGTCTTTCCTTATTTACTCTGTGATTCAAATTACCCATTTCCAGTAATCTTTACTCAACCCCTCGTATAGTTTTTGTATGAAGGTCCCGTTGATTGGAGAATGTTAGTGCATATGCTCTAGCTACAGCTGTCATTATAATGCGCACCTTAACCTATCCTAATACTTTTATTATATCAAAGAGTTCTGGATTAGAATAAAACCGTTTCATTTTCAAAATAAATAACTTTATAGCTGCGTTCTTGAACCTCTTCAGTCCACGGGTCCCCAGGAAATCAAGCGCAATTTCAAGGACCGCCTTAATAAAAAACAGCAAGATTGATGATTATTTTTTGCAAAATTGAATTAGGTATATTACTTTTCCGCCCAACCTATCTAATATGCAAGAAAAGTATTAGTTCACCCCAAAAAAGTAGGAATTTTGGATTTTTTTGAGTTATTTTTACGTTTTTCACCAAGAACAATACGAAAAAACGGTTATTAGAAACAAAATCTTCTGTAGGGGAGGGTGGGGATAATTTGGACAGTGGGAGACTCTGGACATGGTCCAATTTGGCGCACTTTTCATAGGAAACCTACTAACTCACGTCAGTATGTTCTAGAAATCTCTTGGGTGTGGCATGTGTCTTCTCAACAACTGAAGTTAACAGTTTTCTGTGCTATTTAATGAACAAGAAATTTCACCATTCGAATGTAATATTTTCCAGACAATTGGAGAGTACATTTTTAAATGTATAGTGATGAATTTGTTCAACTTGCTACATAATTAAGCCATGAGGCATTGCTAATTGAGGTTATGTATCCATAAAGTGAAAATATTGGGCACTTGCTCAAAAATATTGGCTTGACTATTTTAAGATACTAGAAGGAGACTTTCGACAGTAGCTACAGAGACAAATTGGACAGTCAAATGTCTCTCAACGTTTTGGTAGCATCTTAATGTCTGTAAATAAAATGCATTAGGTAAGTGGGTATTCTTTTATTTTTAGTTGAACAATGCCCAGATCGTACAAAAAAAGTATCGCCCGACAGTGAGATCCTATTAATCATGGAAAATCATGATTCTCATTTATCGGTACCTGCAATAGAATATTGCCAATCTAATGGAATTGTAGTGTTACGCTACCACCTCATACCTCAAACAAACTTCAACCACTTGACAAAACGGTGTTTGATCCGTTCAAAACATTTTTCAATCAAGACTTAACTTCTTGGTTACTTACGCATCCTGGACAAACAGCTTCAATATACGATCTGCCCGTCATTTGCCTATAAGCTTGGGATAGGACCGCAACACATACTAACATTAAAGCAGGATTTAGATGCACATGTATTGCACCATTTGGCAAACATATTTTTAAGTAGGAACACTGTCGTTTTATGTGTCAGATAGACCTTGAGAAAATTTGGAAGCGAATGAAGCATCTACATTAAAAGCTAATGATTCAAGCAATAATTTGAAATTGGACTTGCCATCAACTTCTAGTAAACAGCCATTTGTAACCCCCGAAATTATCCGCTCATTCCCGAAAGCCCCAGCAAGGAAGAGTATTCGTGCACCAAGAATTAAAGGAAAATGTAGAATAGCAAATGATACGCTAGAAAAAATAGAACTTGAAGAAAGACATGCTAAGAAGAAACCGAAAAAGGAGAAGATGAAATCCGTAAGAGGCAAGATATGCCAAGATGGGAAGACAGATGAAAAGGACAAAATTTCGTACCATGACAATTCATCTGAAGATTTGCTAGTGTTTGATAGCGATGAAGATGATCCAAATTTAAAAGATGTTCCTGAAGGAGACTATATTATAGTTAAGGTACAAGGAAAAGCTAGCATTCGAAATTACGCAGCTGAAGTTCTTAGCAAATTTCATAACGGCTATGGAGTAAATTTTTTAAAACGGCATGCGATCTTAAACAGCTTCTCTCTAAATGAGAATGATGACGCCTTTGTGCCATTTGCAGATGTTTCATTTAAATTTCCCCTCCCTATTATTGAAAGAGAACTAAAGATATGTTGTATTTTAACTTTGATATTAGTCCGTTTGGTTTACACTAACAAATAGTCTTGAGAGTTTTCATGTCCAAAAACATTGTATGTTTTCCTTTTTGTTATAATGATAACCGGTTTTTAAGATTCAAACTAACTTTTCCGCATTTGCGAGATGCCCTGAGTAGTATTCTGTCATAAAATTGTGACTTGTATACACTCCGGAGGCTGTATCGTGCTAACAACCCGAAATTTCTCCAAAAAGGACCAAACATGTGGCACTTCATGTACCATAGCACCCGTTCTACTAGCTCCGGTGAGCTAAAAATCAATAAAGTTCATCTATAAGATGCCCTGAAAAATATTCAATAATAAAATTGGTCACTTGTATACACTCTGGAGGCTGTATCGTGCTAACAAAACGAAAATTCACCGAAAATTACAAAAGTTTGGTACTTCAAGTACCATAGCACTCGTTGTACTGGCTTTAGTGAGCTGAATATAAATGGAGTTCATCTTTGAGACGATTTGAATGATATCCTATCATAAAATTGGTCACTTGTATATACTTCGGAGGCTGTATCGTGCTAACAAACTAAAATTTCTCCAAAAATGACAAAAATGTTGTACTTAAAGTACTATAGCACCTGTTGTACCGGATCTGGTGAGCAGAAAATCAATAGGGTTTATACGTAAGATATCCTGAATAATATTTAATCATAAAATTAGTGACTTGCTGCACTACGAAGGCTGTATCGTGCTAACAAACTGATATTTTTCAAAAAATGATGAAAATGTCGTACTTTAAGTACCATAGCACCCGTTGTACTGGCTTTGGTGAGCTGAAAATCAATAGGCTTCATCTGTGAGATGTTTTGAACAATACTCGATCATAAAATTGGTGACTTGTGGCACTCGGAGGCTGTATCGTGTAAACAAGAATTGTATCCAAAAATTGGCCTACGACAACGACGACGACGACATACACACAGGACTTTTTTTCTAAAAACCGTTTTTTCGTGTTGCTCTTGATGAAAAACGTAAAATAACTTATAATAATTTTTTTTTCAATTCCAAATTTTTTTGGGGTAAACTAATACTTTTCTCGCATATAAGATAGGTTGGGCGGAAAAATAATACTAAAATAAATCATAAATTATCAGTTCAGATGGTTTTATTCATTATAATAGTAAAATTAACCTTATCCATAATCTCCCTATGGCTTGTCCCATGTCTTCCTTCAGAAGGGGAGAGTTTGGACTGTAAGGGTTATATTAATTAAGCTTTTGAAAAAAACCATACATACTAGTATTATCGTAGAATTGATTTTACCTTACCGGAAGTCATAGCAAACAATATTATATATCACTTTATTAAAAATAACCAACAACTAGATAATAAATAAGTTAATATGAAAATTGTCCAAAGTATCCCCTACATGTCGTCGTCGTTGTCGTCGGCCACTTTTTGTAACATGGTCTTGTTAGCACGATACAGCCTCCGGAGTGCGACAAGTCACCAATTTTATGATTGAATAGTGTTCAGGACATTTCACTAATGAATTTTATTGATTTTCAGCTCACCAGAGCCCGTACAGCGGGTGCTATGGTACTTGAAGTACGACATTTTTATCATTTTTGGAGAAATTTCAGCTTGTTAGCCATATACAGCCTCCGGAGTATATACAAGCGACCTATTTTATGACTGGATGTTGTTCAGGGCGTCTCAAAGATGAACGCTATTGATTTTTAGCTATCTGGAGCCAGTACCACGAGTGCTATGCTACTTAGAGTACCAAATTTTTGTCATTTTTGGATAATTTTCAGTTTTTTAGCACGATAAAGCCTCCGGAATGTCTACAACAGACTAATTTTGTAATTGGATATTGTTCACGGCGTGTCGTAGATGAACCTTGCTTCGGAGTGTATATAAGTGACCAATTTTATAATTGGATATTTTTCAGTGTGAGTCACAGATGAACCTTATTAATTATCAGCTCACTAGAGCGAGTACAACGGGTCCTATAAATCCAGATATATTGCATTTTTGGTTATTTTCGTAAAAATTTCGGTTTGTTACTACGATACAGCCACCGAAGTGTCTACAAATGACAATTTTATGAAAGGATATTGTTCAGGGCATCTCACAGATGGAAAAGTTAGTTCGGATCTATGAAACCGTGTATTTGGGTTAATGTTACTACTAAGTTGGATTCCACTTGCAATTTACTTCTCTATTTGTTTTTAGTATTTACAAAAGCGGAGTATACCTTTTCACAGAGGTATGTGGTTGAGAAAAGTAGTGAGTGCTTCAGTGCTTCTTCTGACGTTTTCTTAATTTATTTTTCTACATACACCCAAATACTTGATAAAGAGGATTCCTTGAAATAACGTTCCAAAAATGAATCACAGGATATTTCTATTAATTGATATTACGGTACCGTTGTCAAGACAGTGATATCAGTAACATCTGTGTTGAAAGGGTATACAATCCAATTTTCATTTTTGTCGGGTACCCAGGCAGCACACGATATCTATATTAGACATCCACAAGATATCCTTTATGGATATCCTGTATATCCACTGGATATAGATGGATAGCCTATAGACATACAAAGAATATCCATATGTCCGCCTATATCTAGGATATATGTGTTATCTCATGGATGACTTTGGAGATACAATATAATATAATATGATATTTGGTATATCCTTCCTCCTCAAATATGAAAATCTGAGAATATAAAATTTTCTTATGTCTACAGACCTGGAATTAAATCAACACAAAATAGTTTAGCCAGTCAACCAGTACAGAATATTATAGATACATAGAGTGGATAGTCTAGTATTTAAGCGAACGACTGTAGAATATTGTGGCCCAGTAAAAAATATTCAAATACTCATCACGTATATCTGTTATATTTTGTATTGATTGACCAGAACTATTATTTCCAGTTAATCTTATTCCAGATCTGTGGATATATACAACTTTTGTTAAGCATTGTTTTTGTTGGCAATCTTGTATTTCCACCACCAGCTGGGAATGAAGAAGACTAGGACAACAGCATTACATCCACAGTCAGATGGAATGGTGGAGAGAATGAACAGGACTATTGGAAAATACCTGTCCAAAGTAGTTTCCAGCCATCAGAGAGATTGCGACCAGTATTTTTCCCTATTCGCATTGGCTTATCAATCTGCCGTCAATGAGTCCACGGGTGAAACACCTGCGAAAATCCTGTTTAAACGTGAAATGAGGCTTCCTTGTGACCTGGAATTTGGCTATCGGCCTAGTGAAGATCTAGCAGGAGAAGACTACGTGATCCAATTGAGAAGAAGGCTGAACGTTATTCATGAATTAGTTCGAACAAATCATCAAGTTGTTAGCGACAGAATGAAAAGTAGATACGACACGCAGGCCACAGTAGGCGGTTTTAAAGAACGTGACAAAGTATGATTACATAACTCGACGAGGAGAAAAGGATTTTCTCCAAAATTACAAAAATCCTGGGAACTAAAAAAGAATCGATCTACCTACCGCAATGTGTGGGAAGCACTTCGAAACCTCCAAGACCATGTGTTAGAATCCAGCGTGAAGAAACTGGCTATGTCTAAGATAGCGAGTAACCAGTTGGATTGGCGAGTTACCAGAGACATGGTAGAGATTATCTTCCGATATACCGGTTTCCAGATATTAATTTGCAGCTACAACCCCCGTTATCGGTATCCGATGAAGACGGTGCCCTGCTATTTCCATAAGATCGGAAATTGTAGAAATAGGGCCAATTGCCGATTCAAACATCCAGTCTCGGCTACACAAAAGTTCCAGTAGGAATTGCCATTCGAGTAGGGGGTAATGTTACGAAACAGAACACTGGTATAGTTCCTGAATCCGACTCTGTCTAAGCCATGTATGGAAGTTAAAATTATGGCGGATGAGCAGGGATTTCTTAGAATTGTTTACGATTGTGACTTTATTATCTAGACATCG
Source organism: Galeruca laticollis (assembly GCA_963921935.1). Lineage (NCBI taxonomy): Eukaryota > Metazoa > Arthropoda > Insecta > Coleoptera > Chrysomelidae > Galeruca > Galeruca laticollis. Next base: position 48,174,625 of record OY998183.1, on the reverse strand, counting down.
TTTTTGTGACTATTTTTATCTAGAAAATGCGAGAGCCAATTGTTTTTGTCGCAATCAAGAATTATCTAGTAAAAAAAGCACTAATATATATATATAAAGGACCCACCAGCGGACAAGTTCAGTTTAGTTGATAAAATGATCTCGACAAATAAACAAGAATACACCGAAATAGCGAACAGTGAAGTAGGTAAATTAATAATTAAGGTTGTGTGTATATAAAATAAATTTAAGTGAATAATTAAGTATATATAAATGTTAGGGTTAGTGAGTAGTTTAGTGTTTAAATAAATTGGTAAGTAACCATACCGCGTGTTTAAAATGTATTCCACCCGTTTACTGTTTAAATAAATATGAGAAACATTACAATACTCAGTAATCACGCGAGGGCATGAAACGATAACATTCATTTTTTCTTTTCTATCAAAACGTTTTACATCATGGTGTTGTCATCATTGAAGCAAGAAGAGATTAGCGTCATTACTTTATTGTCATTCCAGGAAGTCATACTCAAATCTACGGAATCGATATTAGACACACACTCTTCGGTAAATTTTCTTGGTTCTTTCTTGAATATGTTTTCTTGTTTTCGGCTTCGACGAATTGTACTCAACATATTGTAATGATTTTCTTATTTATTTAAACGTTTTTATTACGGGTGGGGTAAATTTATGCACACACGGTATGTCTACTAACTTAATTTATTTATTCACTACACTATTCACTAATTTATATTAATACACAGTATATTCACTTACATTGAATTATATAAACACTTCACTACTCAGACTATTTACTTGTTCGCTGTTTTTATCACGAGATCACATTATAAACTGACTTCTCCCGCTGGTCGGTCCTTTATATATTAGTGTCTTTTTCACTAGATAATTCTAGATTGCGGCTCACACAAAAACAATTGGCTCTTAGGAATTTAGTAGATAAGACTGGTCACAAAAACAATGTCTATATAAGATAGTCACAAAAAATCGTAAACAGTTCTAATAAATCCCGGCGCATCCGCCAAAATTGTGACTTTCATACATGGCTTCGACAGAGTCGGATTCAGGGACTACACCAGTGTGCTGTTTCGTGAAATTACCTCCTCCATAAAAGGAAATTCCTTCTGGAGCTTCTGTGTAGCCGGCAACTGGCCCCATTTCTAAACTTTCCGATCTTATGGAAATAACAGGACACCGTCTTCATCGGATACTGATAACGGGGGTTGTTGCTGCAAATTATTATTTGGACTCCGGTATCCTGGAAGATCACCTCTACCATGTCTCTGATTACTCGTCAATCCAACTGGTTACTCACTATCTGAGGCACAGCCAGTTTCTTCACACTGGATTCCAACATATGGTCTCGGAGGTTTCGAAGAGCTTCCTACACATCGCGGTAGGTAGATGGATCTTGAAATTATTTCTTAGTTACCACGTAGAAGGGGTACCGCGAATTGTGTTTCAGTCTCAGTGTCTTGCCAGGGACTGGAATCTGGTCTTCAAGTTTTTTTAATTGCATGAATTTCTTTCGGAAGACGGTTGTCAACCCTCGTGCAATCTTGATACGGGTGGGGATGTTGTATGTCAGTGAATAATCTCTCGAGGCAGTGAACAAATCTTGTTGTTGTTCCGAAGTGACTCCATATCAAGCTTTCCCGGTACCTCCATACGTGCCCATAAATTCCTCGAAGGTAGGGTCAGACACATCTCGAATAAGGTTTACTCCTTCCTCTTGGTCATGGTCTCCTTCGAATGGCGCTAGTCGGTTTTGGTGAACTACTTTTGGTTTTCCGTTGGGGATCTTGCTTATGCGATATATAACATCATTGATCCTTTTCTTGATTAAGTATGGACCTTCCCAGGATTTATGAAAATTTGGGAGAAAATCCTTTTCTCCTCGTCGGGTTGTGTAACCATACTCTGTTCCCTTCTTTCGAACCGCCTACTGTGGCCTGCGTGTCGTTCCGACTTTTCATTCTGTCGCTGGCAACTTGAAGATTTGTTCGAACTAATTCATGAATATCGTCCAGCCTTCTTCCCAATTGGATTACGTAGTCTTCTCCTGCTAGATCTTCTCCAGGTCGACAGCTAAATTACAGGACACAAGAAAGCCTCATTTCACGTCCAAACAGGATTTTCGCAGGTATTTCACCCGTGGACTCATTGACGGCAGATCGATAAACCAATGCGAATAGGGAAATATACTGGTCCCAATCTCTCTGATGGCTGGAAACTACTTTGGACAGGTATTTTCCAATAGTCCTGTTCATTGTCGCCACCATTCCATCTGACTGTGGATGTAATGCTGTTGTCCTGGTCTTTTTCATTCCCAGCTTGTAGCAAACTTTCTGGAATAGAAGGCCTTCGAAATGTCTTTCCTGGTCACTGTGGACATCCAAGGGCACTCCATATCGGCTGGTAAATTCTTCCACCAATACATCCACGACAGTTATGGCCTCTTGATTTAGGATCGCGTAAATTTCCACCCACTGAAACAATCCATCATAACCAGGATGTATTTACCACCATTTTATGTCGTCGGTAATGGTCCAGCGATCTCTAAAGCAATCCTTTCGAAAGGGCTTCCAGCATTATACTGTTTCATAGGTGCCTTTCTCCTGCGATGTGGTCCATTACTCGTAACTCAAGTCGTACATTTCTCACACCAGTACTTCACATCGTCGGAGCTGTTCATCCAATAAAACCTTCCACGGACTCGCTGAAGGGTTTTCTTCCCGATGGACTGTAACTTCCTCAGTACCTCAGCTACTCTCGCTCCCGGGAAAACTAGCTGTCTCTTCATCTCGAAATCATCATCGTTTTCAAGGACTCTTTTGAACAGGCCTTCTTCTAGAACAAGGGAGTCCCACTGAGCCCAATATGCCTTGAGTCAGTGAAAATACTGACACTTTTGCCATGTAGGTCGCCGTTTTTGTTCCTTCCATTGCCGGATCATCTTCAGGTGAGGATCATTCTCCTGATCTTCTCTTATCCTAGTGGGTGAACATTCCTCGTTGACTGCAGTTGTTCTTGGAAATGCAGCTTTCCTAGATTCCGCCTTGTTGCAGTGGGAGAAGTCTGTTGGGCACGGCCGTCTGCACAGGGAGTCGGCATTTCGGTGACTCACACCAACTCGATGTTCACCGCAACTAATTTCCCATGTGACTGGAATTCTTGGGTTGCAGGAGTCATGGGACGCTTAGATGGGCTGCGTACGTGCTCTAACTGACCACACTTCCGGCATTTGATCTTCTTCGGCTTCTTGTCTGCCAGACCTTCCAACAAGTTGACAATCTGGTCAAGTGTGTCATCGTCACCTTCTTCCTGCATGGCTCTACCTTCGTTGAACCGCGAACCATTCGTGGCTGCTTTGCATTTAAGAGGTTCTTGGTTTGCAGGAGTCGTAGGACGCTTACACGAATTGCGTATTTTTTCTAGCTTGCCACAATAACAACACCTGATCTTCTTCGGCTTCCTGTCTACCATACCATTCAACAAGTTGACGACCTGGTCAAGTCTGTCATCGTCACCTTTTTCCTGCATGGTCCTGCCTTTGCTGTATCCCGAAGCCATCGTGGCTGCTTCATATTCAAGAGCAGCAGTCAATGCATCGACCAATGTATTAGGATGGCCTTATCGAAGCATCTTCTCCATATCGTGGTCATATAAGCCGTCAATAAAGGCCTGGAAGCCTAAACATTCCATCATGTTATCAAGTGCTGATAGATAAGCGAATCGAACTATTCGGGCAATATCCAGTTCATACTCTTGAGGGGTTTCGTCACGTATCCGCCTTCGGTTCTCCATCTGGAATCTGTACAAATGTTCGTGACCATATCGCATATCCATCCTCATCTTCAGCTGCTCAAAGTCATCCGTTTCTTCCAGAGGTATCGTCTAGAGTACATCTAATGCATCTCCCCTAAGCGTGATAGTTAAGTTCACTGCCTTCTCCCTGTCGAACCAATTATTCACTCTAGCAGCTGCTTCAAACTGTTACACATGATTGGTCCACGATGTCTTTCCTTCGAACGTTGAGGCGGGCAAAACTGCCAATGTCTTCTAACTTCGGGTGTGTTTTCTGCTTTCGAGGTTTAGTTTGCTCGGTCTTCTTTTCTTCCGCTGGTGTGTCTTGACTTCTTAAATTTGTCATCTTTCTCTCTAACTCCTTGATTTTCACGTTCATGTGATTTTCCATCGTTGTCATCTTCTTCTCAATATCAGATTTTATTTTTTTGTCCCTCCGATTTTCCATCGTTGTCATCTTATTCTCGACATCCGCTTTTAAGGACGAAATTTGGTTTTCAACGTCAGCAACAATGTCATTTTTCAACGATAAGATGTCGGCAGAAATATCGTTCTCCATAGTGGGAATCTTCTCATCCATGTCCGTAGAAATCTTGTCCATGTTAGCAGAAATATCGTTCTTCACATTAGTTGAAATGGCGGAAATTTATGAGAAAAAAATCGTAAACATTTCTAAGAAATCTCGGTGCTTCCGCCAAAGTTTTAACTTTCATACATGGCTTGGACAGAGTCGGATTCAGGGACTACACCAGTGTGCTGTTTCGTAACAATATAAGGGTTTGTCATGCTGACAAATAACGAAATGGAGGTGTAGTAACTGTTTCAATAGAGTTTATAGTTCATATTTCTTGGGATAATTCGTGCTAGACGCGATATTGGCAGTAGCACCTTAATCAACTTCGCCCGATTGGAAATTGATTAACCAGTTAGTTCTGCTATATATATATATATATATATATATATATATATATATATATATATATATATATATATATATATATATATATATATACAGGGTGTCCCGGGACTAAAGGGAAAAAAGTCAGGAGCGTATAATATGAGCCAAAATAATGTTAGTACTTCATATAAACTTTTTCTATGCAGGCCCTCGTTTTCGAGTTATAGGCCTCCAAAGTTTGAATTTTGAATTTGGTTTTAATTTTTATCTTTTGTACTAGTTGTTTGATCTTCATAAAATTTCCGACAAAGCTATAATGTACGTGTATGCTTATTTTGGAAAGGTAAATAGATTTACAGTTGTGCCTTGAAGCCAGGGACGGACTACCCGCAATGGTTAGTGATCCAAAAATTTTGCAGGGATGGCATACCCTGTATCAAATTATCGAAATTGACTTCCCCACACATTAAGCTAACGAAAAGGTACTCTTGTTAAAACTCGACAAAATGAGCCGTTTGGCTAGTATTTACAGTTTTATTAATGCACTACGTACCAATTTACCTAACTAACTTATTAATACGATGTCCAAGATTTACACCTACAGTACTACAACAAAATAATTTAACGAAAGCAGAAGATGAAAAACATAACCGACTTATTAATTCGAAAGTTGGTAGAAACTTTTTAAAAGTGTTTTTACCGTTTATGAACTAACCATAGGATAATTTGGTCAAACGTTGTGTAGAATAGTTCGTAGTCAATAATTCATAAGTCCTTAATTTAACAGTTACTATGGCAGAATTCACTTTTATTGAGTGCGCAGAACTGCATTTAATGTATGGACTGGCTTCTCGAAACTGTTTAGAAGCCAGAAGGCTTTATGCAGAGCATTTTGCAAACAGAGCATTGCCAGACAGACGAATGTTTGAGTGTATTGATCTCTGGTTACGAGAAACAGGTATGAATGAGTAAATGTAATTTTCCATGTATACAAAACAAAATTCAGTGCCAACAACGGTGGAGAAGGTCCAGTACGAAGCGTACGTACTGTTGCAGTTGAACAGGACTTGTTAAATGCAGTTGATAATGAACCATCATCGAGTTTACGAAAATTATCGAGAGAATATAACGTCTCGAAATCAGTTGTTCATCGCGTCTTAAAAGAACAGCCTCTATATCCTTTTCACATGAAAAAAGTACACAGTTGCTGATTATCCTGCACGAATTGAGTATAGCCAGTGGTTTCTGCGACAACAACAAGCAGACAATACATTTATTAGTAACGTTCTTTTTAAGGACGAATCTGGTTTCACCAGAGATGGATTCATTAATTCTCACAATATGCATTCATGGGATGATGTGAATCCACATGGCATTATCCAAACTAGGAACCAGCATAGATTCATGGTTAATGTTTGGGCAATCATTTGATAGGACCGTACTTTATTGACGGTACTTTGACCGGTCAGAGATATTTGGAGTTTTTGCAAAATGAGTTATGGAACCTGTTTGATGATGTGCCTCTACAAACTCGTAGGAATTTATGGTTCATGCATGATGGGGCCACTCCTCATTTCAGTTTAGATTTACGCCAGCATTTACACACAAGGTTTCCTAATAGATGGATTGGTCGTGGAGGCCCTTTTCAATGGCCACCGCGATCAGGAGACGTTAATCCTATACATTTCTTTCTCTGGGGTTATCTCAAAAGTAAGGTATACGCAACACCTGTGCAAACAAGGCAAGATTTAATAGACAGAATTATGTTACACTGCAATGTTATTAGAAATAATATGGGATTGCTCTTTCAAGTGCAAAGAAACAACCTTCGTAGACTTAGAATGTGCGTGGAAGTGGGAGGAGCTGATATTGAACACTTATTACAATAACGTTAGTTTTTGTTGTTGTTTAGGAATTAGTTTTTGTCAAATGTTTTTGAACTTGTCTTTTTAGAGGTTTTCTTAATGGCTTAATAATGTTGTGTTCGTAATTTTGATTAAACGCAACTAATTACGTTGTTTCCGTTCCTATTTAATTCCCATTGAATGAGATCTTAATGTTTCTATCATATGCTATCATCAAATTATTTTTTTGTAGTACTGTAGGCAAATCTTGGACATCGTATTAATAAGTTTGTTAGGTAAATTGGTAGCTAGTGCATTAATAAAACTGTAAATATTAGCCAAACGGCTTAATTTATCGAATTCCAACAAGAGTACCTTTTCGTTAGCGTAATGTGTGAGGAAGTCAATTTTGATATATACATACAGGGTGTGCCATCCCTGCAAAAGTTTTGGATCACTAGCCATTGCGGGTAGTCCGTCCCTGGCTTCAAGACACAACTGTAAATCTGTTTACCTTTCCAAAATAAACGTACACGTACATTGTAGCTTTGCCGTAAATTTTATAAAGATCAAATCACTAGTACAAAAAATAAAAATTAAAACCCAATTCAAAATTAAAACTTTGGGGGCCTATAACTCGAAAACGAGGGCCTGCATAGAAAAAGTTTATATGAAGTAATAACATTATTTTGGCTCAGATTATACGCTCCTGACTTTTTTCCCATTAGTCCCGGGACACCCTGTATATATATATATATATATATATATATATATATATATATATATATATATATATATATATATAGAAGTTGTACGAAAATAAAGAGGTATCACAGAGCAACAATTTGAACGCCCATTTGTGCAGTGTCAAATGATGGTAGGACACATCTGTTCGTCAATAGAAATTTTTTATTCCAAAGGAATTGACGAAAATTTTGTGGTCAACTCGATAATTACAGGTCTAATGTTATGAAGATTATTATAATGGGGTACTTTTGTGTTGTCTTTGACATGAAGTATATTTTACAAATGTTCAAATCTATTCATAGTAATTACAGATCTAATACTTGGAACTCCTATATCTTGCCGCCAGTAACATAGAGCTCTTCTTGGTTGTTTTACTACTGATGAATACGAACATACTCTAAAACATTTCTGAGTATATAGTGTAGAAACGTTAACTGGTTTGTTTCGATTTTTTTGAACACTATTAGATATTATTTTCTTCGACAATCTGTTCAATAAAAGTATCCGGAAAAAATATTTCAAAAATGAATCTAGTGTCTAGATCTAACTCACACTGTTTTGGAGCTCCAAATTTCCTTTGAATCTTAGTGCATCATCATTTATTTGTAAATGTTTCTTGTGTCATAAGATTACTGGTTTCTTTTGTTTTTTAACATTAGCTTTTGACGAATTTGGTTCATTTTCTGGAATTATTTCTTCGTCTGCTTTACCCCTGAGTGATTTTTCTGCTACACTTGCTAAAACAGGATCCTCGCCAAGTTCTAGATTATAATCTGGATCACCAATGCCAACCGTATCAGAGAAGCCGAAAAATTCATCTTTATTATCCAAATTGGCAATTATCTCCGCAACTTTGATATCGAATAATGCTGCTTTACGACTTTATTTCGATACGACATCAATACTAAAAATAAAGTCAAACGTCTTACTTTCTCATGATATTGCAAATTTGCTATCAGGACAGCAACCGCGAGTTTTCATCAATTCTTCACCGTACTGTTGGATAACGATATAATATCCAATTCTTTTGAAACTTCCTCTCAATAGCAGAGATGGTAATTTCAGCGCACGGCAGTAGTAATTCTCATGAAATGGTATCAGATTTACCACTTTTTACAACCAGGGTACTTGGTAAGAAGTTAGTCTTGGACAACGCCCTCTGGGCTACTTTCGCTTTACTAAGTAAGCGCTCCGATTACGAAACTTTTGGAGGTATTTGTTTATTATTGTTAACTGGTTCACAGAGACTGCGGACTCCCATACATATACTCGCGGACCACTTACATATGTATACACGCAGACCACGAGGGGTCCGTGGACCACAAGATAAGAAACACTGCCTTATATAATTATAATTCTACTAATAATGACAGAGGTTGACACAACCAATCATACATTAGTAACATCATACCCTATGCCACTCTTTTACTTTAAGCTGTCTTCTTTTTTAATAAACTTTACACATTGAATTTGAGATCTTTTTTTTAATGATAACTGGGTAACTAAAGACAAAATCCAAAGTTTTCGTTCTCAGGATTTAATTTGCTTTAGACCTCCGTTTCATATTAGAAAATGAGGGCCATACATTTTCCGAGATTCTCTCTCTGGAAACTGGTTATAGTCATCTATTATAATTATATCCTCAGTGTCCTGTCATTATTTTTTGCAATAACACCATATCTAGAGACAAACATTCATCTGGCCATCTTGATTTTCAGAAGACCTGATTTAGTGAGAAATGCCACTTATCTGCTTTCTTTATCATTATCTTACCTACCGTGTTTTGCTAGTATGTTGAATTTTCAATTATCAAAACCGTTCCACTTACTTGTTATACTCATTTTAACAACATTTTTACTGCCCCGTATCTACTGTTTTTTCTGTAGGTCTCATGTTTGTTTGTTCATTGTGTCACATTTCTTCAAGCATACTTGGTTTTCCCATAACAACAATAACGCATAGTTACCTTATTTTTATCAGCTTAGCAACTTTGAAGTTTATCAAAAATGATTGCGAATAATTTGTTGCACTAGCTGACAACTCTTCAGGTCTCAAGTTCTGTTACCTGTTCTTGTTGCTTCATCAATATCAATTCGTATTTTCACCAATAGCTTGTTTGAAATTTTAGAGAGGTTGTTTATCCTATCATTGTTGATTACATTTCTTAGAGTAGATTCAAAATTACAATTCCAACATGATGTGGTGAAGTCAGCCGGCCAATTTTACCACATCATGTTGGAATTGTAATTTTTAATATTTATTAATCCCTTATAGGGATGAACTTCATATAAGCAAATTTTAATTATATTTTAATATGTTCAACTGTTTATCTTTATATGGATTCATCTTATTATTACCCTAAGTATTTATATCTCATTACCCTCCTATAGTGTCCCATTATTATCAGATTTTTGTCATAATTTACATACATTTATATAATCTTAGGCCGGCATATTGATCTAACAACACTTGAATTACAAAAATCCTTCTGAACTACTTACATTTTGACATCTTGTTCACAATGTGCAGCTGTTAAAACATGTCTTGGACCTATGAGTACTGCACCACAAATAAAGCCTTGCGAACCTTCTTTCTCTCCTCTAAGTCTTACCATCCATGGAAATTGTCCTAGTCCGGCTTCTTGTCCTCCATATATCCTGAATTCATTTTCTTTGGATTTTCCACAATTTTTAGGCAGGTACTTCCAGTTCGGATGTTCGTCCACATCCAGAGACTCTTTAAGAAATAATATGTTGGGACATTAGGAACATTTCTTAGAGGTGATTAAAATGATTATCGATTATCTAACGAAACAACTACCAACAGAACAAACTAATTTTTTGAATATAACATATTCTGAGAAAGATACTTTATTCGATTCATCGTGAAAATTGCAAATTACACTTGAAATGAGCTTATAAATAGGAGTACTTAGGAAAACTCAATGTCAGATGACGCAAGATTATAGCTAGAATCGAGACCTGTCGTACGATGAAGTATGAATGCTAGAAATTTTGTGTTCATTGTTACTTCAGTAGATAAGAATGCTTAGCGAGTTACAGGACAAGAAACTCTAGAAACAATTAAGAATACTATGTTACAGTAAACAAGATAAGAAATACAGAGTTAGCATATATTTTAATGTATATAGAAATTATTGTTCCGGTTTATAATTGATTGAAGTTGTTAAAATTATTAAGATAGTAGACAGTAGATACATTTATATAATTATATTATTACAAGTAATTGTTTTAAAAGTATTAACTGTAATTTTGATTATATTGTGAAAATAAAGTTAATAAAAATAGTTTTCGAAGTTAAAGAGTTATAATTGGCGCAGTCAGTAGGATTCGTGCGGTCGTGAATCGAATCGGTCGAATAAAGAGCTCACGATTTGGAATTTCAACATCGAGCGCGGATTCCAGAAGATTCTACTATCGACGAAGAAAGAAGAAACCGGAGCTCTTCTAATCACTTGTAAGTGCCAAGTTTCGTTTTTTACCTTTACATACCATTTTTAAAAGAGTAGCAGAGATATTTTGTAAAATTTTAAATATACTTGCGGCCAATTTATTTTATGAACGGATTGGAAAATTAATTGGAAACATTGAATAAATTAAATATTAAAAATAATAATAATTTTGAGAATTCATTTTCATCTGAAAATATAAACAAACCCACTATGCAAATATATATTACAGTTATGTTAATTCAACATCACATTGTGATCATGTTCTTCCTTTTTCCTCCTGTTTTCATCACATGCACATCTATACAACCGCTTATGCCCGGCTTGTGACTGTTAACTTTTGTGATGTTTCAACTTAACTTCTCAGCGATAATAAAGCGCTGCCTTTTTACATTACTGTGATGTTACTAGAACATCCCCAAAAGGAAGTCTTTATAACGAACTAAAAACAACATTCCTGTTACAATCTGAAATGCCTTTTAACTTCTTGCCAATGTTAGTGCAATGTCTAAAAAATAACATCTTATCAATGATTTAAATGCGACATTTCGAAAACAATACAGTGTATTATCTTAGATGTTGTATGGACATTACTTAAACATCTAAATAATATACTTCAAACATTCTAGATGACATCCTATAGATGTTTCTATGCCTAATCAGCAAATACATGGTTAACAACTAAGAACGCCGACTGTCGGCCATATTTCAAAAAATAATCATGGTACAACTTTAAAAAAATACCTTCAGGAAAATGACCCTGAAAAACCGCTGGAAAATATTTTTGAGTTCCTAAAATACCTGCTATGGGATGGAATGAACACTTAAAAACATAATACTATGATTATCTCCAAAAAAGACATACTAAAGGTATCCTAGAAATACAATGTTTGATATATTGATGAGATTATGAAAAAATGTAGTTAGGGACTTCTTGTCCTTATTCTTCAAATAATGGTTGTTTTTTAATCCATATCAATCTTTTTGGCGTCATTTAAAAGAGTTTTTCCTCTTTATTAAGATATGCTTAACAAAAATAACAAAATTGAACAATTTTGTCAACGCTATGTGAAAAAGTCGACAATTTTCCCATTTTTCTCGGAAATTTCAAATGTATTGAGACATTTTTTAAATTCTGATGAAAAGGGATTTACGTTATCAGATATAAAAATTGAAAAAACGCTTCAATTTACATTTGAAATTTCCGAGTGAATACAAAATTATCTAATTTTGTTATCCATCTTATTAAACAGAAAAACTCTTTCAAATGCAGCTAAAATCATTGATAAACGATGAAATAAAACAATATAGTTTGTTTAAATCTTCATTTATTTGAGCTAATGTTCAATTTAAACTTGTTGACGCGTTTCATTAACACAGTAGCTTAGTCAAAACGAATGAAGGTAAAATATAAAAATGTCTTAATATATACAGTGCTAAATCTATTTACTAAGGTTAACAATGGTATTCAAAGAAATTACCTGGAAATTCATTCATTACAAACATTCCTAAGCTACTTCTAGGTGAAGAGGTTCAATATAGGAGACTGATTGAATTTCTATTTAGTCGTTAAGGAGATTACCTGAATATTTATTTTTGTTAATCTCTAGGGCCTCTAATAAATTTATACTAAAGGATTTACCGACTACATGGGGAATTTCGAAATTTGAGTCGAAAATGTGTTGGTTTTCTAATAAATGATTTGAATAAATAGAATCTAATTTTTTGTTGTCATAGCTACGTTTGTGTCCCGAAATTCTAGTTTTAAAATTTCTAAAAGTTCTACCGATATAAATTTTATCACAATTGTCATTACCACATTTTAATTTATAAACTCCTGATTTGTTCAATTTTGAAGATTTAGATTTATTATTTTTAATGAATTTGGATAAATTATGATCAGTTTTAAAGGAAATATTCATGTCTAAAGTTTCTAAAAATGATTTAATTTTTAAGGATGGTGTTCCAAAGTATGTTGAGCTTTTAAATTGTTTATTATTTTCATCTGAAGGGAATACTTGTTCTAAAGTCTGTTTTTTTTATCTTTTTATTTATGATATTGTCAATTAAATTTGGATCGTAATTATTATTAACTGCTATTTGTTTTATGCTATTTAATTCTTTGGTATAATTATTAATATTTAATGGGACTGTTAAGAGTCTGTGTATCATACTATTGAAAGCTGCTAGTTAATGACTGAATCGGTGGACCGAACTATTATGAATTGTAATATCTGTATGTGATGGTTTATGAAATATAGAAAAATCATGTTTATTATTTATATTTGAAATTGTAAGGTCTAGAAAGTTTATAGACTTATTTTGTTAAGTTCTACGGTAAATTTGATATTAATGTGAATCGAGTTTATGTAAGTAATGAAGCTCTCTAATTGTCTATTTGTACTGATGAAGCTAGCTAAAATGTCGTCCACATATCGGTGCCAGTACATAAATTTTTTACTAAGGGGGTGTTCATGAATTGTTTTTTTTATATTATCCATGAAAATTTCTGCTAGTAGGGGGCTGAGAGGGTTGCCCATAATCAAACCATCTTTACTGCTATAAACCTCTCCATTAAAATGAAAATAATTTTGATTCAAACACACTTTTAATAAAGTAATGATATCAGAGTGAATTATAGGATTAACCTTTTTCTATGTGAGCAAGTTATCAACAAGAGTTATAGTTTCTTTAGGAGGTATACTAGGGAATAGATTTGTTACATCGAACGATATGAATTTAGAATTATGGGGTAGTATTATATCTTGAATATTATTAATTAATTCCGTTGAGTTTTCATGGATAATATAGAAAAAATAATTCATGAACATCCCCTTAGTAAAAAATTTATGTACTGGCACCGATATGTGGACGACATTTTAGCTAGCTTCATCGGTACAAATAGACAATTAGAGAGCTTCATTACTTACATAAACTCGATTCACAATAATATCAAATTTACCGTAGAACTTGAACAAAATAATTCTATAAACTTTCTAGACCTTACAATTTCAAATATAAATAATAAACATGATTTTTCTATATTTCATAAACCATCACATACAGATATTACAATTCATAATAGTTCGGTCCCTCCATTCAGTCATTAACTAGCAGCTTTCAATAGTATGATACACAGACTCTTAACAGTCCCATTAAATATTAATAATTATACCAAAGAATTAAATATAAAACAAATAGCAGTTAATAATAATTACGATCCAAATTTAAATGACAATATCATAAATAGAAAGATAAAAAAACAGACTTTAGAACAAGTATTCCCTTCAGATAAAAATAATAAACAATTTAAAAGCTTAACATACTTTGGAACACCATCCTTAAAAATTAAATCATTTTTAGAAACTTTAGACATGAATATTTCCTTTTAAACTGATCACAATTCATCCAAATTCATTTAAAATAATAAATCTAAATCTTCAAAATTGAACAAATCACGAGTATATAAATTAAAATGTGGTAATGACAATTGTGATAAAATTTATATCGGTAGAACTTCTAGAAATTTTAAAACTAGAATTTTGGAACACAAACGTAGCTATGACAAAAAAAATTAGATTCTAACTATTTCAATAATTTATTAGAAAACCAACACATTTTCGACCCAAATTTTGAAATTCTCCATGTAGTCGGTAAATCCTTTAGTTTAAATTTATTAGAGGCTCTCGAGATTAACAAAAATAAATATTTAGGTAATCTCCTTAACGACCAAATAGATATCAATCAGTCTCCTTTATTGAACCTCTTTACCTAGAAGATAGCTTAGGAATGTTTGTAGTGAATGAATTTCCAGGTAATTTCTTTTAATACCATTGTTAACCTTAGTAAATAGATTTAGCATTGTATATATTAAGACATTTTTATATTTTACCTTCATTCGTTTTGACAAAGCTACTGTGTTAGTGAAACGCGTCAACAAGTTTAAATTGAACATTAGTTCAAATAAATGAAGATTTAAACAAACTATATTGTTTCATTTCATCGTTCAGTATGGATCTTCATCAAGTAAAAGCCTCATCTATTCAAAATCATTAATATCGGTTAAAAAACGAAAAATTTATACATTTCTTCATAAGTTTGAACCTCCCCCACCCATTATTTGAAAAATAATGGCAAAATATCTCCTTAATTGAATTTTTTCATAATCTCATCAAGATTTCAGAAATTGTATTTTTAGGACACCTTTAGTATGTTTTTTTGGAGTATTATGTTTTTGAGTGTTCATTCCACCCCTAGCGGATATTATAGAGACTGCAAAATATTTTCCAGCGATTTTTCAGGATCACTTACCTAGAGGTAATTTGTACCATGATTCTTTTCTACAGTCGTTCTTAGTTGTTCACCCTGTACATTTAAAATGAAATAGCAAAAAAGCAATAAAGGATTTAAAACGTTTATTCACTAATAATGAGCAGTGCAGTAAATATGGAAAAATAGGTACAAAATTAGAAAAAAAAATATCCCGGAATCCAACCTGAAAAAAATTAAAACTGTGTAAGCATATCACGTAACAAGTGTGGAAAGTGGGAACTATTGAACGCATTCAGGGAAAGCAAGAAATAAAAAAGGGTATACTAATCTGGTAGTTGCCATAATGTAACATACTTTGACACTAAATTAATAAAGTCTAACGGATACACATACATTACAGTTAGTTTACAGAAAATTTATTATAATAGTTTTTTTAATAATATTAAAACTAATAAAAATTTTATACCATAAAGATTTTATGAAACATTACGTCGAATAAAACAGAAATCCAATCTGATTAGAGAAATTTCTATCGTTTACTTACGGTTACTTTTTCTCACGCAAGAGTCGCTGTTTCGAGTGCCTCAACCATTCCATAACGTACACTTCAAAATCCTTATCTGTGAAACATTTAAAGATGTTCTGAACAGCAGCTAATAAAATAATTACTTCAGATCAAATTGTGCCCATTGAGACCTTCGATCGATCATCATAAACTACATCAAAATTGATTTTCAGCCAATTGACTGGGACCCATTTACCATAAGATACATGCGGGGTTCTTCAAAGGAATAATAACATATTTTATTTCGAGAAGTGACTTTTCATGATTTAACTTCTATTGCATGACTCATTCCGTTTGGGAGGTAAATACAGGTGTGCCATGAAAATTCATACTTCTTTTCTGTCTAAAAGAATATACTATTCTCATTTTGTTATTTTCATCCTGAAATATATTGTATATTAACATCGTGGAATTGTAACTTGATGAAAACTAAGCATTATTAATACACTGTATACAAAAAAACTACCTATAAAGAAGAGATATGAACACATTATCAAATTAAATGAGTTTACAATTAATTGTATCCAATAGAGTTACCAATAGCTGTGTTTCTACAATAATAAATAATTGAATTCTGTTTATTGACTGGAGCATTCAGTGTCATAAGTTACATATTGTTCAACTAGATTAATATAGGTACCATTGTAAGGGACAACTACAGCTTATTTATTGAATTCAGTGTATTTTCAAATGGAAATGAGCTTTTTAACATAAATTTCTGTTTTCAAAGTCTCAAACAGTCTCTAATTGTTCACAAGAATTGTAAGTAATAATGTTAAAATTTTCTAAACCTGCAAAACTATATTGACGGCCATGACTACTACTACAAAAACTTGATTCAATATTTTTTGTACTGTTCAATACAATGTCTGTATCAGGCTATCCGCAATAATTACTCCACTTTACATAATCACCAACTATTTATTTTATTTATGTGAGTAGCTTCTGAAACATCTTGAACATTGAAAAGATTTTATTTTAGATTCAAATATGTGCCAAAATACGACCATGTTTCATTATTAATAATAATATCTAGCCAATTGCAATATTAAGTTTTTTGTAGGGTATAATGCATATCTAGGATTTGAAATATTGTGAATCGTTTTTAAAATATACTTACTGACTAAAATATGTTAAAAGTTGAAAAAACCCCTATTTTGTAAACTCTATTATATAATGTTAGTGTACATTTCCGCCACCTGGAATTTCAATGTACAATAGCCGATTATTGAGTATTAAGTTTTAATAATTATGATTTTGGAATAGGTACTTACCGATTACAACTGTTGTTCGTCCATTATAACAAGAATTATAACTAAGTATAGAAACTGAAGCTAAGTAGGAACTAACGAAAACGAAGACCACTTTATTCAAGTACTTGCAAGAAATGTGCCTCCTGCAAATAAAATATAACACAGAACTGAAAACCATCCGCCATTTCATGCTTGTCATTTGTTTCCACAGATAAAACTACTGTTTGTTTCGTTCGTCAGTTCCTCTTCTGTTTTTTTCTCTTTTTTATGTTACTGTGATGTTTATTATGAGATATTACTGAGAGGTTTATGGACTAACAGCGTACAGACGTAATCACACGAGCTTACTAAAAATTATTTCGAAAGATGTAAAAGTAACTGCAACATGTGATAATCTTAGAAACATGTTAATTTGTAATATTACAGTAACGTTCTGTATGTGACATTAGTGAGAAGTATACAAATTAGCATCGTATAAATGTTTCCTATAGGAAGTTTGTAACGATTTTTTTAAGTTACCTACCTTCCAACTTTGATTTCTGGTACCGTTTCAATCCCGCAATATTAATTTAAGTATTTATTACGTTAGTAATTCAAAGACATGATTAACCATTTGAAGAAGTATGTAAAATTTATTAAACACCGCTATTCAAAATTTAAAATTATCGATGACGCCCGGTACATGAACTAATTTAATTAAAACCGAAGCCGTCCAGTATAAGAAATATTTCTTGTTGTAATTAGTTTGATTCAAGTTGATTCCCTCACCACCGTTATCGCCAAAATTATAGGTAGGAAGTAAATTATAAATTCGAAAACCGAGCGTTTTAAAGGGATTAGGTTATTAGATTATTGATTGATAATAGTAGGAACGAGAGATAACTTGGCCGCAAACAGATTTAAAATTTATAGTGTGAAGTGTCCGACTGTCTAGTATTTTCTGAGTAAGTGGAAATTTATTTTGTAAACCGGATAAAATAGTTCACCGGAGTTTCAAAGGTCTATATTTAATTTCAAGAAACAATTTACAGTTTTTATCTCCGCGTTTTGTATATTGTTTCTTTGGAATTCAGGTCTTAGCCTCCAATACATTGAAGCACCATTTTGATTTTTAATTTTGCATTACAAATTTTCATACCTAGTGTCCCTGTTACATATTACCCAAATACATATTAAATTTTTTTCTATTTTATTTGCTTTTCTCCGCGATAATCGGATTCTATTTCGACTATGACCTTTTGTTTTTTTGTATTCAGGAATTAACCTCTCAGTTACACAATTATTATTGTCCGGAAGTTCATAAAATTGAAAACCGTGTGTGAAACGGATCAGAGACTGTTGCCACCAGCCGTTTCCTTTTCGGAACGCGAATAATTTTTTCTAGAGATAACTTATATTTATCTAATTTCAGAATTATATATAGTTTTAATTGTCCGGAAGTTTATAAAATTGAAAACCGTCTGTGAAACGCATCCGAGGCTGTTGCCACCAGACGTTTCTGAGCTAAGTTCTGAAAATGTCGATACACTAGCATCGAACTATTGGCTGACTCTGGGGATCTATTCCCAGAAACAGAAGGATTTATGTCTGCTATCCACCACCAAAAATTATCTGAAATATGTAGTAAAAGATCGAACCGTGGTGGATGACAAATGCCGCAAATGTCTGTCTGACCCGGAGACAATCCAACATATCACTGCAGGATGCCGGACACTTGCCCACACCGAGTATCTTCATCGCCATAACTGTGTGGCTAAGATCATCCACCAGGGGCTGGCTCATAATCTTAACCTAATTGACACTGTCACACCATATTATCAGTACAACCCAGAGGCTGTGCTGGAAAATGAAAACCACCGTCTTTATTGGGATAGGAGCATTATTACGGACAGAACAATACCCGCGAATAGACCGGACATTGTTTGGAGAGACAAGCTGAAAAAGAAAACTTGGCTCATTGATATCGCCATTCCTAACAGTAACAACTTACAAAACACAATGACGAATAAACTTACAAAGTATGCAGATCTGGCCTATGAAATAAAACAGGAATGACGTCAAGAGAATGTTATTATAGTCCCACATGTAATTTCATCCAGGGGGGTTGTACCTAGAATGTTACCGGTCCACCTCAAATCACTTGGACTGCACCCATACATTATAACTACAATGCAGAAATCTGTCATCTTATCTACCTGCAATATAGTAAGGAAGGTCCTAAGTTTGCAATACTGAGAGCCATCTTGCTGCCAGCCGATGGCCCTTGAAAACCGCATATAAAGCGAGAACTGAGAGAATAATAATAATAACACATACACACACAGTCTTATTAAAGAAAAACTAAATAAAGAATACCTGCGAAGAATAAGAAAAATTTTACAAACAGAATTAACAGGAAAAAACAAACTTAGCGCAATAAGTGCACTAGCTATACCTGTTTTAGAATATAGCTTCGGATTGGTAGAGTGGACCACCAGCGAAATAAAGAAAATAGATACAAAGTCCACGAAACTATTAACGACAAATGAACTTCTTCACCCAAGAGCGGATGTGCACAGAAAATATGTACCAAGACGCGAAGGTTGAAGGGGACTTAGAGAAATCGAATCGGTATACAATATGACACATATAGCACTTTACAACTATATTTACTCAAATAACAACAAGAAGCTAAAATGATGAGGACCCTCCCGAAACAAATTCAGCCAACTAAAACAATAGAATACAAAGTCCTACGTATTGAAGAGGAGCTGAATATAACACATGAGCAACAAAACACAACGAACCTCCAAAAAAACATAATAAAAACAAGAATATTCGAAAAACTGAAAGAAACATGAACCAGAAAACCCCTTCACGGACAATTTCCCCAAAGCCTACAAAAGTCAAATATCAACATAAAAGGAAGTTTAGACTGGCTGAGGAAGGGAACATTGAAAGGTGAGACAAGCTCTTATAACTGCAGCACAGGACCAAGCCATAAGAACTCGCTACTATGAAAAACATATTCTCAAATTGAATAAAGACAGTAAATGTCGATTATGTAATGAGGGTAGAGAGCATATTACCCACATAATATGAGGATGCCCAGAACTGGCAAAACGAGAGTATCTAGAAAGGCACAATAACATCTGCAGGTATCTGCACTGGAAGATCTGTAATAACTTTGGAATAGAATGTGACACTAAATGGTACAACCACAAACCACAAGATGTTATTAGTAAAGACGGCGTTACAATACTCTATGATCAACAAATTCAAACTGATAGAGCAATACCTGCGAACAAGCCAGACATCGTGATAAGAAACAACAACGACTCTGTATGCAAAGTAATAGACGTAGCTGTACCATGCGACAATAATACAGTCTCAAAGGAAGCCGAGAAATTGCTTAAATACAAAAACTTAGCAATCGAAATTTCAAGAATGTGTCACACAAAAGTAGAAGTAATTCCAGTAGTGATAGGAGCTCTCGGGACGATAACGACCAACCATGTGAAGTACATTTCAATGATACCAGGAGAACCAGATGCAGCAGTCTTACAACAAACTGCTTCAAACGGCACATATTATACGGAAAGTATTATAAACCTCAGATGTCGGGAGGACAACTGGTCTATACCTGCTTCGGCAGTACATATACTAAAATTGGAACGATACAGAGAAGATTAGCATGGCCCCTGCGCAAGGATGACACGCAAAATCGTGAAGCGTTCCACATTTTTAAGATACTGTGTCCGAATTAAATATCATTCTTCCATCTGTCTACCCAATAGGCCCAAGTGAAAACCCACCTTGGAATCTGAAACTCCCAAAAATTCACCTAGAATGCCAGAAGCACAGAAAAGAAGATACAAACAGAAGCATATATATCACTTTATTCAACTCCATCCTATTTTCTTACTCTGAATACAGAATAATTTATACGGACGGCTCCAAAATGAACAATGGAGTAGGGAGTGCGTTCGTCACAATGGGAGAAAGCTTTTCCTGGACACTCCCTCCATCGGCAAGTATCTTCACGGCTGAATTATACGCTATATGGCAGGCCCTAAGATATGCTGAAATGGATATCTACAAAACCACTTTGATTTGTAGAGACTCTCTCAGCGTATGCCAGGCACTTAATAATAGGTTCAACAAAAATCCGTTAGTACAAATCATTCTATCGCTGACAGATTGGCTTCACCGGCTGGAAAAACGTGTCTGTTTCATTTGGATCCCTGGCCATATAGGAATAGCTGGGAACGAGTTGGCTGACCTGGCTGCGAAAGATGCTACGGACTCCGCAATGTTCGAAGATATTCCTATAACTCCCTCAGATCTAAAACTTGAAGCGAATATTAAAGCAATAAATCAATGGCAAAGACAATGGAACTTCAGCGACACTAAACTCAGGGAGATAAAACACACAGTTAGTAAATGGGAATACCCACCTAAACTGAATAGAAGAGAACAAGTTGCTATATCCCGTCTAAGAATTTGCCACACCTATCTCACTAATGTGTTCATGCTCCGGAATGAGCCCCAACCCCGATGTGAGGTTTGTCAGAATGCTAGGCTAACAGTAAAACACATCTTACTCAAATGCAGAAACTTTTCACATCTCCGGAGTCAGATGAATTTATCTGGTAATATACGTGTTTGTCTTGCCAACAACCCACGTGAAATGTGGAAAATGGTCATCTTCCTAAAAAATTCAAATCTACTAGGAAAAATATGAAGTGTAGAAATTATATTATTCTTTTACCAGAACTACATCATGATTGTATGAATACGGACCTTATGATCGGCAGAAAGTTTTGAACAACTGGTAGAGTAAGGCTAATGACCAAAGTAGTCGATGCCTGAAGTGAAAGAAAAAAAAAATAATAATAATAATAATAATAATAGGCTAGTGAAGCGTCTCTTACAGCCTCTCCTACCAATTCCTGCTCGCACCTCCACGTCGGTAGACCCTGGAAAACCATCTCTGGAGACTCAAGATCGGGTAACCAACCCCCGGTGGCGAATATCCTACAGCAGATGGGCAAACGCGAGAGGAAGAACAAACCCAATAAATATGAAGACACGGAAAAAATTAGCCTCGGAAAAACATAACGACGTGAACGGTAGCAGCACTTCCAAAACTGTGACCGCGTCCGGCAGGGGAGTCCCCGACGAGGTATCCCAGGTCGTTATCCAGCGAAACCCTCGTCAATCACAGATAACAACAAGAACAATAAGGCAAACGAAAGGCAGGATGCCTGAAACCCAATATGCCTCAATAAAAGAAAACAGCCAAATACCATCGACAAGTGCTGTGACTACTAGATGTGTTTCTCGTAGGGGAAATGCTAACCCCATATTACCTGAGACCACTCTAGCAGGACGAACTAGAGTACGCATGAAATGGACACAAGAAATCAACATGTATATCATGCGTACTTACTACTGCATCACTGGACTCGAGACAGATACAACAGCTTTTCGCAGAAAATTACATGAAGCTTTCACTAGAAAATTTCCCGACATACCTGTGACAGAACAGAGAGTTGCAGACCAAAGAAGAGCAATTGTACAAAGGCACCTTCTATCACATGAAATACTCCAACAACTACGAGATGAAGTACGAGAATCTTTACACTTTGAAGATATGGTTAAATCTGATCATGGATCAACAAGAACAGACCCACGTATGCAATCTAGTCAATCAAATGTTATTGATCAATCAAATGATACTGATCAGAACCAAATAAACTCTGATCAACTAGATCCTAGACAACTAAACCCTAGTCAACTGAAACCCGGTCAATCAAACCTTGGGTCTGGAAACACGGAAACCATAAACACATGCTCAGCACTAATAATGGAGGATACAGAATCTGTCACACAACCTGTCAAACAACGGAAAGATTGGACACAACAAGGCCCGTTTCACAAGAAGAACAAAGTGATACTAGCAAGCTTGCTGAACAGCTAAAGACACTATTCAGAACTGCGCAACAAAAGTTTGGAGGTATGGACCCTACAAAAAGACCATGGCTACCAAAACAGAAAACATCAAAAAAGTTTGCCCAAATAGTTGATATTATGAACAAGCAAGTACTACCACCCCTACTAAATGTTGACTCCTACAATGAGCTCCACGATCTTATCTACTGCGCAGCATTCACCGCCACAGAAGCCAATGGAGCCAAATTACAGGAGCAAAACAGAAGGAAAGCAGGCAATACAGACATACCGCCGTGGAAGAAAAGACTAATGAGAAAAATTGAGATAAAACAAACAGAAATAGCAAGATTGAGAGAGTTCAATAATGGAACTCCCAGTAAAAAACTGAGGAAAAAAGTTAAAAAAATATTCGAGAAGTATAGGATCCACTCACAAAGAGATGTACCGAATACTGTACCCAACGACTTTCTTGACACACTCCAACAAAAACTGACTATGTTCAGTGCAAGACTCAGAAGGTACTCAAAAAGCGACAAGAGGAAACAACAGAACAGAGAATTCAATAATAACGAAAAGAAGTTCTATAGAACACTAAAAACAGACACGGGAGGAGAAAACACTGAAATGGTAATAGAAAACCCACTCAATCAGGATCAAATTATATCGTACTGGTCACAGATATGGAAACAAAATAAAGAATGCCACACGAATTCCAACTGGTTACGCCAAGAAATAGAAGAGAGCAGCAGCATAACGCAAATGGAAGAACCAGATATTACAGAAACTATTGTCGCAGAAGTAACCCGAGATACCCACAGTTGGAAAAGCCCAGGAAGTGATAAGATTTACAACTTTTGGTACAAAAAATTGACCTGTATCCACAAACAACTAGCGGAATTCGTCAATGACTTCATCAAGAACCCAGAGAAAATGCCCCTTTTCCTCACTGAGGGTATTACATAGTTACTACCAAAAGGCAAAACATCCGAGGACCCCTCCAAATATCGTCCAATCACATGCCTCCAAACCGGATATAAGATTATCACCTCCTGCATCACAAGAATCCTTAGTGCACATTTAGAAGATCAAGGAATAATGACTGAAGAACAGAAAGGATGCCGAAAAGAGACGAAGGGCTGCAAAGAACAACTAGTAATAGATTCTATAGTACTCAATGAAGTCAAGAAGAAGAACCGCAAATTGTCCTGCTGCTATATCGACTACCAGAAAGCATACGACTCGGTGCCGCACCCTTGGTTGATCAAAGTGATGGAACTCTACAAAATCCACCCAACACTCATTACATTCCTAAAGAACACCATGGATAATTGGAGAACTGAGATACAGATAACGGCCAGTCCAACACCCATAACCATTCCCGAAATACACATCACCAGAGGCATCTATCAAGGAGATGCGTTGAGCCCTTTGCTGTTCTGTATGGCACTAAACCCGCTCTCTAAACAGTTGAATCGAACAGGAATAGGATACACACTGAAAGTTAACCAAAGAAAACACATCATCTCGCACCAACTATACATGGACGACCTGAAACTCTACGCATCATCACAAGGCAAACTCAAAGAACTGATTATAATAGTGGAAAAGTTCTCCAATGACATATGTATGAGATTTGGGTTAGATAAATGTAGAACTATACATATGGAAAGGGGCAAGATCCAGACAGGGCATGTGCAACTTGCAGATGGAGGTATAATAGAATCAATGGATCAGCAAGAGCTTTACAAATATCTAGGATACCAACAAGCAAAAACAATCGACCAAAAAAGGATCAAGGAAAACCTAACAAGAGAATATATGACTAGAGTAAACAAATTGTGTAAAACCGAACTGAACAGCCGAAACATATTCAAAGCTCTCAACACCCTAGCTATACCAATTTTAACGTACTCATTTGGGGTAATAAACTGGACAGTAACAGACCTAGACAATATTATGCGAAAAACAAGAACAACACTAACAGAGCACAGAAAACATCACCCCAAATACAGTACAATAAGAATGACACTTCCAAGGAAAGAAGGAGGCCGAGGTTTAATAGACATCAAAAACCTGCACAACAAACAGATCAAAATGATGAGATCATACTTCCACAAAAGAAAAGAAACATCATCGTTACACCAACTTGCATGCATGACAGATAGAGGATATACACCACTAAACCTATCCAATGAAGAAGTACAAGGCAATGAACTCATGATTAGTATAGAGGAGAAGAGGAATGAATGGAAAGGCAAGGCCCTTCATGGGCGACACCCGCATGACCTCGACCTAGCCCATGTCGACAAGCAAGCGTCGAACGAATGGTTAAGGACAGGCGAACTAATCCCAGAAACGGAGGGCTTCCTCATTGCCATACAGGATCAGGTGATAAACACAAAGAATTACCAGAAATACATTGCCAAAGAACCAAGTGTGACAGATGACAGATGTAGGAAATGCAAGGAGAAGCCAGAAACCATCCAACACATCACGGCAGCATGTAGCATGTTATCACAGAATGATTACTTACATCGCCATAATCAAGTCACTGCTATCATCCATCAAGAAATATGCCACAATTGGGGAATAATAGAAATCAGCAATAAAACACCGTACTACGAATATCAACCAGCTGCAGTAGTACAGAAAGATCATATCACAGTTTACTACGATCGATCCATTATAACAGACTGGAGGATCCCCTGCAACAAACCAGACATAGTTGTTAGAGATAACCGACAGAAGGAGGCATACATCATAGACATAGCGGTCCCTAACACCCACAATATTATAACCAGTATCGAAGAAAAGAAAAGAAAGTACACTGACCTCGCCGATGAAATTAAATACCTGTGGAATCTCAACAAAGTGACCATTGTACCCGTTGTCCTGTCCGCCACTGGTGTGATCCCAAAGGAACTACATAGAAGCCTCAAAACACTGGCATTGAATACCAATTTGTACAGGCCCATGCAGAAAGCAGTTGTACTGAATACAACAAGAATTGTTCGGAAATTCATGAGTCAAGAATAGACGAGAGTGCTTGGTAACCCACCCGTACCTCGCTAAATGCAAACACCGGGAATGAAGCCTGAGAAGATTGAAATAATGATAATAATAATAATAATAATAATAATAATAATAATAATAATAATAATAATAATAATAATAATAATAATAATAATAATATTAATATTAATAATAATAATATGTCCCTTTTCCCGTCCTTGAAAATAATACTTTCCGACTATACTGGGACACAACAATACAAACTAACAAAACTGTGGCGAGCAATCGACCAGATATCGTGCTTATTAACAAACAGGACAAGATTGAATACTTGGTAGATGTTGCCCATCCGAACGATCACAACCTGAATAAAGCAGAAAGAGAAAAGGTTAATAAATATTTCGAAGTGGCCGAAGAATTCAGAGTTACTAATAATTTAAAAAAAGTCGAAGTTCTACCGATAGTCATCTCTGCAACAGGATTAGTAACAAAGAACTTAAAAAAATAAATCGAAACGTTGAAAATAAATCATAGAGAATCTGGATCTGGATAATCATTTGATTTAAATAATCTTCTTTAGATTTAAATTAATACTTTTGATTTGGATGATCATTTAGTATCTCATCACTATCTTATTATATACAAAATTATTATATGAAAAAATTCTAGATAAAAACGCTCAAGTTAAAGAAAAAATTATTGATAAAAAAAAATAAGGCAGAATTGATCCACCGTTTTATTCAAACCAAAAAATAGCATATATACAAACAAAATTCAGACATAAAAAAATACCAAAATTCAAAAGAGCAGAAATTACCAAAGACTCAGGCATAATTTTAGAGACTAATAAAGGAAATTGTCACAAAAATGTAATTAAAAAACCTATAATTAATTCTAACAAATTGTTACAGCAAAATGAATTGATGATAATGGTAGTCTAGTTCCTGGTTCTTCATACCAAATGTAGAACCGAAGACATACAAGTTAGTAAATTAATTAACTCAATTTTGCCGATTAATCTAGAATTATATAAGCTTACTAAACATACTTTCATACATTATATAAATTTAAACGGAGTTGGTAAGCAAATAGAAACTGTTGAGCAATATGTTTATAAGTTATGAAATAATTTACTAGAAGATAATGCGACAAACCCTATTTCATACCAAAATTTGGCCGAACAAATGATGAAAACAACGAAAAGTTTAATCAATACATTGGATAGAAAATCAGAATCCATTTATCCCCATATTAGATCAAAAAGAGGATTAATAAACGCTTTTGGAAAAATTGATAAATGGCTTTTTGGTACTCTCAACTCCTATGATGAAGAGAATATGATAACGCGGTAAATATATTACAGCAAAACCAAAAACAAATGATTCAAGAGGTTAACATTAAATAACCTTGAATGAGAAACTAATTGATCACTATAATATATCATTAATTATCTAATTACAAGATAATTTGGAAACATTTCTTATATCAATAGAAAATAGAATAATCACCTTAAATAATTTTATCATCTTTTATAGCACGATTTCACAAATTAATCTGGATTGTCAAAATTTAATTACGGTAATTTATACCATCGAAAATTCCATTACCTTTTCCAAATTAAATTATATTCATAGCTTAGTGATTTCAAATCAAGAAGTTGTAGTAATGATAAAGTTTTTGCATACAATTTACAAACAAGAACAAATTCCAAAATTTAATGATATTTTGATATGTTATCACTTTTTGATTGCTCAAGTAACCATTTCAGAATCCAAAATAATTTTGGTTGTCTATGTACCCATCCTGAAATCCAAAACAGAATTTTACCACTTATACCCCATTATCCGAAACCAAAAAATATGTATCCCATTACAACCTTACTTGGCAAAAACTCTAGAAGAAGTCATTTCAATAAAAGAATGTCCGGTGTTAGAAGACAAATATTACTGTCAGGAAGATATGAAGTCGAGAGACAACTGTACTATGGAATTATTGAATGGCCTTTCTCCTACTAACTGCTACGCTAACGCTGCTTACCTTCGAGAAACTATAGTAGAACGAGTCACTAATAACGAAGTTTTAATTCCATATTAAGCGATAAAAATATTTACACTATGTACTTCCGATCAATATTTAGAAATTATTTATCCGTTAATCATCCGAATTCCACAAGATTGCAAGCCTTAAAAAAGGGAAAAAGATATTATCAACCAATATCCAAATTAGAAAAGGAAAAACAGTAATATTGCCGAAATTAGATTCAGAATTTTCAGAAATCCAAACATATAATTCGCCAAACCTAACCAAAATAAATTTTGAAGGATTATTGAAATAAACAAAATTGCGAAAAACATAAAACCCATTCAATATGGAATATGGATTGTAGTATCATCATTCCATTATCCGATCAATGAAAATATTTAATCTGACTTAGAATACAGAAAAAAATAACCTAACGTTCCTACCAACTTAAAGTCCTTCAAAAATGATTATTTATCAGCAATTTCTTTTTGGAGAACTTACCCTAAATTACGAATGTAATGGAACGGAATTTGACCGGATAACCGGTACCCAATTATCCGGTTAATAGTCAATTTTATTCGCGATTTGATTCAAAATAATACCAGCATCGCCGATTACGGCAGAATTTTTTGCCTTCAAAGAAGAATTGGATATTAATGACCACCGTTCGAAAAAGATTCAGTATAAAATTGCCGAAATGATTTGCCTGGTTAATCAACCATTTTCAATATTAGACAGCATTAGGTTTAGGGGGTTTTTCAAACATTGGACAAGTCAAGCAAATGCAAGGTCACTACCAACGTTTTTCTCGAAGCGCTTCGTCGTTTTTATGAACACTCATAACTTGTATTTGGATTATACCAAATAAACTGGCGATATGATGTCACTAACTGACTTATTAAACATACTTTCAATTGCATAGCTTTTTTTACTTTAGTTTTGTAACATTTTTGCATTAAACCCAAAATAAAAAATTAGATACAAAAGTAATAGAATGTTTAGAGATGTACAAAAAACCAAAGTAACATTTTGGCATCAATTCAAAAACAAAAAAATAAAATAAATTTCTGGTAAATTTGTGAATTTTCTTAAGTAAATGTAAGATTTAGAGAAAATTGTTGAATACAAAAGTTGTAGAACGTGTTAAGGTCTATGAAAAAGCACAATAATTTTTTTGCGTCAAATGAAAAACAAAGGAAATAAGATTTTTTTTCAACTTTGACAGGCCGCCGTTTTGTTTTTATTGTGCCGATTTGGCTCATTAACGAACTCGTCCAAGATTTTGGCCTAACCGTTTTTTGTAGCGAGTTTGGTTTCGATCCTACAAAATATATTCCGTTATAACACATACATATATATATATATATATATATATATATATATATATATATATATATATATATTATTATAGAGTGAAACACCCTGTATATTAAATAATAAAAATTAAAGATTGTGCATTGTGATTAAGAAGAATTTTTTTTAAGTCTGAATTTTTTTTATCATTTGAATGGAGACAATCTGTATGATACACTATTTGATAGAGAAGGCATACACAAGACAGACTGTATAATCGTAGGGAAAATTGTGAATAAGTGCGAGAAACAAATTATGTGAAATAAAATAACACAATTTTTATTCAAAAGATTAAGTATCAGAACTTTGTTTATGGTAAAAAAACTAATGTTTCTTTATTCTGTGAAATTAAGATAATCTTATGAATTTGTCAGAAGAAACCAAACAATATTTGTTGAAAGAAATATTAACATGAGAAAGGGTAACTGTTTAGACATAACTAGATAGGAAGCTGTATAATAATATGAATTTCAGAAAGCATGACATATACAAAACGAATATTCATTTTGCACATATATTTGAAGTTAACAGCTGTCATCTAAAAATATTAAGAATTTTCATTTTACATACACACTTAGAGATTAACAAATGTCAGTTAAAATTTTTATGAAATATTGTTGGGAGAAAACAATATATGAGGTTTAAGCAATTGAAAAATTTAGAATAGAATGTCCTGATATGATGGAGGGACGATTCACTGTTTGAAGTGAAGGTTTTCAATGATGAAATTGATAGTCAATTTTGATTGGTAAATAAACGTTTAAAAGAATCACATCAGCGACAATTACGTTGCTAATGAAAAAAAAATTTGAATGAAAAAAGTTGTTGATTATGTAGACTATTCACTAAGAAGTCTCTTTTTTGGGGTAGCAAAAATTTGGAAGAAGAAAAATTATTTTGGTAAAGAAAATTATTTTAAATATTTGAGAAATATCAGTTTTGGCTATGGAATTCAAGAAACAAATACATTATACTTACGAGATATACGTTAATGTAAGTAATTAAGTAAATATTAATAACTACAAAATATAAAAAGGAATTGTTATATATTATGTGGTACTAACCGTGACTTTTCTTTTATAAATGGTCAATTGTTGTATTGTGGAAGCAATGTCTCGACAATACCTTTCAGAAAAAACTGAATCATGGAATTCATCCAAAGTGTTTTGATGTTGGAAGAAATACAGCGTCAATTCCTGATTTGGTGGAAATGGACAGGAAGAACGGATTTATTCCAAGAGAGAGAGAACCTAAAATAGATTAAAGGAACTGATCATTGAGGTGAATAAACAAAAACAGTATAGTGAACAAGGTATTTAAATTCAATTTATTAATACATAAAAAGTTAAACGAACTTACCGATTTGTGTAAAGAACTGAACTTTAATGTTACATGGACGCTAAAAAGTTTATAGTTTGCCATCTTCTATAATTCATTTGTATACCAAGTTGCATAATTGTAATTCACCCTTAGAATTAATATCTCACCAGAGTATGTGTCTGTTGTATAAATGAATCATTATTTTTGATAGTTGAATTTCTTCAAGAACACTTGTAAAAGAGTAATGTATTTATTTTCATCACATTAAACAACGTTTTGTTCCTTTTGAAGAACGATTTAAAACTGTACGTTGAGATTTTCATTTCATCTGGTGATTTCCGCTCCCTCTATTTTCTATAGGTAGAAGTTTGAACTGACATCTATGAATGGTGCAGAGATTTGATTCCAAGCAGGGCAGGACCGTATTCAGTTCATAATTATTAAGTAAATAATATATTTTGATCAACAAATTTGTTTTAAAATATAATGAATTCATTGATTTTGGCGCTAATATAAAAAAAATGAAACCGTTTAATTTTTATATACTTGAACTCTACCCTGAGATAAGAAATTTCTCATGCAAGTAGCATAAATTGTTTATCACCTATCTGAAATTATCTATATACCGGGCTAATAATAAAAAGTTCAAAGTAAATCTAAATTAAATAAAATATTAAGTATATTTTTTATTACAAAGGATAAGTCTATCCAGTTTAAAAAAAATGGCCCCCAATGTAGGGCTAAAATCTATCCAGTAAATAAATGACGCACGCAACGTGGGGCTAAAGTAATATAAACCCTTTATAACAAACGAATTATAATAATTGACGCACCAAACGAAGGTAAATAATAATAAAAAGGATTGAAACAAATTTTTAACTGTATTGAAAGAAGAGTCAAATACTAAAATGGAACGGAAAATGACATTAAGGGACGGAAAGCAGTTAGGAGTCGAAAGTAGGTCTGATGAAGAAAGAGAAGAAAGGAGTAATGGTAGAGGAAATTTTCAGGTACAATACTTGGAACAGGGGAGAGAACATTCGGAAGAAGACATTGCAGAACAAAGTCAGGAAGAAGAAGATGTACCATTATCAGAAGAAAGAGGACAAGAGGACAAACAAAAATCAAAAGAGGAAATGGATGTAATGAGTATGCTTCAAATGATGGTGAAACAGAATAAAGAAGATATGAATAGAATGGAAGGAAATATAAATAGAAAAATGGATAAACAAAATGAAAATGTGAACAGAATAGGAGGAAATTTGAATAGAAAAATGGACCAAAACAAGGAAGAATTAAAACAAGAAATGAATATTAAGATGGACCAGAACAAAGAAGAAATTAAACAAACTAAGGAACTGATAATAAAATTGATGGAAGAAAAATTGGGACATTTTGAGAAGATATTGGAAAAATCAAACACATACATGGAAAATGAAATAGAATCCACTAAACAAGAAATGAGAGGAGAGGAGATTAAAGAAATAACGGAAATAGACAATTCACAGATTAACAGAATTAACAAAATGGAGGAGAAAGAAAAGGATTTCAAAGAAGAGATTCAAAGGGATGTAAAGATACAAAATGAAAATATAAATGATGATAGTATAGAACAAAAATTAAGTAATAAAATGGAATTTGATGAAGTAAAAATACAAAGACAAATAAATGAGAGAATGATAGATAGCAATTTACAGAATCTAGGAAGTGAGGAAGTCATGAAAATTTATGAAAAAGAGATTTATTGGAAAATAACAGACCCAAATGTTAATACATTAAAACGAATAGTGACATATGGTAAGACAAATAATAATAATAATAGGGGGATACAACTTAATTGGAAGTTAGAGGAAATGAATAAGATATTACAAGAAACCAAGGAAGAAATAGAACAAACCATAGGACAGAATATAGAAACAATAATTTATGCAGAAAATTACGAAATGAGAGTAAAACTTGGCAGAAATATAAAGATAATTGATCCAAGAAATTTTAATAGGATAATTAAAAATGAAATGATAGGAAGTGAGAGTATTATGGAAAATGAAATAATAAAAAGAAGAAACAATAATATGAAGAAATTGGAAACGCAAATTTTGATGAATCTATTGGTAAAAATTGATGAGATAGGGGACAACAAAATTGAAAAATACACAGTGGAAAATTTTAAGAAACTTAGGAAGCAGATAGAAGAGAATCAAACAATAAGAGAAGAGGAAAAAACGAAATTTAGGAAAATAAAATAAAATTGAATAATAAGGCTGTATTATTGGACCGGAATCTAGAAGACGAATAAGGAATTGTAAAAGGTTAAGGAGGGATATAAAAACAACATGTAATTAAAAAGTTTATAATTAACAAATAATAATGTCAAACAAAAAACATATGTAAATATAATTTTGTACATAGATAGAAATTAGGATATGTAAAGATATAATTATGAAAAACAGAAATAATTACATTAACAGATATAATAACAATGGAGATTATAACAATAACAATAATTATAATAACAATCCAGGAAATAACAATAACTATAATAAGAACGATAGCAACCAAAACAACTATAACAGAAACTGTAAATATAATAACAATTACTGAGAACAATATTCAAAGGAGAGAAGAGAGAGTGATAACATATGAACATCCAATAGGGAATATATTAAATTTGGGGAAGATTTGGAATTAAAAGGAGCAATGGGATTGATAAAAATTGAAGGAAAATTAAATGGGAAACTAGTCAAAATATTAATAGATACAGGCTCGGAAGCGTCCATAATAAAAACAAAACTTATTGAAGAGAATATTGAAAATTATGAAAATAAGCTAGTTAAAATACCGAAAACTACATTAATAGGAGCAAACGGAAAGAAATTGTGTGAAGTTAGCAAATCTATAATACAAAGTATTGAATTAAAGGATGGGAAAGAAGTTGAGATGCAATTATTGTTAGTAGATAATTTAGAATCAGACATAGTTATAGGAATAGATGAATTAACGAAATATAAAGCAAGAATTGATTTTGAAAAGATGGAGATTGAATTAAATGGTAATAGAATTGAATTTGAAGAAGGAAATATAGAAGAATTGGAAATTGAAGAGGATAATAAGAAGTTATGGAATATAGAAAGGATTGGAAATATGGAAGTATTGGCAATTGGAGAGGATAATAGGAAGTTATGGAATATAAAAAGGAGTGGAAATATGGAAGAATTGGAATTTGAAGAGGATAATAGGAAGTTATGGAATATGGAGAGGGATGAAATAATGGAAGAATTGGAATTAGTGTGTGGAAATAAGGAATATGCAGAGAAAGTGAAGAATTTAATAATTAAATATAAAGGATTAGTTAAAAAGAGATGAGAATGGCAAATAACTATGTACATAAGATAGAAGTTAAGGGAATAGAAAATTTCAGAATAAGAACATATCCCATACCTTACAAATATAGGAAAGAAGTTGATTCAGAGATACAAAATATGCTAAAGGATGGTATTATAGAGAGATGTAACACAAGATATGTAAATCCTATTGTGGTCGTAAAGAAAGCAAATGGTGATTTAAGATTATGCCTAGATGCAAGAAATATTAATCAATACACTGTACCACAATACGAGGCTCCGATGAATGTGGAAGCAAATTTTGGGCGCATTACGAATACGAAAATATTTTCTAAAGTTGATTTAAAACACAGTTTATGGTTGATTCCTTTGGATGAAGATAGTAGAGATTACACTGGCTTCTCTATTGATGGTGTGTTGTACAGATTCTGTGTAGCTCCATATGGTATACAAAGTGCTTGTTCGGCCTTGGTTAGAGCATTACACCAAATACTAAATAAATTTGAAGACTTTGCACTTCATTATATCGATGATATATTAATCTTCTCAAATGATGAAGAAGAACACCTAAAACATATAGAAATAATTTTAAAAAAGAATAAGATAGAGCAGGTTTAAAAATAAATCAAAATAAATGTAAATTTCATCAGGAAGAGATATGCTTCCTAGGTTATAAAATAGAGAAAATGGGAAATAGATACTGCAGAAGAGTTTGAAAAGGTATTGCAAAGAGTGGATAAAAATTTGCAAAACAATGCAAATAAATACCTACGGAGAATGGAAAAAAAAGGGAAAAATAAAAACAACATTTAAAAAAGGGGATTTAGTGATCGTCCGTGCTTTAAGGGTATCAGATAGGAACAAACAAATGTGTGCGAAATGGAAACCACCTTTCGAGGAACCATATGTTATAGACAATGAGAACGGGATAAATAGCTATGTTTTAAGATATATGGAAAGTGATGAAATAAGAGGTGTCTTCAATATAAAGGATCTTTATAAGTACAATAATTAATGAAGAAGTAAAGAAAAGGAATATAATAAATGTTTAAGGTAAAATTTGCGTTCATAAAATTTTTCCTAACATCAAAATTTGATAAACGCAAAATTTAGGGGATGTTATTATAGAGTGAAACACCCTGTATATTAAATAATAAAAATTAAAGATTGTGCATTGTAATTTAGAAGAATTTTTTTTTAAGTCTGATTTTTTTTTATCATTTGAATGGAGACAATCTGTATGATACACTATTTGATAGAGAAGGCATACACAAGACAGACTGTATAATCGTAGGGAAAATTGTGAATAGGTGC
Source organism: Galeruca laticollis (assembly GCA_963921935.1). Lineage (NCBI taxonomy): Eukaryota > Metazoa > Arthropoda > Insecta > Coleoptera > Chrysomelidae > Galeruca > Galeruca laticollis. The sequence goes on along the minus strand of OY998183.1, from coordinate 48,139,478 downwards.
GAGAAACAAATTATGTGAAATAAAATAACACAATTTTTATTCAAAAGATTAAGTATCAGAACTTTGTTTATGGTAAAAAAAACTAATGTTTCTTTATTCTGTGAAATTAAGATAATCTTATGAATTTGTCAGAAGAAACCAAACAATATTTGTTGAAAGAAATATTAACATAAGAAATGGTAACTGTTTAGACATAACTAGATAGGAAGCTGTATAATAATATGAATTTCAGAAAGCATGACATATACAAAACGAATATTCATTTTGCACATATATTTGAAGTTAACAGCTGTCATCTAAAAATATTAAGAATTTTCATTTTACATACACACTTAGAGATTAACAAATGTCAGTTAAAATTTTTATGAAATATTGTTCGGAGAAAACAATATATGAGGTTTAAGCAATTGAAAAATTTAGAATAGAATGTCCTGATATGATGGAGGGACGATTCACTGTTTGAAGTGAAGATTTTCAATGATGAAATTGATAGTCAATTTTGATTGGTAAATAAACGTTCAAAAGAATCACATCAGCGACAATTACGTTGCTAATGAAAAAAAAATTTGAATGAAAAAAGTTGTTGATTATGTAGACTATTCACTAAGAAGTCTCTTTTTTGGGGTAGCAAAAATTTGGAAGAAGAAAAATTATTTTGGTAAAGGAAATTATTTTAAATATTTGAGAAATATCAGTTTTGGCTATGGAATTCAAGAAACAAATACATTATACTTACGAGATATACGTTAATGTAAGTAATTAAGTAAATATTAATAACTACAAAATATAAAAAGGAATTGTTATATATTATGTGGTACTAACCGTGACTTTTCTTTTATAAATGGTCAATTGTTGTATTGTGGAAGCAATGTCTCGACAATACCTTTCAGAAAACACTGAATCATGGAATTTATCCAAAGTGTTTTGATGTTGGAAGAAATACAGCAATTCCTGATTTGGTGGAAATGGACAGGAAGAACGGATTTATTCCAAGAGAGAGAGAACCTAAAATAGATTGAAGGAACTGATCATTGAGGTGAATAAACAAAAACAGTATAGTGAACAAGGTATTTAAATTCAATTTATTAATACATAAAAAGTTAAACGAACTTACCGATTTGTGTAAAGAACTGAACTTTAATGTTACATGGACGCTAAAAAGTTTATAGTTCGCCATCTTCTATAATTCATTTGTATACCAAGTTGCATAATTGTAATTCACCCTTAGAATTAATATCTCACCAGAGTATGTGTCTGTTGTATAAATGAATCATTATTTTAGATAGTTGAATTTCTTCAAGAACACTTGTAAAAGAGTAATGTATTTATTTTCATCACATTAAACAACCTTTTGTTTCTTTTGAAGAACGATTTAAAACTGTACGTTGAGATTTTCATTTCATCTGGTGATTTCCGCTCCATCTATTTTCTATAGGTAGAAGTTTGAACTGACATCTATGAATGGTGCAGAGATTTGATTCCTAGCAGGGCAGGACCGTATTCAGTTCATAATTATTAAGTGAATAATATATTTTGATCAACAAATTTGTTTTAAAATATAAAGAATTTATTGATTTTGGCGCTAATATAAAAAAAAATGAAACCGTTTAATTTTTATATACTTGAACTCTACCCTGAGATAAGAAATTTCTCATGCAAGTAGCATAAATTGTTTATCACCTATTTAAAATTATCTATATACCGGGCTAATAATAAAAAGTTTAAAGTAAATCTAAATTAAATAAAATATTAAGTATATTTTTTATTACAAAGGATAAGTCTATCCAGTTTAAAAAAATGGCCCCCAATGTAGGGCTAAAATCTATCCAGTAAAATATATATATATATATATATATATATATATATATAAGGAAGAAAGTCTTTGCTGACTGTTAGGTATAACCATTCTCGAAAGCTCGAAACATTTTCCGTCAAGAGTACACTTTTTTCCGTTTCTCTTGCTGCATACCCCAATATTCACCCCAGTTTTATTCCGAACAGTCAGCAAAGACTATCTTCCTTTTACTTACAGACATGAGGTGTTATCATGACATCTTTACACACTACAGAGAAGCGCTGTTAACAGATATAAAACATGGTCCAAAAATAAAATGAAACTGGCCCGAGAGTACAATAGAAGGTGTTTTTTACTTAAATGTAAAAAGTCGGGTATTTTACCAAAACATATTACTGCGGCAATTAAGCCAATCGATGATCTTCTAATGAGACATGATGTACATCGAAACACTGTGGATTACAGGTTAGGGATAAAACTTCTTAATATTGAGATTACTAATAACCGTTCCTTAATTAGTAAATTAGAATCAAATTTGACGACGTTGAGAAGGTTAATTGTCTCAGAAACAAGTGAGTTCCTTCTTACCAATTTTTCAATTGAACAGCAGGTTACATATAATAAATTATTTCATAAATTTAAAATTTAAAATATGTCTAAGGTTAATCAGCTGATTGACAATCAATTTGTTATTAATAAAATCAAAGTCTACTTGGCTAAAAAATATTTCTAACAACATAATACCAGATGATATTTCACAATTTTTGGCTCTGGGACCTAAGTTTAGAGTGGAACCTGTCATCTTGAAAGATATATATATATATATATATATATATATATATATATATATATGAAGTCAATTTTATCAGATGTTGACTACCTCGCCTCCACCATTGCAGATTCGAAGGTTAGAAACATCACTGTGGCTCGAGCTACCAATATAATTAAAAATTACATTCATAAACCTCATTCGAATTCTTTGTTTCATAATTTGCTACTCAAATCTAAAGCTTTTTTGAAATCAAACCCACATCTGATCTTAACACAATCAGATAAAGGGAATGTCGCAGTCATCATGGACAAACAACAATATGTCGATTTATCTAATGACATTATTTTGAACAATAATTCATATGAAGAGTCAACTTCTGACCCTACCTCTTCTATACAGAGAAAAGGTAAGAACTTAGTAAAATCTCTTTATAATAAACATCAAATAGACTTATCATGTAGGAAAAAGGTCACATGTTACAATGGTGTTCCTCCTAAGTTTTATGCGCTACCTAAAATTCATAAGCCAGTCCTTTCTGTGAGACCGATAGTGGCTTCGATAGGAGCCCCCACTGATCGCATTGCACAGTTTTGTACAGAAATTTTGACTAACGCTTCCGATTATTGAAACGTTTAATATATTAAAGATTCATTTGAGGTCTCGGACAAGTTTGATAACTTTGTAATTCCATAGAATTATGTTCTGGCCAGTTTGGATGTGGTCTCGTTGTTTCGTAACGTTTATCTTGATGCTTGTTTGAGAGTAATTGATAAGAGTTGGGAACGTATTAGTGTCCATTGCTCCATCCAGAAGGATGCCTTTTTAAACTTAATTGTTTTCCTTTTTGATAATACTTATTTTACTTTTAACAATAAACGTAATAAACAAACTTTTGGTACTCCTATGGGTGCCTCTATTTCTCCTATCTTGGCAGCATATGTCATGGACGATTTGCTGGATACTGTCAATCCGGTACTATCTTTTACTCGTTTTTTCATTAAGAAGTATGTGGACGACATTATCGTGGTACTTCCTAGAGAGGGCTTACATGAAATTCTTGAGATCTTTAACAGTTACGACCCTTATATACAGTTCACAATAGAAAAAGAAGACAACGATAATTGCGTACCTTTTTTAGAAACTAAGTTCATTCGTAACAATAATACTATTTTTATCGATTGGTACAGGAAACCTTGCAGTTCTGGTAGATTTAAATTACCATTCTTACCACAAACGTTCTATGAAGGTGAACCTGGTAAAACAAATGAAGCAGAGAGCCCTTAGAATTTCATATAGTATCTTCCACAATAAAAATCTCAACATTTCATTCAACCTTTTCTTGGATGACTCTTATCCAAGAACTTTACTTAATAAATTACTATTCAGCACATCAAACACCATGGAACTGCTGACTGATGATAGCCATCCTAACGTGGCCCAAATGGATGTTGGTGCTATTACGACCCCTGCTCCCTTGGCTTCCTTTCCATACATAACAAACATTACTCCGAGACTTGCCAGATTGTTCCGGGCATAAGGTAATTTTAAAATTGCAAACAAGACAACTCTAATGATTAGATCAATTTTCACTAGAGTTAAAGATAAATGTCCGTTAACTTCTCTTACTAACGTAGCGTTCCATGTGGGGACTGTGACAAGCAATATATTGGCCAGGCTTTAAAACCACTTTCTAGCCGTATTGTCTCACATAAGAGTGATTATAGATTACATCCAGAACGTTGCGCTTTAGCAGATCACGTTCATTCTCTTGGCCATCATATGAACTTTGAAGCTGTAAGTGTGTTGGCGACAGAGTCTAACAAAACTAAGAGATCATTTTCAAAAATGGCTTTTATTTCACAATGTAACAATGTCATTAACAAGATGACTGACATAGACCACTTGAGCGAGATTTATTCCTTTTTGTTCTCCTACAACACTAACCTTCCTTCCACAAATTACAATTACGTTCCCCCAAGTTACACTACCCTTTTTGCAGATAACTAACATGTCACCACCTCTATTATTGGGTGCATTGGTGTTGGTAGATGCACCCAGTATTACTATATATTATTATACTCATACTATATAATTATTATCTTACTTCAATAATGACTATATTACAATATTATTAATTTATATTCCTTAATTGCTTTTGTTGTCTTTTTGGCTGGTGATGGGTCGCAGTGTCGGAGTGTCCTTTACCGTAAACGTCTTATTATTATACAATTCTCTTACTGTTTGGAAATATATTATTTCCTCTACTTCTTTCTTCCTTATGAATGCAATATTCAACCCCTCTGCATTCTTCTTTTCCATCTCTAATATTAACTATTACCGGAGGCCACTACTAATGGGTATTTGTATTCATAATTATCTACTAAAATATTGGTTGGCATCATTGACTGTCAACTAATCCCTCAACTTTAGAGGGAAACGATATCATTTCCTGGCCGGCTTTCAACAAAAAAACACTCGTGTTCTTTATGTCTGCAAAATGGTGGTAAATGTTGGCTTTTTAGTCATTTTAATGTGATTGTGCTATTTTGAACCATTGTTTTAGATAACTGGTTCATACTTTTAAATATCCGTAATTTAATATTATATAACATAATGGAATCTAACCTCAACTCGGAGGTAAGTTTACACCTGTTGTGTTTCGTTTCCTATTGTATCTTGTTTGTTAACTACAGTATCTTAATGCTGTTTTTTCCATTTCAGTATTCCTGATGATGAGGATAACTATCCTCGAAAGCTCGAAAAATTTTCCGTTAGGAACACCAAAACGAAAAACTGCATTGGTATGTAAGCTGGTATTATATAAATACATCAATTTTAAAACTGGGAAAAAGTTATTTATGAGAAGTTTGATGTAAACCGAGCTTTACACTAATTTTGTATAATTTGGAATAAAGCAATGAATGATTGTGTGCTTAACTGTTTTATTAATGAAACAGTCAAGAAGTTTCCGGTTTGGTTTATGAAAGAAATTAACGATTTGCTTAAAGAAAAAGGTAGGATTAGAATGTTGATTTCTATATCTGATTATTACTCCAAATATGGAAGGAACTGAGAAATTAGGTGAATAGTTTAATTAAGTCAAAGGATTTTGGTAATTATATTTACAATGCAGAAAAAGTATCGGAGGAGAAAACTGCTGATGCATGCGCAGATATTTTTCTTCCATTTACTTATCGGTAAAAGCATCTTATAATCTAAATTTTACCGCAGAAAAAACTTTTCATATTGATTTTATTGAGATAAATTCTATTACGAAATTAGATTTTTAAGCCGCAGTGAGAAAAATAAAACCTAAAAAAGCAACTAGCGTAGATGGAATACCACCTTATAATCTTAAAGCGTGTAGTGATTGGTTGGTACAACCTCTACTACACAAATTTAATAATCTCTACTAATAGCTATCCAGCAGTGTTAAAGACGGCTATTGAAACTCCAATTTTCTAATCTGCTAATAAAATGAACGTGGAAAACTATAGACCTATATCAATAATGTGTGCGCCAGCCAAGTTGCTTGAGCAAATCATTTATTCCAGTTTATATCAGTATGCTTAAAAGTACGTAGTATCTCAGCAACACGGTTTCATGGCCAATAAAGTTACCAACTCAAACTTATTTATTTTCACCAATTATGCATATGAAATTTCAGGGCGTAAGTCCTATTTAGATAACGTATATACAGATTTTCGTAAAGTATTCGACACGGTTGATTATGATGTGTTACTAACGAAATGAAATGAGTCTGGATTATGTGACAAAGTGATTAAATTAATAAAGAATTATTTGCAAAATATATTTTTGATGGTAAAACGTAATGGAAATACTTCTGGTAAATTTTAAGTTAATTCAGGAGTTCCTCAAGGTTCCAGCTTGGGGCCTCTCTTATTTGTAATCTTAATTGACGATTTACTGCCAATTCTAAAATATTCAGAATGTCTCTTGTTCGCTGATTATCTAAAAAATTTCCAACGCATACAAACAGTTAGGGACAGTATGCACTGCTTCTCAACAAAAGTCTCCTCCGCCCCTCTTTTCTTTGGAACGGTGATACTGATGAAATTTGGAGCGTGAAGAGAGAAGACGTATAGGGAAAACTAAAAGAACACAGAATCATCGAATTAGACCCGCAAAATCCCGGGAAACGGAATATCGCAAAAGTTATACGAAAGGATAAAAATCCGATGCCGCTGATACACGGAGCCAACGGAATGTTCTACACCGATAAAGATAAAGCGGAAGCGTAGAAAAGCATGCTAGAAATACATTTTAGCCTGAACGAACACGAAGACATGGATTTCTCAGACATAATAAAAGAAAGCATCGCTCAGTACCTAGAGGAGGAACAACACGAACCCCTAGGCACCCGGAAAAGACGGAATATCGAGCAGAGCGCTGAAAACATGCCGAACAAAGCCAATATCATCAACGGCGTGTTGAGGACAAAAAACTTCCCGACGCGATGGAAACATGCAGAAATAATCATACTGAGAAAACCCGGAAAAAATCCAATGTCTCCGAAGTCGACGAATGGCGACCAGAAGAAAAAATAGAAATCGGCGGCGAAGAAATCGAATGGGCCGAAAAAGGAAAATGCTTCGGAGTAACGATGGACTAGAGACTAACATTCACCCCACACGTGACAGAATGAGGCAAGCCGGATTGATAGGCAGGAAACGTAAATTCAACCTCAGGACCAAGTTGTGATTTATAAGAAGTATTATAATCACAATCATTACGACGCCTGGAGAAACACCTGTGAAACAAACAGACAAAAACTACAGGTGCAGCAGAGGATATCACTAAGACAAGCGACAAACGCTCAAAGGAACACGAGGAATATAAATATATACGAAGAATCACAAGTAGAGCAAGTACTGGAAATATTGGACGAAAGAGCGAGGAAACTCTTCGAAGAGCTGAAGACACATCCTAACGTAGACCTGAGGGACCTAACAAGCTACAAGAAAGAGGGTTACAGGAAGCACAAGAGACCAAGAAAACAAATAGAAGACTAGGTACGAAGATCCCTACTCAAAAAAACTAAAAAAAACCGTACAGACGAGCAAAAAATAACAAAATTTCAGTGTTTGTTTCTATTTTAACCATCAATAACATCGTAAATCCAAAATAATGTTATGATTGAATAGGTATTCTAAATACCTTTCAAACGAGGTGTCACTTGCCATGACGTCCAATTTAATATTATTGGTTTCAGTTGCCTAGTGACGTCACCGATGCCTATTACGTCACCTGTTACCACTAGTAGAGAAGCTTATATTTTCACCCTCAGTGTAGTGAACACATCGCGCTCATTTGCAAGAAGTAGCTCCAGCAGAAAACTTGGTCACTGATTCAAACCAGGAATTACCAGAAGCGCTTGCCGCCCGACTCGTAGAATCCACTGTTATTTTTATCTCAATCTGTCCTTCATAGGACATTCGATTTATGAAAATCTGCTCTTTTTAGGGCATTCTATTTATGAGAATCTGCTCTGATCAGAGCAATTTGTTTATGAAGATGGCTTTTACCATGTAAAAGCGAATCGAAGACGCTCATAGTAACCAACCGCCATCCAGCCTAAAGGAAACGAAAAGGAATTCAGGTGAATATAAATACTAACAGGCAGACAAAAATGGTCAGTAATCCTTTAACCGGGGAGGAAATTCCCTCCGGAAGTGAGTCCGTTGCCGGCTTTTGTCCGCCACCCCCCACCCATTAACAACCCCGTGCAATAGAACGAAACAACAATTCGTTTCGTTTCTCTCGACCCACCATGTCTTCGAGCCGCTCAAAACCCCGACCAAACCAACCATCAACGACCTAACCAAAGAGGATCCTATCAAACAGATAACCGACCTATCTTACTAACTTGATAAAGCCGTCAAATACATCGAGAAAATTCAAAAATCACCTCAACCATCTCGTAGCCCATCTCCAACATTTTCAGCCAAATCCGATCAATCTCGGGCTTCCAACAGCCGCAGCGAACAGGGAAACTTTACTCGCTTAGGCACCCTGCCTAACCGAGAACGCAGAATCCCTAACCTCTTGCACTTCCAAAATATACAAATAATTTCAATCACCGATACTCTTTTAAAAAACTCCCCTCGCTTTGCTAGCTATACCACTTTCCACCTAGACAGGAACTTCTACTGTCACGGCAACGGACTTCTCATCCGAAACGGACTCCCCGCGTCACCACACCCACTCCCTGCAATTCTGCCTCAACAGAATTGCATAGCCATGGACATATCGTGGAAAAATACCACGACGATCTTCTTCTCTTATTACAAACCCCCCAATCAACAATTATCAATTGACCTCCTCGAATATGCATCCTGTCTAACACGGCCCATAATAATGGGTGACTTAAACTCACGTAACGTGCTTTTCGGTGATATCCACACCAATCCCAACGGCAGATTACTAGCCGACTAACTTGTCTCACTTCTTATCTTTTGGATTAGAAACAATAATTCAACCTTAATAAGTCACCTCGGCTCTTCCATTGTCGACCACATAATCTGCACTGACAGGTTACTCAACTACATAGACGATTAATAATTCATAGGCGACCCCATCACCTCCGACCATGTTCCGCTACTGGTCAAAACCTCATTACACAATTCAATACCACCACCGTCAACTAGTTTTACATTTAGCGATTTTAAAGAAGCCGATTGGGATTCCTTCGCCAACCATGTCTCTACTAATTTACCACACCCCGTCATTCATCACAATTCGTCGGAAAAGACAGTTAGTTATACAGGTTATACGTCCTCACTCGAGATCCCGCTGTCAAAACACAATGGAACCGTCTCAACGCCTAAGTCCGATACGAAATCAACACCGAAAAACAGAGAAAATGGAAGGCCGATACAGCCGGATTGGACTTCAGACAAGGGCGCGTGTTTTGGCAAAAATTCTACCGCCTCGTCGGCCTCAAGAGAGAGGTAGAATCACATCTCGAATTGCAAGGACAGAAAATTTACACCTCCGAAGACAAAGCCACCGCCTTCAAAAATAACCTACAAACTGTCTTTTCACCACCTGACCACCCTCGATTTCTCAGGGACTTTGAAACAGACCTCCTTGCCCGTAAAATGACACGAGGCCCACACGTTCACATTCCATCAAATGAGAACTCTCCGCTTCTTACACCTTATACAATCGAAGGAGTTCAGCGGGCGTGCCCCAGGACACGACAGAATCTCGAGGCAGGCACTGAAAAACCTGCCGGAAGAGATTTTCCCCCCGCTCTGTGCCCTACTGAACGCCTGCCTGACATTATCTTACTTTCCTCGTTGTTGGAAATCAGCCAACGTAGTTCCCATCCCCAAACCCGTCAAAGACCCTATAAAGCCTGAATCCTACCACCCTATCTCATTAATCAGCGTCCTAGGTAAAGTATTTGAACGCTTGTTAGAGGAAAGAATCTCGGACTTCTGTACTGAAAATAACATAATTCCGGCATTTCAATTCGGGTTCAGGCCGGGCCACTCTTGTCAGAACATCACCACCAACCTTCAAACTATACTCACCCGTGCTTTCAATCAACGACGCTGTTCTGCCGCCATTTTCATGGAAGTTCAAAAGGCTTTCGATCAAGTCTGGCACGCCGAACTAGTGAGAAAGCTACTGAGCATCTGAATGCTAAACCAAATTGTAATTATATTCCTATCTCACCGACCGATCGATCAGCGTCAAAGTTGGTTACAGCATATCCGACTCCTTTACACCCCAAATTGGCGTTCCGCAGGGCTCAATACTTGCCCCATTATTATATATAATTTAAGCGTATGATACACCGATTCCACGACATCCCCAGGATAACATCCAAGTATATGCGCGCACGTAAAACACCCAACATACCCCCCAACGCAGCCATGAAGAGGAAACTAATCCTACACCAAGGCACCAATCTCAAAAACCAACAATTTCATCCTCAACCAAGCCAACTCAACAATAATTCATTACGAATTTATCTCTATCTCGCTCTCTCTCTTTCTCTCTCTTCATCAGTCTAAGTGTCACCGTTCAAAAGAAAAGAGGGGAGAGTGGACTTTTGAGAAGCACTGTATTGCTACAAAGAGATTTAAATCGTTTTTTAAATGGAGTTTCTAAATAAACTATACTGTAATATGAAGAACTGGTTCACTCTAATTGTGACACGTGAGAATGATCATATTTTTTTTAATACCAAATGGATGGGAAAGCTTTGGTGCCCTGTACAAAGGTAAAGAATTTAGGCATCACGTATGATCAATTGCTGTCTTTCACTCAACATATAAAAAAATTGGCAAAGTCTGCAAACCGTTTGTTGGGATTTGTAATCAAACTTTCAATTTTACAAACATAGATACACTTAAAATTCTTTGTTATACCCTAGTTAGATCAAAATTATAGTTTGGTGCTCAAATGTTTGGAGGCTATCAGACTACTTTATTTATGTTTTAAAAATCCAAAATAAATTTTTAAGATATGTTTATTATAAAAATCATTATGTTGGCCCATATTATAATGTAGTAAAAATTCATCTTAGAGATGAATTGAAAATATTATCTTTAGAAGACAGAAGGAAACTAGCAACTCTCATTTTATCTATTTATTTTCGTTAATAATGAAATAAACTCACCTAAAAACCTACTTTAGTAAAATTTAATGCTCCATCAAAAAGAACCCGCCCTGAGGTAATGTTTAATATTTCCTTATTATTGACGATCATCAGGGCCCCTCTTGTTACCATGTGTCGATTAACGAATAATTTTAATAGCCTTACGGACCTACTGGTCAGTCTATCAAAATATCTTTCATAGGACAGTATTGAGAAAAATTTATCGATATAGCAGTGTTATCATTATCATTCATTTTGATTAGATATTAAATTTTATATCTTCTGTCATCGGTTTACTTTTGTTACTTAGGTTATAACATATATTTGAACATACCTACGTTTGTTACTGGATTATATACCATTTTAACTGCCCATAACTTCTCAATGGTTTGAGATAGAAACATGCGGTTTTCAATAGAATGTTCCATTCTAGAACAAGTTTTGTTTAAAAAAGTTTAGTTTTTTTTATTCGTTTTGCCTACGCCACAACAAAAATGGCGGACTTTTGACAATGTTTTTGTTGATTTTTGTTAATGGAACACCCAGTATATTTTTTGGAGTTTGAAAGAACCAACCATAACCTACTTTTCAGTGCAAATTATATTAAAATCGGTTAACGTGTAACTGAGCAATTAATTTTTAAAATGAGAGATGCAAAGTAGTATTTAATCACAAAACGTAGAAAAATAAAATTTTATTATACGCTAAAGATTTTACATATTCCCATACAAACAAATTAGGAACTATTAGTTCACGTGAATTGGGAGCCCGTTCTACTGGACCACTTCTGCCAATTCCGTTATCACCAAATTCATTGGAAATAGAGTTTCCAGCTATCAAAGAAAAATGGACGTCTTGATCCAACTGTGAATAATAAAATAATTCCAACATGTCTGTATAAGTATTTCCATTTATTGTTTTTCGGCGAAAAAGAAAATGTTCCATGTAATTTATTGTTGTTGACAGCACACCACACATTTACCTCAGGTGAATCTCTTTCATATTGTTCAAACTCGTGCGGATTTACTTCAGACCAAATTCTGCAATTATGTTTATTAACTGGTCCAGTGAAATGTGGCTTCAACAGACATTATTAGATTGACGTTTGGTGCACTCCTTCTGAGATCCATTAACATTTCACACATAAAAACACGCTATTCGAAGTCCTTGTTAATAAATTTTTGCTAAATTTGAATTTTATAATGTTTCAGTTTTATTGCTTTCAAAATGTTATGAACTCCCAGCAAACATGTTACAAGTGGACCTCTAGAGGCACTTTAAAAACAACCGACGGACAACATAAGTGGGCCACAAACATGATACGTCGCCGGCCCGGCTAGCCCGTGTCGCGATGGCTACCAGTAGGCCTCCAGACTACCACCCGCTTCGTAATGCCAATGTTTTATTTTCATTTCAGGTCGCATGCCGGCATGCATACTGTGTCAAAACGACATCGGCACGACTATCGCAAATTTTCAACGGGTAATTTGTGGCTAAATTACAAATATCCATCATAAATATGCGTATGTTCAGCCAAGGCGGCAAAACTGATATCATTCCAATTATTTACCGACATCGCGGTGCCGCTGCCGACATCTAACCGCAGTTAACAGCTATGGCCCGTCTATTTACCGCTCATTCATGTTTGCTGGGCTTTAGACTTATTAACGTTGAAATGGGAAGCAACTTTTCTTAACGACGATTTTGGATATCTCCTAACAAAGTCATATACAGATATGGTATCATCTAAATAATTAGTGTTTTTAAATGAAACTCAAGGTCTCTAGTTAATTCCACAATATAATACAAGTTATTGAAAATTCTAAAAAATTGACAATTGTTTCGATAAATCAATATCATCGTCAGAATGACAGAAGTTACATTTCATTTTATGCCTACCTGATGTTTAGTAGTTATTTTTGGCTAGACCAAGGAGAAACCTAACTTGTGATTGGCTTAATATATGTTTATAGAGAAAAGAAGAAGATGTGATATTACAAATATTGAAGCTTAGATATTATTAGCCCTATGGTGATATCCTGGATATCATTTTTCCAATTAAGATCAGTATAACTGTGCAATGATATAGAAAACCAGGAAAACTATATCTGCTGATCTTCACAATTATCACTTAAGAAGACAGTTTATTAGTGGAGAATTCCCTAGATTTAACTGTTCATTGACAACTTCATATTGTGGGTTTCTTAAATGTCTTCTTATTTTCAGTTCTTCAAGGAAATCCAGTTCTTGTTTCTTTTCACAAATATGCAGTACTTCTAGTTCTGTGTTAGGTGTCAATGAATGATTGGTGTCAAGTAGATGTTTTGCGTAGTGGGATTTATCTGGTTGTAAGTGCTCACTGTATCGTATTTCAAAATTCCTAAGGGTCTGACCCAAATAGACAGCATTACATTCTGGACATTTGAGTTTATATATACCTGACTTCTTTAATAGTGGTATTTTTGTTTTCACATTTAACAATTTTGTACGAATACAACAATTTCTTTTAAAACAGAAAGTAACTAGAGACCTTGAGTTTCATTTAAAAACACTAATATGAGCATATTCCACGAAGTAAGGGTCGAGACAGTCAATTTCATTTAAATAATTATTAATTGGTATTCTTTTCATTCCAGTTTCTTGATAAGTCCGAAACCAACTTCTAATTGTTTTTGAAGTGGGTGGTTGTTTATTAAAATCTCTGAAAAAACGTCTTTGAGTTGAAATCACAGATTTTGTTTTAGCAAAGGTGAGTACAACATTTGCTTTTTCTACGTCTGAAAACACCATTTTCACATGAAAACAGACAATAACAATGACTGACAATTCGCAAAGGTGATGAACTTCCAAAGCTTACTATGATTAAAAGTATTATAGTCTATTTCTTAATGTCTGACAGCACAGAAGCCTCATTATATATTCAAATAGAAAATTATCTCTTACAGAGTGATCCTAAGAATTTTACAAGTAAATACTAGAATTCTAATGCAAAACAAGTATGTAGGTGTCTGTATGGGTTATCTGTACATCCCTGTTTCAGCTCAAAATACAATATGGTAATAAAACTGAACAATTCCAGCTAAACGATAAATAGTGCGGCAGTGGCGGAGATTACGATATTAGTTCATTTTGCTTATTTAATTAGATTCGGTCAACATTACAGTTGAAATAAAATTCATTCGTTTAGGCCTATTAACAAGTTACATTTTCATTTTTATCAAATTAAATTCACTAAAGAAAATATAGTTTCATTTTCATAATTCAAATTTATTGACAATGAATTGATGTATATTAAGTAAAGTAAACATACAATTTATAGGAAATATAAAATTCAATCTATAGTATCATCCTCTTCGCTGGCCATACAAGAATCATTCGAAGACTCGTCGAGAGAGATCACTATCGGTTCTATAGTTTGTTCTATGAGGTTATCTAAAACCCACATTTTCTCTTCCTCTTTAATTACATGATTCACAGCATTTCTCCAGTTCTCTTCAGTTATTGTTGTCAATGAGTACTTCATGAGTTCACGAACCTCTTCCATTTTGGATGTTTTATTATGTCTAGTTAAATAACCTTTCTTTTAATTCACAATGGTATGGCGGCAAATGAAGCACTGTTATCCTACGATTATTGGCTATTTCATCAATAACAAACTTTTTAAATTGTAGCTCGTGATCTGAAGCCACCTTTAAAAGTTCTTTTTTCAACATATTATCTTCAAATGGTATATCTTTTACGATTAACCAGTTTCTAATATCAGCTTTTCTCCAAGAGGTAGATGGAATATTTTCTGTTAATCGCGAATGATAAGTGGCATTGCCCATAACGATTACAGCATTATTTGGAATTATTTCGACCATTTGTGTAAAATACTCTTCAAAAACATCTCCAGTCATTTCTTCATGATAGTCTTTGGTTGATGTTGACTGAAACTCCAGTAAACAACCTTCAACGAACCCTTGATTGCATCCAATATGCGTTATTATTAGTCGGCGATCTTTACCGATAGGAGTTTTCAGTCCAGTAGATAAACCTTCTATAAAAGCTTGACGGCTGGTTTGAATACTTTTGTCCTGTCATATTTTTTTTACTGAATGTCCTTCATTGAGCCATGTCTCATCTAGATAATAGATTTGTCTACCCTCCTGTCTGTATTTTCGGTTATCTCGTAAATACTGGCGTCTCCAACATATTATTTCTTCGTTGCCGATTAGCACTGATTTGTGACTTTGCTTCTCCCAAGTAAAATTTAATTTGTGTAATATTTTCCACAAAATTTCTCGCCCTATTTCAGACAAATTCTCGTCCTCCTTCACCATTCTTAGAATTTTGTCAAGGGTTGGGATCTCTTTTTTAAAATATAATTCATGTACTTTTCGTCTCATTGTACTTTGCATATGTTCATCAAGGTCAAATGGTTTTCTTCCAGTTTACTTCTTAGGTGGAGATATATTTCCATTTTTTCTCTCTCTTAGAAGCCTGTAAATAGTAGATTCACTAACTCCTGTCATATTGGAACATGTCGAAACTATATTTCTAACAGTAGCAGCCGGCATTTGATGTACAACAGCATCATGCACATTTAACACTACAGTCTTCGTTTGTAAGCTAAGCACGCTCTTACACTTTACTGGGGTGAAACTTGAAGACATTTTCCACAACACAGTTAACACTTATGGAACATAAGCGACTCTAAGCAAAACAAATTATACAAATTTGGGCGAGACCAAATTTCACCGTATATACCTGCAAAATGTCTAAGTAGTCATTGAGATAATCCCTAGTAGGACCCTATTGTGATGTTGGCGAGAAATGTTATTATCAACATTTCGAAAATCAGAAAGTAATTATCTGGAGAATGAATTGATAAATGGTTTGTTAATATGTCTTCCAAGAATTGACCTGCGCCAAATTCTCAAGATAATGAAATATTCAGTCAGAATAGTTGCGTTACAAGATTATTTCAAAAATAATTTATTGTTTTAACTGTATGTACTCTACAAATGTATGAAGCTCAGTTAGTTGTTTTAACTAACCGAATTTACATTTATATTACCTTTACATATCAGATCGGGTATAAAATTAAATAGTAAATAAATTCCTTAGATGAACTGGGACGCTTATGGTTTACTACCTGACTAGCATCTGTGACCTTTTCGCGTGCTGTCAGACAATAAGAAACAAACTATGAGTAAACATCTCTCATTTTAAAAATTGATTGCTCAATCACTCGTTAACCAATTTTAAAAAATTTTGCACTGAACGATAGGTAAAGGCCGGTTCTTTCAAACTATACTGGGTGTTCCATTAACAAAAGTCAACAAAAAAATTGTCAAACCTCCGCCATTTTCTGTTGTGACGTAGGCAAGACGAATAAATTTTTTTAACTTCTTTAAACAAAACTTGTGCGAAAATGGAACATTTTAGTGCTATTTCATACCGTTTAGAAGTTATGGACAGTTAAAATGAGGGGAAATAAAGATGGACACCCGGTATTTAATTTTTTGTCATTATATTATCCTTGTAATGAGACCGCCAGGTCTGTTTGGACATAAATAAATAAATAAATGAGACTTCCGCAACGCAAACTGATAGTTGATATAGGGACTCCTTGTTATTTATAAATAATAAAATACATATTTCAGGACTTTTAGTACATTAGCACATCTGATGTGTAAGAAATACACCCAAAAAAAAGAAAGAAAATTATGAAAATAAAAAAAAACTATAAGCAGCTTACAAATGAAATCCCAACAAAAAACATTTCCATATAAAATATTGAAAAGACGAAACCATATGGCTCGCACAAAAATGTTTCAAATCTTATGTAGATCCAAGCTTTTAACTTCACACGTCGTAACTCTACAAGCCCTAACTTCACTAAGTCGACACCTTAGTCAAAATGCGTAGATCGGTCTTTCGCATTTCCGTTCATCACTGTTCTGTTATACAATAGTTCTTGTAGTAACGAAACGGCCAAGTCACGCATTTTGACTTAGGTGTAGAGTTTGTGAAGTTAGGGCTTGTAGAGTTAGGGCGTATATAGTTAGAAGCTTGGCTGTACATGACATCTAATAAATTTTTGATAGCGCGATCCATATGGTCTCGTTTTGGCAACATATTATATGAAAATGTTTTTGGTGGGATAGTACTGATCCTCAATACAAACTAATTTGCAACAAATCAAGTATAGTGACCTATGTTTCTCTTATGTCTTAGAATAGAATATGCTCAAATACAAATGAAAGCTTTATAATTATCACAATGATTAAGTCGGAATATAAAGATTTCTATATTACTTAAACATAATTATAATAATTGAGTTTCTTAATAATTTAACAAAAATTCTATATTTTTTTAAAATCTACATATTAATATAGTATTTGATACATTTTCAAGAGACTAATTTACAACGATATACAAACATTTAGCTCCATTAGAATAGTGAACATATCTCCGTATACAGTACAAGGTCGAGAGGAAACGAGAGAACGTTATTTGATCGGTTATTTGTCTGCATGAATTTATGCACGTAGACAACGATCTCTGGAGTTTTTGCGCCCTTATACTTATTCTGGAGGTGTGATAGACTTTTCAAGTTAGTCTGCCTTTATGAATACTGTTATAAAACGAGCTTATTCATTCCACACCTTTATTACCTACCACCTCGTTAGATAAGTTTTGTAACTCTCTTTGTACCCAGATGTATGTTTGGCAGGCCCTGGTACTTAGTCTAAAGTTCTTATATGTTGAAAGTTATAATTTTAATGGCTTGGAGAAAGCTCTAATGTATCTTAAGGAGTTTGCCTCCAATATATTGAGAATTATTTACTCACCTATGAGATAAAATGAACCGACAATAAGTAGGTACTTTCTTAAATCCATGGCGTGAAGTCAAGTACTAATTTTGTAAAATAAAGTGATATATTGTTGGCATTCTATTTTTATTATTCATAAAAATTTATTTTTATTATGATTAGTCCACCTACAAAATCTTTTGTTTCCTAGATCAACACTGAAATTGAATTTTGATAAAACTCACTTGTTATAATATTTCATCATAGTTCGGTAATTTCGTGTCTTATAAGTTGAAATTATATGAAAAACTTGTTTAGTAATATGTATGATGAAAAACTTTGCAAAATAGTCCTATAGTGTTCGGAAACGTATATTATTTAGAATGATTAACTTATTTCTGCAAATAATAAAAATTTAGTATACAAAAATTATATTTAGATTTGAAATTCGTACCAAAACGCTTGAAAGTGTCATGACGTCGTCAGTAACGTCACGGTTATGTAAACGAAACGTAAACACAGGATATTCCTTAGATTCTCATTGATTAATTTCGGGATATAATTTCCAAAGTGTACATGTGGTGTCCGGACCCTGGTTTTGATAACACATAAATAAAAACTCCTGAAAATTTCTTTGTGTTCGTTACACAAAAGAAAACAAGATAAGACAAGTGGCTCAATCTTTCAAAGCGAGATTCAACAGCGATCTTGCCTAGTACTCACCTTTATTTTTGTGAAGATCATGTCTCGACGTGAGTATTTAATATACTTCATAGATTCTGAAATAGTGTGTTTCTTGTTTGATGCCTACATTTAATATAAAAACAATCTCTTTTAAGGTTAGGTTTCACCTTGCACAACGGTTATCTTCTTCTTCTTAATCCTCCGTCTACAAACATCGAAGGTTAACGATCATACTTGCCAATGTAGCCTTGGAAACTGCTGATCTAAATATGTTTATTGATGAGCAACCATAGCAACGTCTTAGGTCTTTGAGCCACGAATTCTGTCTACGACGCACTTACCATGAATCTTTCCCACTATGATAATCCTCAGTATTTCGTACTTTCACCCTCTCCTTAAGTAGCCAGTATATAGAGTTTTTCACTCTTTAATGCGGCATTACAGTTCTTTTGTTTTATGCATGCGTTTAAGTACTTCAGTTTTAATTATTCTTTCTAACCATGATGTGCGCAACATTATTTTGTGCAAATACATCTCAAAAGCGTCGATTTTACTTTCCATGCTAGGATCAAGCGTCCAACTTTCACATTAATATAGTAAAATGGAGAATAAGCACCTTATCATACGTTGACGAAGTTCCAAGCCAAGATTCGATTTTATTAATAATGATCCATATTTGTATAGGCCCTTCTAGCTTGATGAATTATTGCTTTAAATTCCGTTCTTGGGCCGTTTTGTTTATTCAAAATAGCACCTTAATATTTAAACAACGACATCAAATCAATGATTTTCCCTTTTATTGTTATCGTAACGTTTTGGTGTTTTTTTGCGAACACGTGCATTTTTGTTCTAGATATATTTACATGCAGACCAAAACTTTCGCTATAAGCAACTATATTACTTATAATCTGTTGTAAGTTGGCTTCAGTATCAGCCAAGATAACCGTATCGTCTGCATATCTAATATTATTTATTAGTACCCCTTTAATTTGGATTCTTGCTGTGATGTTGTACAGACCTCTCTTTCTATCGCTATGGATTCTGATGTTGTTATTGCAATTTTCACTTGGTTTGGTTGGTTTCAGTATAGCTTAGACACAATTCCAATATCAATTAACTTTAACAAACCCAGTTCTTCTTCAATTAGTTTCTCATGTTATACACAGTCGAACGCTTAGAGGTTAGCTATGAAGCAAGCAAATACGTATATATTGATACCTGTAAGTTAACACACTCAAGGAGAAAAGTGTTAAAAATCGCGTTTTTTATAAATTATGGTGTTTATAATTTTTAGAAAGAATTTTTTTTTTTGGTAATTTTAGGCAATCCGAAGAAATTCTGCCACTGCTATAGATACTATTGAAAAACGATGTTAGTGATCTCAACCCTTCTCCGTTTTGATCTGCTAACAGTTTAATGACCTTGGCATGGATTTTGCCCGGTCCTGTTTTCTGACTCTTAATTGCGTAAATTACTTCGCTTTGGTGATGACTGTTGTCTTAATAGGTATTTATTTATAATTTCAGAAGTCAAATGGTATCGATAACATAGATCCGCATGAAACCCTGGTATAAGCCCACATTACATCAATGTCAATCAGATAGGGGAAAAAGAACATTCGATTCTTCTGAATGGTCATATATTCTCAAAAAAAATCAGAGGAAGACATTGATTGAAGAATGTAAAAGTATTTAATAATAATAATGAATAATAAATTTTATTGTTCCTTTGTATACATATAATACATGAACAAGAGAGCCAGCTGGTACTACATAAGATATTCTACAATAAGCAACCCTGAGTTTGAGCATATAGGTACTGAACGATTGCTCTGTAATTTTGTATAAACATACCCACGTAGTCATATATATGTACAACACGTACGTATACAAATCATTTTTGGCTCATTATTCATTGATTATGAATGATCTGATTTTCATTGCCTCGTTCATAAATCGATATAATTCCTTCAGTTGCTTTCTATCTGTTGAGGTAAGTAGTGAGTCTAAGTCATCTGAATGGCCTTGGGGTTTAATAAAGTGAGCTCTTATGCTCTGATACATTATGTAAAAGTATTTAGAAGAAAGAACTTCAATTTCCATTTAATATTCGGTATCAACAAAATTGAATCATAAATAAAATCACAGAGAATCAGTTGTTTGTTTACTTGTTTAGTCAAAAATGACGTCATTTGCGCTGATTATTATTCAACATTTGAAAGAGGACTATCGTACTTTGTAGTTTTATTTTATTAAAATGAATATCAATCCCGTTCTTAATTAAAAAATAAATGCGTGTTTACGATTCCACGGTTCAAGTTTAGTTAGGTAAATACATTATTTTAGTAATTTTAGATACTGTCGTCATGCTTTTCCAAGCACTTTTTTCGCATGAGTTATCCTTAGTATAAAACGGTAGAAACATATAAGTTTTTTTTTTTTTGCGAAGATGTGCTTCGACCGCTAAGGGTCATTAGCACTTACAATATCATTTAACTACATAGTAAATTACAGCATTACATTCACTAAATATTCACTAAAACATTCACTAAGTATTCACTAGATATAATTATAGAGTTTTATATCTTTTAGGTACTGTATTGTTTTTTGTATTTGGTCCACAGTTTTTAGATTTTCACTAACATCTGTGGAGATTTTGTTCTCTTGTCTTTCCTCTTCGAATTCTGTACAATCAACAAGGATGTGTTTAATAGACAGTCTTACGTTGCACTTGTTACATTTGGGGGGTTCTTCTTTAGATATTCTATAGCCGTGCGTTGAACGAGTGTGGCCAAGTCTTAGTCTTGATATTTTAATTTGTTCTAACCGGCTGGGTGTTAATGTTAGTCGGTCTGCAAATTGCGATTCAATGCTCTTGAGGCTATTTTGATCATTATGCCATTCTGTTTGCATCTTTTTCTTAATTAACTTCTTGAGGTAGTTGTCGATATCACTGTGAGTATAAATTTGAGACATTGCGGTTTCTAACGATGTTGCTTCTTGGGCAGCTTTATCAGCTGACTCGTTGCCGTCGATTCCTACGTGTGAGGGGACGTAGATAAGTGTGACCTTTACTTCTAGCGTAAATAATTGGTGGAGGAGTTGTTGGATTTGTTGCACTAAAGGGTTGCTTGCTCACATTTGTCGAATCGCTTCTATGGCACTTAGTGAGTCAGAGCAGATTGCATATTTTGGTTTTGGGTTACTTATTACGTAAACTAAAGCTTGATGGATAGCGAAGACTTCTCCTGTATAGACACTACACTCCTCTGGTAGCCTGAATTTTTGTGTATTAGTTGCTGTAACTACTGATGAGCCTACTGATCGATTTGATTCATTTTTTGAAGCATCAGTGAATAAAACTTCTGACGGTTTGTAAATTCCACATATTCTATTGAATTCATTTTTCAGTAGAGAAGGATGTGTTTCTTTTTTATTGAATTTGGAAAGTTCTGTGTTCACGGAGATAGGTGAGAGAATCCAGGGGGCAAAATTATAGCTGTTTATAGGAATTATTTCAGGAAAACTGTAGTTGATTTCTGCCATATACGTTTTAACTGTGTTGTAAAAAGGTGGTGTAATATTGATATTTGCGGGAAAAGCTGTTTGCACTGATCCAGTGTGAATTTTTTTGTGGTAAGGGTGGTTAGGAAGAGCCAACATTTTTGTCGAGTAGGATAAAGATAAATGTTGAACTCTATATGTAAATGGCATCTCTCCAAGAAGTTTATAGAGAGTGTCTGTGGGGGTTGTTGGGAACGCACCAATTATTATTCTAAGTGCTTTATTTGAAATTATTTCCACAGTTTTTATATAACTTTTTTTAGCGGTTTGGAAAGCCATGGCTCCATATTCTATTTTAGATCTAATGGTACTTTTGTAAATGTTAAGTAAACTGTTTGTATCTGCTCCCCATTTTTGATGTGATAGGATTTTTAATATGTTTAAGCTTTGCGTACTGTTTCGTTTAAGATAGTCAAAGTGTTTTTTCCAGTTAAGTTTATCATCAAAAATTATTCCCAAAAATTTGATATCTTTCGTGAAACTGAGTTTGGTGGTTCCTATGGTCAGTTCCGGGTATTCTTTCTGGGCTCTTCGTGCAAATAAGACACATTTCGTTTTCTCGTGAGATATTTTGAAGCCAGACTTGTTTTTCCATTCATAAATTTTGTTTAATCCATTTTGAATTAGGGATTGCAATGTTTTAATATTTTTACCTTTTCCGTATATTACAATATCGTCAGCATATAAGCTTACACGTAGTGGAGATGTGATACAAGAGGTGAAGTCATTTATGGCGACAAGAAATAATGTTGTGCTTAAGGAAGATCCTTGGGGAATTCCATTCTCTATTTTTCTTTTGGTAGATAATTCTCCATTTGTTTTGACTACAAAATTACGTTGTGTCAAGAATTTTTCGATAAATGCTGTTATATTTCCATTAATGTTCCAATCTACCAGTGTTTGAAGAATTTTATGTTGCCATGTTAAGTTGTAAGCTTTTTCAAGATCCATAAATACCGCTAGCAGTTTCTGACCGTTAGCAAATGCATTGTGTATCTCGGATTCCAGGTTTATAATGCTATCGTTTGCTGACCTGTTTTTTCGAAATCCGTTTTGGTGTATCGATATAAGGTTATGTTTTTCCAGATGCCACATTAACCTGCGGTTTAATATCTTCTCTAAGACTTTGCACATTGTACATGTTAGGGATATTGGTCTGTAAGACGTTACCAAATTCTTTGGTTTGTGTGGCTTGGGTATTGGCACTATGATAGCTTTTGACCATGATTTTGGAAATTTGTGTTCTAAATAAATTTTATTGTATGTCTGTAGCAAATACCTTTTTCCAGTTATTGGGAGGTTTTTTAAAAAAGTGTAGTGGATTTTGTCAGGTCCCGGGCTGGATTTATCGCTGCATTGTTTCAGCACCTCTTCTAATTCTTCACTGTCGATTTGTACATTTAATGGGTGGTTTTGACCTGTAGCATGATTTAATTTTATTCTTTGTTCTGTATCGCGTTTATATTCCCTAAATTCTGGTTCGTAGTTTTCATCGCTTGATATTCTAGAGAATTCTTCTGCAAATCTTTGTGTTATAAGTGCGTTATTAGAGATAATTTCAGTATTGTGGGATAAACTTGTTATTTTATGTTTTGATGAAATTCCTTTTAATTTCTTTATTTTTGACCATATCTCGGAGTTTGAAGTATTTGGAGTGATTGTTGAGACAAATGATTTCCAGGAGTCCTTTTTAGCTTGCTTAGTGACGTATCTTGCTCTTGCTCTGAGTCTTTTAAACTCAACTAAGTTAGTTTGGTTTTTGTTCTTTTTTAACTTATATAACGCTCTTTTGCTCGCTTTAATAGCTTCATCGCATTGTGGTGTCCACCAAGGTACTGAATTTTTGTTTTTAATGGTTTTACATACCCAATATGTATTTCTGCAGCTTGTATAATGGTATCGGTAAGTACATTCGTTATTTCGTCAATGTTATCTTCAATCTGATCAAATTCTGGAATATTTCTTTCTATGTACTCAGTAAACTTAAACCAATTTGCTCGTCTCAAATTCCATTTTTCCATTGAGTTAAGATGATCGTTCTTGTCTTTTCTGGAATGAAATTCTATGCTTAAAGGTAGGTGGTCGCTTCCATATAAGTATGAGTTTGGCTGCCAACTCAGGTTTGGTGCAATTTGTGCGTCACAAATAGTTAGGTCAATAGGAGATAATTCTCCTAATAGTGGATTAAATCTTGTACCCGCTCCAGAGTTTATTATTATAAGACTGTTTGTGTTTGTAAATTTTTCTATTTCTCTCCCTCTTTTGTCTGTAGTCTTGGATCCCCACGCTGTATTGTGTGAATTGAAATCCCCTACTATTATTTTTGTGCCATTTACTTGGTTGGTTATTTCTTGTAAGCTTTGTGAAGTGAATTTTTTGTTGGATGGAATATAAATATTAATAATGTTCAAATTCTTCTCATAGTATTGTATGTTAATTGCAACTACCTCTAGTTCTGATGTAATTTGTATATTTTTCCATGTAAAATTATTTTTTATATAAATAGCCACTCCTCCACTAGCTCTGTCAGACTCTCTATTTTTGTGGACGCATTCGTAACCTCTTAGTGAGTAGTATTTGTTATCTTTGAAGTTAGTTTCTTGTATGCAGATCACATCTTCTGTAGTTTTTGATATTAAGAGTTTTAATTTTTCCAGATGGGCTATTAGCCTATTTATATTCCATTGGAGTAAGAAAGTATTAGTGTTGACTTAGTTGAGAAGTGGATGAATCGTAACTATCTTCAACTTCTTCATTTGTTGATATCGAGACTGAATTCAGTTGCTTACGTATCTTGGATTGGATTCTTGTGCATCGGGATTTCATCGCCCTGTGTTGTATAAATGGGTAAATGTTGTGGAGAAGGGCGAGTAGTTCAGGAATATTATCTGTGTATTGTTGGGCTATACTTAAGGGGTCAGTTGTGCCAAATGCGTTATCCATAAAGTCGGAGAGTTCTTCAAATGTAAGGAGTTGTTGAGGTGATTCATTGTAGAATTTTTTTACAGGTTCCAGATCTTCGGCATTTGGATTTTGTTTGGTTGCGGAGGGGCATTGTTTGGATTTTTTCCTTTTGGTCTTTTGATCTGTTGTATTACTTGCCACTTCCACAGGATCTTTTTCGGATGTAAGGTCGCTGGAACTAGCTGTTAGATATTGCCGTGGTCGTTTAAAGGTATTTGATGGAGGAGTATCATTCGTCTCGTCAATTCGGCTAAGATCTTCTACGGAGGTTTCTACTGATATTGGTTCAACTGGCATTGTAATATTTTCTTGGTAGTTGGATGAGTTTGGTGCTTGATTTGGACAAAGCTTGGCAACATGTCCTGGGGTTTTGCAAAGGAAACATGTTATTCCGTCGAATGATAGAAATACTCTATATGTTGTATCTTCAAATGTAATGACCAATGAGGGAGGTAGACTTATGTCATCGTTTGGTACTACATAGATTTGACGTCGAAAACTTAGGATGTGTGCGTATTCGTTTCCTGACAGACTTGCCCGGAGGAATGCCATTGGTGATACTTTTGAAAAACCTATTTTTAGGATTTCTGCTTCTAGTATGTCATGTGGTATTGATGGACAGACGTTTGATAGGATGATTCGCTTTGCTGGAGTAATGAGTCGTCGAACTCCTACTTGGTGCTGTTTTATATTTAAAGTTCGATACTTTTCAGTTATATCTTGGGCAGCTTCGACAGTCGACAAGTACATACATATTCTATTATTTGACATTCTAGAGGCAAACAGTATATTTTTGGAGCCAACAATACTTGCTACGGCTTCCACATAGTCTCCGAGAGTGAGATTGTCATTAACATTTAATACGATCGCTTGTTCTTTTTTTGGAAACATATCAGAGTTAACAACTTGAGAATATTGACGTTGACTAGTTGTTGTAGAATTTGATGCGCCCCCGTAGTCGGAAGCCATCACTGTGTGGGTTTTTTCAGAAATTTTTAATTTGGGTATGGCAACGGTACTTTTATGTGGGAAGAATATATCGATATTCTATCATATTATTTTAATAAATTCCCAGATACTTTAATATTGGAATCGATTCTCTCACCTGTTTTTACACTAATTACTTTGATTAGATTTTAAGTATACACACTATTGCTGAACTCGTTTTCGGAACGACCACTCGTTTCGATGATTCGAGTTTAACTGTAAACCGTTAATGACATATAAGTTTTGTTCAATAGAAAAGTACCTTAATCCTTGCCAAAATCTAAAATAGTTATTGATAAGGTGATCAGTATTATAAATTTTAATACTGGACATTTAAATCTTTCTTCAATAATAAATAACTAATAAGTTGTAAACAAACATGTAATTAATAATAATATGGAAATAAACATAATCAAATATTCAATTATTCTACTAATGCATCGACCTATCTACTCCCACTTCAAAACATATTATAGTTATTTTGCTAAACTCCTGTAATACAGTCTGTTATTTTCTGGTATCATTCAGAAATAAACTCCAAGCTGATGAACCTGCTAATTTACGCCATAAAAAATATAAGTAAGTGCTGCGCGCAGCCCTTTCAGGCCTATAGCTTGGATGTTATTTCCTTCCACTCTTTCCTGTCCTTTACTATCGTTTGCCAGTCGTGGATTTCTCTCTTTCTAACATCTTGTATTAATGAAATTAACTGTCTCGACCCTTACTTGGTAGAATCTACTCATATTAGTATTTTAAATGAAACTCACGGTTTCTAGTTAATTCCACAATATAATTAAAATTGTTGAAAATTCTAAAAAATTGACAATTGTTTCGATAAATCAATATCAACAATTTTAATTATATTGTGGAATTAACTAGAAACCGTGAGTTTCTTTTAAAATACTAATCTTCTGCGTAACAAACTATTTTGGTCTACCTTTTTTCACGTTCCCATTTGTTCATAATTTTTTGTTGTTCTAAAATGTGGTATTATCTGTATGTGCACCAGCCACTCTATCCTTCTGGATCTTATTATTATACTTAGTTCTGCTTCTCCAAATAAATTTCGTATTTCGTTATTCATTCTTGTTAGCCATAATTCTCCTTCTTTTTGCCCCCTAATATCATATCCTCCTGAGAACTTTCCTTTCCCATATATCTTATTAATAAGAACTATTTTTAATAATAGTCTTGGCTCACATGTTTGATTAAACAAATATTTTAGTAAATCGTCCCTTTTATATAATAGTTTTTGAAATGTTTTTAAAATTAGTGACTGTTTTTTAACTACATACTTTGCTTTAATTTTGTATGAATCTTCGAAGTGTAATAACTTATGGTACACCCTTACCATGGGGCTCTGAGGTGGTTTTGTTATCGAACTGGTAGCGCTGTTCTCGTATTAAAGATTTGTACCAACTGACACAACTGTATCTTTCATTATTCATCTCTGGTACACACAGCTGACCTCACTTGTTTATTTACTCGATGTTAAAAACGACGTAATCTATAAAAAGTGGTATTAACGTAAGTGAGTTGAAAAAGTTAACTGCATTCAACAAAAAGGAATTGGATATAAACCCAAAAAGTCAAAAACCTTTTCATGAAGCGACTTATGCAGATTTTTGTGCGAAGCACCTGACGAAATACACCGAATCAAGGTAAATTTTACATCCTGATTATTATCAATATGGTAGTTTAATAGAGATTTTTTTATTATAGGTAGTTCTAATTACTGGATTTGCTGGTGCCTGTATGCGTGACGAATTGGTAGCTTGGTAGCGCTTGTAATGCACCACAATGCTCCACCAAAATAATACTTTGCACCCCTCCCCTCAGTTAGTAGTATAGTATAATTCAGAGTGGAGTTGCCCCCCCCCCAATAATAATTTTCAATAAAAACAAGTGGCATCGGAATCCACTTCTAATGCACTCATATGCACCACAAGAAAAAGAAAATCCCCTCTCCCCATACTTAGTTAAACATCAATATATAGAGTGAAGTTGCCCCCCCCCAATGATAATTTTCAATAAAAACGAGTGGTATCGGAATCTACTTCTAATGCACTCAAATGCACCACCAAGAAAAAGAAAATCTCTAATTCCCTTACTTAGTTAAACCTCAATATATAGAGTGAAGTTGGACTCCCCAATTATAATTTTCAAAAAAAACAAGTGGAGTCGGAATCCACTTCTAATGCACTCATATGCACCACAAGAAAAAGAAAATCCCTTCTCCTCATACTTAGTTAAACCTCAATATATAGAGTGAAGTTGCCCCCCCCAATGATAATTTCCAATAAAAACGAGTGGTATCGGAATCTACTTCTAATGCACTCAAATGCACCACCAAGAAAAAGTAAATCTCTCCTCCCCTTACTTAGTTAAACCTCAATATATAGAGTGAAGCTGGACTCCCCAATGATAATTTTCAATAAAAACAAGTGGCATCGGAATCTACTTCTAATGCACTCAAATGCACCATCAAGAAAAAGAAAATCCCTCCCCCCTTACTTAGTTGAACGTCAATATACAGAGCGAAGTTGTACCACGTGAGACCATGATGAATTACTAGATTCAAGGGATAATACGTTAAACCTCTTAATTGTGCAGAAGATACATGAAAAATATTAATATTTAATCTTTATTTGTGATTATTTGTATATGTACATTTATCTTGACTGTCTTTTGTATATGAACATTTATAAGTTGTTCTTTTTCCTTGAATATAACATTAAATTCAAAGCTTTACATACAACTCAAATTAACAAAGCACAGATATTTTCTCAAAATTAGAAACTTCTTTCTGGTAGCTACAAGAACAAACTAAATAAGATCAATGTATTTTTCCTTTAATTAGTTAGACGTAAGTAATCAAAATTATCGATCATTCCAATGATAGTTAATTCTATGAGAACAAACTGTGTTGGCAGCAGTAAGTTGGCGTTCCGACACGAGCCAAAACTCGTTTTGCGTTTTGAAAAATGAGATAAGAGATATTAAGACAGAGACAAAGGAGGCGGCACGGTGAGCACGCTCACAAAGAAGATAAAAGGATTCTTAAAATGGTGCATTGGAACGAATGGGTTAGGTCACTGGTTAATTTCACTAACTTTTATAAAAATTTCAAGAAAATACATTCTCTCTACTATTTTTTGTGGGGTATGTGATACGCTCTACAGAGTTACAAGCCAAGTAGTTCACATATATTATAATGACTTCCGTAACTCCGGGTGACTTTGCCCCGCAAGAGTGAACTCGGCCCATTTCGGGAAAAAAGCATTTTTAGTAACAGAGCATTATACATATAAAATTATCAATAAGTTTTATTATGTGCCACTTTAAGCAAGTCTACGCTAGGGAAATTACCATAATTGAAGGTAGTAACAGTTTTATTTTTTTCAAAAAAAAAATGATTTTCTGAGATTTAGTGACTGTAAAAATTGATTCGCAACCAATGCTACGGTAAAGCGTAATATAAGTTGCATAGTTACATGATGGAAACATACCTGTGCCTAGCCTAATTAGAAACATAGAAATGGAGTCGATCGGGTGTTATTGTCAAATCCTGCAGAATTTAATTGTTTTGGGAGGCTTTGGTCGACAAGGGTAGACAATGGTCCAAGTGGTGCACGGTACAATAGATCGAAAAGCGGATGGTTCGACAAATCTTGTTTCGAAGACTGGTTTACTTCACTGCTATTGTCAACAATAAAACGCATTCCTGGACTAAAGTACTAATTAGTGACAATCTGTCATCCCATTTATCCTTAAAAGTTTTACAACCGTGTGACGCCGAAAACATTAAATTCGTGCATCTTCCTCCCAACTCTACTCACCTAACGCAGCCGTTAGATGTCGCCTACTTCAGACGCGGAACGTTAACAGCACTTTAATCCCGAAAAGTACATTTCCCTTTCTATTAAAAAAACTGATTGAAGCACTCAATGTAAACGACGCTAAAAGTTAAGGAAGTGGCTTTAGAAAATGTGGCATATTTTCACTAGACATAAAGGAAGTATTAACCAGAATTCAAAATTATAAAAATAATGATGAGCAAGTATCCTCGAGAGTAAGTGATGCTGTTTCAAATTTTTTTGCAGAAAAGGGGTGACTACATTTCACTGATGGCGTTGTTAAAAAAGAAAAAAATATAGAAATTGCCGCAGGAAAAAGTGTATATGCTGAAAATCTTAAAAGCCAACAATAGGCTGCAGCTGCATCAAAAGTTGCTAAGAGGAACCAAGCTTTGAAAAAATGGCACTGAAAGAAAATATAAAACAAAAACTGAAATAGCAGCCAAAAATAAAATCAAAGAAAAAAATGAAAAGACGAGAAAGAAAACTGAAAAGGGTGAATCTAGTAATCAAGCGAATGGCGAAAAAGAGAAAGAAAATTTAAAACCAAGTAAGGTTCTCGGTGAGTTTAATAAAGAAGTTGTTCCGGACACTGCGTCAAAATGGAACCGCACAATCCACCGTTGAGCAGTACGGTGTAGTGGACTGCAGCAAAAAAATTGAACGTTCAAATAAAAGAAAACATTTTCAGGATATTGCAGACACCACGTCTGATTTTGAATCTATTATGAGCTACAGGGATGATGCAGAAGACCTTTGCATTGGAGACTTCGTAATTGCATGCCACAATTTAAACGGCTCTTATCCAGCAAAGTTCGAAGGCTATGTAAGGGGTGATAACTGTTATGATTGGGTGCGCTTGATGGTACTGAAAAAACTACTATTAAATTGAAAAAACACATTTTTAACTTATTAAGACTACCGATATTTGCATTTAAACTTCAAAAGTGAGTCAAAGTTATGGTGAATAATAAAGTCTTTGATGCATACAAATCCTTTCTGCCCCATTTCTGTTTATTATAAAATATAAATCACAAAGAAGTACTGAAAAATTATCATTTAAAAAGTCCGTATAAAAGTATTGTCGAAATTCTTTTTGTTGTTAATTTCGCAATGCTATTCTCTATATTCACGCAGATCTTGAGTAGCTTTTACAATCGGGAATCAAAAGTCTGTATAATAAATACTTTGTTGTCCATATTGTCTATTGAATTGGTACGTTACGATAAATTAGAGCTAGGCATGATCTTCAGTTGACGACTGTGGTCGGGAAAACTATCCATGACTAAAAGCACTGATCTATGTTAATATAGACCTAAGTCATGTTCTACTTTCGACTCAAAACATCCTCATTGCCGATATGCGTAATAATGAGCCTACGTTTTTTTAAAGAGAGAGCTAGTAGGTAGGTAGCTTCTTAAAAGCTATGGATATTCAAATCTTGTCACCTGGCACCTTTGTTTCGCCAAAATAATACTTAAACTTGTTTCCTTCGTAAAGGAAGTATTGTATCTGTTTATTCGACAATCGATAATTTCATTTACTTGAAGGAAAGTACTGTTCCTGCTTATTTTTATGTAACAAAAGTTGTTAATCTTGAAGGCTTTCTTAAAATGTTGTTCTTGATTTTTGGTAACAAAAGATAAGCTTTTATGGCTTTTGGTAATTTGGCTACCGAGTGCATTTCATAGCAATAGTAGTAAAAAATCTCAAGAGAGTGCAGCGTTTTTAACATATATTTTAACTTTATGTAGTATAAAACAAAGTTGCTTTCCGCATCTGTCTCTTTTTATGCGATTTTCACTTTTAATTGTTTTTCTGTAGCAACGTATCATTATTAATTTTCCGCCCAACTCTAAGACGCGAGAAATGTATTGGTTTATCCTGCTTTTAAGCGAGAAAAAGACGAAAAGCGGGTTGCATGCCGTCGTCGTCGTTGTCGTCGTCTTAGTCGTTGTTGTCGTCCGGAGTGTATACAAATCACCAATTTTATTATTCAGAGCATCTCACAGTTGAAGCCTATTGATAGATTTGTTAGCACGATACAGCCTCCGGAGTGTGTATATATGTGACCAATTTTATGATTGGGTATTATTCACGTGTTACATATGTCAAATTTTAGACGAAATACCAAACATACAAGCAGAAAACGTTGATGAATGATGAAAACTGAGGAGAATGAAAAATCGGATTATCTGATGGAAGAGAAATTAACAGATTGAATAGAAATAGAGTATTCTTCTTATAAATGTCACCCGTGTGAACACGGTACGACTCGCTACTTTTATCATAAACAAAAAAGAAACACGAAACTTCTAATTCACACAATTAGGATTAACAGCATTTTTGGACGAATTTAATTTTTTTTTGTGAATTTGTGAGTGCCAAGCTCCACTCCAATGTCTAGTGTGCTTCTTATTGTTTCCTCAAATACAATTAAAGTTAAGCCCAGATAAAGGTATTTTTGTTAAGGTAAGCCCACGAAACTGGCAGAATAACATTGAACATTCTTGATTCCTTTAATTCAAGGTGTTTAAGATACAAAAATTTGAAAAATACAAACACACAAAAGTTTCTAACTAAGTATGTATTGGTTATTAAGCAAAAATTATATTCAGATATTTAGATTGTTTATCCTAAATGGACTCGCCTTTCTAAAAGTCGAGTTAGGAGTTTTACAAATAACGTATCGTGTTTAGTTTTCTTTAAATATGACTGTAACTAATATTCTATATAGTTAGTCGTTGCGAAGTTGTCCTAGAAAGACTTACAAATTACGGCTCGAAGTAAATAAAACTATTTAGACTTTTTATCTGTGTTTCACTGAGATCCATTATACCTTTTATTAGTGTGTATTGATATTTATAATTTTATTGCCTTTGTTAATATACGCGATTATTTAAAATTTTAAAATGTCTCTTTTGTCGGAATTGACCACTGTCCTTTTTCTGAAGAGATTGAACGTGTTTTTAATCCCGGCGTGGAGCCTCGAGCTCGAGAAAACTATCGAGCATCATCGAGTAGGCTGCGGTAAGCAACGGCGGGCGTGGAGGCGGTTTTCGAGTAGTTGTTGAAGTCACACGAACGACATCGCGGACGCCTGGGACAAGACACACTTCCACGTTCTCACGGCCTCCTCTCGCTCACTCAAATCTTATCATCTCACTCCTCCTCATTCCTTAGTTGTAGTCGGCACAACACCAACACACATACACGCAAACACCAACACAGCCGAGAAGAAATTCACAATAATATACAGTGTGTCTTTTTTGTTACCTTTTGATTGCTTCAATAAAGTTAAAAAAACTGTTTTGTTAATTTTCTTTTTGAATGAAGATTTATAAGATAAGAAACGTTGAAAAAAAATTCTAATTACTTTTGATGATATTCGACCATTCGCGCGAAAGGAACAACAAAAAAAGATTTGCGTACTGTTATAAAAAGTTTAATGTAAGAAAATAGCTATTTGAATTTCTAGGGAAGAAAGTGCCACTTTTCCTCTCGTAGTATGTAGGTTACTGCCTGACATCTAAGGGAGGAAAAGACACTTTACTTCCGTGTAATGCATATGATTTTTCCATCTACCTTAAATTGAACTTTTTTTGAAACTTTATTTACAGCACAAATAACGAATTTAAGGACATAATTAAGTAGGTACACTAATATTGTTTATTAAACGAATTTATTAATATGGTGCTATATAATTAATTACACGTAATCATGTTTATCCAAATTTAGGGATTAAGTATCCCACTAAACAAGAAACATAACAAGTCCTTTTGTGATGTTCTTTTTCAAGACTTTTCGTGAGGTTTATTTAAAACGTTAATAAGATTTCTCCTGGATGTCTAAATGTTATAACAAACTTTATTAACATCCATGTCATGTGATTAAAACATATTTTTGATATACACAATAATACTTGAATTCGCAGTTACATATACATCCTATGAACTTTTTTTTAGCAACTTCCTATAAGAAACTTTCATACGATGTTAACTTGTATACTTCTCACTAATGCTACATACTACAAAAGATTACTATAATATTACAAATTAACATGTTTCTAATATGATTACATTTTGAATTTCTCGAACTAATTGTTCCTGTGATTAAGTGTATACGATGTTAGTTTATAAATCTCTCAGTAATATTTCATATTAAACATCACAGTAACATAATTTGGTGAGCTGTTTGATTGACGTATTCATAAAATTACTAAAAAAGAAAAAAACACAAGACGACTGACGAACGAAACAAAAGACATGGGGGATCGTGGCGTGGTTTTCAGTTTCGTGTTATATTTTATTTGCCGGGGGCACATTTTTTGCAACAAGTACTTAAATAAAGTTGTCTTCGTTTTCGTTTGTTTCTATTTAGCAACAGTTCCTATACTTAGTTATAGTTCTTATTATATTGGACGAACAACAGTTATCGGTAAGTACCTATTCCAAAATCATAATTATTAAAACCTAATACTCATTCAATACTTTAGTCGGCTATTGTAGATTGGAATTCCGGGTGGCGGGATTGTACCCGAAAATTATATAATAGAGTTTAAAAAATAAGGTTTTTTCAACGTTTAAAATATTCTGTTAGTAGGTATATTTTAAAAACGTTTCAGAATATTTCAAATCATAGATATGCATTATACCTACAATGAACTTAATATTGCAATAGGGTAGATATTATTATTAATAATAAAATATGTTTGTAGAGATTTGGATCTACAAGAAAATATGTTTAATGTTCAAGATATTCCAGAAGTTACTTACATAAATAAAATAGTTGGTAATTATGTATAAAAAGGGGTGTACCTATTTCAGCTGATATAGACATTGTATTAAATAGTACAAAGACTATTGAATCAAGAGTTCTAGTTTGTGTATTACTAGCAATGGTAGTAGTCATAGCCATTAATATAGTTTTGCAGGAACGAAAGTTTCAACATTAATACTAAAAATTCTTGTGAACAATTAGAGACTGTTGAGATTTTAAAAACTGAAATTTCTACTAAAAAACTCATTTCCAAAATTTAACTTCATTATCAAGAGTCCTAATTACTATTGCATTTTTAAATATGGTTTTGTAGGAAAAGTAGTAAACTTTTTTGAATTGAATAGAAAGTGTCAAGTTAAGTTTGAAAAATAGTCCAAATTGATTCCAATTTTTTATGAACCATATTCATCTGATAAAATTTATTGTGGCAACGTGATTGAAAGTAATATTTTAGGAACACAACTATTGAATATTCGATTGGATACAATTAATTATAAACGCATTTAACTTGATAATGTGTTCAAATCTTTTTCATAAGTATTTTTTTTTTGTATAAAGTGTATTAATAATGCTTAGTTTTCATTAAATTACTCCATAATGTTAAAATACAAGATGTTCCAGGATAGGAATAACAAGATCAGAATAGTGTATTATTTTATATGAATTATGAAATATGAATTTTCATGGGACACCTGAATTTACCTGGCAAACTGAGTGAGGCACTTAATAGAAGTTAAGCCATGAAAAGTGACTTCTCGAAATAAAATATGTTATTATTCGTTTGAAGAACCCCGCATGTTTCTTATGGAGAATAGGTCCCAGTCGATTGGCTGAAAATCTAGTTTGATGTAGTTTATGATGCTCTGATAAAACACCTTGAAATGTTTCACAGATGAGGATTTTGCAGTGTACGTTATGGAATGGTTGAGACACGCTAAACAGCAACTTTTGCGTGAGAAAAAGTAACTGTAAGTTAACAATGGAATTTTTTTAAACAGATTGGATATCTATTGATTTACCGTGATGTTTCATAAAAAAATTATGATGTAAAATTTTTATTAGTTTTAATATTATTATAAAACTATTCTAATAAATTTTCTGTGAACTAGCTGTAATGTATGTGTATCAGTTAAAATTTATTAATTCAGTTTCAAAGTATAGTACGTTATGGCAACTACAGATTATCATACCCTTTTATATTATTTGCTTTCACTGAATGCATGCAACAGTTGCACACAAATTAAATTTTGTTAAGATGTGTAATATATGACTTTTCACACTTGTTATGTAATATGCCAAGACAATTTTATTTTTTTTAGGTTGGGTTTCTGTTGAAGCTTTGAATGCTTTTATATGGAGTGAAAAATATGCCAGTAAAACATTTTCTGAATAATTATTAATTTGTTGTCACTAGTCCACTGCTTATATTGGGTATACTGGTTTTCATACCCGTCTTTAGATTTTTATGGGAGTAAAGTTAATGCTGCCTTTTAGCTTTTACCTTAATATCAGGTGGAGTATTTGGAAATTCAACATCACTTAAATCGCTCCCCATTCTTCAAAAATTCAATCAAATTTAATAATTTAAGCTAGCCTCTTTGTACTCAAAAGTAAGTATCAGTTTATGTTTACTGTCACTGTCAGTAAGCCACGGCATCCTACGATAGTTTTATTCTTCAGTAAAAAAAACGTATCTAGAAATTATTATTTGACATTTCTATTTAAAAACCTAAAGCTGAAGTAACATTTATATTCAATTTTCACCAGACTGCAGAATATACAAGATGTTCTGGAAATTACGGAAACAATTTCGGTATAATGTATCTCACTAATTTCATCACATATAACATATTTGAAATAATTGGCAGGAAAACTACTTATTCTACTACCACTTTGTGAAATAGGGCTTTACAACTTACGTTTGAGAGATGAAAGTAGCCAAAAACATTCCTCTAGCCTGCAAATACTCTTTCAACCAATAAACGCTTGCAAAACACAAATCCCTTGGGATTTGTTTTTTCAACGATTTGATTGGTATTATCTCGCCTGCAAAGTAAAAGCTATGTTCGTATAAAATATTCGTTGTGTACACCGATCAGTACCGTGCTTAAATGCTACTTAAAAAATATATGCAGCTAATTGTAATATTCCTTAATAGGATTTAAAATTGTTCTTTATTCCAAAACAAAAATAATACCCATTGGTTTTGTTAATATTTTGCACCAACAAGAATTTTTTCATGTAGTTCTTTTACCTAAAAATAAACATAACCTTAAAATACGTAATTATTTAAATTCAAATTTAAACTGTCTAATAGGGAAATGTGTTTCAACCACGAGCTGTGAAGATGATGGTTATTAAACCGTGATGTGTGGGCTACCCGCCAAACACCACAAATGGTCAACCCTTTCACCGTCAATCTTCATTGCAAGAAAGTGTCGGCTAGGTTAGTTGTTTTTAAATTTTTGTTGAAATCAAAAATAAGGATGTCTGAATAGATAAAGCAGAGATTTTTTATGTCTGAACGTTTGTTCATGGCGAAAGGTTCATTGTTAGTGTATACCATTTCCAAGAAATTTCTTTTGAAAGAATTATTTTCACAAGTCAAAACTTTAGCGGCGTCAAATTTGGAATTGTGTCCTGTATCAAGGTGATGAGTAGCTAAAGCACACGATTCGTTTTTTAATTTTATGTCCCTTTTGTGGGATATTTTGCGATCTTTAAGTGGTCTTGACCTTTGACCAATATAAACCTGATTGTGGAAATTGTGAACAAACCTGTTAATTAGACAGCTGTCAAATATTAATGTGCAATTTTAGGTTGTTATTCACTTTAAAATTTTTATAAAAATTTGAGATTTTGATCTGTAGTAGTATAAAAAATATTGTACGTATCACAAGAAGTAAGTAGTTCGTCAGTCTCCAAATGTTACCGCTCCTCATTTCTCGACTGCAAACGTCTTCTTACTTCCCTTGGCGTGTAAATAACTATTTTTCACTACTAGCTTTTAAACCTAACTTCATCAACTTTTGTTGAGGTAGAAAAGTTGTTCATTATCAACTAAAGTAGAAAAATACGTAGCCTGCACGTAGCCTGCTGGATTAGAACTAAATCTCAATCCATTTGACAGAATTTTTATTTACTTATGGTCATATCCACCTACCGATTCAATAATCGAAATCAATTAACTTATCCATATACCTGTGATTTTTTTGGCAATAGTTCCACTTCTTTGGCCTGTGCACTGATTTCAGGAGGAGTACAACCACTAGACTCGACCACCAACAAAACGTTTGTGTTTATATTTGACAGAAGTATGGATGATTTCATTTAGAAGAAAATTTTAAAATCCATATTTTACTACAGTTTTATTAGTTTAAAAAACTAATATATGAAAAAATAAAATGCTAGTAGTGAATAAAATGCTATATGAACCACAGTAGAAAAGTGTGTTAATGGACCTCGACAATAATAACCCACTTTTCTACCTTGGCGTTTAACTACTATTTCCTCCCTAGGGAGGGAAGTGAAACTTTCCTTCCAGATGTGAGGGAGAGTGTGTTCTTTGTACAGGGGTACGAGGAAAAATATATCATATTCACAAACTGTGCCAAGAACGAGATCACACCCTCCATACTGTTGCATATTTAACCCTATAGAGTTTAAATGGAGAAACGTAAAATCAGAATTACGAAAATGTTATGAGTCTTCAAAACTGAGTAAAGAGGTTGAAAAAAATGTAAAAAAGTGATAACAGGAGACAACCAAGAGATTTGGAAAAATTGTGCCGAACATGTTATTAAGAAGGAAGATGAGTATGTGGTTTTACCCTCTGTCCAACCCGTTATAATACCAACAAATGATTATTTTAGTCAGACGAGTCTGACTGTCGTAATGATTGCTTATAAGCTGCTGGGACTAAATTCATGATTTTGTATTTTTCCTTGGTTTCATTCTGTTAAAAGAGCTGTGAAAAAAATAATAACTGTCAAGAAGGTGAATAAAAGCTGTCAAAAAAACTACTTCCCAAATATTTGAATATTCTGTCTGTATTGGGTACAATTCTACATTATTGACATTCCTGGTGGGGATGAAGATAAGGATGAAGATCGAGCGGAACGGGTATTTCTTGTAGGCAACAATATTAAAGAAGCAATATTTACAGAAGAAACAGAACAATCTATAAAAAATATTAATAACCAGTTAGATGATGAAGAAAACTTACTTGATGGGTTCTTCAAACATGAGAACAAATTAGTGTTTTCAAATGAAACTCACGGTCTCTAGTTAATTCCACAATATAATAAAAGTTATTGAAAATTTCAAAAAATTGACAATTGTTTCGATAAATCAATATCATCGTCAGAATTTATCGAAACAATTGTCAATTTTTTAAAATTTTCAATAACTTTTATTATATTGTGGAATTAACTAGAGACCGTGAGTTTCATTCAAAAACACTAAGATGAGCATATTTCACGAAGTAATGGTCGAGACAGTTAATTTCATGAGAACAAATGTCAATTTTTGTTAAACAATATGAATGAAATGGAAAGTCAAATAAGAAAATATAAAAACCATTGAGAAAACTTGGAAGAAGTTTGAATCTGCCGAAATTAGAAATCGAGAGGTTTGACGGCAATGTCAAAAACTGGATAAAATTTTGAGGACAGTTAAAAAAAAGAAATGGAGATGCTGATTTACCAGAGGAAGACAAGTTTAAGTACTTGGTTCAATCAACTGAAGGAGGCTAACTAGCATGAATACTAAGACACAGTTTCCTACATTCAGCAAAGAACTACCAGAACGCCATTCACCAAATGAAAACCAGATGTGCAAGAGATGAGATATTAATTGAAGTTTATGTGAGGGAATTATTATATTTAGTACTAAATCAGCAAATTTCCAAGTATAACAAGAGTAAGCTGGACACTCAACTTAGGGCATTATAAACATCAGGAGTAACTAGCGATAGGTATGCTGCGATGCTTTTATTACTAGTAGAGTCACCATTATCTCCCGAAATTTTAAAAATATGGGAACGTAATTGAGCAAGTATTCGTGTATCTTGTGGTGACTTATTTGAAAGTTTGTTACAACTTTTAAAAGTAGAAGTGGGAGCTGGAGAGCATATAAAAATTGCACAGTCAAGTTTCACAGAGTTGAAAGATTCAGAAAAGAATAAGGAGAGATATACTCTAGAAATTTTGTATACAGGGAATTTTAAAACACAAGGTAAGCAAAATATTAAGCAATCGGATTGTATATTTTGCGAAAATGACTCTCATACTAGTCAAGATTGCATAAGAGCATATAAAAAGAGTTTAGACCTGAAAACAGTAAATATAGCTGTATTTCTTGTCTAAAACAAAATCATGTAGCTAGAACATGCAAATCAGAAGTGAAATGTATTAAATAATCTAGAAAACATCATGCTCTTATCTGTCCTGATTTACATGAAAAAGAAATATCGAAAAAAGAGCATAATACACAGAAGATTGTTAGTGCACTTTGGATTCAGGTTCACAACGATCATATATCGCAACAAAATGCGCGGAGAAAATGAAGCTTAAGTAAATTGGTGAAGAAAATATAATACAGGAAGTGTTTGGTGAAATTCAGAGTACTTCAAAAGTTCATAGGGCAGACATTCAAAATATAGATTAGTCTTTTGGTATGGGTGTATCTTTATTGGAATAGTCAAAAATATGTACTTACATACCATAATTAAATGACAAAAAGATAATTGATCATCTAGGAAATAAAAATATTGTAGAAAATGATACTGTATTCCATAGTTTCGAGATAAATTTATTGATCTGTGTAAATATCTTTGGAAGAATTGTAACGGGAAAATTGGAACATGTTAACGATTTACTTGTTGCTATAGAGACACATTTTGGTTGGACCGTAATGGGCCAACAAATTTGTAACAAAACGAATACATTTATTTCAACACTTTGTACAGACCGTTCTATCACTAACTTGTAGAATTTAGAATTGATAGGAAAAACAGAACCAGGAGAAGTAAAATATAGAGAGGTATCAGAAATCGAGACCTTAGATCGATTTAAGAAAAACATAATGATGAATCAAGAAAACAGGTATGTGAACTTACCATGGGTAGGCGGACATATAAATATAACATCAGATTTTAATTAAGCTGAAAAAAGATTGTTTTCTAATAAAAAACAATTGATATTTATTGACAAGTTTTCAGTTTATAACGAAATATTTGAAGAATGGGAAAAAATGGAAATCATAGAAGAAGTTCCCGAAATGACAGAAGAAAATGCTGACTATTTGACACATCACGCAGTTTTAAAGGAAGACAGTACAACAACCAAATATCGTCCAGTATTGACACTTCATCTAAAGATAAATGCAATAATTCTCTAAACGATTTATTAGAAAAAGTTCCAAATTTGATTTAGCTTATCATCATACCGTTAATATTAAAAGATAGATTACATAAAATAAGGCTAACAGCCGATATAGCAAAAGCATTTTTACAAATTAGTATTGCGGAAAATAACAGAGATTACTTGCGCTTTTTATGGTGAAAAAATTAACCTGAAAGAAACATTATAATACACGGACATTGCTGGTTAGTTTTTGGGTTGAGAAGTCCTTTCATATTAGCAGCCAGATTCAACTTTCATTTCAAAAATGAAGAGAAATGCAATGACAATGCAAATCTACTTATGAAATCATTTTATGTTGACATATATTTGCATATATAGTGTGAAAAATGAATTAGATTTGGACAAGTTTATAGAGGAATCAAAAGAGATTTTGATGAGGGGTAAATTTGACTTGAGAGGCTGGACATTTAACAAAAGTAACACAGAAAGTTCATGTTTTAATAAAAATAGTGAAGATAAAATAATCTCAATTCTGGAATTACAAAAATGATACTTTGGTGTGTAATATCAAAAACATAAGTAGTCTGGATGATATTCGATGTATTTTACCAGCTACACACATACTTTTCGACTCTATTGAGTTCACAGTTCCATTCTCTGTATTGCCAAAGTTACAAGAAACATGGAGTTTGAAATTAACATGGTATCAAAAACTACCTGAAGATATTGAGAAATGTTTTGACAGTTGGTTTAAGAGCAGACATTCTGACGATGATATTGATTTATCGAAACAATTGTCAATTTTTTAGAATTTTCAATAACTTGAATTATATTGTGGGCTTAACTAGAAACCTTGAGTTTGACTGTCTCGACCCTTACTTCGTGGAATATGCTCATATTAGTGTTTTCAAATGAAACTCACGGTCTCTAGTTAATTCCACAATATAATAAAAGTTATTGAAAATTTCAAAAAATTGACAATTGTTTCGATAAATCAATATCATCGTCAGAATTTATCGAAACAATTGTCAATTTTTTAAAATTTTCAATAACTTTTATTATATTGTGGAATTAACTAGAGACCGTGAGTTTCATTCAAAAACACTAAGATGAGCATATTTCACGAAGTAATGGTCGAGACAGTTAATTTCATGAGAACAAATGTCAATTTTTGTTAAACAATATGAATGAAATGGAAAGTCAAATAAGAAAATATAAAAACCATTGAGAAAACTTGGAAGAAGTTTGAATCTGCCGAAATTAGAAATCGAGAGGTTTGACGGCAATGTCAAAAACTGGATAAAATTTTGAGGACAGTTAAAA
Source organism: Galeruca laticollis (assembly GCA_963921935.1). Classification (NCBI taxonomy): domain Eukaryota; kingdom Metazoa; phylum Arthropoda; class Insecta; order Coleoptera; family Chrysomelidae; genus Galeruca; species Galeruca laticollis. The sequence continues at coordinate 48,096,957 of OY998183.1, read as the reverse complement.
AAAAGAAATGGAGATGCTGATTTACCAGAGGAAGACAAGTTTAAGTACTTGGTTCAATCAACTGAAGGAGGCTAACTAGCATGAATACTAAGACACAGTTTCCTACATTCAGCAAAGAACTACCAGAACGCCATTCACCAAATGAAAACCAGATGTGCAAGAGATGAGATATTAATTGAAGTTTATGTGAGGGAATTATTATATTTAGTACTAAATCAGCAAATTTCCAAGTATAACAAGAGTAAGCTGGACACTCAACTTAGGGCATTATAAACATCAGGAGTAACTAGCGATAGGTATGCTGCGATGCTTTTATTACTAGTAGAGTCACCATTATCTCCCGAAATTTTAAAAATATGGGAACGTAATTGAGCAAGTATTCGTGTATCTTGTGGTGACTTATTTGAAAGTTTGTTACAACTTTTAAAAGTAGAAGTGGGAGCTGGAGAGCATATAAAAATTGCACAGTCAAGTTTCACAGAGTTGAAAGATTCAGAAAAGAATAAGGAGAGATATACTCTAGAAATTTTGTATACAGGGAATTTTAAAACACAAGGTAAGCAAAATATTAAGCAATCGGATTGTATATTTTGCGAAAATGACTCTCATACTAGTCAAGATTGCATAAGAGCATATAAAAAGAGTTTAGACCTGAAAACAGTAAATATAGCTGTATTTCTTGTCTAAAACAAAATCATGTAGCTAGAACATGCAAATCAGAAGTGAAATGTATTAAATAATCTAGAAAACATCATGCTCTTATCTGTCCTGATTTACATGAAAAAGAAATATCGAAAAAAGAGCATAATACACAGAAGATTGTTAGTGCACTTTGGATTCAGGTTCACAACGATCATATATCGCAACAAAATGCGCGGAGAAAATGAAGCTTAAGTAAATTGGTGAAGAAAATATAATACAGGAAGTGTTTGGTGAAATTCAGAGTACTTCAAAAGTTCATAGGGCAGACATTCAAAATATAGATTAGTCTTTTGGTATGGGTGTATCTTTATTGGAATAGTCAAAAATATGTACTTACATACCATAATTAAATGACAAAAAGATAATTGATCATCTAGGAAATAAAAATATTGTGGAAAATGATACTGTATTCCATAGTTTCGAGATAAATTTATTGATCTGTGTAAATATCTTTGGAAGAATTGTAACGGGAAAATTGGAACATGTTAACGATTTACTTGTTGCTATAGAGACACATTTTGGTTGGACCGTAATGGGCCAACAAATTTGTAACAAAACGAATACATTTATTTCAACACTTTGTACAGACCGTTCTATCACTAACTTGTAGAATTTAGAATTGATAGGAAAAACAGAACCAGGAGAAGTAAAATATAGAGAGGTATCAGAAATCGAGACCTTAGATCGATTTAAGAAAAACATAATGATGAATCAAGAAAACAGGTATGTGAACTTACCATGGGTAGGCGGACATATAAATATAACATCAGATTTTAATTAAGCTGAAAAAAGATTGTTTTCTAATAAAAAACAATTGATATTTATTGACAAGTTTTCAGTTTATAACGAAATATTTGAAGAATGGGAAAAAATGGAAATCATAGAAGAAGTTCCCGAAATGACAGAAGAAAATGCTGACTATTTGACACATCACGCAGTTTTAAAGGAAGACAGTACAACAACCAAATATCGTCCAGTATTGACACTTCATCTAAAGATAAATGCAATAATTCTCTAAACGATTTATTAGAAAAAGTTCCAAATTTGATTTAGCTTATCATCATACCGTTAATATTAAAAGATAGATTACATAAAATAAGGCTAACAGCCGATATAGCAAAAGCATTTTTACAAATTAGTATTGCGGAAAATAACAGAGATTACTTGCGCTTTTTATGGTGAAAAAATTAACCTGAAAGAAACATTATAATACACGGACATTGCTGGTTAGTTTTTGGGTTAAGAAGTCCTTTCATATTAGCAGCCAGATTCAACTTTCATTTCAAAAATGAAGAGAAATGCAATGACAATGCAAATCTACTTATGAAATCATTTTATGTTGACATATATTTGCATATATAGTGTGAAAAATGAATTAGATTTGGACAAGTTTATAGAGGAATCAAAAGAGATTTTGATGAGGGGTAAATTTGACTTGAGAGGCTGGACATTTAACAAAAGTAACACAGAAAGTTCATGTTTTAATAAAAATAGTGAAGATAAAATAATCTCAATTCTGGAATTACAAAAATGATACTTTGGTGTGTAATATCAAAAACATAAGTAGTCTGGATGATATTCGATGTATTTTACCAGCTACACACATACTTTTCGACTCTATTGAGTTCACAGTTCCATTCTCTGTATTGCCAAAGTTACAAGAAACATGGAGTTTGAAATTAACATGGTATCAAAAACTACCTGAAGATATTGAGAAATGTTTTGACAGTTGGTTTAAGAGCAGACATTTTTGTAGTATCCTTAGATGCGTTTTCCTTCGGTTAGAATTTCCAAATTGTGTTTTAGTCAAACTTTTTATTGACAAAATCGAGAATGAGTCCTATTAAACGTATAACATTTCCAAGGCTGGAATTAATAGCGGAAACAGTAAAAAAAGTTTCATATTCTCAAGATATGATAAGCTACTACTGAAACGACTCAACTATAGTAGTTACCTGTATCAAAACAAAACGTTTATGGAATACTTTTGTTGGAAATATGTTAAAAGAAATTGGAAAATTTAGCAATATAGAGAAATGGCATCATGTATAGTTCACGTAAGAGATATAGTGCGACTTTTGAAGTTTCGGCTTATCCTTTGATTTGAATACTGTCATAGTCAAGTATATTGTGAGAGCAATTTTTTCGGACATGGCAGGTGCACACCAGCGATAAGCAACGCTCACTATTTAGTTGGTAGGCTAGCATCAAGATAGAGTGTAGTGTGTAAGTGGTATTGGTAAAAGTGAACAAAATATTAATACCTTTCAGAGTCTAGCTCCGCAACATAACTTAAAGGGGATATACCATTACATTTCTACACTATTTGTTTTGCGCATACTATACTGGGTGAAATGATTATGGCGGACATTTTGTCACGTGGTTGCAGTGGAAAACACTTTTTAGAGATAGAATGGTGGATATGTCCTCATTGGCTAAAATAAGACAAAGAATAGTGACCAAGAGGAGGAACAAGTTGCACTGCAAACACGTATTTAGTAAAAGAAACAGAAGAAATTTGTGAGAAGTTGAATCATGTTTCAAGATACTCTAAAATAAAGAAATTAGTAGGATGAATACTAACATTTCACTCTAATATGAAAAATAACCATAAAATAGGTGTGTAGATGCAATAAAGAAAGATAAATTCGAAAATTTGAATACTGATGAACAGAAATATATTTGATTAAATTTGTTCAGACAATTCGAAATTTTCGAAGAACTAAATGGGGGTTTCCCTGAAGATTTCGAATACCCAACAATTCTTCCGAATAAAAATTTAAATGTGAATGAGTTCATAAGGGAAGTACATGGAAGGAATCTTTACGCAGGTCCTAAAATACTACTAGGAATCATTAGACAAAAATATTGGTTGATAAATGGTAGAAAGACATTAAATTATATAATCCAAAAGTGCGTTAGGTGTAAAAAGCAAAACTGTAGATCAATTGAAACACCTTTTGTACCTTTACCAGAAAATCAAATCAATGACGCTGTGTTTGAACCTACAGTTATTGATCTAGCTGAACCTCGGTATTCGAAAGAAGGTAACAGATCATGGATAGTACTATTCACATGTGCGGTTTACAGATCCATACATTAAGAATTGGTAAAGTATCTCTCGACTGAAGCATTTTTATACGATCCAAGACTCTCCATAAGCAGAAGGGGAGGCAATGACGCTGTGATATTTGAAATTACAGGTATTGATCTGGCTGGACCTCTGTATTTGGAAGACGGTAACAGAGCGTGGATTGTATTATTGTCATGTGCGGTTTGTAAAGCCATACATTTAGTATTTGTCAAGTCCCGCTCGACTGAATCATTTTTATATGCTCGAAGACGCTTCATACACAGTTGGGGGAGGCCCAATGTTTTTTATTCAGACAACGATTCTAATTTTAATGGTTCTGACAATTACTTTGCCAGATGAAATTGGGATGGAATTGAATTTTTTTCGGGATTAGAAAGGAAAAAATAGTTATTTGCACTACAAGCTTCGAAAGCTTATTCTTAGGCGCGAGGTGTATTTAAATAGCCGAGGCGAAGCAAAGCTATTTGAATACCTCCGAGCACCTAAAAGGGCTTTGCAGCGTGTAATGTATGAAACTTTTCATTCCTTCTCCGATTTTATTATTAAAGCACACAATTTGAAGATGCAAAAAATTCTCTGTAGACTGCAATAAAATGGGTAGAAGGCGTGGGTTAACGTTACTTTGGTAACATTCGTGTCAACAAAAACTAATATTTTGACAGTTGTAAAATTACTATTCTTCCATCAAGTCTACATCTTTCAAGTTTAATATTTGGCTAGAATCTAGTAAAAAATGAATTCCATTGAAGAAGCAGCAATAATTATTGCGTGCAGTAGTTTGTTGCCAGAAAAATCTAAAAACCGTTACAATCAAGCCTATGAAAATTTCATCAAATGGTGTACAACGAAAGATGTGTCCACAATAACTGAAGATGTATTATTGGTATTTTTCTTAGAGAAATCAAAGACATTGTCCCCTGCTACATTATAGAGAGAATACTCAATGTTGAAATTGGAAAGGAAAAATGACGGATATCAACCTCGAAAATCTCAGGTATTTACAAAAAGTGATATATCAAAGTTTTTGTTAGAAGCTCCTGATGATATATATTTAATGAAAAAAGTGGCAGCGATTTTTGGAGTAGCTGGGGCATGCCGAACTGACGAGTTATATAATTTAAAAGTGAAGGACGTGGAATATAAAAATTGTGTTATTTTAGTGCAGATTCTTACTACAAAAAATAATGTGCAAATAAGATTTGTAGTAACAGAAGATTGGGTAACATTTGTTAATCGTTATATGCAACTCTGACCAAAAAAGGCGAAAGATGAACGCTTTTTTGATCGTTATGAGCGAGGCAGATGTGTAAATCAGGTGGTTGGAAAGCATACAATTTCAAAAATTCCGTACGACATAGCTAAATTTCTTAAAATTACAAACCTAAATCAGAACACCGGCCACTCGTTTCGAAGAACGTCCTCTACATTACTAGCAAATGCCCTAGGTGTGGACATTTTAGATATGAAAAGACACGGGGGGTGGAGGTTGTCAGTGGTAGCGGAAGGATATATAGCAGATTCAGTGACTCATAAAATAGAAGTTGCTAATAAAATCGTGCCCACAAAATCTATATCTATTTAGAAAAGCAAACATTCAGAAGAGTTTAATGATCATGTTGCGCAAATCGACAGGCAAGAAATCATGCCCACAAAATCGATATCTATTGAGGCAAGCCAAAATTCAGAAATATAATTTAATGATAATGTTGCGCAAATCGACAAGCAACTCAAAATTTCCAGTGACGTTGCTTTCAAACAAAATTTCAATCAACATTTGCCGTTAAATATTTCAGGAACATACAACAATTGTAATTTTACATTTAATTTCCAATCTAAATAAATATTTGACAAGTTATTTGACATTTTATTTGTTCGTTGTCCAGGACACGAAAGTTTTTCATACTTAGCTACCGATAACCTAGCATGTTTGACTTTCGCTTTCACTTGCCTATTTGAAATAAAAAAAATATATCTTCGTAGGGGGGAGAGAATGAAAAGGATATTTAATCCACCCTCTGCTGCCTGGTGGGGCGGATGGTGGGAAAGTTTAGTAAGGGTTATAAAAGAATTTGTACGTCGAAATTATATTACTTAGAGTTGTACAGAATATTATGTGATATTGAATCAATAATCAATGAAAGACCACTTGAGGATATTTCCGATGTTGATGAATGGGAGGTTTTGAGTCCTTTAAAATTTATAAAGACACTGCATACTGTTTCTGATGAAATTGCTTATTTAGATGTTGTCGAGTCTTAATTTTTGAAAGGTAGATTTTGTTATTTGCACAATTTCAGAAAAATGTTGAGGGATAGATTCCAAAGAGAATATCTTGCAGAAATGGTAACACAGATAACAGGCGAATAGTGGAAATAGATTTTCTGAAGGTTGGTGATATACTATTGATCTGATCTGGTAACACAAAAAGAGTAACCTGGCCAATGGGAAGGATTGTAGAAATTCATAGCGGAAGAGACGATATAAAGCGGGTAGCAAAAGTGTCTCTATCCATTAAAGTTGCCCTACAATATAAACGAGAAGAAGGATAGTCTTCATCAAAAGGATGACATCGCGAAAGCAACAGTTATGTGAGACAATGCTGATCTACAGAAGAAATATGGAAGTCAAGTAAGAAGATCAAGATATGGGAGAATATTGAAGTCGCCAACATGATTTTCTCATGTCGGGGGCCGGAGAATGTCGGGACTAAAATAATGATTTTGTATTATTTCCTTGGATTCAATATGTTAAAAGAGTTGTTGTTAAAAAATAATAATAAGTGTCAAGAAGTTGAATAAAAACTGTCAAAGGAACTACTTCTCAATTAAATTGAATATTCTGGCTGTATTTTGTCCAATTCTTCAATTACCAATTTAATTGCATAACAATTTTGGTTTCATTTGTGCAAAGAATTTGTGGTTATTGCTTTGAAATTTCGTTTTCCAGAAAAAAAATTAACGGGGTACAAAAATAATTCAGTTCTCATCTGGTAACCTGTTTAAACAGAACGAACGCCCTTGTTTGTAGGTAATTTTTTTTTCAGCGTTTCTTATTTAATATTTACTTGTACCAAGCTATATAATTGAGAGAAATTAATAGGATGTTATTAGATAGATTTTGGAATTAGTATCTAATTTAAAAAATATTACACGTGATCTAATTATATGCATAATGTCCAATTATCCGACTACCTAATAATAAATACGTACTTTCTCTCTTATGGCATATTTTTTCAGTTTTGAAAATATTACTAAATACTTAAATAAAATTAAAAAACTACTCAATCGATGTCTTGTCGAGGCTGCGAAATGTCTGTTTTAAACCTGTGCAAATGTGAATGAAAGAACTTTACAAACATATTCGGAAAAGTAAACAAAAAAATATTTTGTCCATTTTTGATTGTGAAATATGTATAATGAACAATAAGTCGTATCAAATTAATAGGCAAGCTAATAGATGAAAATATTATTTTATAGTTCTGAGACAACCTGTAAACACAGTATTTTCAAATAACCACATCCGAAGACCGTCGCCTAGTCTTTTTCTTCCATTGATGTCGCCATCTCAGCATCGTTTCAGATGCCCACACAGATATTATGAAAAAACATTCATGTTCGACTCTTGTTTATCAGTTACAGAGATACGAAAAAAGTGTTCAAGTAAATAATTTACATAATTTATAATATGAGGCAACCGTTGAGAAATTTTCGCTACTGACAATGAGAACAAATTTTATGTCATACTTTTTAGTGTTTAAGATATAAGTGATTATTTTTCTCATCGGAGTTCTTTTATGATATATTTGGTAGGATTCATATTTCAAGTGAATCACGCACTGTATTTAAAGGAGTAAATAATTTTTTGTTTTATATACTAATCACCCGATATCAAGGCGCTATCAAACTGTTCATTTTTAAGTGCCTTCACATGCAGTGTAAGAAAATAATGCGAATAAACAAAAAGAAAGGCGTTTAAGGAATTCACGCACGAAATAGAAATTTGCAAAACTAGAGAGGGTTTTAGATAACTGTTCGACATCTTCTGATTCAGATAGTTCACAGGGTAAGTGTGTGATTCAAAATTTTACATTTTCAGCAATATGCAGTGCTATAAAATGTGCAAGAGTGGAGATATGATTTTCAACATATTTTATATATACATGGTGTAGTTTCTTTTGACTACAAGGTCCGCTAACAATTGTTTGCTATTAAATGCTGTCAATAGGTTTCTAAACACATTCTTATATACAGGGTGTAGTTTGTTTTGTCTACATTGCTCGCAAACACTTGTTTGCTAAATATATACCTATTTTATTAATGTTTTTTAACACACTATATACAGGGTGTAGCTTGTTTTCACTACAATGCCTGCAAACAATTGTGTGCTATTAAATGCTGTCAATAGGTTTCTAAACACATTCTCAAATACAGGGTGTAGTTGTTTTGACTACAATATCCGCAAACACTTGTTTGCAAAATAGATACCTATTATTCATGTTTTTTAACATACTATATACAAGGCGTAGTTTTTGTTTTGACTAAAATACCCGCAGACACTTGTTGTCGTACTCCGTAAGGTTTTATTGTAAGGACAAAAATATATAGTGTACAAGCGCACAATAGAAAATAAAAAATAAATAACCTCTTTTCAGAGTCGTGCCCTAGCTCTACTAGAGGATCTCCTTCTAGAGAAATCGAAGAGCCGTGTCAGAGTACTCCACTATTAGACCCTGTTGACTTCTCCGATCTAGCACCGATACCACAAAATGTGGATGTTAATAAAAAGATTATTGATCTTTTGGGCGAAAACCCTATTAATCAAAATAAAAAAGGGGAGGCTCTACATGAAGAACTGGTAGTGCGTTGGTCGAATTACTTGACACAGGGCATCCCAGTCGACACTAGGAAGGAGTTAATCGTTGAATACCCTACCTCAGAAAATAATTGTGTTCCCCTCCGAGCACCAAAAATGAACGATGAAATGAAATCCATTCTATCAGCTCAGGCTACGAAAAATTATAATTGCTTTACAAACTTACAAACACAACTAGGAGCTTGGCTCAATTTTGACCCAAAAACTTTCTACCACATCGAATGATACTGATAATGAGTTGGTGCAAAAATTATTGAATGCGTCCCAACTTTTCGCCAGTGTCCATCATGCGGTATGAGTGAAAAGGAAATGGGATGTAAATCCGTCTATCAATCAGGATAGCAGAGTGGCTGCCCAACAGAGTACCATAGATGAGTATCTTTTCGGCTCAGGTTTTATTGAAAAAGTTAACTAGTAATGAACAAAGCTAGCGAAAACATTAAGAACAAACCCTTCAAGATAGCATACAGCCACTCAGCCGCAGGAACTTCAACTAGTCATTCTTTAAACTCCAGGCGCCAGTTATTCAACACAAACATGAAAAAGGACATGCAGAATGCGGGGAACCAGCAGAGAACAAAAGAAAAAGTTCGAGAAAACTCCCTACCGTTATCATCCACGTCAGCCGAAAACACCGTACTGCAAGTAGAGGTACCACAAAAAATTGCTGGTCGTTTAAAATATTTTTACAAAGAATGGCTAAAAATTGTCCATAATAAACAAGTTTTAAAATGGATTAAGGGTATAAAGATACCTTTTTGTATCCAACCAAAACAAAAAAATATTCCGTTAAAAAATACATCCTCTTATGATATGGAATTTTACCAGAAAGAAATTTCAAACCTTCATAAAAAAGGAACACTCGCAAAATGCAAGAACACTAAAAATCAATTTTTATCTTCCTATTTTCTTATAAAAAAGACTAATGGAAAAAATCGCTTTATATTAAATCTCAAAAAACTGAATTGCTTCATACCCACAAATCATTTTAAACTTGATGCTTATTTTCTATTACCAATCCATGAAAAATATAGGAAATATTTATGATTCTCATTTAAGAATCAATTATTCCAATTTAATTGTTTACCCTTCGGTATAAACATAGCGCCTTATATTTTTACTAAATTAATGAAAGAGGTCGCTGTACATCTTCGAATTTTGGGGTGTAAGGTATTAATATATTTAGATATTTTAAACATTGGGGAAAATTATGAACAATGTTATGAAAGCATATATACAACGGTAAACCTCTTAAAATCACTAGGTATGGTAATAAATTAGGAGAAAAGCGTTCTTCAACCTGTTAAGAAGATTCAGTTTTTGGGCAACAATTTTAATTCTCACGAGATGACAATTAGTTTGCCTAGTAACAAAATTACAACGTTATTAGAATTGCTCAATAGAACAAAAAAATAATAAGAATAAGAACTTTCGCATCACTCGTCGGGAAATTGGTGTCCTCTTCGCCAGCCATAAATTATGGTTGGTTCCAAACAAAACCTTTCGAAATAGTTGAAATAAATAATTTACGAAAAAATGGCATGAACTATAACAAAAAAATGATAATTCCAGAAAATTTAGAACAAGAATTCAACTGGTGGTTGAAAAATATTTCTAAGGAAGGTAAAAGCATCTCACCCAAGCAATTCTCATTGGAAATATTATTAGACGCATCCATGACAGGTTGGGGTGCATATTGCAATGGTCAAATAGCGAGGGGTTTTTGGAGCAACGATGACTCTAAGAGACATATCAACTATTTAGAACTAAAAGTCGCCTACTACAGTCTAAAATCATTCTCAGAAAATTCATTTAATCTTAATATTCTGCTTCGAATCGATAATGTATCAGTAATGGCAACCATTAATCGAATGGGGAGCATTTAATTTAAGCAGCCTAATAAGACGGCAAAGATCATATGGGACAATTGCGAGACTAACAAACATTTTTTTATAATTCGCGTATAAAAGAGACTTCACCATAACATTGTTAACAGGGTCACAATGAAGCTATTTGAACACTGGTATAGTAATTTTTAGGGTACAGTTGGTTATTGTATTTAGTTATATTTTTATTTGACATCTAGCGTTGTTCTAGCTAGCAAATTATTATATTAAAGGCAAATTAGAATGATTTATATATTAAAAATAATATAATATGTCAACAGTCAGAAGTGCTGAATGAAACCATCTGTGATCTGACCAATCAAGAATCTACAGAATTGCTAACTTAAATTCAAACCACTCCCCTTAGTTTAAAAACAGGGATTATATGAAATTTTATTTTAATTAAATAATTAAATAAATGCGAATTATAAAAAATATTGTGTAAAACTTGTGCCACAATGACTTTCTGTAGTACTCGTGATTTGCACAACTCACCGCTTCGCGGTTCGTTGTGCAAACTTCACTCGTACTACAAAACGAGTCATTGTGACACTTGTTTTACAAATAACTATTAATTATGTGTCTTAGATAAATACAAAAGAAAATGTAAAAGCGGACTTCCCATCATGAGTTACATCACCAAAGAGAGAATATGAATTAAATCAACAAGAATTTACGCAAATCATACAACTTTTTGGTAAACCATATGTAGATTTGTTTGCATCCCAACTAAATAAGAAATGTAATAATTACTTTTCTTGGAGACCAGACCCCGATCCCTTATTAGTTGATGCTTTTACAACTAGATGGGAAAACGTAAGGTTCAACGCATTTCCACCTTTTGCCTTAATCTATAAAGTTATTGAAAAAATTCGAATGGATAAAGCCACAGGCATTTTGGTTTTTCCAAACTGGCCGTATCAGTCATGGTTTCCGTATTTTCATGAATTATTAATAGGAGAACCAATTTTTTTCCCACCACGTGATTATTTGATTTATTCTCCTTCCAGAGAGATACGCCCACTACACAAAACACTTTCCCTGGTGGCTGGAAAATTATCTTGGAATCATTCCACAAACGAGAAATAAGCCAGGCCGTTATTCCTGTGATATCAAATTCTATTGAGAAAAAACCATAAAACAATATTCAGTTTGTTATAGCCTGAAGCACAAAACTAATATTTACACTTATAATCTAAATTTAGTATTTGAATTTTTGCTTAATTTGCTTTAATGAAGGACTTTCTTATTCCTCCATCAATACATATCGATCATCCCTAGCGTTGATACTAAACTTCAGCTCAGCCGATGAAAACATATTAAAAAGGTTTTTAAAAGGTGTTTGTAACAACAGACCATCCACACCAAAATACTCGGTAACTTGGGATCCTAACCCAGTATTACTTTATTTAGCAAAAATATACCGATTACATGAGTCCACTTCGAAAGATATAACTCAAAAGCTTGTCACCTTGATAGCCTTAACATCTGCTAGCAGAGTACAAACAATATCAAAAATATCTCTGAAAAATATATTCTGTAAACAAGAAAGAATCGAAATAAAAATCGAAGAGCGAATAAAAACTCCGAATAAATCCCAACCGATTTTAGTATTACCCTTTTTCTTTGACAAACCTGAATTATGCGTGGCAAAAACTCTTGAATACTACCTATCCATCACAAAACTATTCAGAATAGACGATACGGATATCTCATATTGACACATAAGAAACCATTTCATCCTACTTCTACCCAGAGTATGAGTAGGTGGATTAAGGAAGTTCTCCAAAAAAGTGGAATAGACACAAGCATTTTTGATAGTCATAGTGTTAGACATCCTAGTACTTCTACTGCCTGCAGAGCAGGATTAAACATAGATTTAATAAAACATACTGCTGGATAAACGCGAAATTCATCAGTATTTGCAACATTCTATAATAGACCGATAATAACCAGTGAAGATACTTTTGCAAATTCTGTTATTAAGGGATGTTCTAGAACCACGTCATAATTATTAACGATACTATTTATATAGGTAACCCATCATAGTTTTACTTCAAATGTTTTCCTTTCTTCCAAAACAATGATTATAATATATAGTAACTATAGTTGTTGTTATAATTTAATTTTTTCTTTTTTGTTGTTTTGTTGTGTTGTATTAGTTTTTTGTTATATTATTATGAAATAACTATTATACACTGCATTTAATCGCCATAATTGTATCTTTAAACATGTACCAAATATATGATAGTAGAACTCCGATCCGTCTAATTGCAAATTATATTTTGCCGTGATTGCAAGGGCATAAAATGAGCTATAGGTTTACCACAAAATAAAAAAACAAGGCAGTATTGGTTGATCAAAGAAATAGGGACTCGTAGCCCATAATACTTCTACCGAGGATGTCACACCATACATTGAAACTCCAATGGTCTTAATAATAGATGTGCTACACGCAGGCCTTTTAGGCCCATAGCTTGGAAGTGATTTCCTTCTATTCCTTCTTATCCTTAGCCTTCGTTTTCCAGTCTTGGATTCCACTCTCTCTCTTAGGTCTGCTATCGGTTCTGCATACCATCTTTTCTTGGGTTTGCCTCTCTTTCTAATTCCGGCTTTTTCTATATCAATAATTTTTTTGGTCGTTCTACTATCTGGCATTCTCTGTACGTGCCCCAGCCAACCTATTCTTCTGGATCTTATTATTTTACTCAGTTCTGCTTCCACAAATAGATTCTGTATTTCGTTATTCGTTCTTCTTATTCACATATCTCCCTCTTTTTTCTCCCTAATATCCTCCTGAGTATTTTCATCTACCTAATTTGTCTTCCTCTGCTTTGTTAAGTATCCACGTTCCGCTTCCGTAGATTACTGTTAGTCTTATTACTGATTTGTATAGATGTAGCTTAGTCTTTCTGGAGATCTTCTTTGAACTTATTATCTTGTTTAATGCTTTTGCCTGTTTACTTCCTTTCATCAGCCTAGTTTCTAAATTCCCTCTTTCGTCGCCGTCGTCCTTGATAACCACACCTAGATATACAAAGCTTTGGACTTGTTCGAAGTTCATTATTTTTTGTCCATTCAGTTGTATTGGAAAATTCCTCATTGCTCCTTTCCTTTGAGGTGTTGCCATTTTCATAAACTTCGATCTGTCTTTATCTGCCGTGCTAAGACAAAAGGTCGTATCTAGTTTTGCAAGAGTTTCGAGTTATTTGAGAATTAGTAAATGTAATTGGAATTTCAGGGTTTATTATTATTAGAATTTACTTTTTGGGGGACCGACGTATAGTGTGGTAAGTTGTTTATATTACAATAGTTTGGCATTTTATATACAACCATCGAAGAAAATTTGATAACTTTGACAGATACGACTTTTGAACTAAGTTATACCGCATCATTATGAAATGGGCTCAAGTCATATTTTTTGTGATAGATACGACTTTTTGTCTTGGAAAGTATCATATAGGACATATTGACTTGGGAAATGAACTAACCGAATAAATCAGTAGGGTTTATTAGGATTTATTGAACTCAAAAAAAAAACATGTATTCACAATATCGATAAGAAAAATATTCTGTTGAAAAACTTTAACCCAATCCAGTTTCTTCTTCGGTTTCCGGCAACTCCTCCCAAAACTTCATTCTATTTTTGGGTACAGACATATCTTGTAATTTTTCAATCAAATTATGTTTTCGCGTTGGGTTTATTCCCTTCGGAGAAGATCTCATTTGCGGCAGGGGTATTCCTTCTTTCAAGGCTTTTGCATTCAGGAAACACAATTCAATAAGCTCTCTATCAAATTTTGTTTTGTAATATAGCTTTTTGAAACTTCTCACGAAATGTACTTCACAAAACTTGGATAATAATGGTTTTGGCTCCGTTTTATTCAGTTTGAATCTAGATGAACAGTCGGTAACATCCAAAAAGTCATTTACAGCCATATCAATGCAGGTCGTACGTCCACTATTTGATATTTGAACACACGTTTTGTAGTCGTCAAAATCTATGACTTTGCCCTTTTGTTTTAATGACTTTTCCACTTGATGATGGAACGAATCCGCGCTCATGAACGTGTGACCAGTTTGTAGATATTTGAGTTTCAGTGAATTTATTGTAGTGTAATCAGAATTAATAAAGTGGATCAAAAAACAGTAGAGAGCCCAGTTTTTATTCTGGGCTGCACAATTATCCATCCAAATTGTAATTTCTTTGGCATCTCTGTGTATTAATAAAAAATTATCTAAAGTTGATATTATGTCAGATTGTGATCTTCCAGCAGTAGCCTCATGCCATATAATGGCTATTGGTTTTTTATTTTGTGTTTGTTTCCCAAGCGGGACAAAGCTCTCGTTAAAACATACAATCCTTGGGACAAATAAGATCTCCTGGAACATGTCGCATCTAGGCAACATCACAACCTGAAAAATATATCAAACGGTATAGTTTTTGCTTTCGATAAGCGAACCTACAACTTACCTTCTGTAAATCCACAGAATAAAAAAATCTGTCTTGATCATTATCAGAGGAGACATCCTTCATATATTCCTGTCGTGCCGCAATTGCACTTTCATAATGCTCCTTCCATGACAGACATTGCTCACAATTTGCTTAAATGTTATCTTTGCTATGTTTTGAACTCTTACTGTGATTTTGAAATGACTCACACTGCCAACATTCTTCATGCCCAAGCACAGCAAAAGATATGTTCATGTTTCTAACTTCTTTTCTGTATAATTCGTATAAAATAAATAATTTTTTTCCGAATAGTTTTTAAACATAAGATTGATATTTATATCGCTAGGCAGATAGAGTCTCTCGGATGCGTGTTCACGTCGGTAATGCGATATGGAGGGGTTAAAAGATCTGATATGGTCTCTTATGCTCCCTCTATCATTTTTTTTTCTGAGGGATGACCTTTTTTGGTCGGAGTAGCAATCAGTCCATGAGCTGATGTTTTCGTAAGAACATCCCTGACAATCCTATCATTGTGAAGAGGATATCCTAAGGTTCCCAGGAAAAACTTTTTACATACTTGGAAATCCACACCCTGATCGTCTTTCAAATAATATTTTATGGTCTTATGTCTTCGTGAATTTTCTCCTACACAACTCTTCTTCTTAATGGTATTCTTAGCAGCACTGAATATGAACTGGCGTTGGTGATTTTCTGATGGTAGCTTCCAGTATTCAGAATTGATTTTCATTTGTCTTTCCTTGATGATATTTTGAACACAGTTTCTAGAACATCCATTATTACAAATTTCCCTTAAAATATGTTTAGAAATTTTTTCTGCTTCTTTAGCCCTTTTTCTTTCTTCTACAGATGTATCATATTTTTTTCTTTTTCTCAGTGTACCTTTTTTAGTGAAATTTTTTCCTTTATTTTTTTCACTTCGGTCTACAGCTGAATTAACGATATCAACAATTATGTCTTTAACTATCTCTTCTAAAGTTGTAGGCCCCCGAATCAAAACATTATCTATTATATTCACTTGTTTTTTTCCTAAAAAATATTGAATTATTGGAACAAAAGAACCTTGAATATTAGACATGCAAACCTTCTGGTTCACTGTTGTTTCCGAAAGTTATTTCTTCTATTTCCAATGAATTTACGTCATTCGTTATATAATTCACTATATTTCGTTCATTGTCAATTATTGTAGGAGATATTGAATCTGCTGAACGAATAATATTTTCATGTGACAGTAATGGGTTTCCTATATCAAAATGTTCATAATAATAAATGAGAAGATATTTTTATAATACTTACCTAATACTTGTCTGCTTTTTGTATATGGTTCATAATCTGGATCTGTTCAAACATCATCATTGTCAATGGTTTCTATTTTACGTTTCCGATTATTATTGATGTTCAATTTGTCGGCCAACTGCTTATTCATTGCCAAAACTAACATTTTTTTGGATCGGTCGGACATATTTTTCTGCAAAACATCAGAAATAACTTAAAATTGGTTCTTAGTAGTAATCTTATTGGCAAAATAAAATTTTGGTACAATAGAATTATTCTCGGACGTACCTAACCTAAGTAAACCCTTACCTTACATATGTTATTAACACCTCAGTATATTCACCAAATTTCAGATCCAATGCGAAATCGTCAATTTTGTCGCCTTCAGAAACAATATTCAAGAACTGAATGGTAGTAGTCGCTATTTATAATTGAAGAAATATGAAAGAACACATTCACCACGTGGTGCAACAAAGAATAGTTACGACACACTTAACCTCACTTTTGCTAAATTTAAAAGACGTAAGTGTCACATTTTCAGCCAGATTGTGGACTTGTCATATTTCAGTTGTAGTCAATCCTAAGTTCAAAAGTCGTATATGTATTGTTCAAGTAGTTACGACAATCTGACTCAGTACAGAGCAGATAGGACAATTCGACTATGTATTTGCATATTAAATTGTATATAAATACCAATATGAGAAGCCGCAACTGTCAGATAGGACGACATGACTTAGTATCAAACGGATACGATACTTTGATTTAGTAAACGCCTGATATTCTCGACATACGACAAATAGTGTATGTAATTTTAGGTATTCAGAGTGTAGATACGACATTCTGACTTTGTTTCATGGATAGGTCGTGTTTAACAGAAGCGAAATATTCGAAAACCTTGAAATCCAATTTTTGGTCAGTTACGACCTTTTGTCTTAGCACGGCAGTTATTGACTCGCAGGTTCATTGTCTCTGCTGTTTCTATGAACGCTCTGCATATTTTTCTCAGTTCGTTTACTGATGTTGATAGCAGTACTACATCGTCCGCGTATGTGTTGTCTTAGTTTTCATTGTCCCTGCCCTGTTCATGCTGGTTTTGCGTATTATCCATTCTAATACAATGTTAAACATGGTGATGGACAACGGATCTCCTTGTCTTAATCCTGTATTGGTTTTGAAGCTTTCTGATGTATTTTGATTCACCTTGATCTTAGTTATTGTACGCTCTAGTGTCATTTTGGTAAGAATTATCAGTTTTTTGAGTTGCATAGATCATTCATAATACTGTATAAAGATTTTCTATTTACTGTGTCATACACCCTTTGGAAGTCTATAAAAATGGCATAGATTGGTAGATCGTATTCGTACCCCATTCTTTGCGTTTGCTTCAGAGTGAAAATATGGTCCATGACTGATCTTCTAGATCTGAATCCGCACTGATAGTCTCCGTACAAGTTTTCTCCCTATTATTTCTTTTAACCTTTTCTCTATGGTTTTGGCAATGATTTTATACACTGTGTCCAGTAGCGCGATACCTTCATAGTTTCTGCATTCGTCCTTTTCCCATTTCTTGTAAATTGGTACCGTTGTTGAGGTTTCCCACGCTTCTGGCATTGTCTCTTGTTCCCGTATATTCGATATCAAATGGTAGATCTTCGTCTTTAGTGCGTCTCCACCGTATTTTATCAGCTCTGGCTCTATTCCATCTTCTCCAGGAGATTTCCCGCTCTTTTGTCTCTGTATTATTTTTGACATTTCTTCTCTCGATGGTGGCGATATATCTCCGTCGTTAAGTCTATTTTGGGTTGTAACCTCCTCCCGCTGCTCGTTCTCATTTCCTTTATCTAATATTTCTTTGAACTAATCTTCCCATCTTTGTATCATTTCGTTTTCATCCATTATTATTTTTCCTATTTTGTTCTTTATACATATGGTCCTCTGCCCAGTTTTCCCTTTATTATATTTTATCCCTTGGTAAAAGTTCTTCATTTCTTTATTTACAAAATTTTCTTCTATACTTTTTATTTTATCCTCCATTCCTTTCCGCTTTTTTGCCCGGCATATCTTCATTGTTCTTCGTATTGTCTTCTGTCTTTATATGTACCAGTTTGTAACATTTTCTGTTTGTCTTGGCTTCTCTTTTTAATTTCTCCACTGCATTTTGCATCGAACCATCCTTCTCCTTCTCCCTTTTTTATTTTCGGTGGTTTTATTTTCCGTGCCGTCTTTTTATAGTTTCCTGTAAATGTCTGCATTCGTCGTTTATGTTGTGGTTCTGTTGTTGTTCTAGGGTTTTCTTCAATTCTTCTTCGTATTCTTCTTGTTGTTTTGTTGTCAATAAGCCTTTCCACCAGTAGCCTTCTTTTTGATATGCACCTTTTCTTTTTCTTTTTTGTTTACTGTTTTGTGTTATTTTCGCGACTACTAAAAAGTGGTCGCTGTCCACATCTGTTCCTCTATAGGTTCTCATGTTTTCTACTCTTCTCGTTGATTGTTTTGGCATAAGGAAATGGACGATTTGATTTGAGTACTTCCCGTTTGGTGCTAACCATGTTCCAATGTGGTTTTCTTTATGTTCAAACTTTGTGCTGGCAATAACTAGCTCCATCTCGGTTACAAAATTAATCAGTCTCTTCCCATTATCGTTTGTTTTGTCGTGTTTGCTGTATTTTCCAATTACTGGTACATACATACTCTCTTGGCCGATTTTTGCGTTGGCGTCGCTGCCACGCTCTTTCTTTGTGCCTAGTTAAAGGGAAGAGAGAAAATAAAAGAAAGAGAAAAAAAAAGAAATAATGAAGTTAAAGTAGATATTAATGAAGAATTTGAAGAATTATAAAAAAAAAATGAAAGTTGAACTGATAGCTTGTAGCTAAGTGGGCGTGCAATTACGCCGAGCTATCCCAAATGCCGGAGAGTAGAGGTGAGTTAAAAAGGGCGCCACTGTTTTATTTATGCTGAGCCAAAACAGAAGCTCTCATTGCTGTCCTGGAACTCCCTATCAGTTAACGTCTTATGTAAAAAGGAAATATGAATATTTACGTAATCTATATCAGTAAAATTAAAGAAAATATATTAACAATAATAAGTTTTAAACAGTCACAAGCAGAGGTTTGGTGGTGAACAAATAAAACGAAGTAGTTTTATATAGTGTGATCTATTAAACATACGAAAAAAAATAACAAGAATATAATACAGTTGATGAATACACATAAATGTTAGTAGCAAAAACCCAAATTTTATATACAAAACTTAATTTTACATATATACAAAACAATGAAATTAAGACAAAAAAATTTTCACCAAGTTCCCGATTGTAGCCAGGTAATGTCAACAGCTGGGAGCTGGTGAAACGTAGTGAAGTAGCCGAATTGGTGGTCTCAGAAGCTACTTTTAGTAAGGGCTCGCTCAAAAGCCTTTATTGTCCGTGCTCAAAAGAAAAGCAAGCACTTTCTTTTTTTTTGTCCGTGCTCACAAAAGCAAAAAAAAGCAACCACTTTTTCGTCCGTGTTCAAAAAAAGCACTTTGTTTGTCTGTGCTCAAAAAAAAGCAAGCACTTTTTCGTCCGTGCAAGAGTTGCAGAAGTATAATGTGAACTGGGCATAATAACAGTCAGTTGTGGGTAAATCAACCAGATATTTCACTTGAATATATCGAGAATATACTAAAATGATAGGAATTATAATTTGCGAATACGGGGTGACTCGAAAATGTTTAATAATAAAATCAAACCGTGACATCGCCTATTACTATTTTGATGCCTTTCTTTGTCATCTTGTTAAATGCTTCTTCCATTTCGTCGTAATATTTTTCCTTCATTGCATCTTCTTCCCCTTCTGTTGGTACGTGTATGTTTTACATGCTCATATTTTCTATGTCCGTATTAATTTGCAAGTAACACATACGCTCTGATGTTTTCTCTCTCCCTGCATTGTGTTTGCCTATCATAAATCCTGTTCCCAAAGTTCTTGTTGCTCCTCCATTATTGAAAAATATATAGTTTCCTACTTCGCTTACAAACTATTCTTTTTGTTGTGTTTCTTGAATTGCCAATATATTAATTTGATATCCGTCTATTTCCTGCATAAAATTTTCAGTGCTTCTTCAGCGTACGTACCTTATACATTCCAAGTTTCTATTTTTGATATTGCTTTTTTCTCCCTGTTCGTTGATTCCGTTTTCATTGCAAGGTTCAATTTCATTTCTTCCGCTCTCCTGTGTGTACTTTGTGCTACTAGGTGTTGTCTTCATTCGGATTTTTTTGTATCTCTCGATCTTTCTGTGACAGATCATCATGTATAAACAGTCTTTCTTCTTTTATAAATTTCAGTTTCTGTTTGTTCGTCATTATGTCACATAACATAATGAAATTTATTCCACCCCAATTATATAATAATAGCTAATACCCTTTTTTGTGTATGAATATACCCCGTATAATTGTTTATTCATCATCCTAACGCCGTTTTGGTATGATCTTCATTTCGACTGTACCCTATATAATTAGGTAATTTCCGTATAATCAAAGCGATATTCGACCAGCAGAGATACGTCCTATTGCCTTTTTGATACGATTTTGATTACGGCTATACCTTACATAATTACTTATTTTCATCCCCGTATAATAACAAAGATACATCCTAATGTCTTTTTGATGTGATCCTCGTTACGACTTTACCCTTTATAATGAAAGTTTAAATTTTTTCTGTAATTTTCATTACGACTGTACCCTGTATAAAACATTAATTATTTTTCTATGATGATACTCCACAAAATGTTTGAAGGTGGCCAGACGTATTATATTATCGTCACCAGATAGCTCGGGTAACCGAATGACTTTGGATTACATTAAATGATCCCGAACCCAGACTTATTTACTTATGTATATCATATACCGAACGCGAGAGACATTGCTCTCTTACTAACGTGGGGATAGATTTTTGGGTACGTTAAAAAACATTGAAAATTACGCAAATTTTGCATTAAACACGAAAAACTTCTCGTATCGCGTAAACGCCTGCTATGGATATCGTGCTCTTATCTGTATAGGTAATTTTTGAATCAATTCCGCCTTTTGATGACATTTAAAGTATATAGCAATCATATCGAAAGCTTCGTCATTTGTAACAGGCATTTTAATATTTTAATAGTTTTAAGGACTTACTTGTGTGTGCAACAAACACAAACACTGCATCTATATGTACAATTTTAATATTTTTTGTTGACAAGTTCATTTTAGGCATTTGTTGTTCCTCCATGAACAGTTAATTTTAAATTTTTTGAACTAAGAATACTTTTATTATTTACAGTTTGTTTTTCACATATTTTCCTTTTCTGTTTATCTCACATAATATTTTCTACCTTTTAATTTTGTTTAATCTGTTAACGATACACAATAATATATTAATATATTTTATAAACACCAATAATTTCAATAGATAGTAATTTCAATAGATAGAGTTTAAACTTCACAAACTAGCATCTGCCCACCCATCATGATTAGAAAACATAATTTATAATACTTAAATATAATTATAGTCTCGGTATTTATCTGTAACGATTAAAGTTCAAATATATCCTTTTCAAATTTGATTCCACCATCCTTCAGCTCTTCAAAAGAGAATTTAATACTATTATTGTCATACTTGCTCGCGTCTCTGCTATCCCAATAAGCAGAACTCAAAAATCGCGAGTTTAAAATTTAAAGTCTTAAATACCCATCCTCTCAAACACAAAAATTTACATTTGTCCATTTAATTTCAATGGTCGGGTTGAGTCATACATTCCATTTTTAATGTTTGTAAATAATTTTTTTTTAATCCACAATGATGAATTTTAAATATTAAAACACCACGTGTTCCCTATATCTATCTACATTTTAAAGTTTCAACAGAGAGCTTGCTTATTAACTTGTTTCGTGTCATGTTCTCCTGATACTCGAGTCGGTAGTCATGTTGAATGAATGGGTTAAGTTGCAGTGTAGTGTTGTGGTGAACTGTAGTGATGTGTCATTCGTTCATTTTGGCACGATTCGATCGTTCGGTGAATGATACGAAAAATGATTGACTCATTTCAATCGATCGATCAGTTCGATCATTTGTCGAAATTTGGGCTCTCCATCTCCTTCACTGAATCGGTCGATCGACAATCGATAGCTTACTCGCCTGTTTTCATATTTGATATTATTGAAATATTGACTTGACTCAGCAGCACTGAACTATAAACCTTAAACAAACGGTTATAGTTCAGTGCTCAGCAGTTTCATTTAAGATTATTATATCTATATTCTTTGGTTTCATTATTAAAATAATATTTAGGGAATTGTTGGTAGTATTAGTTATTTGGTTTTTTGGAGTGGCGTATTATTGTGCACAAGCAATTAGAAAAGTTTAATAATTTATTATAAGTGCGTTTATTTGAATGAACAGAAGGAAAATTACAGGTTGGTGTCTGTATTTTGTGTTCGTTTTAAATACGGGGAGGGGGAGGGGACGAGATATTTTTTGTCAGTTCTTTGTCTCATTTTCTAATAATAATGTAACACAGCTTTTATAGGGTGTGCGCACTTAAAAATAATTTAATAAAAATTAAAAGTGACACCACAAATTACAGACATCTAATATTTCGCTTTGGTGTTTGGTGGTGTCTTCTGTGTAAATATACAGCTGAGAAATATTAGCATGGGCCCATTATACAGTGTGTTCAAAAAGCCCCGGATCCTCTCAATATTTTGAAAACGCATAGTTCAATCATAAATTTATTTTATGACCGTATTTATTCAAAACTTTTAATTTTTTATGAGAATCGGCCAATGAAAACCAATTACTTTTTTTAAACGTTACGTTTCGGTCATTTTATACTAAACCATTCTCAAACTTCGTTCGAAGTTACTCATATGTAATATCGTATATGTCTAACTTCGAACTAGGAATCATATTTGAATAAGTTTGAGAATGGTTTAGAATAAAATAACCGAAAAGTCACGTTTAAAAACAGTAATTGATTTTCATTGATACCCATTAAAAATAAAAAAATCAATCATAAAAGTTTTAAATTTTGTATATTGTATATTTTTTATGTATATACATTGTAAAAATAATTTCAAATAAGACTCAAATAAGACTCAAGCCCGAAAAATCTGCACAAATTTTATTTTTAAACTATAACCTTTAATTTGTTTAATAAATTCCTATTTTATTTTTGTCTTTATTTTCTTCTTAAAACCTTTTTTTATTTTTATAAAACCTAGATTTATTACCATTGAATCTTATATTGATAATATTTAATCAATATACCTAATTGGTGTTTCTTTTTCAAATAAAATAACCAAAAACCATGTTCTCTGTACTATAAATATAAAAAGATTGCCATTGCATCCATATCAGTCTCGTTTATTTTGTTTAAATTCAGTATTCAATCATCAACGAGTGATTGAATATTGTGTGATGCTTGTGCTTCATTCATTTATGACTGGCGATCGATTGATTTTCGCTGAGCAAAATTCGATATTTTAAAGTGATTGCACTCAAATGATCGAATCATTCGCGAATCACACATATTTAGGACTGAGAAGTTGACTGCATGTACGTCTTGTAACAGTCATAATAATAATGGAAAGCATTGACAATTAGGCATTCCAACGGCCTATCAAAATATATTCAAAATGGCGTCCGGGGTCAAGCAAAGTTATAATCTCGTAAGAGATTATAGGATTTAAACCTATTTAAAGCGCATTGCGGCATCTAATTCCGACAATATATCGACACAGTTGCTGTATCACAAACATAGGAGTAGTAAGTATTTCCACTTGAATCCGCGAGCCCCATCATCCTCCCGTCGGCGTTACAGGTTTTCCTGCGGTTTCCCTGTAGCATGGTGAATGGATTCACTAGCCAAATGGACCGACAAATAAACGTAGGGAATCATGCAGCCGCTGCTGTACCAGCTTAGATTTACTCGATGACGATGACTCGCCATTCACTTTAATTTCAACTTCAATTTCAACACAAACTTATAATTAGCTACTCAATTTCAATTTTAACTCAACTCAAAAAAATCAATAAGCTATCGCTACTCCTCGAATTGTTCAATCAACTATCCGACCCTCTCAAGCACACACTCAACCCTCCACCAAATGCGCACACAAACCCCAATCTAAAAACACCCAACCCCCGGCCTACAGAGGAACCGTGTCCTATATTAGGGCCCTATCTCGAATATCTCCATTATATCCAACCTTTTCTCTTCTTCTCTTTATTTCTCTCTCTTTTTCTCTCTCAGTTACTGCAAATCTCTTTGTTAAAAGTGTCTGCAGAGAACTGGGAAAAACCTGTGAGTCGTACGCATAAAGAAGAACAGAAGATGTGGCAACTGGACAATATCGTGGATGGAACCGTTGAATCATCTATAATAATTAATGTTTTAGTTGAAGATTCGTCACATTCTGATGAAATGGAATTTTGATTAGGTAAATCATCTGCAAGTTTTTAACAAATCAGTCCTTTTTAGGGCTACAAATAATTCTTATATACAAAATCTAACAAATAAATAATGAAATACCAGATAATACAAATTTACCTTATTCTTCTTACCTATATTAACATATCCAAACAGGTAGTAGAAGCTGAAATAAAATATTGTGAAATTTATACAAAAGAAAAATTCGTGATTCGGACTCTGCAGATAACATTGGTAATTTTTCTCAAGGTTGTCTAAATAATTATTTGTCAATGCCACTGCATGGTAGTTCGTGTTCGTAGCACATATGTATTATGCAAGAGTGCACAAACAATTACTATAGTCTTAACTTTATGTATATTCAATCGCACACCCAAAACAGCAATTGCAACATGTAATTCATCAATTAAAAACTGAACAGTTCGTTTTGACAAATCTATGCCATACCATATTTCAAAATTATCTACCCTTTCTCGATAAGTTTTCGATAATCTTGGGTTATTGACTTGTTCAATTAACTTCAAAAAGTCTTCATCATCTGTTAACTCATGTCTTTCTTTTAATTTGTATTTCTTTGTAGTGGAATTCATGATTACTTTTCCTGAGCTCAAAGGTGACATCCAACACGTCATCGGGAGAAGGAGCCACATCGTCATCAAAATGTCATCGAAAATTTGATGAAAAAGCAAGGGCGTGTGTTCACAGCCGCGGGGGCCATTTTATTCCATACACACTCAGAACATGTTTACTTTACAATACAATAAAAATATCGTCACTCGCTCAAAAGAGTTGTATTTCAAATTAAATCGTGCACTCTTATTGGGACACCCTATATTTATTCAATAAAACGCTTGAAATTAGCATATTTAGAGAGAACAAACACTTCGAAGATTAATATGAATAAATGTATTGTTATTTGACACCATATTAGTTATTCAGTAAAACCGTTTTGTTAATTTTTTCACATTTTATTGGGTGTTATTTAAAGGGTTAGCAGAGTATTCACCACCAGCAACTCATGGCTAGCAAACATTTCTAAATCAGCACTGTATGTCATTCTGGACGACTATAAAATTTTGTATGTGTAATAAACTGATAAACCTTGGGTAAGCACTCAGAGGGTAAGCCAAACTTTAATTTTGTGCAGCATAAAAAAGTAGCAAACATAACCTAACCTAAAATAACGTAACCTCAACTAACTTACCATACATCGCCGATTTTTCAAAGAAAACGCAGTACAATTAGTTATTTTGCTAACCATTTTTTAAATATGTACATTGTACAGTGATCAAATACACTGCTTATTGACATGTTTTTTCAGCTGATTAATCGTGAAACTTGCTGAGCAAGTAGTTATTTTGCGGACTGACAGTTTACTACTCATATTATTGTAATCTGCCTATTTATGATTTAATTATTGACCGGTATAAAAATTATTTGCTAAGCAACGGCTGCTGCCAGATTTTTATACTGTAAACTAAATTTTTGTATGCCAACCAAATGAGTAAAATGCTTTTTTTGTGGCTAACCAAATTTTATAACTGCTAAACATTGAATTATTTCTCTTTTATCTTCTTTAATCTTTAATATTTCGCAGTTTATGATTACAACTTTGAATTTTCGGAATCTATTCATACTGAAAGGGGTTGTGCATAAACAAGTACTAATTTCAATCTATAGTAGGTATAACAAATTTTTATTCGAATCAATAAAAAATTCTTGCAGTTATACCTGAGTATGACACAGCAAATTATTTGCAAATATTCAATATTAATGGGTTTTCGAAGCCCGAAATACATACCTATTAATTTTAAATATGCAACTCATGACTATTCATAAATCCATTTCTTTTTTTTACCCTTGATAACCCTTTTCTCACGACACTGCTACCTGGAAAAAATGTAACAAGTAGTGAATGGAAATCGTTGATAGACATTTTTATTGATTTATAATACACATTATTAGTATGATTTTTTTCAAATAGGAAGGTAAGTAAAATGAAATAGTGCATTCAAAGAATAATGTTAGGGTAACTTGAAGTCGTATACCCAGTTCGTTATTGATTTTTTATTCTCTTGAAGATGCAAGTCATTCGTTTTAAAAACTATTAAATAAAAAATACGTTAGAAAAAAATCGTAATAAAAAAGGTTCATTAGAATGGAAGGACGCTCTTTCATCACGATATACGGTAGCTCACTTAGAAGGAATGTTTTATAGTAGAGGATCCGAATAGGATAAGTCCTTCACCCATCTGTTTAATGAATGAGAATAATTTTATATCAAATTTAATATGATAAAAATATATCGCGACTGGGTTGGGTACAAAATTCCTGCCCTGGCTGTGACTAATTAAATATCTAGTCAAAAATGAATTTGTTCTCAAGTTACTCCCACATGAAAACGTTCTGTTCGTTGATTGCAAAAAATCTGCCTTGAATCTCGGTTGGTGATCTTTGAAAAGAGATATTACACTTATTGGTGCGAATGACAGGTGCAACCGTTAAAAATTTCTTTAAATAAATGTATAAGTTTATTGAAATCACATTAACACATCATACATAAAAACACAGAAACTAACATTGAACAAAATGACACCTAATTTAGAAATGACAAATAATATAATAGTACTTTTCTCAATCATCACACTTTAATAATGTTATTATATGTGCAGTATGTGTACTTTTTAATTAATCCATTACGATATCAATCTATCTTTATGGTACAATATTATAGCCAATAGAACCTCGACATTCGGATTATATACAGTATAGCCATGACAAATAGTTCCTGCTGTACCGGAAATACCGAAAGCATAATATCATTTAAGGAAAGGCCAGTTGAAGTTTTATTACTTGCATCGAACGCCATTCGCAATTTGGTGGACAATGCATCTTCCCTAAGCACACAATGGTGCGGTAAAAACAACCTATTCCCAATATTATTCTCATCCTCAACATACATTCCAATTTAACATATTCATTAATAAGCTCCTTATACATCAAAAACAATTATGGATTCC
Source organism: Galeruca laticollis (assembly GCA_963921935.1). Taxonomy (NCBI): domain Eukaryota; kingdom Metazoa; phylum Arthropoda; class Insecta; order Coleoptera; family Chrysomelidae; genus Galeruca; species Galeruca laticollis. The sequence goes on along the minus strand of OY998183.1, from coordinate 48,069,186 downwards.
TAAAAACCTATTTTCCATACACCTTACTTAACCTTTTAAATGCCGAGTTAAATGAATTTCCTAGTTTAAAAATATCATCCTTATTTTTTAACGGTAAATCAACTTGAAATCTACCATCCCTAAGTCCCTTGTGCGTTTCCCGAAATATTTTTTCACACATTTTATCATCAACTGACAAAAACCTTTGATTTGTCACTTCCTCCAGTTGCCAGAACCTTGGAATAACATCCTTTACATCTGTAACCTCCGACTGACAAACATTTTTAACACTTAGGTGATTGTTAGTCCTTAAATTTTCCACATGGCCAAAATTTTCTCGTTTTCCAATATTGTAAGCTATTGGAGTCGCTCCAGCCACAATCCATCCTTGGACCTAAACGTATAATTTCCGGAAGAATTGCCTGAAAATACAGGGTTGGGCAAAATCTGGTTTTTATTAAAAAAATCAAAAACCATTGACTTTTTCAAAAAAATCATGATTTATTCGATTTTTTAATTTTGAATATAAAATTTAAACATTTTGATTCTTTGAAATTATTGTTAGTTATTTTAATGTATAAGTCTAAAAATTATAATACAATTTGCGGCTAAAAAACTTGTGACAACGCATTTGTCGCACTTCTTGCAAGAAAATTCTTGTCGCGATTTGTTTTCCTTCTGTCCTATACACTCACTATACAGTGCGGAGTACTGCCGAGTGAGGCACGAACGCGTTTGTTGTGCTTTTTGCAAGAATATTCTTGTCGAGGCCTGTTTTCCCTCTCAATCTCAACCTATAAATTGACGTTGCCCAACAATTTCACGCATTTCGCAGTTAGGTTAGTTAAGTGAAGTGAAAACATAAATAAAGAAAAATGAGTGGAAGAAAAGAGGACCCAATATGGCAGTTCTATATTAAGACAACAAATCCAAATAAATTGCGGCGTAGGGCTATTTGTAGAAAGTGCAAGAAAGATATTCAAGGGTTAGTTCAAAGACTTAAAGCACACCACGATGTTTGTAATTATCAAGAGAGGAATACAGGTAATTGAATTATTAATTAAATTTTATTTATATTTAATAAAGATTTTTATTATTAACCCGGGAATGATCACGTGGTTAGATTTTGCCTAACATTTTTTGTTTTTTGTGGTTTCTCCAAGCACTTAATATTTTATTCTTGAAATAATTTAGTGAAAGTTTTGAGACATAAATATTAATTATAAGTTAAGTAACATAGTGTAATTTTTAATTATATATACTGAGATATTTTGAAATATTTTTTAAATATATATCTACTTATTATATCATGAGTAGATATACTTTTGATAAATAACAGAATACAACAGGGTAAGTAATGTTTCTATGCAATAAAAGACACATTTAAATCAAAGATATTGTCTACAAACAGAAAAATTAAAATATACAAGACAGTAATTAGACCAGTCGTACTTGACGCCGCAGGAACCTGCAATTTAACAAAAAAAGAGGAAAACGCATTAGAAATCTGGTAAAGGAAAATACTACGGAGAATATACGGCCCAATTAAAGAAAATAGAATATGGAGAATATTAAGAAACTACGAAGTTAATCAAAAATTCAATAGCCCAATAATAACAAATGGAATAAGAAGGTAACGATGAAGGTGGGCAAGATATGTACAACATCTATGTAATGAAAGGTGTGTCAAAAAAACCCAGGAAACTGAAAGACAAGGGCGAAGAGCAAGGGGACGACCGAAAACTAGATGGTTGGATAGTGTAAAAGAAGATCTTAAAGAAATTGGAATATATGACTGGAAGAACAAAGCAAAAGACGGGAAATAATGGGAAAGAATAGTAGAAGAAGCCAAGGACAGACTTCAGAGCAGAGACTAAATTACCGAATTCACAAACTCCCTACTGATTTAAAGCAGTAGGGTTGGCCAAGCGGCTGGCCACCGCTGCCGGAAAAATGAGGCTAGGAATCCCAATAGGGAGACTATGGACCTTAAGGTCTGAAAGTCAATGAAAAGAAGATACATTTTTGAGATAATTTTAAAATTTTTTTGATAGATATATTTTTTAACAAAGATAATATAATTTTTAAGTATTAATTTATAGATATTTTAGGATATAGATTTCAGGCATATAGGATTGTTTTCAAATGTTAGGTGAAATCTAACACGTGGCCTTCAATGTAACTTTTTACGCGACCTTTCCCAGGTTAATTGAAGATTATCTTTACTCTTCTATACTTACTTAACTTTTTATTTTTTCAACTCAAAAATATAAATTTGCTTTTAGATCTCTATTGAACATTTTTACTTTATTTTAAAATCAATAATTCAATACTATATCAATATATCATCAATTAATCAATTTTTAATTATGTTTTTTCTCTTTCCAGAGAGTCGAATGTCGCTTCACAGTTTTGCTAGCACATCATCTGCCTCAAGTTGTATTTCACTCATGACGGATAGTTCATATGTTAGAAAAACTCCACCGAAAGTACCAACAAGTCCAACAACTTTTGAGCCAGTCCAAAAAAAAGAAAGCAATCGAAACTCAGCCTACCATGAGTGGTTTTGTAATGCGGACTTCAACTGCTGGAAAACATAAAATTGACAAACAAATAGCAAATGCTATTTTTGCTACTAATTCTAGCTTCAGATGTATTGAGAATTTAGAGGTGAAAAAAGCCCTTCGGTTATTAAGGCCTGGTTATACACCGTTCTCGGGAAAAACGGTAGCAACAAGTCTTTTGGACGAAATCTATGAAGAGGAAAAAGAAAAATGTGTCTCCTCCCTGTCAGGACAGTCCGTAAATATGTCAATTGATGGGTGGTCAAACGTGCACAATGAACCAGTGATATGTGCAACGATAACCACTGAAGATGGACAAGCCCTCCTATACGAAACTATAGACACATCAGGAAATCCACATACTTCAGAATATTTAACTCAAATAGTTTGTGACCTGATTTCTTCATGTGAATTAAAATACAAGTGTTCCGTAAAATCTTTCGTGACAGACAATGCCGAAAATATGACACTTATGAGAAAAACATTAGAAGAAAAAACAAACCCAAAAATTATAACTTATGGCTGCCCAGCACATATTTTTAATTTACTGTGCATGGACTTTCGAGTGAAAGACGTTAAAGATTATGTGGTCCAAATTGTTGAGTATTTTCGAAATAACCATTTGGCTAGCGCTACATTCAGTCAAGCAGGAGGCAGCGCTTTAGTCCTTCCAAGCGATGTGCGATGGAAAAGCTTTGGCGACTGCTTAGAGATGTATGTCACTCAGTGGGACATCATATTAAAAATCTGCGAAGAAAATAAGAAGCAGATTGATTCCACTATTTACCAAAAAGTTTCGTATTGCGATTAAACATGCAGCGCAAGATTATTTAAACATTTTAAAATATATATCAGTTGCTCTTGATACTGTGCAGAGAAAAAATGCTACTCTCGTAGATGCTGTAGAGCAGTGGAAACATTTACAATATATCTTTGATGAATCTGTGGAATTACCATTACAAAAAACACAACAATTTAGTAATCGATATAAGCAAGCACTAACGCCATATCATTTTATAGCGTATAATATGTTGAATCCACAAAAAAGAAAATACCAGTTAACACCAGAAGAAAAGAATATAGCTTTAGAAACAATTTACGAGTTATATGAAAACACTGGACTGTTACCTTTAGTAATAAAGGTAAATGCCCGCAGTGCTCCATTTTAGCAAGTTATGTTTTTGGACATAGTAATAAAAAATGTAATCGGACTACAATGGTGGTTATCACAAAATGATGAGCCGAAAATCTTGAAACAGTTGCCAATAATAAAACAGTTCCCTGTGTGCAACTGCTTCTTCAGCTCCAGTAGAACGCGTATTTAGCTCTTTTGGTCTTGTACAACGGATATTAGAAACATATTAGGCTTAGAAAAAGGAGGAAAACTCGTGTTTTTGTTTAAATTGTATAACGAAAATGAATAGACTGAAAATATACAGTAATAAAATTTAGGTGTTAGGTTTAGTTTAAGAATTTGGAATTATGTACTTCTTTTTTGTTGTTTTTGCTAAAAGCAGATACTTCTTTTGATTTTTGAGTAAACTTTTATATTATGATGTTATCTGGTTCTGAATAAAAAAGAAGAAATTGATTTTAAATCATGATTTTTATTTTAAAAATCAAGCGATACAATTCATGATTTTAATTGTGATTTTAATCACTTGATTCTAATCAGCCCAACTCTGTGAAAATATAAATCAGACGATAACAACACATCCATCTCCAAGGACTAGATCCGCCAGCGTTACTCCATGTGGAATATTAATTCTGCTGGTATCCACCACCACCTGTGGTAACTTACACGTGAATTCATCTAAAAGCCCGCAATTTACTGAAACACTAAATTTGTTGTCAACCTTTGACTCCAAACCCAAATCGACAAACTTGTCAACCACACTAATATACCAATACCACCAATCGCCAAGTTTGTACTGTCAATCCTAATAGCCCGGAGTTTTTCCAAAAAATGTAAAGATATGAAATTTGACTGAGAGCCCGAATCTATCATAGCCCTTGTCTGAACCATATAGCCCTCGCAGGTAACCATATTTACACATTTTGTTGGTCTCGCATCTGATGCTGACTTGAACATTTATTATAAACTAAATTCACGCGTGCCTCCGGCACTCTCAATAATGAATTTGATTGGGCCTCACCTCGTTGAGGCTCACCCTGGCTATCATTATTAGCTATATTTTGGTGACCACCATGGCGAATAACTGGACCTTGGCCACCGCCCGACCTTTGGATATAATTAACCCCTAAGTTTTGGTTATGGTTAACCCTTTCATCAAGCGATGAAACATGATGCCGTTTACCGCAAGTGCTAAAACCCCCTAACTTACATTGATTTGCATTATGCGATTTTCCTAAACAATTGAAACAAAGTTACTACTTTTTACAAACCGACGTTTCTCACCTATTCCTAAATTACCCAATTTATAATACTTAACTACAACATGACCCTCGCGAATACAGTAGGCACATTTTGGTTTTGCCTCAATAACCATTTGAATATTGTTAAATAACAAAGAAGATTTTAGCTGTTTATCCTTTGTTCCCGAATGAAGACCCCTATACGATTCTAACTCTACATTTTCGAGCTCCCCGCAACGCTTTTCTCAAAAATCTGAAAACTCATTGAATGTTGGTAACTCAAGCCCTGACGATCCTACTACCTTTTTTAATCCGTAAGCCTTATGCATTTAATCTAATTTTTGCATAAACAAATAAATTAAAATCAAATCCCAATCTTTTACCGGCAATTTAAGTGCTTTCAAAGAATTTAAATGCTGTCTTATGTGTGTTAAAAATGGTCTAATCAATTTTACCGTTCCTTTGTTAATTGAAGGAATATCCAACATACCCTTTAAGTGCGCATTTATTACTATTGTAATAGTTTTCTAATTTATTTAAACAGCAAACGGGTGGGATAAATTTTAAACACACGATATGGCTACTTACTAATTTATTTAAACACTAAACTAATCACTAACACTCAATTTTTATTTACTCAGTATATTAACTTAAACTAATTTATATGAGCACTTAACTAATTTATATTCACTTATTTACATTCTGCTATTTCGGTGTATTTATTTCACGAGATCACTTTATCAACTGAACTAACTCTTCCTGATCAGTCCCTGATATATTAAAGCCTTTTTTACTAGTAAATTCCGGACTGCGGCTTACACACACACAAAAATAATTGGTTCTGGCCTTTTCTAGATAAGTATGGTCACAAAAACAATGTTTAGATAATATAGTCGTAAACAGTTATAAAAAAAACAGTGCGAATCCGCCATAATTTTAACTTTGATACCTGGCTTAGACAGGGTCGGATTTAGGGACTATACCAGTGTGCTGTTTCGTAACATTACCCCCTCCTTAAATGGAAGTTCCTCCTGGAACTTTTGTGTAGCCCAGACGGGATGTTTGAATCGGCAACTGACCCCCTTTCTACACTTTCCGATCTTATGGAAATCGCAGGGCACCGTCTTCATCGGATACTGATAACGGGGGTTGTAGCTGCAAATTAATATCTGGACACCGGTATCTCTGAAGATAACCTCTACCATGTTCCGGATGATTCGCCAATCCAACTGGTTACTCGCTATCTTAAGTATAGCCAGTTTCTCCACGCTGGATTCCAACACATGGTCTCGTAGGTTTCGAAGTGCTTCCCACACATCGCGGTAGGTAGATCGATCTTGAAATTCATTTTGAGTTACCACGTAGAAGAGGTACCGCGAATTATGTTTCAGTTTCAGTGTCTTGCCAGGGGCTGGAATCTGGTCTTCAAGTTTTTCTAATTGCCCGAACTTCTTTCGAAAGACGGTTGCCAACCCTCGTGTGTTCTTGATACGGGCGGGGGTGCTGTATGCCAGTGAATAATCTTCCGGGAGAGTGAACAAATCTTGTTGTTGTTCCGAAGTGACTCCATATCAAGCTTTCCCGGTACCTCCATACGTGCCCATAAATTCCTCGAAAGTAGGGTCAGACACATCTCGAATAAGGTTTACTCCTTCCTCTTGGTCATGGTCTCCTTCGAATGGCGCTAGTCGGTTTTGGTGAACTACTTTTGGTTTTCCGTTGGGGATCTTGCTTATGCGATATATAACATCATTGATCCTTTTTTGTAATTTTGTAGAAAATCCTTTTCTCCTCATCGGGTTGTGTAACCATACTTTCTCCCCTTCTTTAAAACCGCCTTCTGTGGCCTGCGTGTCGTACCGACTTTTCATTCTGTCGCTGGCAGCTTGAAGATTTATTCGAAATATTTCATGAATATCACCCAGCCTTCTTCTCAATTGGATCACGTAGTCTTCGCCTGCTAGATCTTCTTCAGGCCGGCAGCCAAATTCCAGATCACAAGGAAGTCTAATTTCACGTACAAACAGGATTTTCG